>CM061038.1:31449474-32140724 GCA_030763125.1 Hippophae gyantsensis
CATGTTCGCGGAACAATTGCAGCCAGGGTTAGCACAAAAAATACAAGTGCTCATGTGTGTTCTAGAATGTATTTAATAATGAATAATCCTAACTAGATGATTCAAATCATATATCAATTAAGTAAAATCAATTAATAAATCTTAGAGCAAACAGATTAATCACTAGTTCAATAAAAATAATTCTTTAAAATTTAATAATTAAATCCAAATAATCATGATTATTCATACAATTATTTAATTTAAATATACAAGACTCTAATCAAGAAGAATTTATATGAACATGAAACAAATAGACTTAGATTTATACTAACATAATTATATATAAATATATAAAGATATGAAGTTCAACCTAATTAAAGAGGAACAAAGAGAAAAGAAACCTGACAGTTGAACCTTGTACTTCTAAAAATATGTTATATAGTTGTGTGTTTTGTTATGAGAGAAGAGTGACGTATATATAGAAAACTCAAAGAACCAAAACGTTATACATCTGATGTGGCACAATATTATAGGTAGTTGGCTACTGATTAGAATTAAAATAAATTAGAGTGGACGAAATATGTCAATTTCCAATAACGGGATTGATAACTCTATGAAAGTAAAGTAATTAGTGTATTTTTTTACTTAATATTTGCTTGTTTTATTCAATAAATAGTATTTTTGGGGTTAAAAATATTAAAATATCAATTTTTTAGTCAAAATGGATAAAAATAAGTTTTTGGAATTTTTATAGATTTTTTTATGAATTTTTAACGTATGAGGAGATGTCACGTGGCACCAAACAAGTAGAGGAGCTGACTAGGCAAGCCACGCGGACGCTACGCCAACAGAGATGATGAATCATAGAATGTCGCATGTGAGGAATGACGCATCGCCTCACCACTTGTCAGTATACCATTCATTTCGAGTTCACATCGTGGTCAAACCTTCTTGCCATAACATTATTCGTCACCATGTTCCACCCGTACGCCATGCTAGCTATTTCTGTGAATCACTTTGTGTCAATTGGTGCTGACTCTATAATCGTTGACTCGAACCAATTTCCCTTGCCACATATCGCTCTTTGATTTTCCCACTAAATCGAGTGTATCATATGTTTGATTCTAATTGGTAGGCATTGTTAAGTCTACTTGTTTTGATCTCAACGCTTGATCTGAAATTGATCTGACGGTCCACATTCTACCTAAGCTATATTTAACCCTTAATCACCTCATAAACCCTAACGAGTTGTCATTAGCATAATTTTGATCATTTTTTGGAGCTAAGAACAGAGAAAATCACAAAAAAAATCAAAAAAAGATACAATTTTGGGGAAAATTCAAGAGAAGATTAGTACCGCAATTTAAAAGAGTGATTGTATTTCTTCTTCTACTATTTTCTTTATCAATTTTTATGTCTTTATTTATAAAAATATGAGCTTTATGAAAAAAATTTATGTGTAGTTAATTTATTAATCTAGGGATCTTATGAACCCAAATTTTACATGTTTAAAAAATTGGGAGATTAAGTATTCCTAGATATTTTCTCATATATCTTCTTAGTTACCAAATTTGATTTAATCAATTATTTCTATTTATTTTTAGTTATTTTAATTTTGTTTTCTTAAAATATGAAAACACAAAAAAATTGATTTTTATTTTTTTGTTTTAAAAATTAGTTTTTAATAACATAATCTCCGTGTGAAAGATATTTTCTTATCATTATATTACTTGTTACGATACGTATACTTACGTATTCATCGCACACTTCATATGTAGCAATCAAGTTTGTGGCACCGTTAGAGAGGATTATAAATATTAAAAATTAATATATTTTTTATTTTAGTTATTTTTCTTAATTTATTTTTTCTCTACTTTAATTTTAATTTACTTATTTTCTTTTACTGACTTATTTATTTATTTATTTTAATTTTTATTTAGACACATCCTTTAGTGCTATGAGAAACATAATTGAGAAAATGGCTAGCATTAATTATCAATGATCAATGAACAGAATGATAGCCACTAGCTGGAATGCATAAGACAAATGATATTATGACACTTACAACTAAGTATCATCTTTGGTAAATATTTTAAAGATTCAAAACTCGCCAACGAGGTCCAATATTCAAGGGTGTCGTGTGTGTTTTGTGATGGAGCCCATTTGTTTGATAATTGTCCAGATAATCCTTAATCAGCATTTTATGTGGGTAATGTGAATCAAAACAATAATCTATGCTCAAACACATATAACCTAGGATGAAGACAACATCCAAATATCTCTTGAAATAACAACAATCAAGGTGATAATCAATTCAACCATCAATCATTTTCATCACTTAGTTTCCAACAATCACAAGCCTAAGAGAAGAAACCATCTATTGAGGACAATAAAAATGCTTTAATGGGGACGATGAAAGACTTCATTCAATTAGTAAATATAAAAATGTCCACTTAAGAGGCTTCAATTAGAAATTTAGAAAACCAAATGGGGAAACTTGCCTAGGCCATAAGCTAAAGGCCTCAAGATAACCTTCAAAGTGACACAATTGTAAACCCAATAAGAGAAGGTAAGGACCATTGTAAATCATTAGCCTTGAGGATTGATAAAACTTTAGAGTAGGAAAATAAGACTCAAAAGGATGAGAAAAATAGGAAACTAACAAGGATGAGAAAAAGCAAGAAACTAACAAGGATGAGGAGAAACTACTGGATAAAGGAAGCACTGAAAAAAAATTTAACCAAAGAAAAATAAACTCTACAAACTCACTATTCATTTCCTTCAAAGATTGCAAAAGAAAAATTAGATATGTAGTTTTCAAAATAGTTTGATGTCTTCAAGAAGTTGCACATAAACATACCATTTGTAGAGGCACTTAAGCAAATATCGTTTTATGCCAAATTCATAAAGGATATACTCTCAAAGAAAAGAAGGCTTGGAGATCATGAAACAATAACCTTGATTGAAGGTTGTAGTGCCATCCTTAAGAGAAAACTATCACAAAAATCGAAAAATCTAGGTAGTTTTGACACCTCTTGCACTATTAGGAACATATACTTTGGCAAGACATTATGTGATTTGGGGTTTAGGATTAACCTTATGCCATTATTGATCTTCCAAAGAGTGGGAGTTGGTAAAGCCAAACCCACTTAAATAACATTACAAATGATAGATATATCAATTAAGATACCTCGAGGTGTGGTAGAAGATGTGCTAGTAAAAGTAGACAAGTTCATCTTTCTGGTAGACTTCATTGTGCTAGACATGGAGGAGGACTGTGAAATTCCTATCATACTTAGTCATCCTTTCTTAGCAACCAGAAAATCACTAATTGATGTAGAAAAAGGTGAGCATGCAATAAGAGTGCAAGATGAACAAGTAACATTTAATGTATTTAAAGCAATTAAATTTTTTGATGTTGACAATGGTAGATTGCTTCCAAATAGATGGTATTGATGAGTTAACCTCTGATGTACTTTATGACATGTTCCTTATTAATGCTTTAGAGTATATGCTTGTTAATTATGTGAACACACATACTAATGAATACTATGAAACTCATGTAGGCACACAAATTCATGCCAATATTTTAACAAGGCTTGTTAAACCATTCCCACTTAAGAATTTAATACATGATGCTATAAACAAGAACATAAACTCACCAGAAAACAACTCAACCCATTTTAACTTTGAAAGTATGTAATCAAAGGTTGATATTGTGAAATGTGTGAACTTTTTGGAGGACACGCCTCTCATGTGTGTATCAAATAAGTTTGTGGAGTGTCTTGAAATAAGCTCAAGGTTGAAACTATCCATTGAAGAGCCACCTAAATTAGATCTCAAACCTTTACCATCTTATCTTTGTTATGCATTTTGGGTGATAATGAAACACTTTCAGTCATAATCTCGACTAATCTAAGTGAGAAGCAAGTAGAAGAACTACTGAAGGTGCTAAAGAACTTCAAAAGAGCTATAGGTTGGTCTATTAGCGACATTAAAGGCATAAGCCCATCTATATACATGCATAAAATCTTGCTAGAGGATGATGCTAAACTCACCAGGGATGCACATCATCGCTTATATCTTATTATGAAAAAGGTGGTAAAGAAGTAAAATGTCAAGTGGCTAGACATGGGCATCATTTACCAAATATGAGATAAGTCTAGTTCAATGTGTCCCAAAGAAAGGAGGAATCACTGTGGTGGAAAATGAGTTTAATGAGTTAATACCTACTAAGATTATCACAGGATGTAAAGTATGTATGGATTTTCACAAAGTAAATAAAGGTACAAGGAATGATCATTTTTCTCTCTCATTCATGGATTAAATGCTTGACCGATTAGTTGGAAATTCTTTCCTTTGCCTTCTTGATGGATACTCTAGTAAAATCATATTTTTGTGGTACTTGAAGACCAAGAAAAAACAACCTTCACATATCCTTATGAAACTTTTGCTTTCAGAAGAATGTCGTTTGGATTATGCAATGCACTTGCTACATTTCAATGTTGCATGATGACCATTTTCTCAGACATGGTGGAGAAGCATCTAGTAATTTATTTTTTCTCATGATTTTTCTAGGATTATTTTTATGTAAAAAAGCTAATAAAATATTCATAAAATTAGCAAGTTTATGGCAATTCTTATAATCTTGTTCCAAAAAAAGTATCTAATAATAATAATAATAATGTATTTTTATATTTACAAATGTATCCTTATGTTTTCAAATGTGACAAGATTTTCATTAAAATGTATTTACTTCTCATAATATGCTTCAATTATTTATTTTATTCATTAATATTTATTAATATTAAACATAAAACATGAGGCACATCATTTGTTTATAATTTATTTCTATAAATAAAAATTTTATTTCTATTAAGTTATAAACAGTAGTAAAACTTAATAATATTTCAATATGAAACTATTTATATATATAAAATTCTATGTTTTTTTTAATTTGTGATTTGTTTGAACTCTCGTAAAAATTTGACTTATACAAATAATATTTTTAATTTTATCGGTGTTTATTATCTTTTTACAATTTATTTTATTTTATATTTTTTCTTATAAAATTTTCTCATATGTGAACTCATGTGTTTTTTTTCCTTTTTTAATTGATCATTTATTTTATAGGGATTAATATACTCACTTAAAATTAAGTGAATGTCCTAAATATAGTTTTATATTTTAATTTTAATACAATAAATGTATAAATATATGTATGTATGCGAGTATATTTTTCCACCAATATATAGAAGATTATAAAACTAGTGGTCCCACAATTGTTTGTGGCGGCACTCATCTAGATAGATTGGGCAAGCATGATATGGTTAAACTTGCACGTCTCTGAAAGTGGTTAACAATACATAAATAGAAACTTGTTCTTCTATGGATAGTGGCTTGGAAGGCAATAATACTACTTCTACACATTTTAGTTGATATTATTTATCCACCTTTGCAGCTCTAATGGGCAATTCGAGCATTAAATTGTGTGATTGGCTCTTTATTGGTATCAACTTGATTACTTCTTTCACTTCTTTCACTTGAAAGTGAATGAAATATATGGACTAATAATGTGTATTTTTGTCTTGCAATGTAAAAACAAAACAATCTTAATCCAACATAAATCTTTTTCACCGTGACTCCAAAACATTGTACTACTTTATTAGGGTTAAATTCAAATATTTGTGTTCGTAAACAATTAATGAAAATTTTATAGTGATTGTTTTATTGAGACTAATCATTGGGATAATGGCATAAAATTAAATTAAAATATGAAGATTTAAATTTTACGAAAATATTGAATGATAAAGATATTGTTGTTATAAATGAAAATTTTGAAATCTTTTTTTTACAAAAATAATGAAAACTCTACCAAAGTTATGGTAATTTTTATTATATATCATAAAAAATAAAAATAATTAATTTCTTATAATTTAAATTAATTTTTTATTTTTAAAAATTATCTTCATTATAATCTACATACTAATACATTAATAAAAAATTAGTATAAAATTAAAAATGTACGAAGAAACTACAACAATTACTAACATTAAATTAATTAAAACTAATTTATCAAAAAAATAAATTTATTTAAATAAAAGCTGTCTTGAAGGTTCTATTGTTTATTATGAACCACTATTCTCTACAAATACACAATATTCATGACATGTAATTGAATAAAAATAATTTTCTCTTAGCATGACATGTGTATATAACTTTTCCCCTTCCAACTGTGTCATCAATTTGAGAAAATAGAGTCAATTATCAATTTCTAAAATGCAACGGATAGTAGTAGAAGTAATAACGATAATGTAAGCTGTAATTTTATAATGTTATTAGTCTACTAAAAGGTTAGAAGAACAATGTAAATATGATAATGATGCAAAAAAAAAAAGATATTGTTACGAATTTAACGTGAAAATTTATAATACATACCTAATAAGTCTAAAGGGGTAGATATATTATTTTTAAATTTTATTAATTTATAAATTAGTAACTTAAATAAAATGATCAGTCATACATGAACAAATTTAT
Organism: Hippophae gyantsensis; assembly: GCA_030763125.1. Classification (NCBI taxonomy): domain Eukaryota; kingdom Viridiplantae; phylum Streptophyta; class Magnoliopsida; order Rosales; family Elaeagnaceae; genus Hippophae; species Hippophae gyantsensis. The sequence continues at coordinate 31,455,991 of CM061038.1, forward strand.
GACCTAACTTCCTCCAAAAGAGCTCTCAAAGAGGAAGGGTTGTCATAGACTTATAAGTACAGCAAAAACCCAATGTTCAATCGATGTGGGACTTCAACACTTCCCCTTATATCGATTTTTGACCGGGGATATGGAGCGCCTCCCTCTCACACCGGCGCAGGGTCCATCCCCTACAACCGGCCGGGTACCGACTGAGTCACCTGACTTTGATACCATGAAGAATCAATATTTGAAGAAATAATCAGAGGAAGAAATCAATATTTTCCTGAGTATATTTTCTTAAATTTATGTATCGGGTATTTACATTGTTTATATAGATAAATATTAATTACTATTTCAACAATCACCATTATTGAGTTACATGATTTACATTACAACTGTTTGGTAGGCGCCGTGTATATTGAAAGACGTTTGACGTCGGTGCAGTATTTGTTGAATGAGTTGCAGTATTTGTTGAATTCAACAATACAATCGTGTATAAATAGTAAAATGCAAAAAGTAAAAAAAAATACATAATATTTTTGGTTGAAAATAACTTAGGCCACAACTATAACCTAAGGAGAAAACTATCGGTCTTATAGACCATTTAACTTTTCACTATGAAAACCAAACGTTCAAGTACTAACTCAGTCTTATACTATCCTCCATAGGATATTACCCCAATGTACCTAACTTACGATTTCCTGCTTTATTTTCATAGTTTTCAAGATTAACGTAAACAGTATCTAAACTAATGTTTTAATAAGCTCCTCGCTAATCAGATACGTTCATGAAACAATTGCAACCAGGGTTGACACAAAAAACATAAGTGTTTATGTATGTTCTAGAACGGATTTAATAATAAATAATCATTACTAGATGATTAAGTATATATTAATAAAATCAAATCAATTAGCAAATCTTAGAGCAAACATATTAAGCACACGTTTAATAAAAATAGTTTTTTGAATTTTAATAATTAAAATCAAATAATTATAAAAACATACACAATCATTTGATCTAAACATGCAAGACCCTAATAAAAATGAAGTTATATGAATGTCAAAATATGAACCAAATAGGCTTAATTCTATACTAGTTTGATTATATGAAAATATATGATAAGATGAAGCTCAACCTAAATAAAAAGGAGCAAAAGAGAAAAGAAACCTCATTGTTAAATTTTATGCTTCTTAAAAGACGTTCTATAGTTATATGTGTAATTATGAGAGAAGGGTGACATCACTACTATAAAAATGAGTATTTAAGTCGATATGTAAAGTCGGTTTTTGGAAAAAACTAACTTATAATGAATTTAAAGTCGGTTTGGTATAGAACCGATGCTATCCACGTAGGATGTAGCATCGAGTGACGTGTCGAACCGACGCTATGCGTGGACGTAGCGTCAGTTGATACTTGGAACCGACGCTATCCACGTAGCATAGCGTCGGTTGACACGTGGAACCGACGCTACACACGTGGATAAATTCTTTTCTCTACTTTCTTCCCCAAACAGAAACTATTCCAAGCGTTGCATAACTCTCAAAAACCCAAAACCTCCTCCACTTGTCTTCCACTCTTTCTTATTTTCTGGCTACCTACGAATACCAATTCCAACGTCGATTAGTGGGTTTTCTTCCTCTCTAACTAATCTTTTAGATTCCCTATTTTTTTGAGCAAAATACTCAAATTTTTTATACCCATTTCTCACTTACAAAATACTATTTTTTCTTCATTTCCATCATTTTGTCACTTCATTTACTTTTGTAAATATTTCTATTAATTTTACGCACTTATTATTCATATTTTTTTTTTGTTATTATGTGTTATTATTTATGTGTATAATTTTTTGTATTATATATATAGGTTTGTATTATAACATCAGGAGAAGAATATGATGATCTTGAATAAAATAAAACAAAACCATGGTAAATTTTCTGTTATTAATTAATATTTTATTTTTAAAATATTTGTATTATTTGAACTATTTGCTAAACTGATTTTGGTTTTTTTTTCTATTCGAATGCAGGTTTTTATTTGAGTATAATAAAAAATGAGTAATTTTTTTTAAAAAAATTAAAGTCGGTTCATCGCATGAATCGACGTTACATTTTAAGTCATTTAATTTAAAGTCGATTTTTAACAGACTTTAATGCCCCTTTTTTGTAGTAGTGCATATATATAGAAAACCTAAAGGGAAAAAATGTTATACATATGATGTGGCACAATTATACATGTAATTGATTGTTGATTGGGATTAGAAAACAAATTAAAATGGAGGAAATACGTCATATCCTAAAAGAAGGATCAATCCTTCTATGAGATAGATTAATCATTCCCATAAATAAGTTACGCCAACGTAACAGGGGATTAATCTATCAGGGGGTATTGATCCCTCTCTCTACACTCATTTTGAAAATTATGAAAAATGCACACTATCGATTAAGGATCGAAATCAAATCGATCCATCTATAAGGGGGATCGATCCCTCTATGTTAAATTGGTGAGTTCAAACGCAGAGAGGAAGGATCGAAATGAGACCTATTACTGATCAATCCATATTGAGATCAATCTGTCTACAAGGCGGATCGATTCCTCTATCTAAAAAGGCTAATATTTTTATCATGTAATATTATAATTAATCCAATCAGTAGACTATATGAAATGTACTTAAATATGTATGTAATTCTATGTATGATAGTTATGAAAGATAAACATGAATTATAACTATTTAAAATCTGAGCTTTTCTTTGCTTTTTCTTGAGGGACTTAATATTCTTGAAATAGTTAATAGTGAGCTTAAAGATAAGATTACACGTAAATATTTCATACATTAATATAACCAACATTCATAATTCTCACATAAAAAATAATCACTCTTGAAAAATTACAAAAAATAACACCTTTAAAATTTATAAGATCAAAAATAACAACTCAATAATATTAAATAGGGTTCAATTAGACAAAGTTCATATTGAATGAGTTTAAGTGATCATAGTTAAATTTAAACGGTATTTAATAGGATAACGTTAAATATGGATGATGAGCTAAACTTTTTTTTATAATAAAAATATATAAATTAGACATAAGTGATAATATTATTATGTTACAAGCGTTTGAGATAATATTTTTGTTATTTTTTCAAATATTTTGATTGAAAATACAAACATTATAAATATATAAATTTGGTGGTAAATTATTTAGAAAAAAAAATGATAAAAAAATTACAAGAAAAAAAATTGAGAAATGATATAAAATAATACCACTACAATTTATATTAACAAAAAATGTACTCTAAATATTGAAAATGATACAATTGAATGATATTTAACGTTGAACAAATCTAAATGATTGTAATTTAACTTAAATGGTATCTAATTCAAACGTATTCAATGTGAGATGATAGACTAAATTATTTTTAATAATAAAAGTATTATAAGCTGGACATAAAAAGTAATAATTTTGTTGTTATAAATTTTAAGGAGTATTATTTTTTTCTTTTAAAATATTTTTTGGAAATATTTTATCAACGATATCACCAAAACATTCATAATATTATCGACATTTTATCCAAAAAAAAAAAAAATAATTTTCTTGACGATTATATTTGCTTACACATTGATATTTTTAACAAAGAAAATAAATATAACGTGTTAATGTAGAGGTTTTCAAATTCACTGACATTGCCTACAATCTTTTTATCCTTGATAAGGTCAAGTAAAAGTGAGAGAAATGATTGATTAAGAATTCCTTGACTTCGTTATCAAACCTAGCCTGTATAGTAATCCTTGTTTTCTATCTTTGGAGTAGGGGATAGGGATACTATGCGGTAAGAGAGGAGAGACGCGACCGGTGACTTGCTTAATAATAGTCATTAAGTATGTCGAAAACTGTGGTTCATATAATATATATGATTGAAAAATAAAGGGTGGGCGACGGAGATGAATAGCCTTTTTAATCAAAATTTAATCTACTAATTTTTTTAAAAATAATACGATTAATAATTAATTTGCATATTTTTTTTCCATACAGTTGAAAAAATAAAAAAAAATAAAAACATAAAAATTGATATATTAAACTGTAAATAAAAAAGCTAACCACAGGATTTAAAAAAAAAAACCTAGAAATGATTGTCCCATACAATTAATGAGTGCAACAACTATTCTAGAAATGGTAAAAAATGCGAGCATTATTTTATAAAAAGTGTTAACTTTGACCTACGTATTTATCCTATATTTGTAACAGTATACTTAAAGTGATACAGATGAATTACGCCCATAATTAATTGCCTTGGTGACCTATCTAATCAGCGCTCCAGTGGAGCCCTTTAAAAAGAGCAAAATGCCAATGGAATCTGCCATAGTCCTTTGTGACTTTTATCATCAGAGGCGACACATTTAAAAAGAGAATCTTCTAATCGTTCCAAAACACTTTCTTCAGCTAATCTTACATACCAGGTGAGAAGATGAAGATACAGATACATGTGTTACTAGAAGCATTTGTTCTTTTAGCTGTATCTAATGTGCTCATAGCAGCAAAAGAGAGACAGCAATGGCAACCCAAGAAGACTTACATAGTTCACATGGACAAGTCTAACATGCCGGCAATTTTTAACGACCATTTTCAATGGTATGGCTCGTCTTTGAAGTCAGTATCAAACTCTGCAGATATTCTGTATGCCTACAACAATGTAATTCATGGCTTCTCAACAAGATTAACAGCTAAGGAGTTCAAGATGCTTGCTAAGCAACAGGGTGTTCTCTCTGTAATACCTGAGGTGAGATATGAGCTCCATACAACTCGGACGCCAGAATTCTTGGGTTTGGGAAAGAGCGAAGCCTTGTTTCCGGCATCTGATAAAGCAAGTGAAGTTGTTGTCGGAGTGCTTGACACTGGTGTTTGGCCTGAGAGTAAAAGCTATGATGATACAGGCCTTGGGCCTGTACCAAAAGGCTGGAAAGGCGAGTGTGAGGCGGGAAGTAACTTCAATTCCTCAAGCTGTAACAAAAAACTAATTGGTGCTAGGTTTTTCTCTAAAGGGTATGAAGCATCTTTTGGACCCATAGATGAAGAAGAAGAATCAAAATCGCCGAGAGATGATGATGGTCATGGAACTCATACCTCAACCACTGCAGCTGGTTCAGCAGTTGCAGAGGCTAGCCTGTTTGGTTATGCTTCTGGGACAGCTCATGGGATGGCTTCCAAAGCAAGAATAGCCACATACAAGGTGTGCTGGGCAGGGGGATGCTTGGCCACGGACATCATAGCAGCAATAGAGAAGGCTATTGAAGATGGTGTTAATGTTCTATCCTTGTCAATTGGAGGAGGATTGTCTGAGTATTACAGAGACCCTGTAGCCATTGCAACTTTCTCAGCAGCAGCACATGGAATTCTAGTATCATGTTCGGCCGGAAATAGTGGCCCTAGTCAAGGGAGCTTGTCAAATGTTGCACCTTGGATTACCACCGTGGGTGCCGGAACGCTAGACCGTGATTTCCCAGCTTTTATCACCCTTGGAAATGGAAAAAAGTACAGAGGAATTTCTCTCTACAGCGGAAAGCCGTTATCTGATTTGTTAGTTCCAATTCTTTATGCTTCAAGTGCAAGTAACTCCACAAGTAGTGATCTATGCTTACCTGACAGTTTGGATCCTGCTAGAGTTTCTGGTAAAATTGTGATATGTGATCGAGGCGGAAATGCCAGGGCCCAAAAGGGTTTGGTGGTAAAAGATGCTGGTGGTGCTGGTATGATTTTGGCCAACACACAAACATATGGGGAAGACCTAGTGGCTGATGCACATCTTTTGCCTACGGTAGCTGTTGGCGAGAAAGTTGGTAACATCATAAAGAGCTACATCCGGTCAGATGCCAATGCAAAAGGCACAATTTCCCATGGAGACACAGAACTTGGGGTGCAACCCGCACCAGTTGTAGCAGCTTTTAGCTCTAGGGGCCCAAATCCACTCACTCCAGAAATACTGAAACCTGACCTGATAGCACCAGGAGTTAATATCCTAGCTGGATGGACTGGTAAAGTTGGACCAACTGGACTAGTGAGTGACAAAAGACGTGTGAGCTTTAATATCATTTCAGGCACATCCATGTCCTGCCCTCATGTGAGTGGTCTGGCAGCTCTTCTCAAGGCTGAACATCCAGAATGGAGCCCTGCAGCCATTAGGTCTGCACTCATGACCACAGCGTATACAGCGTACAAAAATGGTGAAACCATAAAAGATGTTGTCACTGGAAGTCCAGCAACACCATTTGACTTCGGAGCTGGGCATGTTGATCCAGTGGCAGCCATTGACCCCGGACTTGTCTATGATGCTTCTGTTGAGGACTACTTCAGCTTCCTCTGTGCCTTGAATTATAGCGCTGCTCAGATTAAGCTCATTACCACCAGAGACCTTACCTGTGACTCAAGGAAAAGATACAGTCTGGAGAACTTTAATTATCCATCATTTTCTGTTCCTCTGCAAACAGCTTCAGGCAGAAAGGGTGGTTCTGGTGTATCTCCAAGCACTGTGAAATACACGAGAACACTAACAAATGTTGGAGCTCCAGCAACCTATACAGTCACGGTATTTTCAAAAATTCCATCAGTGAAGATCATAATTGAACCAAAAACACTGAGTTTTAGTCAAGCATTCGAGAAAAAGACTTACACACTATCAATTACTGCTGCGTCCATGCCATCAGGGACAACAAACTTTGCCCGTTTGGAATGGTCAGATGGCAAGCATATTGTTGGTAGTCCTGTTGCTTTTACCTGGACATGATCATGAAAATACTGGATGACTCATGAAAGGGCTGTAAAATTGCTGCTTACAATTTCATATCTGGTGTATGTGAAGTAAACTTACCTTGCTATCCTGTGTCCCATCAACTGAGCAGACTAAGCCAGTTGTATTTCTCATTGCAATACATATAAAAACCAGGGAAAGAGAAGCAGGAAAATAAATGTACATGAATCTGTTTATAGAAATTAATATGAATATGGTCTTTCTAATACGTCTCGACACTTTATTTCATAATAAAAAAGATAGATACCATTCTCTCCTCATTTTCATGGCTCAAATCAGCCAAGCACTAGTAATCACAATCTACGCAAATCCTGTAATGAAACCACACTGTCTATTGAGCAATAAAACTTGCAGTAGTAATTAACAAATGGTAAACCACAATTGTTAGCTGACCACTCAACTAGCTCCTAGTGGTGTAAAATTAGCAATTAAACTTATTTAAGGTTTATCTAATCACCTAATCAGTTAAAAAAAGATAACCTCACCTAATATATTAACTCAAATAAATTAAATCATTGAATAACTTGTGAGCTCAATTAACAAAATATTTTTTCAAAAAATAATTACTATATTACCATTATGAAAAAACATAAATAAATGATAACATTTTTATTTTTTTCTTGTTTTTCAAAAAATATAACTAAAAGATAATACTTAGGCAAACATTTTTGTCTTAAAGAAATTTATATTTTTTTTTCCAAAAATATAAAAAAATCGGTCCGAGAGCTACTCAACACAACCCATTCAAAAAATAATCTAAGTTAAACTCAACTTATTTAAAATTTAAACGAGTTTAAATGAGCTACAATTCTGAGTTGAATTAACTCAACTCATTTGACACTTTTAATAGCACAAAAAAAAATGAAATTGGCTGAGCGAACAAATACTGTGTTTAAAATATATTATACAAGTAGTTTACCTTCCGGAGAAAAGGGGAACTGAGATTGAAAGTACCTAAAATATCAGATTTTCATGAAAAAGGCAAAGTAAAATCAATGGAATAGGAAAAATAAAAAATGGTACAGTGCAGACAGACAAACTTGAAATATGCTCATTGCATTCTGTCTTCTTTATCAAATCTAATGACTTATTGAGAAGCAAAGGATGTGGTTCTTCTTCTTTACTCCAAAAAAAAAAAAGAGAGATTTATTTATCATCTTTAAGTAAAACAGTCTCACTCTGAATGAGATAATTATATGGCGTAATTTTTCAGACCCCATATGAAAAACCCTCTAACAACATCACATAATCTACAGTTGGTTTCATTGCTTTAAATTTTCCAGTCTATATCACCTATTTTGGATGGTTACTGAAAACAGACCCTAAAATTTATTAGAATGTTTATAATAGCCTCAGCTCAGAAATTGAAAAGAAAGGGGAAAAAACCGAAACATGTAGTGGCATTTTTCCAATAACATGTAGGAAACAAGATGATGTAAATTAAAATAATAAATAACTAGAAATATTGTAAAACGTTCACGCATAGGCATGAACATAAAGCAGCACTGCAGATGTAAAATGCTTCAATTACAAGTATCATTCAGAATCCTCTATTAACTAACAAACATGGAGGTAATACGTATCAGGTCGCCAATATGTGTTTCACACCTTCCCAAATTTTGCCAAACAGTTCTTGACCGGCAACAGAATTAACTGAGTGGAGTACACCAAACAAGTGACAATAAACAACATGGAAAAAATAATTACCACCACAAAGACCATTGAAGAACGAGTATATTTCCCCAGTCTACAAGAATTTAGGAAGATGCTGATGGAACTCTCTCAGGTCTTCATAATACTCCCCATAGGTGTCAGAGTTATAGAAAATAAAAAATACTAATTTTTCTTTCAAAATAAAGACAGATATAACCGTCTGCAATTTACAAGCTACATGCATTGCTAGACACTTGGACACAACATGGTTCTAACAGTTTCCATTCAAAAATTAAAGATATATAGACACTTCAGTAAGAGAACAGCAACATTGAGCAGATGAAACAAAATAAACTTGAGTCTGAAAGTTGATCTACCTCATAAGATTCAATTTGTGGCAAAACATCTTTCCAACGACCAAATACAATCTTTACATTATCTTTCTCAGCCCATCCATCACGAAGCATACGTTGATAAACCTCTAGGTGAGCCTGGAATATGGTGGGTATGTTGTAATTAATTTCAATTAATTACAGGACTTATATGTGTTATAAATATATATTGAATAATAGACCGTCAAATATCTAATTAGACCTGTTATAGAGTGATTAAATTAAGTATTATTTATCGGGTTCAATATGTATCGTGAGAAGTCATGAGACCTTTAATGTGTAGAATGCGTATTAATAACTTTATGATTTAGTGATTGTTTAAATTATATAAAGTTAAAAATAATACAATTATGCTATTAGAAATACCTATATAGATAAGTTCTGAATTCAAAATTTGAATATGCTAAGATTTCAATAAGAAAATATTAATTGAGGAAATTTTCATATAGGTAAGTTTTGTATTCAAAATTTGAATCTGTTAAGGATCTAATAAGAAAATATCCAACAAGGAATTAAGAAATAGATTATATATCACCTCTTGAAATTTAGAGGCGTATTTTCCTTTACTAGTGTCTCTTCATCTCTATCATAATATAATTCGATGCTTTCTTTATATATTAAAAATATACATAAAACAGAAAATACATAGATAAAAATTAGAGAAAGGGTTTTTCGATTAAGAACTTGCAATTTGGATATCTCTCCTTGTACATAATAGAACTGTCACTGCCGCCTCTCTTGCTTTCTCCATCAGACTTGAGAGGGATTACTTGGAGCTCTAAAGGCTTCCAGTGATCACCGATGATTGTCATTCTAGAAGATCATTGCTATGAACCAAGGTAATTAAGAATTAAGATTAAAAGTTCACTAAAAGATCATAGTAAATCTAAGATTTATGAATTGCAGTATGGTTATGCAAGACACATAAGATACTAACAGTGTGAAGCAAGAGCATATTGTTGAATGGTTGTATCAACCAAATCCAATTATTCAAAATATGACCACTCCTTGAACAAATAACTTTAACATAAGCCTTCATCAATGGTTTCTCCCAAGCCATCATCACAGCCTTACTCTCAGAGCACATCAGCTTCTCGTCCCTAATTCCTTTAAGTATCACCAATTTTATATCTTTCCTTGCAATATTTCCTAGGACCAACTCATATTGTATCCTATTTAATTACAATTTACAAGAACTCCTCAATATAAGTATAAAACTCCAAACTTAATTCTCATTTTGCAACTTTTCATCTATGATATATGAAAGGATCATAAGTGCTCCTAATTTTGTAGACATAACTTTCATATTGTAATTTCTTAGTTCATAGGACTTCTCATAAGTCATAACAAGTTTGAAGGTCACGTATATAACATCGTTATTATACTGCTCAAATGTCCCATATTTAAGTCCATTGCATACATATTTATGTGCATGTCATATAGGCTTTTGTTTGAAACAATTATAATATTGTATAACAGATTTATAAGCCTTCTTATTTTCAGGGATCGATTCCCTTTGGATCGGTCACTAAACGATTCCACTCCGATCCTTCCTTTGTAAGTAAAATTGCACATACCTAGTTTTTGTACGAGGGATCGATCCCCCTATTGAAGGATCCATCCTCCTCTAAATCCCTGTCAATCTTGTTAAACTGTGTAACTTTTAAAAAAGAAGTTTGGAGAGAAGGATCAATTCCCACCATAGAAGGATCGATCCCCCATCTCATAGGCAAATCAATTTTTGAGAAGGGGGATCAATCCCACTAAAGGGAATTGGCCAATTTTATCTTCTTCTTTTTTGCCTTTTTTTAATTCTAGTCAACAGCCAATTACCAGTAACATTTTGTCACATTAGATGAGTGATGTTTCTCACCTAAAAATTCTATAATACAACACTCATCTCTCTGAATCTCTTTATCAAATGATAGAGGAACTTTTTTGAAGCACCGATTTACATAATTTATTCTCTCTATTCTCTGTTCTTATAATTTATATTTTTTCATCTAGCATATTAGTATGATCATGCTAGTTTAGCTCTAAGCCTATTTATTGATTTTGATTTTGGAATTATGCTTAAAATGGTTTTGTTATAGGTTATCTATATGTTTCTTATTTAATTGTTAGTCTGAATGGAGCAAAGGTTAGGGTTATTCATTGCATTAATTATTTTAGAACATTGATGACTATGATATATTTGCTCATTTTATTCAATAAATATTAATTTTGAGATTAAAAATATTAAAATATGAACTTTCTAGTAAAAATGGGTATAAATATATTTTTTGAAATTGTTATGGATTTTTTATGAATTTTTAACGTAAGATCAAGCAGAATATGCCACGTAGATGCTATGAAAACAAGAGAGTTGACTAGACAAGCCACTTGGGTGCCACATAAGCAAAGTGGGCCAATTGTAAAACACTGTGTACTGTGTGACACAATACCATGCCACTTGTTAGAACGACGTTCATTTCAAGTTCCATAGCACAGTCAATGGTTATGCCATGTATCATCACCTAATTCGTCCATTCTTCCCACAGAACACCATACAAGTCATAACAGTGAATCACATCATGCCATATGGCATTGACTCTACCACGTTAACCAAACCAATCCACCTGTGCCATGTGTTGGGCGTTGATTCACCCAATAAATCCCCCGTGTCATGTGTCACATTCCTATTAACTGACATTGTTAATTTTATCTTTTTTTTTGTCTTAGCCCTTGATCTGACAGTCCAGATTCCACCTAAACTTAATTTAACCCCCTAATTGCCTCATAAACCCTAATGAGCAAAAAATTATATATTTATTTTTATCAATTTTTGGAGCCAAGAAGAGATAAAATTACAAAAAAAAAATTCAAAAAGAGATACAATTTTGGTAGAGATTCAAGAAGAGATTGGTGCTACAATTCAAGATATTGATTGTATATCATTTTCTTCTCCTTTTTGAATCAATTTTCATATATTTCTTTATGAAAAATTTGAGATTTATGAACAAAATTATATTTAGTTAATTTATTAATCTGTGAGTCTTATAAACCCAATTTTTAACACGCGATGATATAATATTTTACCCCAAATTATGATTTTAATTTAATTATATTATTTAATCTGATTTTTATGTTATTAATTGTTTGACTACCAATTGACCTATAGAGACAATTAAATAGATTTGAGTAAATTATTTAATTATTTATCTTGATTAAATAACATGCATAGTTTCTAGGCAGAAATATATAATTCTTATATATGCGATCCATAATTGATGACCTTGATGAGTATTATGCAATTTAATTGACACCAGAGTGTAATTAGATTATGTGTAGTTTACTTGAGAGAGAAATACATGTTAGGTTAGATTCAATTAATTATGTAATTGATTGGTAATTATATTGGAAAGAATTTAATGATTCTCATGTTTAGAAAATTAGGAGATTAAGTATTATTATATATTTTCTCATATATCTTTTTAGTTGTCAAATCTGATTTAATAAATTATTTTAATTTATTTTTAGTTCTTTTAATTTTACTTTCTTAGAACATAAAAACATAAAAAATTGAGTTCTTTTAATTTTACTTTCTTAGAACATAAAAGCATAAAAAATTGATTTCTTTTAGTTTTAAAAAATTAGTTTTTATAAAAACCGAACCAGGCTACTTAATGTTACAAAACTGAACCAAACCGAAACAATAAAACCATAATAATTCAGATCAGTTGCAGTGAAACTGTTTAGTATATATAGAAACTATAAATATATTAATTATTTCAATATTGTATTAGTTAAGATGTATTTTGGCGGTTGATTTCATTATCTGTAACATTTAGGTTTCAGGTTCAATTCCCAATTGTTGTATTTTAGCTTTTAAATGTTGTTTTTGTTGAGATAGTAAAAAAAATAACATAATGCAATGGCTATAAGTGTACATCATTTTCAATGGGTTACGCCAATGTCTAAGAAGAAAATGGTGATCCTAAATATATAATTAATAAAATGATCTAATCTAATTTAAACAATTCATAAAATATATAAACCAAATTGAACTGTCTTGTGCAATCTAATTTACTAATTCGACTTGATTTATCAATTTATTTTTCCAACTCTACTAAAGACTATAGAGTTTAGTGACAACTGGTAAGTAGATTTCACTCGAGGCTTTATCACTATAAGAGTATTCTAAGACCTCTATGTAATTGAACATTAAATTTTATAGTGAAAAAATTAAATGGTTCGATAAATTAATAATTTTTTCTTAGGTCTTGACATGAGTTGTTTTTACTTAAAAATCGTTCCAATACTTATTGTTGATACATGATTTCATGTCTGTTAGTTGTGATTAATTTATTAATTTAGTTTTAATAATTTTTAAAATAACATATTTATCATTATATGTTTATCGGATCCATATTAAAACTTTAATAATTGTTAGAAACTAGAACGATAAACATTTATTTAACCACTAATATTTTGTATAAATTTTTAATTTATTATTTTTAATATTTTTTTATTTCAATTGATTACGTGTATTATTAAAATGACTTTCAATCAACTAATATAATAAAAAATTTGGTCAATTTGATTAGAAAATTTGAAATCACATGATACTTGAGAATATAATGTCAATGTTTTATCATAAAGTGCTTTTATAATTTCATGTACATTACAAATTACTTAAATTTTTCAATCAAATTGACCAAAATTTTGATCAAAATAGTTTAATTGAAATAAATTACAATAATAAAAATAGTTGATTAAATCGAAAAATATTAAAATTAGTAAATTAAATTATTTTTATAATATTAATAGTTAAATTAATGTTTACCAAAATAATATATTTTTTAATTGGAACATTTTTACAAATCATGTATTACACCATTTTTAATTGAAACGATGAAGGGGACTTGTTCTGCACATTTTTTTTTATAAATTTAGAATGAAAAATAAGTTGAAAGAAAAATAAGTTAAAATAGTAACTTTTGGGCTCGACAACACTCTTCCTCCTTGATTTTATTATTTTTCACGGTTTTTATCCATTTGACAAAATGTTTTTAACTTTTCATATTTTAACAAGTTTATTTTAAATTTAAAAATAATAGATTAAATATATCAAATTTAAAAAGTTAAATGATTAAATTATGACAAATTTTTTTTTAACACATTAGTTCTAAATATAGTACAATTTAATCTAACTTTTAAATTTGAACAAAGTGTATCAAATATGAAAGTTATTGAACGAAAAGTTATGAAAATTTTATGCAATTTTAAAATTCACATGTATTTATTTAAAATTTATGTTAATGTCGATTTTTGTTAACATGAAGTATGATTGTTTTTCGTGGATCTACGAAACAAAAATATCATTAGACCTTAAATCATCGTAGGGTGGGTAGAATTTTTACATCTGATGCTTAAATTAGTAATAAGATTTAATGAACATAAATGAGATATAGATAAGCTTTGTGAAATATAGGAAAGAGAATGTTTATGGTTACACTTAGATCTTAGATCCTCTGTGAATATATAATAGTGAATATATGTACATGGAGTAGAAGTACCTTGTTATGTATCCTTTACCCATGTAAAACAACTTGATGTAACATCATATTTATCTCTCAGTAATTATCTCTTTCATACAATAAGAAGATAATTACTAAATTTTATCTATTTATTTAGATTAGTTGTCATGCTTATATGATTACTTAAAGCTTATTGGGTTGGCCCATAAAACTTTTTATTTATTAGAATTGCTCTATATTTTTCACGTGGTATGTATTAAATTACACCCAATATTAGCCCCCAAAACTTCAGGCTTTGATGATATGGATGAGAAGAATGAATTATAATTTTATCGTTATTTGAGTTCATGACCCTTCTAACTATACTATTGATGTTTTCTAGGAAAAGGATTATATGTCGTGTTTGACCATCCAAAACGTGTACGATGGTTTCTTGTCGTTAGCGATATTTTCAAATTTTCAATTGAACTCCTAATTTGGGAGTTATGTTAAAGTCAAAATTAACACTTTGTGAAGCCAACCTTGGGATTACAAGGCTTCTTTTGTCTTTGTATTGCAGGCTATGCTTGCTCAAATTTTCAAGCCAGTGTAGAAAATTTGTAAGTGATAGAACTTCTTCGAGTCCTTGAAGTTTCTTTCTTAACTAAATTCCACTCATTCAAAGGTTGGAAGTTGTACTTGGATATTTTCTTGCCAATAAGGGTAGATTTGTTAGACATGGTTGCATATTGGAGCGGAGATGGACCGAGGAAGTTTGCATGGCACAATGACCAAGTGGAGAACACATAAAGGCGTGGCCAAAGAAATCCATACAATAAAGGTGTGCGCAATTGAGTCCCATCTGGTGAACGCTTGGCCTAGGATAGCTCTATCATTATGTTCCTGTCTAGAATTGATCTAACTGGCCCCGCTTTGTTTGACAATGGTCTATCCAGTATACCTTTAGTAGGAAAAGTTCTAATCAAGAAAATTTGGCCTGAGTGATGGGTATGGTCCTTCTAGGTAATACGATCATTTTAGATGCTTATGATGACAGTTTCAAAATCTTAGCATGATCCATTAACAATGTAGCTCCTTTCTTATAAGAGAATCGTGTAAGTGTAAGAAGCTCTAATAATATTCTTATGAATTCACTTATTCTCTAACACTAAGGTTTTTTTTTATAATCCTTTTTTAACTTGTATACTTTCCATTTTGATAGTCATAATAACTGTTTATAATAAATAGATAAGTATAAGTATCGTAATAAGTAATATAATAATAAAAAATTATCATTTTATTATAAACTTATATTTTAAGAAAATAAAATTAAAATAATTAAAAATAAATATTAATAATTAATTAAATTAAATTTATAATTAATTAAAATCATTTGTTTCACCTTTAAAGCATTTGGTGTTCTTTTGTTAGCCCCAGTTGCTTTTAGTACTCATTATTCTTGTTTACGAGACGGGTTTATTCTTATTTTATGCTTCATTAGTCTCTGTTTTTCTTATTCTTGTTATTTTTTCACAGGTATTTTTGTTTGTCCTTTATTGAAGAAATTAAGAAGCATTTTGGTGAATCGACACGATTAATCATGGTAGTTAAGAAAAAAAAAACATGTCGATTTGCTTTTTGATTTTGATTTTGTCTTAGACAAATAGCACTATCGTTTTTATGACAGGTTAGTGATCGGCTCTTAACTGATATTGTTTAGGGGAATCAAAATAGTTTTCTAACTATTTTAACTGAACCTTTGAGTCCTGCGGAAGAGCCATTTATTGTTAGGCAAGTTGGTACTTCTCAACTTGCTCTATAATGATTTTGGTCTTTGATGTTCATCAGCCAGAGATTAATTGTTCACTACCCTCCTTTTTCCTAAATCCCCTCATAGATATTAATTTATCTAGGATATTTAGGTTGTTGGTTTGGTTGTAGTTTAGTCCTTCCCTTTATAGCATTCTTTTGTCAAGTACTGCAAGAACAAATTCTAACAGTCCAGTACTCATCATAGGACATTCATTTGTTTTCCCTGTTACTCATCTTTTTTCATTCATAGCATATTCAGGTGATTTTGGACAGTTAAGGCTTGGCAGCCTATGGCATGTTGTCTTTCACTATGCAGGTGGTTAGTGTTAGAGCCTTAGTGAATTTATGGAGATAGGTTTCGTATCTTACTGCAACTAGAATTTATGTATTAGGTGTGGTCAAATGACATAAGGTTTTATCATATCAGAAACTAGATGTCTTAGACTTAAATAACAAAGTTAATATGTGATCAAATTACTTGCGAAAATAAAGAATGGAGAAAGCAAGTAACAGAGTGAAGTAGAAAGGATAGCTGAGGAGAGCAGAAGCAATAAACAACCTTGATTTCTAACCTGTACAACCAAGCTGGTATATTTTGGGCTTTTAAATTCTAAATTAAGTAACCTCTCGATCCTTCCTCTCCCCCAACTGTTTTCTACGGGGAAGTCTCTTCTGCCTCTGGCGACTAGGATTCTTGAATAATAAAACTAAACTACTATCTTTATGCTCTTTTGTTATGCTGTTAAAGTTGTGGATTTTTGTTCTTACGTTCATATTCCATTGATAATAATTGCTTGTGAGGAAACTAGAAGCATCTATGGTGAAAAATTGGTCAAGAAGAGGGTTGAAGCCAATAAGTCACAAGTTATTGCCAGATGTCAGCCTGTGTATGATAGATCCACATAATGTTTAAAATTTATGGATTTTGTATGCAAAAGCAACTATTCTTTTATCTAATACAAGCTATGGTTATGTATATTATGGTTTCTTTCAACAAACTAACAATGATATTGTTTTAATCTAACCTAAATTTTATTGAGAACTTGAGAAAAAATATTAGTTGGAGAGTGTAATTAAACAATGACTAACAAAAAATAGTACAGTTAGATGGCATCATTTTGAAAGCGTGTGGACCTGCAACTGGTAAAGAAATTTTCCTTCTTACTATATTTATATTTTTATTTGCCAAACTAGTTTTAATTTGGCTTAGGTGACCTGAGCTTTTTGATCATGATAATTGTGATATTTTTATTAATATTTAAAAAACATTACAAAATATCTATTTTGCATTTCAGAAATGACATTAATCATATACATTTGGTGGTAGTGATACTTGTGACTTCTTTTTGATATTTAAAAAAGTCATAAATGAGTACTTTCTTTTACGTCATCGTGATAAACAATGTTTTTGAAAAAATCATAACGATTTTTATGGTCTTTTTTAGCGCCATAAATGGTCCAAATTGTTGTAATAAATGGAGCCACCGTTTGGCATTAATGACCATGGGACTTGTGTGTTCGACTCGTTGATTAAAAGATTGCATTATATGATCTTTTTTGACCTTTTTTAGGATCAACGTCGCAAAACTCATAAATTGAATTGTTGCTTTCTAGTTGAAAGCATAGAAGGTCGGTCTTGTAAAGATCATGTAAAACTCCAGTTATGATGCCAATCTATTTCCGAAGATCATCGAACTTTTTCATATGAAAGTTGAAAAAACACTTACGAATGTTATACTTAAAGATTTAACCTTTTAATCATATAAAAGATACTTGTTTTTCACATATGACACTAAATATTGATATCAATTTTTGTAAATATCAAATAAGATTATTCTTTATGGATATACAAGATAGTAAAATTTAGGACCTCACAATTGAGGGATGCCTTTGGTCCTCTTATACTTAAGTAATGAAATCTAATGAACTTAAAAGGAGATTTAAGTTTTGTTCTACGATGAATAAGAAATAGATTTTTATAGATATTTTTAGGTCTCAAATCTTGTCATATATATATATAGGGAGTATAAGTAACTTGATATGTGTCTTTCATTCATGTAGATAGAATTATTATAGTATCGTAGTTATCTTAAAGGATAATTATTAGTTCTTTATCTCTTTATTGAGTTGATTTTGTGGTCATGTTTATATGATGACTTAGTGTTTATTAGAATTCATAAGACTTTTTATTGATTATGACAAATCTTTATTTACTGTATGATATGTATTAAATTATACTCAATAATTTGTAAAGTTTCTTAAAAGTTTATATGTAGTAAAAAATTCATTGATTTCAAAAGTTGCAGATTTTAATGAATGTTGATGGAATTTTAAGTTAAAACAATTTTGTAGAAAATCTCTACCCATTCCCGTTACCAACCCAAATATTTCTAAGGATATCTAAAAGTTTTTATTTTTATATGTTTTCTCTCCTAAAATATCTTTATCTATATACTATTTATTCTATTATTAATATAAATTTACTACTATCTATAAAAATCAATAAAATAAAATCTCCTATAATTATTAAAATCTATGAAAAACCTTCATAAAAATATTTTAAATATGTAAAGTTTTGCAAATCCATTAAAATTATAATTAAATGTATCTTTTGTGAACATGGCTACGTAATATATATATATATATATATATAATCAATTATCTTAAATATAGAATAATTTAATTTAATATGTATATATTTTTAAAATTTAAAATTTAAAATTAATTAATAACTTTTAAAATTAAGAAAAAAATTAAACAACATAGAATCATGTATTCGTCTATAGATTTCAATAATTCAATCGTTAGATATGATTTGCTATATTTATTGAATAAAATTATTGATCTATGGATACTTACCATGTATAAGAACACACAATTTAATTTAATCTAAGCAGGATGATAACCTAAGCAAAAGTAAGATAAGGTAAAAAAAGATTAAATCAAACATTATGTAATAAGGAAATAGTTAATAGAATCCTCATATATCAATGCATATTTGAATAAAATTAACTATGTGGTGAAATCCATAGATTATTTATAGACCCCATTTGGTAGCAAACAATCCACTAACAGAATAACACATTTCACATTTTGACAAAAATATACTTATAATATATTTATCAGTC
This sequence comes from Hippophae gyantsensis, assembly GCA_030763125.1. Lineage (NCBI taxonomy): Eukaryota > Viridiplantae > Streptophyta > Magnoliopsida > Rosales > Elaeagnaceae > Hippophae > Hippophae gyantsensis. The sequence continues at coordinate 31,475,255 of CM061038.1, forward strand.
ATTACACCTATCTTCATTGTTTCTATACTACTCACTAGTTGTCTTCTTAACTACTGTGATCCAAGTTAGAACTGGTTCTCTTCTTGAACCCTACCACCACCTGGTGGCATGATCAATCACCAACAATCAATATATATGAATCCTAAGTGTAGAAAATTCAAGCTTTAGAACCTAAAAGAAATCTCAATCAATGTGTTAGCAATCCAAAATCACAAATGTACTTTTGAAAATAATAAGTTTTAAATTTATTAGAGTTTCCTTATGTTTTTTTAATTACTCAAACAATTAACAGATGACATATTTATGAAAAAATTCGAGTAGTTCGAGTAGCTCACTGACCCTTCACCACCCATGGTGGCAAAGGTAATAGCCGTTACACCCTCACCTACCAGGATGACAAGATCCAAATACCCACAAAACAACTTAAAAACATGAAAAATGACCTAACATACATCCTAATGTACCAACTATCGCAGTGTGTGTAAAATATGCAAACATATAAAGTGTAACTAACTACATAAATATGTGTAGTATTGACTATCAGTAATTGACCTTACATAGAAGATGGAAAAATACTAAATAAATAAAACAAACTTCATCTTTTACTCATAGGAATGCCAACAAGGATTTATAAGGCTTAAAATCTTCCACAATAATTTTCTTTTCTTTCATATAGAAAAAGTGATTACATCCCAATATGTTTGACCCCACCAATATTATTAAGTTTTATCTTTTTTTACCTCTTATATTATGTCTTTTTCTTTCTAACTTAGTAGTAGATAAACTATTCTCTAGCACAAGGTACAAGTTTAAGCTCCTAGAAAGTAGTTTTTTTCCCTTCAAAAATCTCATAACCATCTAAATCCAAAAGAAAATGATAGATGTAAGATGTAATTTCGTAAGCTAATTCCATCATATCTACACTAATTCGATGTCCCAAATGCGTTTGATATATGTTTTTGATGTTTTATAAGTATTTAGAGTCACTTGGAGCAAAAATACACAAAAAATGTGAGTTTGGAGTATAATCATGAGTGATCTAGCAATCAAGAACCCTTGGATAAAAAATTCAAGTTTTTCAAATTTTCATTGGTCTCCATTCTCCTTAGGGTCACCCAGATGCTTACTCCTCGATCAATTAAACTTTAATTGAGAACTCTTGAGTAAAATTTTATAGTACTTGATTGTTCTACCGAAGATTTTTGATCGATCGAGCTTCTAAAAAGTGCAAAATTATATAATTTTAGCTCTTAATTTTAAATCACAACCATTAGATTATATGGAATTAATTAAAGGGGCAAGATTAGCTCATAAAACACCATTTATACATCATAATTAGGTCAACCACTTCATAACATCACTTATCAAAAAGAGGCAAGATAACTCTATGCAAGTTTTAGAAAGAGAAACTAAAGACAAAGATAAGATTAAAGATTTTAGATCCTCCACCATCCTAAGCTTCATCTTCACTTCTCTTTTGCTTCCACTAAATTTATATTTGTTTTAGTTACTATTATAGATAGCTAAACAATTATGAGTGATTAAAGGAAATTTCTAAGTTATAGTCAATAATTCAATGTTAATATATATTTTGAATTAAAAATAATTGTTTATTATACCAAGATATGTTTAATTTTATATTTGAATGTTATATTTTATTTGTAATTGATTAGATATAAAATTAATCAATTGCGTAATAAAATTAATTGTTAATTAAAAAAATTAATAGATAATTGTTAATTCTTTTATTCAAAATGGAACCTTATTCTCGTTATTACAAATGGGATCAAACATTAAGTTAAAATTTGTCTAACATATTCAAATTTGCTTGGCTTAATTTTTTACTTTTGTAGAGCTTCATGGTATTGTTGAGTTGAATTTAATAAGCAAATCTTTAGGCTATTTAATAAATAGATCAATTAGCAATCGTGTTGCTAATTAGTTAAATTATAAGAAAATGTGAGTCGATATTTTCAAGTTACCAAGACTCTAAATGACATAATAATTTTAGAGTTTGAAATAAGTTTATTTGTTTATATATAGATAATATGTCACATGCTTATCTCATATTCATCCCTGCTCTTGTTTTCCATTATTTTAATTATTTCATGCTCTTTACTTTCTGCACTCAAGATAAAAAATCCATCTTTTTAACTTTAGTAACATTACATTGTTTACTTCTACTTTATTAATGAGATTTTTTTAAAAAAAGTAAAAAAAAAGTTAAATATTTAACTGCTTATTTTGAACATGTCAACAAACAAAGCATATATTTGAATCCATATTATCAAACTAGAACACCAATAATACCCTATTTATTAAAAAGATAATCACAATCATTAACAAAGATGATGCTTCAACTTTAATTTTGATAAAAATAACATTTTTGAATTGTTCTTTAATAAAAAATAAAAAAGTGGTCAGTGAATGAAAGAATAAAATGATGTCACGATAGGACAAAAAAATAATATAAATGAACATAACTATTAAGATGAATAATGTTATTTTTGTAATGAAATAGACAAAAAAAAATAAACGAAGACATAAAATAATAAATATTTTTATAAAGATAAAATTATCCTTTTATAAATTTAGATTTTTAAAAAAATTAAACTATTATTGTAACTTTTATTATATATAATAAAGACTACTAATATATTAATTTAATAATATAAACTTGAATGTATATTTTTTGTTTAATAAAAATATCGTTAAATTACTAAATCTCAATTTTTTTATTTTTTAATGTTCGTCCAATTTAGTTCCAATTTTTTTGAAAACTAAACTAATCTCCATAAATTATATATACATAATACTTATACATATATTACAATATGTATTATGCATTATCATTTCCCATTTTTCTTAAATTAGAAAAAGTAGACATCAGGCCAAAGAAAATTTTGTAAACAAAAATTACTAATTGGAGACTTGACCATAAGAAAGGATGGCTCCTTCAAGTTTACACATTTTTTTCCTTAAATTTTGCGTGCACCATCTAGCAAACACTACAAGTTTAGGACACTATCTACTTTGACGTCACTAATCATCGACTTTCCCCATTTTTTGACTACCATTTTCATGATCCCAAAGAACTATATAGTCAATTTATCAAAAAAAGAAAACAGAAAATAAATACATAGTCATCATATTATTTTGTTTCTGTTATCGATACATTGAACTGTGTACTTTCATAGCCCCTCCTCTTTTGGTAAATTCTAAATTGATCAAGGGATAGGGAAAAAAAATGTAGAACGCCCAATTGAAATGCATTTCAAAATCGCAATGAAACTAATCATTATTACAAGACATATAAGATAGATGATTTTATCATTTTAAGCTCATATTTTAATCCATGCCTTTGTATGAACGGTAAAGTTTTCAGAAAGTGGTTATACATCATTTACTTACCAGTGCATCTTATATGTAAGAGGTTCACTAGCACATAGTTTGATAGAAATAAGCACAGGTTTGAGTACACAAATCCCTGCTGTTTTACACAAGCAACAAATTTAACAGCTCATACTCTCATAATTTATGTCCAACAAACCATAAATACGAACCCAAATCTGAGTATCTTTTGTCTCGCACACTAATTTGCTTAAGACAGCATAAATAGCAGAGCTCAAGCTAGGAGTTTTAGTCGTTGGGAGGGAAAAAAAAGAAGAAGCTATTTTGAAGTAGGAACAGTTTTGGTGCCTTTCCCCATATCTTTTTCATGATCTTTACTGAATTCTATACCCTGGAATGTGACCCTAGATGACCTATACTGACTACCGAATGCAGTGCCAAAGCCCCATCCAAGGCCCATTCCAACCCCACAGCCTCCACCTTCAAAACATGATAAAAAAATGATATATGAAAAAATAGAATAAGCAGCCATTTTCGTAGGCTAAAAAGACATTAAAATGGATAAATAACTAGGTTTTGCATGGAGCAAAGAATGAGTAGTATACCGGCACCAAGACCCAAGATGTTCAAAGGTGTGCCTGCAGATATTTCAAGGGTTAGCAATGAATTCGTTGAAAACAAAATATGGCAACATGGCTATAACTATGCAGCAAAAAGACAGCCAAGGATAACAACTAGCGTGGGCGAGTGGGGGTTGAAATAACCACAGAAGCTCTGCTTACTTACAAAGTCAATCACAGTACCACGTGAAAAACTTCAAGCTAAATGTGCTCAGAATTGTTTAAATGAAGTTGATAAATTAGTTATAGTAACCATCATGAAACAAGAATTCCAGTGTACCAAAGTGATTTGCACTTGCAATTTGCAACAGTAACAAAGGATAGGTCAAATTTATCCAAAGTGGCATGGAAACTTTACAATCTGTCTTCTCTAAGGATTCAGAACCATGCCAGATCCGGATACCAAATTCCTGAAATAAAACCCGCTTCTGGTTATGAAACTGGACATTGAATTTCCCACTAAAATATGCAGTAGGGCAGCACCCAATGGTCAAGACAGATATCTATACAATAAATCTGATGTAGCACAATCTATAACCTATTTTCTTTTAGTTTGACAATTGTTTATGAATTACTTTTTGCTCCTTCATCACTGAGGTGGCGTTTGGTTTACAGAATAAAAAAGGAATGGAAAAAAACAATATTACTATTACATTGTTTGGTTTGACCACTGGAATCAAAGAAAGAATCAATATTACAATGTTTGATTTACACCTGAAATGAAAAATATTATATATTACCTTAATACCACTATATTCAATAAAGTTTAATTTAATTTTTATTTTTTCATCAGATAAAGTTTAACCTATTTTATTATATTTTATTTGAATCACTTGTCTTTTTCTTTACAAGGTCCATTTCAAATTTTTTTAAGAGGAGACCCAAAGTCTTTTTTTTGTTTGCCCAATCGACTGCTCTGACACCTTAAACATTAGACATCAATTCTCTCAAAAACTCAAGTTTTTGGGAGGTAAACCTAACAATTCATTTATACTTCTTAACAAAACCTACTTATGCAATGCAAGTAGTTTTCCTTCCCTTCGTTAATTTTATAATATCTTCTTCACTAATTCCCAATTACCCACCATTAAGATCAAATACCTGGTTCAATTTTGTAACTTGAAACAAAAAAGTGAGTAAGCTAGAAATTAGCAGGAAGCAGCAAGTTATTAGGGGAGCACTTAAGTTATTAAAAACAAAAAAAAAAAAACAAAAACTGATTGGGTTACATTCTTTTTGTAGGGAAGATGATAACTACAGACATTTAAAAACTCCAAGTAAATAATTTCAATATTCACACTATATTCACAGTCAAAGCGTTCATTTCATATTTCTCAAAAACCATAATTACACAATTGAGTACTGAAAAATCCAAACAATATTTGCATCATGGTTACGCTAAAATATACGAGTTCTATAGAGGTTTTAGAAAATGTCAATTTGGTCGAAGAATGAAAATAATTGAATTGTGAGCATCAAACTAATCATCAAAAAGATAACTCCGACTGAAATTCATATGCGGAGCACTTCTGGCACTCCAAAAAATATAAATTAAGCAAAGCAAGATGAGCCACGATTAAGATTCAAAAACATTTCTCAAGATTAACAGGAAATAGATAAATAATAATAAAAAGAAAAAAGAAAGAGAGCACACACCTCCGAAACCCCATCCGATACCGAAGCCGCAACCAATTCCAAACCCTGAGTGGAAAAACAGTATCTAACGAGTCAATTGAAACACAAAATGTGAAAAGTACGAAGATTGGGAAGAGAAGTTTCCGTACCAAACCCTACACCAGCTCCATTGAAGTTCGTAAGCATTTTCTCCTTAAGCCAAGGAATAAAAGAAAAATAAATAATATCTATATAGAGATGGGAGGAATAAAATTGCAAATGAATGAAACAACCAAAAGCTTCTAACTAGATTTAAAATATGGATGTCGTTCGAAATGTAAATATTTAAATTTTATTCAAATATAAAATATATTATTATTATCCATTTATACTTCAAAAAATTTATAAAAATCATCAAATTTTTCTATAAAATTTTATAAAATATCAAAATAATTAATTATTAATTTTTTTAAATTAATTTTTTATTTAATATATATTTATAAAAATTATGATATTTAAATAAGTTAATTAATTAATTAAAATATTACAAAATAACTTATAAATATTTACATTATAATTACATTATTATAATAAATAGATAAAATTTGAGGATACATAACATAATTTAAATTATGAAAAAACAAATCACTATAAGTAAAACTAAAAAAATAAATATAAAAATAATGTATAAATAAAAAAATATATAAAAAAACATAAAATAAATTGTATGTAAAACTAGTAAAATTAGTGTGAAAATGAGATATAAGTAAAAATATATATGAAAAAAATTATAAAATAAAATTCTAAATTAAAATAAAAAATTATTTGATTGAAGAATAAAAAATAAAAAAATAGATAAATTTAAAGATAAATACTTAATAAAATAAAAAAATTCAAAAATAAAAAAATAAAAAAAGTTAATATGAAATGATATTTGTCGACATTTTATTGATAAATTCACGATAATATCCATAGTATTAACGATATTTTGATCAAAAAAAGATTTTTTTTCATAATATTTTGTCGACAAAATGTCACGATATTATTGACATTTTCTTAAATTTAAGTCAAAAGATATGGATATCATATTTTGATGTTGAAATGTGCAAAAAAGTGACAACATCGATGATATCATTGATTTTTTAATCTTTGGTTACGATGCCCGAAGAAAATTGAAGAGGAATTTTCCATGAAACACAAATATTTTTAAAAAAATATAAAAATAGTAATATTTAAACTTGTAATCATAAAAATAATAGTATTATTTTGACAATAAAATAATGAGAAAATAATATCATTATCTATAGTTGATATATTTTTACTAAAAAATAGCTCTTAAAGTCCTTAGCTTTAAAAAGTTTAGTCTAGTTTCACAATATTTTAAAAAGTGCATTATGTCTTCATTTATTTTTAAAGGTGCACTTAAGTTCATTTAGGTTAATAATCTTAATTTGATAATAATTTAAACAGATAAATATCATATATGATCATAAATAAGAGTTAAGTTTGTTATTAATAAAAATAATTAAGAATTATTGATTTTTAGAGGAAAAATAAATATATTTATATTAATAAATTTATTCCTTATTTATGATGTCACATGATTTTTATATGTCTAAATTGTAACAAAATAGAAATAATTATTCTAAAATAAATTTATTTATACCTTTAAAATAAGCAATAAACATATATAAAATGCATCTTTTAAAATATTAGTGATTAAAATTCACAGTTTTGAAAACTAAGAGATTCTAAGTGCTCTTCTCACTACTAAAATATTATCATTTAAGTCGGTATTGAAAGTTAATTCTAAGGTTAGAGAAGAAAATTATGTTATATTTTTCATCAATTTATGTTAAAGTTTTCAACAACTATAAGATTGTTATGTCATGTAGGTATATGTGAGCTATTAAGAAGTGAGGGCATAACAATCGTATGATTTGTTAAGTTGTTATTTTACTTGCCTTTATGCAGCATATGCACACACACACAAAAATAAGTTACAAACTTATATATATAGCAATCATAACAAGCAATAACATCAACTTTTCTTCTGCTGCTTATTCTTTCTCTATCTCTAATTTCTATTTCTACTTTTATGGTATCAAAGCTCTTAGAGCTTATGTTAATGGAACTTTGGTGCTATTATGGAAAGTGAACAAATCACCGGAGAACACTCAAGCTCTGCTTCGAGTATTGATCGATTTCCAACCATCACAAACCCAAAAATGATAGCTCCACCATCTACCTTTTCATTTAGTTATCCTATAAACCCTTCCTTTAATGTGAAACTAAATGATACCAATTATCTTATATAAAAAAAATAATTAAAATATGTTTTTTAATTAAAGTTATTTTTCAATTATATAATGCTTAATTCTAATCTATTTTCTTTAATTATAAATCAAAACTTGACCCATCATTAATTAATTATTAAAGATTTAAATAATATGAATAAGAAATAAATCATAGTTTTTATTTATTTAAATCCTAAAATTGTTCTTCCAATCATTGAAAGCTGAAACTAAAATCTCATAAACAGATTTAACTAATTATAACTAAATTAACAAAAAATAATTCAACTATGAAAGGCATCAGATTCAAGAAATAATTGAATTATACAACAATTAAAAATACCCTTTTATTGAAGATGATTCTAGATCTTTAAATAAGTTGTTATTGGTTTCTCCAAATCCTTAGATCTTCTTCACAAATAGGAGGATCTCTTTCTGTATTTGTATATGGTGGAACACATAAACTAATTCTACACTAAAAATAATAACGCAATTGTTGGAGGGAGAGATAACAAAAATAAAATTGATATCTTTTACAAGAGAAAATGGGTCTTATTTATAGTCAAGAAAAAGAAGAGAAATTTGGATAATGAGAGCATAATCACCACACACCATGGCCCACGTTTTTCACCATCATGTCTTGTGACACTTTTGGTACACTTGAAATCAAATCTCAAGAAGGTCGCACCCCAACACAACTACTTCTTTGACGTGTCCCGTGTCAAACTAGTTTTCTCCACTTTCTTATTGTTTTACCCCTTACTAATTGGTTGGAACACATGTAAGGTTTATATATATTATTATTTTATTTTTTAAATTTAAAATGAGTTCTTTCATGTGCAATTCTTCAAGAATTTATCATTTGAATCAATTTGAAATCAGAAATACCTAAAAAATAATAAAATATATCTATGATTTTGAAAATATAAATTTACTTTATATAATGATAAAACAAATTCAAATATATATTTAACATTCAACTGTAAATAAATTACATAATATTAGTGTTTTTCAAGCACTCATTATAACCCCCAACCAGTTTGTTGTTAGTCTCTAGCAAGGAAAGCAAAAAACTGAAACCAAGAATATAAGTTAAAAAAATTAAATTATCCAAAATCATTTTCATAAATTGACGATATTGTATTTAACATATGCAATAAGCCTTTAAATCCCTAGGTTGTCTTAATAGATGAGTTTAAGTCTCATGAATGCTTTCAGTGATGATACTCACGAACATCCTTAAATATAAAACTATAAGAAATAAAAACAAACTATAAGAAATAAAAACAAACTATAAGAAATAACAAAGTAAAAATTAAACAACAAAACTTCTCATACTTAAGCATTTTTAAGTTTATAATCAAAATCTAAAGCATAAGTTAAATTAACATCCCAAAAATTAACAGTTTATTGTAAAAATTAGTTGAAAATCACAAATTAATATTCCACAGCAAAAAATGTATCAATTTTGACTCCTTCAATTTCAATGTTAGGAATCCAAATTTGTTTCGACTATGATCCTCAGAAGTTGTACTCTCAATATTATACTGATCCTATGGGTTCAAGCACTCAAAAAGTATATGACATTGATATCATAAAAGGAATCAAATGATAGGATTTATAAAGAAATTACATATTATTCTCATGCATCAATTAAAATTATCAAGAAATAATGTCAAGTATATGCCTTGAAGATGAATAAAAATGCAATGACTTCAAGAAAATTCACTTCCTTTTTTATTTTATAGTAGTCATTCTCACAACTTTGAAGAACTTATAGATCATAGTATTTAGTTATACTATTAATTTTTTGCATACTCTTTTTTTAATAATATTATTTTTTCATAGAGTGGACTCATATATATATTATACATATTTGTATGATTTGGTGAATAGATAATTTGACTACTCACCAAGGTAATGCCCCAAGTAACCTACTTACATGCCTTCACTTTCTTTCACAATCTTCACAAGCAAGGTGTTCAAATTCGGACCAACGTTTTGATAAAATCAAGTCACATGGGCTATCGAACCCATTCAACAGGCACCTGAAAAGTTAGCACAATAACACAAGTGCAATGTGTGTCCTATAATAGATTCGATCATTAAAAACCCCAGTTACATTATTTAATAAAATATCAATTAAATCAAAATTACTAGCAACACTGGAACTTGTATTGGCTTTAGGGATATATATATATATAAGTATATGACACTTCATTAAATGTTTAAAAATCCTAACATTCAATACAAAACCTATAGAGATCATTTAACAATTTAAATAAAAAAAAAGTACTTGAGGAGTATAGGAAAATTCATCATTAAGAAAAAACGATATTGGCTCAAAATTATCTCACAAGGTAATCTCCACTATTTGATTCCTAAACACCAATTTTGGGTTTATTTCAATCTTAACATCCAATCATGAGATACAAACTGTGAATAAAACTAAATCTTACAATAATCCATGATGTGTTTAAGACATCAAACAAACAATGTAAAGACTCAATTATTCACTTTAAATTAACTAAAAATATGATAATTTTGTGTAAAAAAAAATTTAAAATATGGTGTCTTATTTGCACCCTCCAAACGTAAACTAAACATTGTCTATAATGTTTTTAATTATACATATATTCAAAAAAGAAATGAAAGGGTTAAATAAAAAATTAACTAATAGTAGAATAAAAGAAAACAATAAAATTAAAATAAAATAAAAGAATATTACCTAACATGGTGGGTTGCCTCCTAACAAGATCGTCTTAGCAAGACACTATTGAAGGTGAAGTCTTTTGTTATTCAATAAATTCAATGCCCTCATTTATAAAGACTCATTCTAATTATGGCTTAAAACAATATCCATTGACTTTGAATTGGTTTTGAGTTTTTGGATTTATCAATTCTACAACACCATGGGGAAAACTTACAGGGTTTTTCTTTTGGCGATAGAATGCTATGTGGAAGTGGTCCTACTTATGGAGTCAAATCAATACATTCTAGGAAGAAATATTTGAATATCAATCTAATATTTATCATCAACTTCATAAGTATCATAATCAATCCCAATAATCAAATCGCTTTTTTGAAAAAAAAATACAAGACATCTAAGTCATACAAGTAAAGAGATGTATTCATTGATACGAAAAAGAAAAAAATATGAAGTGATTGAATTGATGATAAAATAGAATCCAAGGTTTTGAACAGTGATTCGATTGATGATAAAGAAAGAGAAATTCTAGTTTAGTTCTCCATCTTAACAACAGTACAACTTGAAATGGTCTGCTCCATTTTGACTTCAAATTTCATGGAAACATTTTAAAACGAGGATTAAATAAAAGAATTTTCATCCTAGGGTAAAAAGACTTATGGATTAGGCCTTTCTCATGATAATACTTAGTGCATTCTTTGTAGATCTTTGCATTTTCATAAACTTCATTCCTAATCTCTTTTGGCTTATCAAGTTTAAGCAAGCATTTCTTTCCTACTTGTTCAAGGTCCATGTTTAATTGCTTGATTGCCCAATATGCTTTATGCTCAAGCTCAATAGGTAAATGACAGACCTTTTCATAAATCAATCGATAAGGACTCATACCAATGGGTGTCTTGTAAGTTTTGAGGTTTTCTGATAGTGCATTATTTAATTTGATTGCCCAATCTTTTCTTGAAGGTTGCATTGTTCATTTTAAGATACCTTTGATTTGTCTATTGCTCGTCTCGACTTGATTGGAAGTTTATGGGTGGTATAGAGTAGCCACTTTACGTGTTATTTATACTTTTTCAATACGCCATCAAAGAGCTTATTGTAAAAGTGACTTCTTCCATAACTAATTATGGCCCTAGGTGTTGATAACTCACAAGACCAGCAATGCAAATACCAATCTTGTGAAATACTTTTGGTTTTATTATTTGTAAAACTCTCGCAAGTGTATGAATCATTTTATAAAAAATTATAAGCATACTTCCAAGGTCAATCTAAGGAAGAAATATATGTGGTTGTAATTTATTATTCAAAATCTTAAAAATAAATTAAATTCTAAACATCATGTCATGATATTTTGGTTTGTTTGTTTCCTAATCTAATAACTTAAAAATAAGCATAGCTATAGATTCAATAAATAATAATACAAATTTTTATCATTCATAACAGTTAAGTATTTAAGGATATAATAATTAAGTTAATTATACTTGCTCATATTATTTAAATTATTAAAAATATAAATTGATATTTATTGATTTTTTTTGTATGAAAGTGTCATTAGGTAGTGTCCAAATTCTTTCTTTTAATGTTAACTAACTAATATACTTAGGTGGGTCTATTAATTAATTAAATATTAAATTTTAGTTTATTTTTAAAAAAGTAGCAAACCATCTAATCATAGTTTTAGTTGGAGTCAAATAATTAGGCTTTATTCAAGTTGTCTAAATTAAACTTAAGAATTTAATTATCTAAGTACTAATTTTCATGTTTTAAAACCATTAATGAAAATATATTGTCATTACATTTTCGAATAATAATTCTTATAAAAACTTTTTAAATAGAGTTTCACTCTAACTACCGGATGATTGTACCAACAAATAAAAGAACAATACTCTAAATCAGACCAGATAATTAAATCTTAAAACCTAATTTTCATATTTAAGTTTGTAATGAAAAATAATATATTTCTCTCTAACATCCTTAATATAAAATATTGAATAAAAATAAAATCAATTTATTTTATAAAAATGTTTTATCTATTTAATATTTCACAAGTATAACAACGTTATTATTATATCATATTTACAAAGAACCAACAATACTAAATTTAATCACAGACAAATTAAATATAACATATAAGAATAAAACATAAAAAAATAACCGTAAATAATCTATTAAAATAATACCTTAAAAGAATCCTTACAATAGTTCGATGTTAATTCTGCTGCTCGAAAACCTCCAAATGGGTTTGCATCTTCGCTTATTGAATCAAAAACTAAAAATCTATACAAACATAACTAGTTATTCTCAAAAAGAGAAGAATTTAAAAACTAAAAACTAAAAAAATGAAAACTTTTTAGAGAGAGAAAGTGTTCAAAAATTGTGTGTTTTGGAATGGGGAAAATTATTCTTTTATAGGTGTGGAAAAGGCCAAAACATAAGGTAAAATATTTTAAAATTTGAATTTGAACACATTTGGACAGGTTGGCACGCATATGGGGTGCAAATATCTCAGTAAATGGGTGGTTAGCGCATGCAAGCGGGCGCGATGAGTGTGCTGGTGCGCGCAGGACACAATGATGAGTGTGTTGGCACACATGGAAATCATTATGGCATGTGTCGGGAGTGTGCTAGGTGCATGCACTGGATGGGAGTATATCGGTTGCTTACGAGCGTGTGCTGGGCATGTGCCGACCATATGAGTGCATGTGCTAGGTGTGCGTGCGCGGGACTCAGTGTGGATGGGATGCTGCATGTGGGATTCGGCACGAATAGGTGGCTGCGCACAGGGCTCTGCATGATGGGCGGCTACGCACATTGGTGCATACGGGACAAAACACGGATGGGCTACTACGTGTGGCTTTTTTGACATTTTGACTGTTTTAACCCATTTTGTCCAATTTTTTTCTATCTTTTTGACTTTTTCTCATTTCTTTTCTCAATATATTTGTGATGTATTACCTCCAGTATTTTTTTTGTGTCTTTAAGTTATTTTTGAATAAAAATACCCAAAAAATAATAAAAATACCTGTGGTTCTGAAAAGACAAATTTATATAAAAATATGATAAAATCATACAATTATAAAAATGTATTTAATCAATTAAAGTACATTAAATCATGATAATTTTAGTGTTTTTTAAGCACTCATCAGGTGTCTCAAACCTACTAAATATTACATCTTTCAAAAATTTCACGATAATGTTAGCATCACTAGTTTTGGTGAGTATAACTTCAACCTACTTAGATATATAGTCAATTGTAACTAAAATATATTCATATCCAAAAGAAGAGAAAAATGACCCATAAAGTCAATCCTTCAAACATCAAAAAGTTCAATAATCAAATTAGATGTCAAAGGCATCTCATTACATTTTACCATGTTAGTAGTCCTTTGACATCTATCACATCGCATGCAAAAATTATGAGCATCTTTAAATAAAGTTGGCCAATTAAAACAGGATTGCAATACCTTTAGGGTCATTTTCTTACCACCAAAATAGCTCTCACAATGATGTTCATGACAACCGGCCAAGATGTTGTCATATTCTCCTCAAGGAAACATCTCTAGATGACTTGATCTTGACAAAGCTTAAACAAATAGGGGTCATCCTCTAAATAGTGTCTGCAATCATGGAAAATTCTTTTCTTTTCTTGGAAAGGAATATTAGGCCTCAAAATACCACTAGCAAAATAATTATTAATGTCAACATACCATGAATTTAGGCCTATTGTAAGCAATTGTTCATTGGTGAAAGTTTCAACAATATTCATTTTCTTCTCACCCTTAGTAGTGTCAAAATCAGAAATTAATCTAGATAGATAATCAACTACCACATTTTTAGTTCCTTTCTTATCTTTGATCTCTAAGTAAAATTCTTGTAAAAGCAAAACCTACATGATCAATCTTAGCTTAGTATTCTATTTACTAATTAAATATCTTAAAGTAGCCTGATTAGAATGCATAATAACTTTAAACCCTACTAAGTAAGATCTAAATTTATCCAATAAAAACACAATAGCCAAAACTTCTTTTTCGGTGGTAGAATAATTAATTTAGGTATCATTGAGTGTTTTACTAACATAGTAAATGATATGTAAATGCTTATCCATTTTCTATCCCAAAAAAGCTCCTATGGAAAATTTAGAATCATCGCACATAATTTCAAATGGTAAAGATCAATCAGGTGCTATGATAATAGGTGTTGAAGTTAATTTTTCTTTCAAAATACTAAAAGCAATAAGACAATAATTATCAAACATAAAAGAGACATTCTTGGCTAACAAGTTACATATAAGATGACTTATTTTAGAAAAATCATTAATTAATCTCCTATATAAACTTCCATATCTTAATAAACTCCTAATTCTCTTCGTATTAATAAGGGGTGGTAATTTAGCAATTAAATTGATTTTTGCCTTATGAACTTATATATCTTTACTTAAAATAATATGTCCTAGCACAATGCATTGTATAACCATAAAATGGCTTTTCTCCCGACTAAGAGTTAAGTTGTATTTAATGCATCTTTTTAAAACTAAAGTCAATTTACCTGAACAATCATCAAAAGAGTTTCCAAAGATATAAAAGGCATCTGCCAATACCTCAATAAATTTCTCTACCATATCTGAAAATATAAACATCATACATCTTTGTAATGTGGCATAAGCAATACATAGACCGAATGGCATCCTCTTGAAAGCAAATGTCTCAAAAAAAAATGAATGTGATCTTTTCTTGATCTTCTGATGCAATAGGTACCTAGTAATATCCTGAAAGACTATCAAGAAAACAATAAAATTCATACCTAACTAATTGTTCTAATATTTGATCAATAAATAGAAGGAAAAAGTTATCTTTCTTAGTGTACAGATTTAGCTTTCAAAAGTTGATATACATCCTCTCTCCCGTGATGGTTCAAGTGGCCACTAACTCATCATTATTATTTCTTACCATGATAATGCCTCATTTCTTTGGTACCACATGTATCAAAATAACTCACTTGTTATTAGCAATAGGATAAATAACTCCTACCTCTAAGAGTTTCAAGATTCCAATTTTCAATACTTCTTGTATAGTAGGGTTAAGTCTTTTCTAGGATTCTTTCACAGGTTTGGTATTGTCCTCTAAATTAGTTTTATGGATACACATAGTCGGACTAATACATCTAATGTCTCCAATACTCCATCCTATAGCTTTCTTTAATTTCTTAAGCACTTTAAGAAGTTCCATTTCTTATGTTTTGGTCAAAATGGATGAAATAATAGCTAGATAGGTATCCCTTTCTCTCAAAAACACATATTTCAAATGCTTAGGTAATTCTTTCAACTCCAACTTAGGTAGATTATTTTCTTCCCTAGATGGGGTCTTAGGTAGATCTAAGGGTATTAGATTTCCCTATTGGTTCAATAATATCTAAAAATCCATGGTACCTTTTAGTGTCTTCATTGAAGTCTTACTCTATCCTATCAATAATTAAAGCATATTGAAGGTTATCCTTCATCTTATCCTACAAAAAGTTGTTATGAGCAAGTGTATCCACACAATCAATATATGAACACTTATAATCAATATAAATAAAGGGAATAAAAGAGGAATTAAAAAATTTGATACTAAGAGTCTCTCCCAAGACTTTCATAGTTAATTTTCCCTTATGGAAATCTATATCTATAATAGCCTTGGTTGTGGCCATAAATGACCTATCAAGAAGAATAGTGTAGTCATTGTCCATTGATGGGTGTTCATGCATGTCTATTATCACAAAATCAATAGATATTATCGGTTTATCTACCTATATAAGTAAATCCGCAACCACACCTTTAAGATATTTGATAAACATATCAGCTAATTAAAAAGAGATGATTGTGGGCTTCAACTCCCCCAAATCTAGTTGCAAGTATATTGAGTAAGGCTTGAGATTAATACTTGTCCCTAAATATAGCATAGTTTTAATCACCTTTTTATCTTCTTTAGTAATATCAATAATAAAACTACTAGAATCCTTCAGTTTTGGTGGAAGGTTTTGTTAAAGTGTTGCACTAGCAACTTTTGATACAACTATTTTTCACTAACATCATACTTTCTCTTCTTAATGTTTAGTTCTTTAAATTTTTTGCAATGGAAGACGCATTCTTAATGACATCTAAGAGAGATAAATTAATGTTAACCTTAGAAAGCATAATAAATAAGTCAGAAAATTGCTTATCCTATTTAACGTCCTTAAGATGGTGTAGGAATGGTATGTGCAGTCATTATGGCTTTGTTGCCTTATGTAATGTACATGGGTTGGATGACTCTTCTTGAATTTCCTCAAAAGGCTCTACAATTGTTTTATTTATGTCCATACCTTCCTTGGATGCTACTTGCATTACCAGTATATTTCATGCATTATTAATAAAATCATTAGAAAATTTAAGAAAATTTTATTCAAAATCTTACCACTCTTTAGAGTTGTCATAAAAACCAAGTGAATAGTTTTTGCTATCAAACTTGACAATCTAAGTCTCAGGTGTTAAAATACTGAATCACCCAACCTCATAAAATAGCTTTTGCTAAATGCTTTCATAAATCATTAATACCAAAATCAGACTCAAGGTATTAGCAATTCAAAATTGAAAAAATAATTATATTTTTGAAAAGAACAAGTTTGAAAAATGCTAGAATATATCAGTGTGTTTCTAATTAATTAAATAATTAAAAGATATGGTATTTATAAATTTTTTTGAGCAATCTAGGTGCCTTGGTAAGCCTTGTTAGGCAGGTGACGAAGGGTGATGAGACCCTCAATGAGCACACCAAAATTTTGTTTTTTGTTTCTCTAAAATTACTAAGTAAATTTTCAAAAAATACTTGTAGAATAACTTAAACAAAAACATGAAAAATATCGAACATGCATACTAACAAACCAATCTCCATGGTGTGTACAACTAGCAATCAAATGAAATGTAACAAAATATGTATGTGTATGAAGTGTTAACCATAAATAATTAATTTTATATAAAGAAAGATAAAATATTATGAAAATAAAATAGACTTCATATTTTGCTTATATGAATGCTAACAAGACTCAAAGAGTTAAGGAATTACCCATTTTATTCTAAATTTTGGTCAATTAGGTGATTTTCAAAAAAAAAAAAAAAATATTACCACTCTACATTAAAAGTCAGTTCATGGTCAGTCAAACGGGGAAGAGTTGTTAATGATCACTTAACAACATCCTTAATGTTAGAAAGAAATAATATGAACTTATTTTCCATTATGTGATATTTTTTAGTAAATTAAAATTTTAACGGCTAATACATGTAATTTAAGGAAATAAATTATTCCATTAAAAATTTCACGAACGAACTTTTTAATAAATTAAAGTTTTGTTTACTAATTAGAAAAAATAAAGAGTGAAAAGGGAATCATTCTCATTTACTTGTTTACTTTTTAAATATATAGTGGAAAATGAACAAAGATCCACAAATTTGGAAGCCATTGACATGGATTGTTTTCATACTATTGCTCATCTTTCCTAAATTCACAATGCATAATTACAAAAGTATCCCGATTCTAATATTTTCTTTATTTTAAGTAAATTAATATTTTTATTCAAATTTTTTATAGATTTTAGTAAACACGAAAATAAGTTTTATATTTTCTTTTCTTCTCCATTTGATCATATTCATTCATATTTCGATTGATTCTTATAATGAATTAGTAAATGAGACTTATGTTTAGTTTATTCGGACAGACTAAATAACCCAAAATGAAAACCTTTTTTAAAAAAGTGAGGCTCTACATTACATAAAAGATTTATATATAACTGAGAAAGTATTAATGTATATCTCTTGCAGGTGAAATTCATGTTTTGACTAAAGAAACATATTGGATCTTGGAGCAAAGAAAGGATTATGAACCAATCTTTCTTCACCAAAAAGGGATAGGACGAAGAAGGATACAATTGATGAATCCTTCCAATCGGTAAAGTATAGTCACAGTCATCCATTGTTAATACCAGATCAAATAATTGTGATAATTTAGGTGGACCGAAAAAGAAATGTCGTGTGGTGGGATTGTATAAAATCCTTGAGATCGAAAGGATTTCAAGAACTGTTGCTTCACCATTATAACTTTTTAATTCTTAATTCATGCCCGACCAGAGAGTCACCAATAGTAGGGACACTCATTGTAGTTGAAAGAAAAATCACATCTTTCAATGTTTCTTTTTATCCCAAAAACACAGTTTATACTTAATAAAATAAAGAAATATTAAGCTAAAAATTACAATGATAACTCTATTCTCGTAAACTTATCGTTTACTTGACCTTCATGTTTTGCTAGCTTATAAATATGTAAGCTTATATATATATAAAAAAAATAAGAGAATAGTTGAATTTTAATTAAACAAAAAGTTTAAAGTTTATTTATTATTTTTTTATCAAAATTATATCCATATTTGATGAATTAATGAATAATTTAATACTTTATATTCGATAATTATATGTGATTCAACAAACTTAACAAGTTTTATTTTTTTTGGAATCAAGTCAACGAAATTTAAGATTTTTTCTTTCTTTTTTTCCCTTGTTTTCACGCTTTTGTCTACATCGGTTGTTTACAACCAACTTTTGCCTGCATCAAATGGTATTAGAGTGAGGTTAATTTTTGAGTTATGTTGCTTAAAATAAATTCTCAACAAATACTTTTGGTAGAGTTCTATAAACATGACCATGCAAAAATGGTAAAATGCTTGGATGTGTTAACACAACAAGTTGTTGCCTTAATTATCATGACTCGTGAAACTTTCTTACAACCATATATTAATAGTTATGAAACATAAGAAGGAGGAAAGAACCAAAGCGTTGAAGTTTCAACGAGTCTTTGGTAATCAATTATGTGAAAATTTGTTCATCAATTTTGGAAGAAATTTGATAGAATTTAAAGTAGTGTTTATACTACTACAAAAAAGAGTATTTAAGTCGATATATAAAGTCGATTTTTGAAAAAAATTGACTTATAATGAATTTAAAGTCGATTTGGTGTAGAACCGATGCTATCTACGTAGAACGTAGCTGACTTGAATGGTTTGATACATTGTATTCAACAATTGTATTTCATTTAATGGACTTAAGAAGTCTTATTTTCAATATATTTTATTATTTAACGAATTTAAATAAAAAAATTAAAAATTTATCAATTTTAAAGTCAAAGTTGGTTCTGATACAAACTGATGGAGGCATAAGTGACTCTAATATCAATTGATGTAGGTAGAAGTGTGAAAACAAAAGGGAAAGAAAAAAATTGATAAATTCTTAATTTTTGTTATTTTCACATTTTTGTCACATCAATTAGTATCAGAATCAACTTTCGTTTGTATTAGTTGATATCAGAATCAAATGATCATTTGAAGTATGTTACTTGATATATGCTTGCTTGAAAGAGTTGTAAACAGAAGCATATTTGTTTACGACAAGGGATTAATTTTTTTTCTTATTTCTTGACAAATAAAATTTTACATATAATAATTTTAAAATTATTGATAAATTCATGCATAAATAGAATTGTACCACCTAGATTTTAAATTAAATAATTTAAACATATTAAACACAAATTATATATATATTCAATAAAAAATAATCAATAATTAAGAAATAAATAATAATAATTTTTTATAATACTCCTTTTTAGATCTAATTGGTTGTAAGCCTTAAAATTTTTGATTATATATATTCATCAAAAATAATCAATATCGTATAATAACTTTGTCGATCATTACTTTGATTATATATATATTCATAAAAAATAAGCAATATCGTTGTAAAAATAAATTTTGTATGAAGAACCACAACTTGTCGATCATTACTTTGATTATTCAAAATTGATCATCTTTGATGAGAAGTTACATATACTTGATGATTACTCGATGACTCACAAGTTTAAATAAGGTAACAATCTTTGAAGAGATGTCAATTATTAAAGAGCAACACAAAGTTGATTGGAATAACGGGCACATTGATTTTATCAATGGTTGAGATAAAGATTCTTCCTTCAATTATTTGAGTTTTCTATGCCCAATTTTATTTTGGATAAAGGGTATTAGGGGTACTTAGCTTAGACGGTAAAACGCAAAGGTTTCATAACATTCTAATCAATAATATAAATATTTTAAGTTTTATAAAATTAACATTTAACTAATAATAGAGAATACGATTAAGAGTATATCAATTAATAATCATAAGATTAAATTTATGAAGGTATTTATAGAATAATAATTTTATTAAAGTTATTAAAATTATTATCAAGTTATATCGAATTAGACATCGAACATAAATGATTAAAAATATCCTCACGAATAGATAAATACTATAAAATCTAACTAAATTTTTAAACAAATGTCAAAATAGAATTTAATAGTTAATTTTGTAAAAATAATAAGACTTATATAATATATTAAAAAGATACAAAATGTATATAGTATATGCTCAGTCGTGTAGGATATAGGAACTCTAGTGCACTCCACCCTTTTATTTTTAATCATTAAAGGTCTTTAGGAAGATATATATGACGTCAAGAAGAGTTTATTTGAGCCAATTGTGAACAAACCTTACAACAATATAAGATACAAAAGAAGTGCACACAACCATAGAAAATTCGTGAAATTAAAGGCAAACTCAATGACGAGTTTATTTGAAGAAGAGAATAGTGATACAGCCTAACAAGAAAAATATTTTAATATTTCTACAAAGTAAATTTCTTATTTTTATTTTTTTAATATTATATTTTTAAGTTAAGTTTAGGATATTATAGAATTTTACCGATAGTTAGAGAGCTGTAAAATTACTTATTGTTAGAGACCAAGCAATCATGTTGCAAGGAAAATAAATTTTAAAAAATATATATAAATTGTTTGACATACAAGTTTTGTTACCCTATAAATATACAAATTTGTAGGCAAATTAAGAAGAGGAGTTGAATTCCAATTTTTTTAAAAAAAGTTTAGAGTTTATTTTCTATCTTTTGTTTGAAATTATTTTGTTATTTATAAATTACTATTAATTAATTATCTATCAATTTATATAAATCAAATTATTAATGAACATGTTACAATTTATATAAATCAAACTATTAATGAATATCGTACTATCTATATAAATCAAATGGTTGATAAACATGATAGAATTTATATAAATAATCATACAATAATAATGACCATGTAATATGTAAGGTGAAAATTAATTTATGCCATGTGGCACGATATGAGAGGTTATATTCAATAGATAACTTGTAGATCAGTCCAATAAATGATGAATCAACAGATAAGCATCAATATCATATAAGTATCCAATATGATAAGCGATAGGCATATAATCTCTTAATTATTCTACAACAAGATAATTAAGTAGATATAACTCCGACATTAAAATAAATCTATCGCTATAGGTAAGGGTCATTAACAGGTATATCTTCTCCTATATATATTCACCGTATATATCTTTCATATGATAACTTGAAATAACTTGACTCAACTTTACAAGAGATAGACACTTGAATCTACACTCTTTTCCCCTAAATCTCTTTACATTACAAGCAAAGATATTAATTTTATCCTTCTTCTTATTACTTGAACTTACTTAAGCAATAGAGGGTCAAAGATTGTCATACCCCGTGGTAATCCAAGATCCTAATGATATGTTTTCTATTCTTAGGTCTATAAGAAGGAGAGGTTTATCTAATCATTGGTGTTGATAAAAATCGGTATCAACATTTGATGTAGTCTATGGAAACGATTGTGCTATACTAGTTGAATCAAAACTAGAGAGAAAAGAGATTATATATTATTCTCTCGAGCTCTAAACTAGGTAGCTTTTGAAGAAAAACCTTAAAACTCTAGAGAAAACCTCTCAAAAATAAGTTCACACTCTGTATGATCTCTAAGGTTGGATTTTCTATCCTTCCAAGAAGATGACAAAAGGCTCAACTCTTAATGGATTCCCGCAAAGATCATCCCATGCAATTCCTTGATCCATGAGCCAACGTATATGCACCATAGTCACTATCACCAAATGGTGACTCAGTTTTTGACACCTCTAGAGACTAAGGCATCCTTAGTTGTGGATCAAGCAAAAAGGGGACCCATCCTTCACTTTTTTGTCTAGTTGAATGCTCTTTTTTTGGATCACAAAATTCGAGCATCGCTTGAATAATTTGAGATAACCATCGAAAAGATCACGTGTTGAGCATCCATCCCTCAAAATTTCATGTTGAATAGGCCACATAGTAGCCCGTATATGCTACTACACACCAATAGCACGAGTGGGTGCCTAACAAAATAGTTATTGCGTAGGATAGAGGAAAATAATTTGGCCTAGTTCACCATATAGAGATGGAATTTGGTCCAAGCCACTTCCAGACCGATTCTTGGGGAAGTAAGATCAGTTCCTATATATCTGACCTTTTTCAATGCATGTATGAAAATGGATATACAAAAATGTGTGTATAGAGAGATCATTCACCCATCCAATGTAATCAAAGAATATAAAGAAAAATGTTATGTACCCTTCCAATCATCATCATTTAGGTATAGTGTTTCTAAAGAAAAACAAATCGTTTTTCAGAAAAGAATGAAATAATGAACTAGTTTCAATACCCAAAATGATGAAGTTAGGACTCTAGGCTATCTTGAAAATGCCTCTGAAGACCATAGGCCTCTTATCCACATTTGATTCTAGAGAACGTCCATATGGAATCTTCCAATGCCTATAGTGAGTAGGATCTGACCTGTACCTACAAGGATTTTGATTGATGATGTGACGTACCATGATAGGAACTAAGCCCCATGGCCTACCAAATAGAATTCACCCACATCATACAAAGTTATCCATCTATGGATACCCAAAAAGCCACTGATACCATCATGAGTATATTTTGTCCATCATGATCCACATGACCATCTCGAGGCACACAGGTAGGGACATTCTATCTAAGCCAACAATGTTAACCATATGGCCTCAAAAACTAATGGATACCCTAAAAATACCACCTATAATAATGCTAATAAACTCTTGAAGTACATAGAAAATTCCAAGGGATGAGATCATGTTTTCACCTTGACATCATGAAGAACACACTATACACTATTATGGAGTTTCTCTACACTCCATAAGATCTGTAACCATTTTTCATCAACGTGGATTCCTTGTGACATCTTCCAATGCCCGGAGTACTATAGCACCCAATTACAGCTTACATAGTCTAGACAGCCACCTCAGAGGCCGTATGGTCCATATTGAAACTTCTAAGTCCAGATCTTTGATTTATAGGCCATGATATCCATATTACTATACCCCTACAAATCGAGTAATCTACACTTTGACATTCCATTCAAAAATATCCAGGACGTCGTCCACCAAATAGGATAGTGTTCTACCAAATAGACCCGCCATCTCACATGATGGATCACATAGATTGAGCCTTAACTATCAAAAGTATGACCATCCAATCTTGAAGTCTAAGATTTTGTTATTCAACAATCCCATAGGAAGGGAAAGTTTAGCAATTTAACAACATATATATTGTTTAATTTGAGAGACATCTCATGCTTGGACCACTTGACAAGTTCAAGCACTCCAAGTAGAGAGATGATATGCTAGGGGCTTAGTTAAACAACATATGAACCAACAAATCACCCAAACTTAAAAAATTTATACAAACATAATAGTTGTGACCAGTTAGGACTAATTATGATCGACCAAGACTAGACATTGCCAGCCAGGATATGGCTGGCTAGAGATATGGTTGGTTAGATAAGCCTAGATTATGAGGTGAGCAATTGTGCCTATCTTTCACACATCATCTCGCCTTATGTCCAGGACCCGTACTTTACTCTCTTCTAATACATGCTTATATCTTTGCACATTAACTCAAAGGCCCTTAATCTCACAAATAGAATTGACCATGATTAGGTTTAGAAATAAAACTACAAGTAAAAAAGTACATGAATCAAAGCCAAAGATATATATGATATGTTTGGAGCATTCATGCAAGGAAATAAGATGTGCATCCTAAAATTATACCCTACCAATAAATTAGGTTATAAGGTGTCCAATCACATATCATCTAAAGATGCATACCTTCTCATGAATTATTTTGAAAATAATTCTGTGAGAATGCTCTAGAAGTATAATCCATAAATCCACCCAAGTCCCATATGAGAAGACTTAGTGAGATCAACATAATCAACCAAGTATGGATACAAACTTAATGAAGTAACATGTCTAAGGGTTGATATTAGGTGTTTATTAATTCATGTCATGAGGCACGATCTAAGAGGTCATATTCAATAGATAGCTCGCATGCCAGCCTAGTAAGTGTTGAGTTAACATATAAGTTTCAATATTAGATAAGTATCCAACATGATAAGTGACTAGTATATAATCTCTTAATCATCCTACAATAAGATAATTAAGGAGATATAACTCTAATATTAAGATAAATCTATCTCTACGGGTAAGGGTCATCGACATGTATATCTTCTTCTATATATAGTTACCATTTATCTCTCTCATAGGATAACTTGAAATAAACTAGCCTAACTTTACAAGAGATAAATACTTGAATCTATACTCTCTCTTACTAAATCTCTCTACATTACACGGAAAGACATTAGTTCCCTCTTTCTTCTCATTATTCGAACTTATTTAAATATCAGAAGGTCAAAGGTCATCACACCCCATAGTAGTCCAAAGTCCTAACAATGTGTTCTTTGTTATAAGGTCCACAAGAAGTAGAAATGCAACCAATCACTAATATTAACAAAAATTTGTATCGATATAATGTACAAATAATCATAATAGAAATCATTAGAAAAATGAGTGGGCTTTTTTTCTCCTAGAAAATAGGATTTGACTTAAGGCATCATTTGTGATTTTTTTTTTAAATTACAAAAAGTAATATTTATAAAATTTATAACAATAAAGATAACACCTTAATATATTGAACGGAATTTGGGTCTAAATAACTATTATTCAATTTAAAAGAATTTTAATTTTACTACCTTTAAAATAAAATAACACAATAAATATTTTTTTTTACTAATGAAAATGTTTGAGATAGACATCAATAGTGTTATTTTTGTTCTAACAAATTCTAAGTTTGAAATTTTGTTTTTTTTTCTATTTTTGAACAAAAGCATCAACAAATTAAAAATTACAAGGCTGTCAGTTTTTATTTATTTAGTTTAACATTTCGGCTAATTAATCATGTTTTACCAACTCCTCAAGACGTTTTTAATTTTAAATTTTTTTTGGTGAATATCCACTTGTTAGCATTAAATTCTATTTTTAATGGTAGTTACTGTACTAACTATTACTAATCATCAATTAAAAGCGTTAACAAACAACTACGTATGTAAGATGCGGGTGGTAAAGATATGGTCAGTACCGGCATCCGAGTGGGTGTTGGTTTAAACATTGGAATCTTCCTCCTTATTCGGAGTTTGAACTTGGATGCAAGCCATAGTGAGCAATATCCATTAGTATTCTCCCCAAAAAAACAAAAGCTTTTTGCCGGGCGTCCTTCTCGCACTCTACAATCCTTTTTTTTTCTACCAAAAAAAAAATAATTACACCTCCTAATAAAGTATAATGTTTGAACGCGGCTCCACATGTCAAGATGTACATGTATCAATTAAGATTGGTATGCGTATATTATAATATGCACAAACCATGCATACTCAAACATATATAACTTGCAATTTCGAAATTTATTTACTCACCAAAACTTTTATACTCTATAAAATGATAAGACTATTTTCACTGAAATCTAAAACTATGTCCAAAAAATTATAGAACAACTAAAACAACTTTCCAATTGAAAGCACTACAATATGCAACAATTATTTCACAAGGGACAGATTAAATGAAGAAAACGATAGTGTTTGGTTGCAAGGAAAATCAGAAAGAAAAGGAGATAAACTAAATATTTCATTGATCGAGTAAAATGATTACATTGTGTAATGCTTTTCATTAAGGTTTTCTATTTATACAACTAAAACTAAAAAGGTGCACATACACTGGAATACAATTAATTGATTACAACACTAGTCTTCTACACACTTCTAGGTAATTAACTTGTTAACTAATTAATAAGATCTATCAACTGTGAACAAGTAAATTACAACTCATGTGTGCTTGAGGGAGCTTTACAACATCAGCATATGATCTTCGTCAGACAACTTGCACAGCATGTGCATGTGCTGTTGATTGTACATTAGCAATAGCAACAAACCCTTAATCAGCTTGATCCTTGATCAGCAGCCACACAATCCACCACGTGATCATCTTGAGTAACTTGTACACAATCACCATCAACAACCTCTTAATTAGCTTGAGTTGTATTACCCCTAACAGTAAATAGTGATTTCTATACTCTCCATTTCAATTAGGACAATTTGAATGCTTCAGAGTTTATAATTAAGAAGATTGTTTGCATGTTATGTAGGAAGTTTGTGGTAAAATGAGAAGTATTGAGTTTTCCACAGTATGCAACCATATATATTCCAACCCTAGCCAACTTGGAGATATAATGGTAATGAGTATCGTGGGCTAGCTACAAGTTGTACGTGGCAAGTGATGAAGATATGGAAATGTGACAATAGCTAGATTTGCATGGTATCTTCTATATTCTAGCTTTGTGCTTAGTAGTAGAGTTATAGTTGTAACTTCTTTAATTGTTTTTATAGTCAGAACTGGATGTCCTGCTCGATGCAGGACTTAGTATAATATTATTAATTTTTATATATTACATTCAATAAATTGTTTTCAAATTATAAATATTAAAACAGTAAATAAGAAAAATACAAGAAAAAATGAATACTAATTATTATATAGATTATTTTAAAAAATATTATAAAATTAATTATTTTTTATAACTAAACTTTGGTGGTTGTTACAAAAAGTACCTTAAATTTCTATTGATGTTTATATAAGCTTGAAACTCTAGTGATTTTAAATAATCATCATAGTTTAGTGGTAAAAATAATTTTACACTAAAAATCTCTTATTAAATATGTTAGTCATTAAAGTAATAAATTTAAGATGATTTATTCGGTTTATTTTATGCATGGATACCATGAAAGAGTGTTTAAACAATCTAGCTACATGGCTAAAAAATTAAAATTTAATTCAAAATGTGAAATATTCAAAAATAAGGTTACGAATTTGATTTCATTTGCTTTGGAATTTGAAATTTCATAAAAGAACTTAGGATTACTATCTCAACTAATTATATATCTTTTGAATATAAATTATATTTTTTTAATATTTAATAAATTTAAATTTTCAAGATATATGAGAAAATAAAATATTTATTAAAGATGTATCCATTTTCATGTAGAAAATGATTCTTTCACATTATATAATAAATTTAACATATTTTTAAGTTTTCATCACATGTAAATTTATTAAATTTACTTAATGCATTTTACACATGAAAATATGCACACCTTTTGTTATAGATATATACTAATAAATAATTATGATTAAAATATTATGGAAAATATTTGAATTTTTATAAATTAAAAAATTACTATAAAAGAAAAATAATAATGGTAGAATTAATATGATATAAATAAAATTAATTGGTCCATTTTTCAATGATAGTTTAACAAATTATATTAAGAAATCATCATAATCATAAAATAATCTAAATCAGTGGTATAGATACTATTTTATTTTCAAATTAAATTTAATGAATAATTTCTAAAATTAAGGAGAAAATTAAATTAAATAAAAAGATATAATCACTAAGAGATGAACTTAAATCGATGTTTAGAAATTATATGTGAAACTTTTTTTTATTAATTCATTTACATGGGAAATAGATGCCTAAAACTAATCAAGAGAAAGAGAATATCTTGCATCTAAACATGTGCTTAGCCTAAAAATTGAGAAAAAATTGTTATTTACAAAGTTGTACTCCATATAAGATGGTACACACATAATATATTAGATTAAGTTTACACTATATAAAATTTAGAAAACATTTTCAAGTAAATTATTTATAATAGTAAAAAAATTAAATTATTTAAAATTATAAAGAAATTAATAATAAATTATAATCCAATTTTCTTGTTTGTGAAGTGTAAAGATTTTTACCTATACAATTTAATGAAACTAGAATAAAAGGGAAAGTTTTTTATTATATGTATTTTAAAATTAAAAATTAAAAAAAAACACTTATTGAATTGGAACCCTCTTTAATCGGGGCCCAAGGCGACCACCGGCAAGTCCTTACTCTTGGGCCAATTTTGTCTATACTAATTGTTTGCCGCCAACTTAAAGACTCATAATATATGATCTAGTGATTGTTGTGATTAAAAATGCAAAAAAGAAACAAAACGTTTCTATCAAGTTAACTAGGTAAGTATTTATCAAAAAAAAAAAAAAATCTAGGTATGCAAATGTTTACTTCATGATTTTTTTCATTAATTTTGTTTTACTTTATTTCATTAGTTTTAATGTATGCTCTAATGATTATTATGATTTTATTTTATTTTTATAAAAAAAATTATTTACTCTTTGATATTGAAGACACATAAATAACTCAAAATACATATTAAATATTACATATAGACATAATGGATTGTTTTGATATTAGTAATGATAGTATTTACTTTTATTAATGGTTTTTTTTATTGAATTGATAATAAGTATAATTGTGTCAACTAATTTTATTGATCTATATATTGAAAAGTATGCTAAAATAAAAACAAAAACATGCATATGTTGACACTAGAGTAACTCTATGTGATAATATGTCACCTTAGATCTAAAAATCTAAAAAAAAAAATCACAATTGTTATTAATTTTTAATGATTGATATACACGTGGTTTGTAGTCCACGGTATATCAGTAGACATTGGATTAGAACAACAATTCTCATGTGAAGGTTATCGTAACTATTTTCCTATTTTATGTGTTCAAGAATTGCTCTCAAGAAGAGTATTAGCATACTATATATATATGTGTGGTTTAATCATTCTTTAGAAATCTTTTCCACGTTAATTTTCCTATGCAAAAACTTAATAACAATTCTCAATTTTTTTCTCTTGTTTCTTGTTAATTCTTGTATGATATCATAGCTTAAAGCTTCAAAGCTTTGTATCAATGGTGATTCTGTGAAGAGCAAGGGTGAGTAATCAGAGTTATAGGAATGTTGTCATAAATTCACCATCCTAATCCTCTCCAAATTCAATTTTATGTAAAATATCTCATTAATCCTCAATGTTTATTCTTACAAAGGTTATCTATCACATCTTGTCGTGGTCCACCATACCTCCATAGAATTTATTATACTGTTGGGTTCTTCCTCAACAGTACTTAATAGACTCTAAGCATCTTGACTTAAATAATTCATATCTTTTATATAGAATGACAAATCATGCGACATATTTAAATTATTATTTTTTTGACAAAATTCTTTAATATATTTTATAACTGTCTTATATATTCTTTAAATCTATCATAAACAATGAGAAGCTCTGTATCAAATATCCATCATAAAAAAATGAGAAGCTTTGTATCAAATAATCATTTACCATCTATTATCATGAATGATCTCTTATCCTTTGGTTTAGATAAGATATTTTTGGAAATTTGAGATGTGTGAATGAAATTTTTCATCCAATATTCTTCTGTATTTATTATTTGAATTAAGTTTTTAAAATTATCGAGGGGTTCTACTTCAAATTATTTTTCTTTCAACAACCCAATTATGTTGTAAATCTAAAATATTAAATATTTAGATCATTTTTAATTTTTTGCATAATCATATCATTGAAAACTATATTAACTCTATCATACCAAGACTCTAAAAAATTACCTGAGTAGTGATTTCCCATTTAATATACTCAATATACTATAGATTATGATTAAGAAGTATAACTAATTTAGGAATTAACTCAATAAAATTAATTAATGAATTACTTCTTTGAAATATTTCTTTTATTTTTGGTTTTTAATCTTCAATTTTATTTTTGATATTTTAAAATATTTTTTTATATCCAGATTCTAAAATATTTTGGCTTTTTTAAATTAACAAATCATTTTGATTTTTTCAAAAATTGAATTAGAAAATTCACTTTTAAGTATATCACATAATTGTACAAATTTTTTATTTTCTCAAAATTAAAATCATCATCCCAATTCACATGTTTGATGATTTGAAATAAAATTCCTTAAGATTTGATAGTGTCATTGTTTCTGCAATATTTTTCCACTAATTAAGTCATATATTATCTAAACTATTTCGTATATGATTCGCCTAGAATATAGGTCTCTCATACTCTATCAAGTTTCTCATAATTTGTGTTTGAAAACCAGGATTATAAAAATTTTCAAAGTCCTATTTAGATATAAGATGAGCAAAATTAGACTCTATTTGAAATGCTTCAAAAATTTTTTTTACTTCTTTAAGAGATTTATATGCATGCTAACAAATATTTTTTGTTTTATTAACTTGATAGTGACATACACTCCAAGAAGTATAGATTCATGGATGATGACCTCTAAAAACGACGTAATATTTTCCTTTTGGAGCATTTGTTTATTTCATCATTTTTGCCTTCTTAGTAATAGTTATCAAATCTCTTAAAGATTTTTTCATCCGTAAAACTAAATTCTCATTTTGTTAATGGCCTTCATAAACATTTATACTTAAATAATTTTTGATTAAATTATTAGCTCATTTTAGGTGTTCTACTTAAAAAATATGTATGACAATTTGATTATAGCATTTTAATCTTTTTTCATTAAGATTATTTCTTTTACTAAATAAAAAATTTATAACTGTTTGGTTTCAATTCTAACAATAAAATTTTATGGGGCTAAATAAATATGAAAACATTTAATAGCATGTTTTATTGTTAATAATTCTTTTTCAAATATAATATAATAGTTTCATTTGGATTAAATTTATTAGAATTATATCTATAAAGTAATTCTTCTTTTTGAAGTTTTTAAGTATAGAAGTTTTTGTAGCTATGATACTATTTATCAAACCTGGTAGATTTTATCCTTCTATTTCTCTATTGGAATATCTTTTCTCGTACAACCCAAACAAAAATATGAAGCACTATTTTTAAGATTAATTTGTCACCTCATTATGAAAAATAAACTTTTAGAAGATTTTTTTTATTTCCTCTTTTATTTCTTTTAGAACTTGTTTGCCCTTCTCATCTCATGTAAATTTTTTATCTTTCATTAATTTATTTATAAGAGGAATATATTTTTGAGATAAATTTCTTATAAAGTTTCTTTCATAATTAAGAATTCATAATAATCCTTGTAATTATTTTTTGTCGTGGATTTTTTTAAATTCTTTTACTTTTGATATAATATGTTCTTGAAGTTTTATTCCTAAAAATTCAATAGATGTTTTTTTCTATTTTTATCTTTTTTGGTGATAAAATTAATCCATATTTTTGAAATTTTTCATATAATTAGAGAAAATAATAATATTATCAATATACACTTTACAAAAGTATTTAAGATTTTAAAGATGCTATCCATTCATCTTTAATGGACTTATGATGTTATATTTAATTCATAAAGCATTACAGATCATTGATAATATCTTCTTGGTATACTAAAGGTTGTTAATAGTTTTGACTCCTTCGTTAATTTGATTTTCCAAAATGATGATTTACAATCAAATTTGTTAATTTTTTTTGCTCTTATAGTTTAATTAATTAATACATCTTTTCTAAAAATCCATTTAATCATTTGTAATTAATGACCATTTAGGCTCTTTTTTTCCTTTTTATTTCATTATGGTTTGTTACCACGAAGGTTGGACTAAAATGTGGACTTTTAATTTCCTAAATTAATATTCATTGAATAATTAATTTATTTGAACATCAAATTCATCTATATCTTATCTAGTGTAGATTATTGATTTAACTCGAATAATAACACTAAGATCACATAATTTTAAAGTATAATATTTAAGACTTCTATACTAAAGTTTAAGTGGATCTTTACTAAAATTTTATATAACCAATGCTTTTAAGTGGTTGATATGTACTCTCCAATTACAATGCTTGACTAATGTGAAATATTTATTGCACTTATATTGTTATAAAAGTAAAATTTCTATGAATTCTTTATCTAAAGTAAAAGATATAGAATTATGATTTATTTTTATTAGATGATAATTTTTCATAAAATTATTTCCAATGACAAATTCTCCATGTATGTTAGGAAAATATAATATTTTGAAATTAGTAATTTTTTTGTCATTAAACCAAATAGATATATTTTTAGTTTTATATTAAATAATGGTTTCTTTTTCATCTAATCTTCTAATTAAAATATATTTTTCATAAGTATCCATTTTTAAAGGAATTGTATTCAACCTACAAAAACATTTAATTGCTCTTGTATCAATCAAATTACATTGGTTATATGATTTATAGCCTGTAAAATTAAAATATCCTAACACATAATTATAACTTTGTTTACTATAACTTGTTAAAAAGATTATTTTTTCTTAAATTATTTGGATATGAAAAATTTGTTCTTGAAGAATTTCTTCTTTTTGGTTCGTTTCAGGTAATATTGAAA
The DNA here is from genome assembly GCA_030763125.1 of Hippophae gyantsensis. NCBI lineage: Eukaryota > Viridiplantae > Streptophyta > Magnoliopsida > Rosales > Elaeagnaceae > Hippophae > Hippophae gyantsensis. The sequence goes on from CM061038.1 coordinate 31,508,435, forward strand.
CTTAAATATTTTAACAATAATAATTTTATGAAGATTATCTTCATATTTTGAAGACGATTCATTAATTCTTGCATTTTGTTAAAAAGATTCCCAGTTTTGTATAAGATATGATGCTTGTCAATCTTTATTGACAAAAATTTTATTTCTAAAATATACTTAATTTCTTAGGGCTTGCATTTTCACTGTTAAAGGTCTTTTTTTTGCCTTGGATTATCTACGAGTTTTGTAAATAATCATTGTTTTGTTATTTTTATATCTTTCCAATTAATAAGTCAAGGTTAAATTTATATTTTGTAAAGTCTTGGTTTGAATAATTCTACAAAAAATTTATTAACTTTTTTTCTCGCAATTTTAAGAAATTTTGTTAACTCATTGATGGTTTTCCATTGAATAGTTAGACTTTGAGATTGATGATCCATACTCAAATTTTTGAGTTGAATTTTCATATTTATATTATGATCTATTATAGATATAAAGAAATTTGATCTTATATTAAACCAAATAATTTGTATTACTAAGTTTGACTAAACATCCCCTATTATTAATTGTGATAGATCTTTTATTCTTTCATCTAAAATTGATGAAAGTAAAGGAGTATCTATTCATTGTATAAACTTGTAATTGAAATCTGTATTAAAACTATGTGAACATATTTAATTTCTAGATATTTTTTCTTTTTTCTTTCTGCTTTCTTTTTATCAAATAGTTGTATTTCTATTGTTTCTTCTTTTGTACATTTAGACTTTGAGTTTTTAACAAATTATTCAAAAACTCTTATAAAGAAAATTTTAAATTTGGACATTTTATATATGTTTTCTTTTTTAACCTTTTGTTTGGTTTGTTCTATTTCTTCAAATTGTTCTTGAATATAAGTTAATTATTTTCCCATCAAATTTTTTAATTTTATATTTTGTAGTTCTTTAATAGGAGTTTGATATATTTTTATTGTAAAACTTGTTTGTTCTTACATCATAAGTATTATCTCAATTTCTTCTCCACTTTATACTTGATATATTATTTCTTCTATATCAAATATTTCTTTCTCCTATAGAATTTCTAATTTATTTGTTTTTAAAGTTTTAACCATCTTTTTTTCACTTCTTTTTTTAGGACACTTAGGTACATAATGACCTTTATTTTTTCTTTGAAGTAGTTTTTGATTTAAGATTTTGTTTTCTAATATTGTTTTTGAAAATATTTTGTTCTTTTCTACCGAAGTTTTCACTTAAATTTTCTTCTCTTATAAAATTTTCTATTTTTTGTATTAAACATCCTACTTTCTAAATTTTTTAAATATTTTTCACAATATTATTGATCATATGATCAATATTGAAGACTCATAATGCATGATCTAATGATTGTTATGATTGAAAAGGCTTAAGTTTAAAAAATAAACAAAACAAACTTTTATCAAGTTAAATAGGTAAGTATTTATCAAAACAATAATAATAAGGTATGTAAATGTCTACTTCATGGTCTTTTTCATTAATTTTGTTTTTCTTTATTCCTTTAGTTTTAATGTATGTTCTAATAATTTTTATGACCTTTTTAAAAAAAAATTGTTTACTGTTTGATATTAAAGATATATGAATAACTCAAATACATAATCAAAGACATATTACAAATTAAATATCATTACAGATTTTTTTAATTAGCACGGGTAGTATTCCCCTCTATTAATAGTTGTTTTTTTACATGAATTGTTTCAATAATTGTAATCCTATTAACTATTTTTGTAAAGATTATGAGTGTTAGTTATTTTCGTGGAAAAAATATTTATCTGTAAATATATTTTTAGGCATATTATCTAGTCTATTAAGAAAAATCAAACAAATGCTCGAGTTTCAAATAATTGTACTTCAGGTATATCTTTAATAATTATGACACATAAGATTACATTTATGCATTTAATAGCACATGTTTATAAATCTGAAATTATTTTTAGTGCTAAAATATGGAATAAGATATGCTAAAAGATATTAGATAAGATATACTTTAAAATAAGATAGGCTAAAAAATATTAGATAAGATATACTCTAAATTATAGTTAAAATCTTTAGCATAAAAGATAGTATAAAATCTATTTTTAAAAAAATATTAGATAAGATATACTCTAAATTATAGTTAAAAATTTTAGCATAAAAGATAGTATAAAATCTATTTTTAAAGGAACTCTTCTTTAAATAAGAATCTTCTTAATTAGTGAGTATTACTAATCTTATTTGAAATAGAAAAAATATTTACTTATCAATTACATAATATTAAGGGTTTTAATTTTTTCTATAAATAAAACTCATTGCTCATTGTTTCAATAAACCACACAAGAACATTATTCTAATCTTATTCTCTTGTTTTACAAATATAAGATCATAATATTTTAGTCTTTTTTATTTAATTAATCTATCAAATATTGGTGGTTATGTTTGATTGATTAATAAGTCTAATTATTTTATGATATTTTGATAACATGTTCTTATACCTTTTTATTTATTTTTGTTTTTAAATTGTTAGATCAAATAATTGTTTTTATCATATCATAGTTATTTGATTTGATTATTAATCTTTAAAGAAACTATTTTTATTAACCTCGTACTTGATCCTTTTGCTCTAAGATTTACTAGTTGATTGATTTAAGTGACATATATTTTGAATCATCTAGTTAGGATTATTCATTGTTAAATCTGCTCTAGAACACACACGGACATTTGTGTTTTTTGTGCTAATTATTTTGCAGTTAATTCAGGAATGTATCTAATTGGTTAGAAGTTTATTGGAACGTTGGTCTGGAAACCGTTCATACTAATATTGTAAACTATGAAAACTAAGCAGGGGTTCATAAATAAAGTACATTGGGGCAATATCCTAGGAAGGGTAGCATAAGACCGAGTTTATACTTGAACATTTGATTTTCATAGTGAAAAGTTAGGTGAACCGGTGGATCGGTGGACCGGTGGTTTCTTTTTAGGTCATGGTTATAGTCTAAGTTGTTTCTACCTAAAAATATTGTATGTTATTATTTTATTTCCATATTTTACTCTTACACGCGATTGCATGTCTAGCCGGTTTGTTTAGGTTATTAAGTTATAAATTCTTAAAAATTAAAAATAACCTATTTACCCCTTCTAGTTTAATCAGGTCCATAATTTATAAACTCTTAAATTTGATTGATTAATTTCATGTATTTTGTTAATATAATACCATCATCTTCAATAAATAAACATAAAAATAAAAATATATTATATTTACATAAAAAAATGTGTCAAAATAAAAACAAAAACATGCATATGTTAACACTAGCTAGAGTAATTTTATGTGATAATATGTTACCTTATGTGACTAGTTTTATTAAATTATACTAAAATAAAGAAATCCATTATCGGAAACGAGAGCCTATTTTCATAAAACAAGACCCTCTTTCCCGTAGAAGTGGACTAAATTACGAAAAAAAAGGAAGGAAAAAATAGCTATGGTTTTGAGAGTGCATGAGATAAGAAAATTACATGCCTAGTTTTTATTTTTACTTTTTATAAATACTTACCAGGTTCAATCAAAATAATTAAGTTTGTTTTTATTGTTTTTCTTTTTCTTAAAATTACACATTTTAATCGTAACAATTATTTTTGATTTCTTTTATTTTATTAGTTTCTACAGTAATTTATAATTTTTGAATTTAACACCTATAATTTTATTATTTATGAAAATTAACTATTATAAATATTTAATTATAATATTTTTAATGAACTAAATGTAATTATTTAATAAATTATATAATTAAAATTATTTATTTTTTATAATAATAAAATTAATAATAACTAATTCATAAATTATAATTCTAAAATATTCATTTTTAAAAATTATTATTTAAAAATTACTAGTTAACAATTATAATATTAATATACTCATTTATTAAAAATTTGGAATAACTTATGCTCCCTTTGCTAGGATTAATAAAAAGGTGAGAATTTGATGAATGTCAGATAATTAGCACAGTCAAATTTTCAGTTAAAGCCACACAATAAATTAGCACCTTTATTACTTCCTAGTTCCATCAATAAAGCATTTGTGTTCTTACCTATATCACATGTGCATTTTATATAACCCACAACTATCATATTCCTTTTTTCTGATCCTCTTTAGGATTAATGTTTAATTGTGTTTTACCTTATACTAATAGTTTTCAATTGTTTCGGTGGACTTATTTTCTAAAGTTGGCTCGAAATTAAATGTATATATAGTTATTTGATAATAATTATGATTTATTGTTAAATAATTATTTTTATGATTTATGATTTTTTTTAAATTATCACCGATATATTTAGTAATAATTTTTACTCACTGATTTTCAAGAAAAAAAATCACTTATAAATTGTTTAGTAATTCTTTATGATTTTTTTTTAAAACTTAAAAAATAATTTTTTTTTTGTTTATTATTTACAAAGGTTATGTTTTTAATCATTTTCTTCTGACACTTATAAATACAAAAGTCGTAAATTTGATTTATTCTTTAAAATATTGTATGGTAAAAATGAAATAATAATCAAAAATCTTATTTTTAAAAATTTATGAATAACCTTATATTTTAGTATTGATTCCTTAAAAAAGAGAAAATCAAAACAAAAAAATCTTTACCATCATACCTGATTGAAAAATTATATAAAAAAATCATAAATTTAAAATCAAAATTACTAACAAACAAGCCCTAAATTAAGTTAAATGTGAAGTTGAACAAAATTTCAGAAATTAAAGATGAAATGGTATACAATGTAAAATTTAATGAATTTTTTATAGCATACAAGTTGAGATGAAAGGGTTTCAATGAATATATGATTTATTCTATGTGGTTTAACTATTTGAGAATGCTTCTTTTCTCATAAATGGAACATTTTTAAGTCTATTAAAAAACATGATATTTTTGTAGTCTAGTCAATAAATATTTCCTGACTCCGCCCTATAAGAAATTGCTTACATATGCATGCATACAGATAATAAAAACTCTAGCCAGTACAATAAAGGAAGGTAAAAACAAAAAGAAAAAGAAAGAAAGAAAAAGAAATGTAGAGTTAGGCACCCTACTTTAGAATTAAAAATTAAATGAACTGCCCTGCCCTGCATATTTGACAATTTGGAAATTTGGTCTATTGTTGTCTTCTATGTAATTTGTGACATACCTATAACATGTGCATGAATAATGGAATATTTGAAATAAATTACCTCATTATGTATTGTTGGACGGTTGTTGATCAATTAAAAAAAATCCAAAATTATTTTTACAGTTAGAATTAATTAAAAAATATATATCTAATTGCTCAAAATTATAAAATGTATATATATTACCTATTTTGTTAGTTAAAATTAATAACCAGTAAATAATATATCAAATGATTTATTTGAAGTTTCAGAGAAGTGAACGTACATAAATATATGATTATATGAGACTTAACCTGAACAAGTACCCAATTTTAACGTTGGAATTGATACTTGATGAAACCTGGTCGTAAAACTTGAGAAATAAAGGGCTACTTTTATCAATTTCCAATTTCATTTAAAAAGAAAAAATTACAGCAATCATTTAAAATGGGTTTGAGTTTTATGCTACTTTACAATATAATTTAAATCGAATAATTTTGCAATAAAGATTTTCTAAAATTATGATAAGCAAGAAAGAGAAAAGCAATTTACACAATCATGTAAAAAACTTACATGGACATTATGATAATGCACCAAAATATATTATAAAATATAAATAATTTAAATTAAATTATAAATATGAATATAACTCAAATATATTTTTTATGAATTTAACTTTTAAAATTATGGGTTATTCAAAAAAGAGTTAAAAAAAATACACAATAGTTTTTCACTACAAAATTGAGATGAGATAAGTTCCAAAAATAATGCATGACTTTTTGTGTATAAATTAAAACAAGATGTTAATGAGATTTATGAGACAATTCATTAATTTTAAAAATTAATCTTATATTATCTTACTTAATTTTTAATAAAATAAAATAATAATAAAAAATATTAATCGAGATATTTGTTCCTAATAAATCTAAATGAAATATATAAGAATATAAAAATAAAAAAAATATGATAAATAATGATTTATAATGTAATTTTTATAAAAAAAATGATATGTTATATGTTTAATATTAAATACATTATGATTATAATTTAAATGATATAAAATGAGATAATATTTTATTATAATTCAATTAAAAATAATAAATTAGATATGAAATGAAACTAAAAAAACTCTATATATATCTCTACATGACTTTAAACAACATAGCGGAAGAGAGCATAACAAAATTAACTAAGCTATGTGACACAACTAGTTACTAAGATAAAGATATTAAATGAAATTATCATATAAACTAAGTAACAGTAATCCTGATATCGCATAACACATAACCCAATATATTTGAATTTCTAACCATATTCGTACGAGTTAGACAGCTTTAATCTTTTATATGTTTTCTTCCTCTTTCCAGCTTTGTCTTGCTTCCATCTTTTCCGACCAAAGGTACTTCAACTTTAACGTTGGACTGACCTGAAAAATTATATTAATTAGCTACAAAATTTACTGAAAGTGATTTGACATTTTCATCCACAAAGAATTTAAGCATGACAATAATGTTATAATGTTACATATTTCAAATTTATAAGTGAAAGCCAAAATTCAATTTGAATTTAAACCAATTTCAAGATATTTCATTTATTAACATGTAATTACCATCTATAATTTTTATTTACAAAAAATTTTATTATTTCATGTGAATCACTCTCATATAAATTGATGCACATAAAACTTATAAACTAAAAACAGATGTAAAAAATTTTAAATTTTAAATATAATAATAAAAAAATATGTATAAAAATTTCATTTTTTACAACTTGAACACTTTTAATAATGTTACATTGCAAAGGGATTATTATTTATTTAAGTCTTAATTGTCAAATTATTAATAAAAAGAAAGCTAGCATTAACACAACTTCATTAATTAAAAACTTGAGATTAACTAATCTAAAATTTAATTTTTATTTTATTTTCATTAAGTTCAACTAATTTATTTCTTTTTAAATCATAATTTTAAAAAGTACTTTTTATAATTTAGTTAACTAACTGGGTTCTTTGTTATTCTTTCAATACTAATACTTAATATGATTTGATCTAACAAAAAATAATGTCTATATTAGTTAAGGATAGCATGACACTTTTTGTAACTTTCATTTCATAAACTCGACACATTAGTTAATTTTTTTAAAATTTATGTATTTTGAACACTTAATTATTGCTTTTTGGATTTTTCCCCATTTTTTTACAGTTTTGATTTTTTATGATCAGTTTTTTTTGGTAGAAAAACTTAATTTGAATTGAATTAAAGCTTAATAGTAGGGGTTATAGATATTTAAAGAGAAAGTATATCAAAACGTTGAAAAAAATTTAAAAATGAAGTTACTAAAATAATCAAAAATTGATTTAAAATGATTAAATTAAATTGTCCACAAATATAACAATAAAGTGATTAAAGTGTACTAATTTATAATAAATTGATCATTATATTTAATTTGTGAAAGTAAAAATACCCTAATGTCATTTTTCTTTAATTAATTATGTATATCAAAGTATTTTCCAATTATTTTTTATATTTTGGAATATATAAATTTTTAATTAAAAATAAACATCTTAGAATATATCATTAATTAGTTATGAACTTGTTTTATTTAAATTTGAAAATAAAACTTACTAATAGTACATTGTAATTAATTCTAATAAGAGACAATTTGGAAAATAAACTTTTAACAAGAGTAATTACTGAGAAATTTTTTTAAATAAAAACATAAAATTGATCATTTAAATTCATGGTATTACTTGTTTAAAATTAATGAAGTGTTTCATTAACAAAACTTAATATACCTCTATAATCACCTGTCCTCTTGATAAAATGAAAACTTTATAGTGTGATTTTAACATATAAACATGATAAGTGGTCCAATTTTTTGTATACTTATTTTAACTATTGAGACTTATAAGTACTCAATTATAAAATTTCTTTTGTAAATTTAACTCATAAGATAAGAACTGTAAAAAAAAAATGTGTAATTATGATGAAGATAATTAATACTCATAATTACGTACCTTTGATTTTTACCATCATATTTCTCATCATTTGTTTGTAACAATAGTCTTGCTCATCATCACGATCATTGCCTATTATCTCTTGATAATGACAGTATGATTCTCTTTGTACTACTTGTTTCATCTTGGACCGTGCATTAGCAAAAAGCCACGTGGCAGATATCTGTTTGCTGATCATATGTGTTGCATAATGTGGAACTTTATTGAAACGTTTTGGATGATGACAACTATTATTATCAGAGTACTTAAGACATCCACTAATGAAGACTAAGCAATCCATTAAACTCTCTTTAGCCATCCCTTTCATGTCATAAGCTTGTGATCTTATCCAAAGACTCCTTGTATGTGAATTTGATGGAGATGACAAACATAGTGCTCTAGTTGAATCACTAATAGCACAATCTGGATCTCTAAGTAACAAATAACATTGAGCTCTATTACTATAAAGCTTCATTCTCTCTTTTCTCAACACTAATGGACAAAATTTCAATGCTTCACTGTATTTCTTTATAGCTTCTTCTATTTCACCTAACCAAAACATATGTTTTGCTTCTTGTTTTATCAAACCAACCAATAATACCCATTTCTCTTTCTTTCTCTTCATCTCAACTACATTCATATTTTTCAAATCCCATAGATTATCCAATTCCTTTTGAACTTGGGTATTCTTGTAATTATATAATTTTAATTTATTATTATTATTATTATTATGATAATCTAAAAGAAGAGCTTTTGTGATTGCTTCACCAAAATTTGATCTTTGTCCAAGGTCTTCAAGTTCAACCAAATCGACAAGAAAAAAGACAACATTCTCAATAACTTTATACCTTGTATTTTGATCTTTAAGAAGCAATAAAAGACAATCAATTCCCATATATTGCCAATCATCTGAAGATCTTGAAAGATTACAAAGATAATCTATAACCTCTTTTACTAGAGAAATTTTTTTCCTTCCAAATTCATTGTAACACAAAATTCTAATAAGTCCAACGCCTGAAGGTGATGTTTGGTTCACTAACCCTCCCCACATTCCACACAAATCTTTCAAAAAATCTTGGTTATTGCAAATGAGATTCAAACACCTTTCTTTGTAAGCAAAACAGTTCAATAAATAAAGAGACCAACATTGAATTTGGCTAGTCCATTCTTCAGCTTTACAATTCACAACTTCTAAACAACCCTCGAAACTAGTACTAGTACTAGTACTACTACTACTGAGCAAATCACTTTTGTATTTCAAAGACTTAATATTTCTTCTATTAATACGATTTATTCTAACAAAGTTGTTATAAACTACATGGACACAAGTAGAAGCTAAATTCATTGCTAAACTTACCAACTCTTCTTCATATGGAACTAAGGCTTCAAAGGTTGTTTCGTAGCTAGCAAGATGACCAAGTGCACGAATCGCAACTCGTTGCTCAACCCAGCTCATTTTTCCTCTCAGAAGCTCCATTAATGGTGGAATAACACCTACTTTTACAGCCTTTTCAGCAAACTCAACCTTGTTCATGGTGTAAGAACCAATAATATGAGTTGCATAATAAGGAATGTAAATGTTTTGATCCTTTTGAAGCCAGTGGTAGTCACTTTCATGAACATCATGATGATCAGGAATATTAATAACAGCTTTGTTGATTAAACTCACCATGCATTCAAAAATTCCAAGAGAAGGGAACTCAGGGTCATCTGGGTGAGTCATAGCAACATGCCAAAGACTAGTTATTATCATAATATTTTCTTGGTCATCTTTGATTGGTATTTGCTTCAAACACTTTGTTAACTCTGCTTTTCTCTTGAGACAATTTGGCTCTTTCATGGTGCAAAAAAAACAAAATGGGTTCACACAAGTCATCATCTCGGCCTCCTCCTTAGACATAGGCATATAATTATAATAATATTCTTAGTATAATAAATATTAAGTTATAAGGGTTGATCTTCTGGCTTGGGTTAATTAGGGTTTCATTCTCATAAATGCAAATTAGATCTTGATTTGGAAGAAAGAAGAGAAAGATTAAGAAAACAACAAAACATGAAAAGGTACAATGTGGAGTGTGATCAATATAGATATTCAATCTATATTAGTACAACCTAGCGGCGCATGTATAATGATTAAAAATTGTTAAAATTTTCCATCATATCTGTTATTAATATTCTTTGAACTAGTGCTAGCTTATAGCTACTAGCTAGGCATCCACGTATGTACATATCTGCTAGGGCTTTAGAAGAATTGAGTGTACAAATCGATGCAAATACTGGATATAGATAATAAAAAATGATAAGAGATAGGTTTTAAGAATGTATTATTAATCTTTATATTAAAATGGTTTTTCTATATAGAAATAAAAATATCTATACCAAGTAATAAATAAATAGGTTTTTTTATCTCATCCATGAATTAGATGCATATCATAAAAAATCATAATTATAACTAATTTATTAAGTCTTATTTGATATAATTTTGTTATCTCAATTGTAATATTTAACTAAATTTTATCACATCATTTAAAATACATCACCGATTTATGATATTTGAATGTTTATATATATGTACACATTTCTTAAAGAACCTAATTCATATATAAATTTTGACCATAAAATTTATTTAAAAATTAAAACCTAGTTTTTTTTAAAAAAATATTGATTTAAAGTTAAAAATTATAGGTATATATATCATAGATAATTGAATTAGTATCAAAATAACATATTAATTTATGTATGTATATTCTATATAAAAACGAATATAACTATGTATAGTATATATAGATATGACATGTACACATTATGTAAAATTGACATGTTGGTCAATTTGATCAAGAATATGTAAATGATATTAATCACCCATAAAACTCCAAACAACAAAAATAACTTCATTCTTCGAATTAGGTGGGACATGATTGAGTGAGAGATGTTATTTTTATTATAAATTTTATATTTATTTTTATTATAAATTTTATATTTATTTTTATTATAAATTTTATATTTATAATAAAAGTAAGGATATATATAAAAATATTAATGTTAATAAGAATATTAACTCTTTAATTTTATTAAAAAAAATCTCTTTAATTTCATAAAAATATCGTAGATAATATTACTAGATCTATATGAAATATTCTAAAATTTTAAAAATAAAAACTAAAGAGAAAATTAACATTTATTGAGGAAAAAAAAGTTTTTTGTGTAAAATTTTCACATATGTATATAAAGAATTTACACACAAAGGTGTAGCATAGTTAGAGGTTAGATTGGGCTTTAGCCCCGATCAATATTTTATTCAAAATTTATTAGCTTTTAATTTACATATTTTTTTTATTTTTTTAATAAAATTTAAAAGTAATTCATTAGAAAAAATTACATTTGAGGTCACTTTAATTTCACAAATTTAATACATTAGAAATTTTATTTTAAATTGGTACACTTTAATCACATTATTTTAATATTTATGAAAAATTTAATCATTTTAGATAAATTTTGATAATTTTAATTAATTTATTTTTCACTTTTTTAAAAGCTTTGGAGACATTTTCATATTCAAATGTGTACTTGTAGGGCCATATTAGTAATATTCATTTTAATTCAATTTAAGTTTTTATCAAAAAAATATCCAAAAAAACTAGCTAGAAATAACTAAAGCATCCAAATGTAACACTAATTTGATTAAAATGTATGAATTTTAATAAATACTACTAATGTATCAAATTTTTGAAAATAAAATCAATAAAGTATCATATTACCCGTTTATTATGTAAAAAATAACTCAAACTTATTTTTTGTAATGTTTAAGGACTAGAAAATAACTCTTCTCCTTTTACAACTATAACTCATTTTTTAACTTAGAATGATTTAACATATTTTAATTTTATTGATTTAATTATTTTTTTATCTTTTATTTTAATGAATATATTATAATTTTTTCTAAAAAAAATTACTATACTCATAAATAAAATTTAAATTTTAGAATTTTAATATGTTTAAATAAGCTCTATGTTATTAAATTATAATTTATTATAAATCATTTATAAATTTTATATTTAATATTTAATATTATCTAATCCTTCTAAATTTTTTTCTTAGTTATGCCATTTGTTTAAGCATCCGGGTAAACCTTTTTATTTTCCCTTTTTCACAGCTACCGGACACACGATATAAAAAGAATTATAAATCGTGAAATTCACTATCTCAACCACGATTACGAGTTTATTTAACTCTGAACACTATTATAGGCGATTTCCGATTATTTTAACTTTGCCGTCCTTTTCATTGTGGGCTCCTTGTGATTGAAATGATCGATCAGCATCTGTTCTCTATCTCATCTCTGTTTATGGGAAGAAATAATGCTTCCTGTATAGAATGAATAAATACATTGAAAAGCAAGTGGTCCTGAGCTCCATAGTTTTTCCGAGCTTCGTAACTTTCATTCCGGAAATTAAGCCTTTAATTTCCCACAAATTTTTATTTATCAGCTCTCGCTCATCTTTTTAATTTTCATGTATAAAATGATGGATTTTCCATTTTTCTAATAATTTACACTTTTCAAAAAATTAGTGAACAACAACACGATATAATAATTGAGGAGAATGGTCAATATATAAAAGGAGAGTTTCTAGCCTTAATATCATGTATAAATTATAAATATAATTGAATTGGTAAAAAAAAAAAATTTGTAAGTTGTATATAGTGAGTAAATAAATTAGGTGTTTATATGTGTATATATTAATATAACAAGTAACATATATTTTTAATTAAATATAAAGTTAAGAATGTTATGATTGAAATATTTAGTGATATTTTAATTTAATAAAATAATAAATATTTAAATGCATAATTGATTACTCACTTAATAACTTAAATGTTTGATGGTGTTGATTTCTTATAACACTTATGAATTAATATTAATTATTGAATTATAAATATTTAATTTAAATAATATATAGAAATAAAATTTATAAGAAATTAATAAATATATAAAAATATGGTTGATTTTATCATATTAATTTTAATATTTTTTGGATTAATTATTTTTTATGCCTATAATGTATGAGATAGTTATAAAAATGTCCAAAATATTTAAGTAGTTATAATTATGTCCACAATATTATGCGTAATAATAAAAATATATTCTAAGTGATCATTTTCGTTTAATTTTTTTTAATATTATTATATCATATACATTTCATTGTGACATAAAACATAATTAATTTAATATTTTTAAAGAGTTATTTTCAAATAACTTTTAATAATAAGTGTCATAATTTTTATTGAAAAATACAACTAAAAAAATAATTTTATAAAACAACTAATAAAATTAATTAGGAATATTTTTCAATCGTGAGATCACCGCTAAAATCCAATTAAAATAAGTGATATAGGCATATAAAAAATAATTAAATTAAATTATATGATATATGCGTACAAAAACGTTCTTGTTTTCTTTTGTTTAGTTTTTATCCTTACAATTTTGTCTTATTCTAAAGGACAAGTGAACGTTAATTTTTCTAAGGTTTTTACTATAGAATACCTTTTCATCATGTTGTCCCAAACCTAGAATTTCGTTGAAGTACATTTTGTCAACAGCTAATATTGTTAATGCTCGGGCTTGGCGGCAAACATCTCTTCAAAAAAAGCTTCTTCATAATTATAAAATAGCACTTCATACCATACCACAGCAGCTTTTGGTTCTTTTTTTTTTATTTTTGTCACACATGCTCTTCTGTGTTCTCATCCACTTAAGACATTTGACATATTTGAATAAAGAAGATTAATTCTGAACTCATGTTAAACATTAATGGAAAGGTACTGAAGAGGGACCACAAGCTAGCTAATTCTAACTGAACAAAATGGGTGTATGAATTTTTCTCTTTGAAAACTCAAGCGGGTTGTGATCTATGTGGTCCTCCCATAATCAATTAATTATTAATTACCATCTTAATTTGGCAAATGCCGAATTAGCAAAAAAAAATATTAATTAGAGGTGGGAATCGAACCATACCATCTCTGTCAAATGTGTTTATTATGTGTGAATTGGAGCCAATTAAGTCTCTCAGTAAAGATAGTCTACCTACTCAAATAAAATTGATATATAATTTTAATTTTTAATTATAATTGTAAGTTTATGATCACAATTATAAAAAATGAAACCTAAGTAAAATAGGCCACAAACTATTTATTGAAAGAAAAAATGATTTTAGCTATGTATGACAAGCAAAAAGTGACATAATTTGATTTTTTTTATAAAATAAATTATGTCAATTTTTTTGCATTATCACACATTGTTATTTTACATCATTTAGGAGATGTATAACTAGAAAATAATTGACTATTGAATTTACGTCATAAGAGTCATCCATTTTTGTGGAAGGGGAGAAGACCTAGACAAATGTGATATCATACGCCCGTCGTTGTTCGGCCGAGTCTATGTCCTTGTGTCATTTTATTTTTTGGATTTTTTTTTATTAAAATACTTTTCAACTCAAAAAATTGTAGTTACTTTTTTACTCAAAAAATAACTGTTATTTTTCTTTACTCAGAAAATAATCATTACTTTTCCCCTCATAAAATGATCGTTATACTTTCCACCTAAACATGACCATTATTATCATAATGATCACACATTTTCTCAAACCTATAAATAAAGGGTCTTAGCTCTCAGTTTCAACACATCATTTTTGCAAACATTTCTCACTAAGAAAAAGAAGAAGATCCTAATTTTTTTTTTAGTTTTCCGAGCAACAAAATTTTATAGGTGTAGCATTCCGGTTTTCGTCAATGTAGTGAAGTTCCGAGACAAAAAACAAAGATTCTAGGTTATTTTATCCTAGGTTGTGTTTGCTTGCATAATTTTGGGTAGAGCCTCGAAACGTCTTAAAGAGAGCGACCTAGTCCGCAACTCAACCCAAACAATTTATTTCAGGTTATCGGTAATATTGTTCCTACATTGTTTTCACGTACTTGTTTCAACACTATTACCTATGGTCTCGGTTTTTAACCGCGATCATACGGTATGTCTATGGCCATAAGTTTAAATAAAAATGTAATTATTTATTAAAATATTAAAAGTCAATATAAATTACGATAAATTTCTTAATTATAATATTAAAAGTCATATTATATTAAAATTAAAAGTACAGTTACATTTGAGAGTATACATTAAAACATAATAAAGCATTACTAACTAATTCTAATATTTACAATAACAATGAAGAATAACTTTACTATTACAAGCTGACTTACGGTCACAACAATAGGTATGTAGATAACCTTGCCTTCATTTTTCAAATTGACCAAACAGACTACAAGAACAATAAAAAAAGAAGAATGAGTAACAAGGCCTATTAAAGATTGATAGAGTAATAATATGATAAAACATTTATGCCTCACAACACTTATCATAACATTATTTATAACATTTTCTATGCAACTAAGGAGATCATCCACACTTAATTACCATAACCCTTTCTCACGCATTCATGTTGGTCTTCATCCCAAAGTTTTAGGTCATTGTCATTGAAACACATGAGAGGAAAAACTATGCATGTAAGTAATCACTAATACTCTTATTCAAAGAGGTACCTTATGATTGTTGTCATAAGTAAGGTTGAATGCTTACATGAAAGGTTAAACAATTGTTCTAATCTTATCTAGTTTAGATATCAATTTTTTCGATCCTAATGCAATGAATGAATTAAATCTAGTAAGGGTAGGAATGGACATGGGTATGGGCGGGAACGATTTTTGATATAACCATCCCCGAACCAAATTATAAAACCTATACCCAAAACCGCCCAAAAACTGTTACGCTTCGGGGATGGTTTTTTACTCGCGAGTAACGGTTCAGGGAGGTTATGAAAAAAACCCCAAAAAAACCTAAAAAATATATATAATTAATTTTTGATTTATAATTTAATTTATTAAATATAATTAATTTTGGATACGGGCGGGTACGATTTTTAGTATAATCGTAACTGAACCGTATTTGTTGTTTCATGTTCGATTTTTACCCAAAACCATTCCCGTTCCCATCCCTGAAATTTATCGGTTAAAAATTAAACCCGCGGTTTTTTTGCCTATCCCTAAATAAGGGTACCTCTAAGGTGTTCAAAATTTAGGTTGATTTATAATGATATTTTGAATCAATTACACATTAATAAAAAGTGAAAAGCCTTAAGTGAACTTAGATTTCTAAAGCTAAAGTTAAGAATTCATAAATGTAAATTGTGAAAGTGATTAAGAACTTAAGAAACTAATTTTCATTCATGACATTTTAGTTAAATTGTAGGCTAGTGGTAATAATAGTTTCATAATCACATATATCTCGATATTATTATGTGTATTTTATTTTATTGCTTTATGTTATTCTTTTCAAAAACAACCAAAAACCATCATTTGCTAATTTTAATTAACACACTAACAAACTAATATTTAGTAGTAAAAATTGTTGATAATCCAAACGGGTATGACAATCCTTATTCATAAATTACTTATCATGTGTACATGATCACACTTACATGTTCTCAATTGTGTCAGTGAACATGGAATCATTAGGCATAACACAGTTGGTTACACCCTACATTAGAATGGTCTTGTTGAGAGAATGAACTAAACATTGCTTGAATGAGTAAGGTGTTTGTTAATTAGTGTTAATGTTCATAAGAGGTGTTTGCCAAAAGCACTGTATACATCATGCTTATGTGTGAGTAAAAGTCCTTCAACTACAATAAAGTTTAAAACACAAAAGGAGATGTGGTTTGGACACCCAACAAACTATGTAGTTCTTAGAGTCTTTAGGTGTGCTTCCTTTATGCACACTAGACAATACAAACTAGAAGTAAGAGCAATTAAGTGTAAGTTCCTTGGATACCCTAATGACATTAAGGGTTACAAACTTTGGAACCTAAAGAATCTCATATGTAAGAAGAATTACTCGAAGATCAATTATTCTTTCGGCTTAAATAGGTAACCGTGACCTAGATAAGGGATGGAGACTCTACCCATGGAATCTTTATGGGATCCCTATATCAATTTGGCTAAGTTGCCTCACAAACGTGAACTAAGAAACTTACACAGTAAAAGTATAAAATAACATGCTTAATTTAACACACAAATAAAACACTCGACATATAGAAAATAACAATCTATTGTAAACAACCAAGTGATGGTGTGTTTCACAGGTTCCTACCAAGGCTAGCAACATACGTATGCTGGAAAACAATTAATAGCAAGTGAGGCAGGAATGCATACTAAAAAATAAAGGATATTCAATCACATCAAGACTTCATATGAGAGAACATATTTGGCAAATGATAATTATACTCTCACGACAAGCGATCAATCTAAACATAGCAAACCAAATAAAGAGTTTGACACTTGGGTAAGAAGATATATACTCCCCTGAGACTCATGTCAAACTCACATACACATAATAAACATAAATAAGATAAATTAATAGGGAGCAAAAAGATTAATTTAATATAGTATAATATATTATTAGAAAGTTATAGGCATGTTACAAAGAAAGAAAGAAACATGCAACAACATATAACAAGTAAGCTTTCTAATCAGAGTATACAACTAGTATATTTGAACTTATATAAAAGAAACTCATATTATACTAACATACATACTAATAATGCAAAACAACATTGAAGGAGTTCAAGACCTAATGCACAATAAGGCTAATTGGATACTAACTTCTTAAGGACTCAACTCAAACATACAAATCATAGGGAGGAAATCACAAGATATATAAACACAATTGCATTATACTAATTGCCTATAAACATAGAAGATATAGAATTCAATAAATAGAAATTAGGTGATAAATATTAAAAGCTCTCTAATCAAAGTTTAAACTTTAGTATGTAGAAACATACACCGTTTAAGCTTTGATTATACTAGCCATACATTTGAGCATACATAACACTAGATATAACAAGGTAAACTCACATAGAAACCCTTTCTGTATAGTAACATTATTGGGTTGCTTAACATAACAATTAAGTAGCAAACAATTCACTAATCGATATTACAATTACAATTCTAAAATAAATAAAATCGATATTATTTATATTAGTTAGGACCTCTGTTCTAATTGCCTATTGCTGCTCTTGCTTGATACCTCTAAAATAACCCAGTTTGACACATGAATCTGACTCTACTACAAATCCCACACCACCCAATGTAGTATGATTAGTAACCATAGACTAGTAACCAGAAATGTAACAACTCATACTTTTGAGAACCACTCTAAAACTCAAGCATCCTATCTCTTATTACACACAACAAAAGATATGATAACTCAAAGCATTTAACTTAGCACTCTCACAAAGAAGTTCTCACATCGATAAATTAGTCTCAAGCACTCATATATTTAGGATGCTATTTTACACTAATTAACAAACACGATCTCGAGTACGCATATCTCATAAGTATGATTTTTCTTACACAATCATGAATCACTAATACCGAATAACACTCAAGCTATTAGTGATCCAAAAATTGAAAAACGAGATATCAATTTGACAAATCTATGTTTCATTTTTCTGGATACCAAATAAGAAGAAATGACGGCTATTTATAGAACTCAAATTTGTCACCTCACTAGCCACATTGCCACCACCTGTGGTGAGGTCCTTGGTGAGCTTGGTAGCTAGGTGGTAAAAAGTCTCATATTTTTGTTCCAAAAATTACCAAGTATTTTTCATAAAATGAACCAAAAATACAAGTGACAATATCGACTCACTAACATGCTCACTTGTCGAAAACCAGCATTCCATTTAGCATGCATACTACGAAAACCAACCTTGTGATGTGTGTAAACATGCTTAAATACAAAGTGTTCCTAACTATATACATATGTGTATTAATGATCTATAGTAACTAACCTTAAATAAAGGAAGATAAAGAATAAAATAGTCAATGTGTTTTACACACGGGAAGCCAATAAACAGACACAAGAACAACATAACTTATAGAACCCAATATAATCAAATTGTGTACTAAGCAAGGATATGGTTTTAATGAAAATGAGATGTTCATGAAAAATTTGATGCAATTGAGAAACAATTCCAGAAAGAAGAGTAAGTATTGGTATGGATATGAAGCTTGTTAATATGAATGACTCTAAAAGGGAAGACAATATTGATAGGATGTTTGGAGATACCGAGATTGTTCCTGAATCATTGAAGGACTATTAGCTAGCTAGAGACAAACAAAGAAGGAAGATTAAGAGACATGTCAAATTTGAAGAAAATCAAGCATGAACACCAAGTATTAGAACTTGTGTATAACCAAAACTGATAACATTTGCATTTAACATTACAAATGCTTTAAGTGATTTGAATCCAAAGACCTATGAGAATGTTATGAGTTACAGTGACTTATCAAAGTGTGTAAGAAGAAATGAAGTCATTGGAAAAGAATAAGACTTGGGTCTTAGTACCTAAACCTAAAGGTGTCAAACATTTACCATGTAAGTGATTAAATAAAAAGAAGGATGGGATATCAAGAGTTAAGAAAAGAAACCAAGGCTCAAATCAAGGCTTGTTTCCAAGGGTTTTGCACTGAGATCTTTGATAGACTTCACTGAAGTATTCTCACCTATAGTGAAACACACTTCAATTAAGTTAATGTTAGACATTGTTGTTCAATTTGATGTAAAGCTTGAGCAATTGGATGTCAAAAAAGTCTTTCTTCATAGGGTACTAGATGTAGACATAAAGCTTGGAAAAGAATAATATATGGTGTACTTATTAAAGAAATCACTTTATAGGTTAAAGCAATCACCAAGGTGTTGGTACATAGGTTTGATGAGTATGTGATTCAGATTCGCTTTACTTGAAGCTATTTTGATCATTGCATATAGCTTAAGAGTGTAGGAATCAATAGATTAGTGTATTGACTACTCTTTGTTGATGATATGCTAGTGGCTAGTAAGAGCAAGTTGGAGATAGCATATGTAAAGAGATCGTTAGGTGAAGAATTTGAAATGAAGTACCCTGACCCTACAATGAAGATCTTATGAATGGAAATATGTAAGGATAGGGAAAGGAAAAGGTTACTTCTGTCACTACATTCATACTATGATAAGCTAATGAACAAGTTTCACGTGAAAAATTCCAAACATGTCACCATACCTTTGGCACAACATTTAAATTTATCACTGAATGATTCACCTAAGAATGAGGAGGAAGCTCTTATGAAGAGGTTCTTTATGCCAATGTTATGGGATGTTTAATGTATTTGATGATATGTATAAGGTATGATCTAGCTCGTTGTGCTAGTTTAGTGAGTAGGTATATGAGTAGGCTTGGTAAGATGCATTTGGAAATTGTAAAATGGGTGTTTAGGTATATTAAAGGATCAAAGACTGAAGGCCTATTTTTTGATGGCTTAGGTGGAGATGTGCAGGTAGGTAGATATATGGATTCTAATTATACATGAGACATTGATAAGAAAAAGGTCATTGATTGGTTACTTATTTATTTTTGGTGGGTGTTTAGTGGCTTGGAAACCTAGTTTACAGCACATTGTATCACTCTCTATAATAAAGGTTGTATGTGGTAGCTGTTGAGGCAATTAAAAAGGCATTGTGGCTCATAGGTGTTGTGAATGAGTTGGATTTTGATCAAGGAACTATGGAGTTTTATTGTGATAATCAAAGTAGAATTCACCTATCTAGAAATCCTTAATTCCATGATAGAACAAAACATATTGATATCAAGTATCATTTTATGAGGGAGGTAGCTGGAAAAAAATAATGGAGTTGAGCAAGATTGACACATATGTAAATCCAATTGATATGATCACCAAAGGTGTTACATCAAGCAAGTTCCAATTATTCAAGAGCTTAATTAATGTAACAGGAGACATTAACTTCAAAGGTTAATGGAAGAGACAACAACAATGAAGAGTGAAGACTCATTGTCCCCAAGGTGGAGAGTTTGTGAGAATTGGAACCAATAAGTCTCCCAGTTTGGTAAAGACCATTTCTATAAAAAGGTTATTAAACCTTGTAAGGGGATAAATACCTATGAGATTACAATTATAATTGTCATAGGAAATCATTATATGTGAGCTAGTTAATTGTAACTATATATAAAGAATGAGATGGCCAAGGGAAAGAAATGAATAAGACTTGTGATCTAGAGAGTAAGGTGTGTGTAAACTGTGAATGCACTTGTAGAGATATGGTCCAAGTGAGTTCTTGAAGCTCTTGGTAATAAGACATTTTGATAGTGAAAAGATATGTATAAACTTGTGATTTGAACAAGACGGAATAAAGCTTGTTGATGTTGGATAGTGAATGTAAGCCAATTGAGGCAGAACCACTTTAAAATATGTGTTCTTATATTTGTACTTGATGTGTTCTTGAACTAGTATCTTCACATATTGGTATTAGAGCCTCGTTGAGGGAAAATGCAGTTCATATTAAAGCCCTATTATAGTTCTTCTTGGAAGGTCAAGCCAAGGCATGGGCACAATAAAGCTTGACATTAAAAAGTTTGATGGCACAAGAGATTTTGGGATTTAGAAGAAGAAAATGAAAGTTGTGTTGGTTCAAAAGAAAGTCTCTATTGCTTTGGATAAGACTCCAACATAACCAGAGAACACCACGACACAAAACCAGTAATAAATCTTGGATATAGTCTTTACAAGTGTCATCTTGAATCTCTCTGATTCATTGCTAAGTTGGATAAATGATGAAACTTCTACTCATAGTTTCTAGGGTAAGTTAGAGGATTTATTATTAAGAAAGTCTCTCTCAAAAGAGATTTATTTGAAGAAAAAGTTATTTGGGTTTAAAATGGATTCTACAAGTCCTTTGAAGTGAATATTGATGAATTCAAGAAAGTCAATTGATTTGTCAAGCATAGGTGAAGCAATAAGGGAAAAAAATCAGGCATTGATCTTCCTTAATTATTTACCTAAATCATTTGATGCAATTAGGGCAACAATTGAGTCTAGTAGAAAGGATCTTACACTTAGGGTGATTGTGTCAACCTTAGGTTCTAAGGAACTTGATATGAAGTCACTGAATAAGACTATGTTTTTGATAGTGGAGATGCACTAAGTATGCATAGTTGACCTGAGAAGAAATATTACAAGGGAAACATGCATAGTTCCATATCAAAGTCAAGAACAAATAAAAAATTTTGAGGAGTTAATTTACAAACAAGTTCTAATAATAAAGGCAATAACTTATTGAAAAATACAACTAGTAACTATTTTTATAAAACAACCAATAAACTTTGTTAAGTGTACTACATCACTTATTCTTAAGTTAATAACTATTTTTTTAGATGATGAAGTGATTATATTACCATTACTAACAGAAACAAATTAAATTTGTCATGTTGATTGATATTTGTAAGGATTTTTGTCTAAAATAATCATATTTCATATAATAGTTTAAAAAGACCCAAATTTATGATTTAATTTAAAAATAGGCAAAAAGCAACTCCTCTTTCAAGTTGCGAGAATCCCTTAATATCATAAACCCCATTTTCTTCTTCTTCTCTTTCTCTGCGCTTCTTCTATTTCTCTTCTCTGATTTTTTTTATCCCTTTCTTCATTACAAGCGAAAGATTTTCAAAATAAGATTAATGATATTAATTATATGAGTTGTGTAAATTAATATTGATTTTATTAACATGTAAATGTTGAATTTTTTTTCCAGATTTATAAACTTTTGGGAAACCATTGTTGGGTTGAGAATTTTTTAAAAATTTGCCAACTATTTGGATGAATTTTTTTCTCCTAAACTGATTTGGGGTTATTTAATGAGATTTTTAGTTGAAAAATTGTATTATCTGTTACCCTAATAAATTAAAGATAGATGAAATTATGTAAATGAGTTTGCAGTTGCATAATAGCAACTTACCAGAATTTGTAAAAATATAAAAAGACTACATAAATGAAAACAAAAACAAATACACGAAAGTGTGTATCTGATTTTCTCTCTCTAAAATATCAGGTGTTGAAAAAACACCATAAATAATTTTGATTTCCAAAATTGATCTTCAAATATAAACCAAAAAAGAAGAAGTTGGGTTTCTACAATTTCACAAACCCAACAGGGACTCACAGAGGCTCTTATGTCTTTTTTCTGTTCATTTTTATTATCTTTTTCTATTTAAATTTTACTCTTCTGTGTGTGTGGCCTCTATTTTGACCTGTTGGGTCATAATGATTCAAAGGAAGAAAATGAGAAATATATCATTTATGACCTGTGAAGAAAAAGAGTTGTAGTCATTTGTTTCTTTTGTTTTTTCTATATAGTGTAGATTATACACATTTTTGCATTTGCATATCATATTATTAAATTATCAAAATTAGACATAGTTTATAAATTTAAAAGTAAAAATATTATTATAAAAAAATTCTCCATGTATTTGGCCTTAGTATTCTACAAAGTGTTAATTAATAAACTAATTTAATTTTAAGTATTGATGTATTAATATTTGTTAATTTTTTTTATACCTTCTAGAGAATGGATAGCCTTAGTATTCTAATTATTCACGGTGGTAAGTGGTTGAAGAAAGATGACAAAGAAATATATCGAGGAGGTGAAGGTTCGGTGATAAGGGTAAAAAAGGAATTTATGTATAATGACCTTAAAGATAAATTATTTTAAAAGTTGAAGATAGATAAGTACAAGTATGAAATTTCAGTGAGATACTTCTATAAGAATGATCTGACACTACCTATTGTTTTAATAGGTGATGACGAAGATCTCGATGAAGCAAGGCTGTTGTATATGTTACAAAAAATGAGATAAGATCTATAGATATACATCATTCTATTTGTTGTGAAGAGCTTTTTAATTTTGGAAATGGTCATGTAAATTGCGACAATAAGTATACCGTAAAATGTTATATTATAGCATATATTGAGTCAATTTTTTCGACAATTGATAATGGTGAGTGGACCGTTACACCAGAGATAATGGACCTAGTTAAACCTCCTCCTAACACTAAGAAGAAGTGTGACAGACCACAAAAACGACATATACATTCACGTGTGCAGGTAATTAAGAAGATCATATTGTACAATAGGTGTGGAAGGGGTGGTCATAACACAATGACTTGTAGTAAGTTCCTTCAAATGATTGTAGAATCTTCTCTATCTTCTCACCCTTAAATATTATATTGGTCGTCTTTTTGCAAACATTATTATATGATGATATAATAAATATTATATTCTTTATTTACCAAAATATATCATACTAGTATATTCTCAAATAGGACCGATATTGTAGGTGAATAAAAGATAAATATTTAAATATAAATTTTTAGGTTTCTTTTATTATAATAAGATAAAAAATTAATGTTATAAAATTTTGTAAAATAGGTACGTATAAATATATAAATATTCATTGTTATGTATATTATATATGTAATATTATTGTAATTTATTTTTTTATATTTAAATCTTTTTATGTATTTATTAATTTATATTGTTTAATTTTTAAATTATTTTATTATATGTATAAAATTATATTATTTAAGTTAGTAAATAAATTTAAAAATTTTAAAGACTAAAAAACCTATTAAAAAATTAACTCTTAAATTTCAAGTTAAATTTTTTTTTTTTTTTAAATTAAAATACAAATAATCTTTTTTTTTTAATATTACATAAGATATGATAATTTTGGTCAAAATCCCTATTTGCAATAGGTGTAATAAGAAACAACCCCCCAGGTTTTATCCTTCCAATTTTGTCTTATTATAAAAGAAAGTGGTTAATTTTTCCCTTGTTTTTACCATACGGTACCTTTATCATCATGTTGTCCGAAACCTAGAATTTCGTTTGAAGTACATTTTGTCAACAGCTATATTGTTAATGCTCGGCGGCAAGCATCTCTTCAAAAAAAGCTTCTTTATAATTATAAAATAGCCCACCATAACACAGTAGCTTTTGGTTCTCTTTTTGTTTTTGTCACACATGATCTTCTATGTTCTCATCCACTAAAGACATTTGACATATTTAAATAAAGAAAATCAATTCTGAACTTATGTAAAACATTAACTTTCCATTTGACATATTTAAATAATGAAAATTCTGAACTTATGTAAACATTAATAGAAAGGTACTGAAGAGGGACCACAAAGCTAGCTAGCTAATTCTAACTGAACAAAATGGTGTGGATGAATTTTTCTCTTTGAAAACTCAAAACAGGTTGTGATGTGGTCCTCCCATCAGTAATGATAGATTGATGCATTTTATTATTCAATGCATCTACTAATGGCTTTTTGTAACAATGTGCCATCATTTACTAAACCACGACCATATTGACACCAACAAATACTACTAATGGCTTTTTGTAATTATTTTTGTTACAGGGATTATAAAATGCTAAAATATTTCCAAAGGAAAAATAGTTTGTGTAAAATTTATTATGAGAGAAGGGCACGAATGAAATTATAGCTTTAGGTAAAATAACACATTAATCTTGTAATTTTCAATTGGAGTGTTTTAATCTTATAACTTAAAAAAAAAATACTTTAATTTTAAAAGTGTTCATTTTAGTCCTAAAAAGAATACACATAATTCCTATAACTTTGAACTTTTAAGACTGAAAGAGCGCATTTTTTTTAAATAATGAAACTAAAATGCTCCAATTTAAAGTAATTAAAACATTTTATATTCTATCCTCATCATCAACAGTATACTTACGGTATAAATTTAGATCATTCTCTACCTTTGAAAGTAGGCATGCAAGACTAGTCTTAACGCTTGACTCGATTATTTCTTTTTCATACTGTTATACAAATCATTCCATACGAAACCCAAGTTTAGATATCCACCAGTTTCACCAACCATGCAGTCCACAATTGGTTGAAGCAACAAACCCACATTAGAAAAACCCTTAAATTGAGCAACATATCTATCTATCATGTGTCTATTGGATTTTAAGTAGCGAATCTCATATGAAGTTTTGCGAGCTCATGTGAGTTCTTGGGGACACACTGCTGTACAACCCACTTGGAGCTTGTTTTATCATAAATTTGCTAACTCAAGTTTATTTAGTTCATTTCAGTAGGTTGAGTCTATCACGTAAAAGAAGAAAAAAATGCTAGATAGAAACCCACCCCCTCACCTAGCTTGTGTGTTGTGACATTCTGGCCTCATGGCAGCGTTCGTTCTTTTTCGCATTCTTCATACCTAGACCAAAGAACGTTAGAAATACTGACAAAACGATATTAATAGATAATAGATGTCTGGTTACCTAACAAGCTTTTGTATTTGATCGAGATTTCTATATTTTTACAAATGTTTTTATGAAAGATCCCAAGCCCATGGTCAAATTTTACAAGTTATTTTTTTCTACATTGCATGCTATATACAGCAACAGCATGGAAGAATTCAACAGCTCAGATTGATTGGCATGAATTTGTGGATGATCTAAACTAGAGCTTTCTACCAAATGACAATCCCCACCTTTTAAGTATATAAGAAATGACTACAAAATCATCAATGGTAACTAAAGGTTGTGTTTTCTATAGTGGCTGAAGCTCTTGATCAGGAACAACAGCCGTCACAGGCTCGTAAGAACCACCTCCCTGCCGTCTAAGTCTCCATACCAACCAAACTCCCAATGTTGATATCCCCAAAACCAATGTAATTCCAACAGCCACCACCAAAAGATGATGTTGCCCCCACTCCTTTGACCTATAATGATCCAAGAGAATCGAAATAAGATGAGGCAAAATAAGATGTCATAAAAAGCCTGTCAATTATTGGCAATTTTAGCACGTCAAAACGATCAAATAAATAATACTGAGTAATAAACAAACACAATACTACACTGTCTTCAATTAAAAAAGAAAAAAAAGCAACAAATATGCTATCATCTGAACAATCGTGTAATGCGCATATTTATGCCATTCTAAAGATAGACAGTCTTTATGTATGTGTGTGTTACTGCAACTAACATATTAACATTTTGGATACAACCTCAAGTTTTTTATAATTGGTATCGGAACAAACCCTAAACTTAATCATTGTAAACATCTATGTAAATTACCTACAAAGACATCACCATTTGCTTAAACCTAATGCTTGATGTAAGCTTCGTCTGCATGAAATCAAATCAAATCTCATTGTGAATTCGAGAGGAGTTAAACTACAGTGTAAAGCGCAAAGATAATATGTATCTTCAATTGACAAAAAGCTAAACCATATAATACTTTATTCGAGGGGAAGATTATTGGATATGTGTGAACAAAATCCCATATTGATTAAACTTGAGGTGATTCATGCATTAATAAAAACTTGGGAACCTGCTCAAGAGATTTACAAACAAATGCAATTTTTTATTTTACATTTTTATCGTGTTACTGCCATTTAATTTAGTTCACATTAAAAGTGTTCTTGGGGTACAAAACAAGTGAATAATAACTCTGATCAAATTGAACCATCTAATGAATGGGCTAATTGCCCAAGTCAGAACTCAGCTGGTATATCAATCTATTTCCTAGTGGTTCTAACGCATAAGCTACGTTCTTGGTTCCAAATTATATTTCAAAGGTATGAGTACTTTCGAGATGTAAAGAAGACTTGTAATCCCAACAACCACAGAATCTTGTGGAAAAGGATGTACTAACCATGAAATCCCTAATTATTATTATTATGAATCTTTATTATATAATTAATTATGTCATTTAGGAGTCAATTAGGGAGCTTAATTTAAAGCACATACTATACAATACTAGTCTTTTTTATATATATATCCTCTAAATTGTATACAAATGTATGAAGATAATATACAAAAGATAACTTTGAACAATATATTTAAAATAATATTAAAAAAAAATTACAGAGCTTCAGGCTCTTTTTTGCGATCTAATTCTCAGGTTTTAATCGCCAAGAGTATACTACAATTTCTTTTAACCTTCAATGCTGAAATTGCCTTCTTTTACTCTGATTTTTGGTTTCAAAACTACCCAGTTCTTTTCAGCCTTCATTGCTGAAATTACTATAAGTTTATCCCATTTTTTAGTAAAAAAAAAAAGTGCATGAACAAAGCAACTATCTTAGCCTATTTGTTACCTATTTTATTTCAACCTTATTTTCCTTCAACCCCAATATCATCATTATTATTATTTTGAGTCATGATTGACTCTTCAAGTTTGAATGTCTCACAAATTATTTTTAGATCATTAATATTGATTTTGGTGCTTCCGATCATATGACCAATCGTTCTAATCTTTTTGTTTCACATATTCCTTGTTGGAGTAAATAGAAAAAAAAAAGTTACAGATTGATCTTTTGCTTCAGTGGTAGGACAAGGTTGTATTCTTATCTCAAAAAAAAAAAAAAAAATTCAACTGATTCTATTTTGCATGTTCCAAAGCTAACTTATAATCTCCTTTCAATACGTAAAATTACCAAAGAACATCAATGTATTGCTAAATTCTTTCCAAATTATTATAAATTTCAAGACACAGCCTCTTAGTTCAGGTAATCTATCTCATACTTGAGAACCTCTGATTTTAATCGAGAGATAAAACTTCGACATAAACAATTAAGTCACCCAAATTTTCAATGTGGCATATGTGAATTAACCAAACACCATCGTGCTCATTTTCCCACACAGAAGTATAAACATTTATTTTTTCCTCCTTATTTCATAGTGATATTCGAGGTCCCTCACGTGTTAATAACCTTTAGATGGTTCATAACATTCATTAATAATCATACTCATGCAAGTTGGGTTTTTTTGTTCAAAGAAAAATCCGAAACTATCAAAACTTTTCATACTTTTCATCAAATGATTAAAACTTAATTAGAAGCCAAAATCCAAATTCTTCGAACCAATAATGGGAGAGAATATTATTCTTCAATTCTTGGTTCATATCTCACAACTCATGGAATTATATACCATATTTCTTGTGTTGATTCATATCAACAAAATGGAATGGTTGAGAGAAAACAGATATCTTCTTAAGGCAGCAAGAGCATAAATATTTAGTAAGGAAGTTTCAAAAAATTAGTGGGGAAAAACTATTCTTACCGTTGCATATCTTATCAATATATGCTATCAATAGACATAAAATCATTATTGGGAACGACATGAGGAACACAAACAAGTAAGGGTATAGTTATTTGAGAAATATCAGAAAAAGTACAATTATTATTCCAAATATTATACATGAAGCATTTTTCATTCTAAGATGGAAAAAAGGTTATCTTTGAAGAAATGGAAGCATTGAAAAAGAATGATACATGAGAGATTCTAGATCTTTCTCAAAAAAAAAAAAAAGATAAATGGGACGTAAATGAGTGTTTATAATGAAGCACAATACAGATGGAACAATTGAGAGATATAAAGCAAGACTTGTGACAAAGGTATTTATGCAAATTTACAGAATTGATATGACCGGGTTCATTTATCTCTTGCCACAAATATAGATTTATATATGAAGAATGTCTTTTTGCATGGAGACTTAGAAGAAAAAATACATATAGAGCTGCCACCTAGTTTTGAAGATATATTCAGACATAAGAAAATATAACAAGTTGAATAAGTTTTTCTACGAACTAAAGCAATCACCCAAAGCCTAGTTTAAGAGATTCACAAAGACATTTCGTCATTTTGAATACATACAGTCAAGGGGATTATACTTTGTTTTACAAACATTCTAAAAATGGGAGCATCACAATCTTAATTGTTTATGTGGATGACATCATTCTTATTGCTAATGATATTGATGAAATTCAGAAACTTAAGAAAATGCTTGCTATACATGTTTCATACTAAACTAGATATTGCGTTTGCTGTGAATGTAGTCAGTCAATACATGCATTCTCCTTCTAGAACACATATGGAAGCAATTTTGAAGATTTTACAATACCTTAAAGGCACACTTGGAAAATGTTTGCTCTTCTCAAAGAATCATCACCTTTGAATTAGAGCCTATATAGATGCTAATTATGCAGGTTCAATCGACGATAGAAGGTCAACGTTTGGATTTTGTACTTTCGTTAGAGGAAATTTAATTACTTAGAGAAGTAAGAAACAATCTGTGGTATCTAAATCGACTGTTGAAGCTGAGTTTAGAACAATGATACATCAAATTTGTAAACTATTATGGTTGAAAATTTTGCTAAAAGAATTGTACATTGTGATGCCAAAAACAATGAAACTATACTGTAACAATAAAACTGCTATCAACTTTACTCATAATCATGTTCACCATAACAGAACCAAACATGTTAAGATCGATAGAAATTTTATCAAGGAGAAAATTGAAAATGGTGAAATTTGTATTCCATTTTGTCATAAATGAAAATCAACTAGCTGATATTTTGATAAAAGAGTTACCTCGATCTATGTTTCTTTCATGTATTTGCAAGCTAGGAATGATGGATATCTTCGAACTAGTTTGAGGAAGAGTGGAAAAAGATGTCCTAATAATGAAATCCCTAATTATTAAAAATGTTTATTATGTAATTAATTATGTGATATTAAGAGCCAATTAGAAAGCTTAATTTAGGACACATATTATGTAATACTAGTCTCATCTCCCTCCTTCCTTCCCTCATTTATCTCCTCTGAATTGTATATAAGTGTATGAAGATAATATACCAAAGATAATCTCGGACAATATATTCAAAATAATATTCACAAAAAACTACAAATATCTTAAGAATAGGAGTCAATGATTAGTTATATTGTTTTAATAACAATTTAAATTATTTCCTTATTGTTAGGGATATTTAGATTTATTATTTCAATTTCAGTTATCATTTTGTATTATATATACAGAGACGGTAAATACAAAAGATTCATTAAAAAATATATATTTTCAATTCATTCTTCATGATATCATAACAGAATTTATCCAATCTTATCACCGATGACTGAAACCAATAACAATAACAGAGAATTTGTTTCTTCTAAAAAGGAAACAAAAGAAATACCAACTGTGAGTTCAAAATAGTTCAATAACTCATCCATTCAACTCACAATCAAAAAACTCAACGGCAAGAATTATCGTGAGTGGGCACAATATATCAAAATAGTCATTGATGACAAGGGAAAAATAGGTTATCTCACAGGACAAAGGAGCCAACCCCAATTAATTCAATCAACCACCAAAAATGGAAGTCAAAGAACTCCATAGTAAAAGCTTAGCTAGTTCATTCTTAGCTAGTTCATTCTATGAAACCTTCAATTAGGAATACATATTTGTTTTTGCCGACGGCGAAAGATGTCTGGGATGTTGTCTACGAAACCTATTCTAACCCTAAAAATTTCTGGCAAATTTCCAAACTCAAAACTCAACTATGACAGATGAAGCAAGAAAACAGAGAAGTCATCGAGTATTACATGGAAACGGTAGCATTATAGCAAGAATTGGATTTGATTTTTGAAAAGGAATGGAAGAGTACAGCTAATAGCATGAGGTATAAAAAGAAATTGGAAACTGAAAGGGTTTTTGATTTCGTTGCTGGACTAAACCTTGAGCTAGATGATGTCATAAGGTCCTCAACTAGCGACCCTTTTTATCAATGTGAGAAGTATGCTGAGGGAGACGAGAGTTGACTCAAATGAGGCTAATTCGAATGGCCTAATAGCACGTGATGCAAATGGATCGGACTCTAATAGGCTCTTCAATCGTGGGCCTCTATTAAAAAAAATGGACCTCCTATTAACCATGGAGTAGATAGGCCTAATGGGCATTTATCTCGTAGGCCTTAACATGGTATTGGTCCAAATCAACAAAAAAGGTGTCCCTAGTGTGAAAATTGCCGAAAAAAGGGAAACACAAAATATACTCCTTGGGAAATACAAAGAAAAGCATTGAATTGAAACCAAGACAACATAATAGAAATCGTGGTTATCAAGCCACTAACGATTATCAAATCAAGAAAAGTCGTGGGGACAAACCCACTTTGAGTGTAACTTTCAACTCAAAGCAAATAGAATAACTATAAAATGTTCTCGAGTTTTCAAAATCGAGTCGGTCCATATATGTTCCTTTTAGCTCATTAGCCCACAAAGGTAATTTTTTTAAAACCCTAAATATCACCTCTCAAATTAAAACTCGGGTTATTGACTTAGGTGCCTTAGATCACATGACTGATGATTACCATCTTTTTTTTCGTTGTATTTACCTTATGGTAGAATCTTGAAAAATTGCACATGGCACACTCTCATCTATTGTGGAAAAAAAGAGTATCAAAATTTCTGATTATATAACTCTTCTATCTGTTCTACATGTTCCAAAGTTGTCACACAATTTATTGTCTATTAGTCAGTCAACAAAAAAATTCTAAGGAGATGCAATTTTGACATATGCCTACCTCATAAATCAAATGCCTAGCCGTGTTTGTTCTTTTAAAACCCTTATCCAAAATTTCAAAAATGATTTCAATATTTCTCGTCTTGTCTTTGATCTACATCTCAAATTGTTTGGTTGTACTGCTTGTATGCATATTCATTCTAATAATCGCAATAAATTAGATCCGATAGCTCTCAAATGTGTTTTTATTGGATATTCTCCCACTCAAAAAGGCTACAAGTGCTATAATATTTACGAGTCACATTCTTTGAAAACATACAGTATTTCCAAATACCCTCGCTTCAGGAGGAGATTTTAAGTGAAGCTCAGTCTTTTAACTTTGACATTTCCTTTACTTAGGCTGTAAAAAAGGTTATTATTCCAAATAATAACCTTAAACCGACTACACCATGTCATTGTAATGTGTCATTTATAGAAAGAAACTTGAACTCAGGGAGAGATATTGGTACACAAAAAGACGAAGATACTTGTTTATTCAAGAAGGCTTAACTCAAAATATAAAGAGAATCTTACACTCGAAACACTAAGAGACTCTAAACCGGTGATAGCTCCAAGTATCCTTTAGTACAAATCCAACATAGGTAATTTTGAACTTTCAATTAATGATTTATCTATTGCTCTTAGAAAAAAACTCAGTCTTGTACTCCTTATCCCATCTCAAAATTTGTGTCTTACAATACTTTATCTTCTAGATTCCATGATTTTACTTCTAATCTTGATAGGATAAAAATTCTAAAAAATATTCAAGTTAGGAAGTCCTTGAGTGAAAAGAAGTAGTAATGGAAGAACCGAGAGTTTTAAAGGAAAATGGAACTTGGAATGTAGTAAACTTACCACGTGGAAAAAAATTTGTTGATTGTAAATAAGTCTTTACAGCGAAGTATAAAGCTAATGGGATAGTTGAATGTAACAAGAATCGCCTTGTTGTTAAAGGGTTTACCCAAACCTATGGTATAGCTATATAAAGGCATTTGAATCAATTGAAAAAACTACAAATAGTTTGGGTTTTATTGTCATTAGAGACAAACCTAAACTATAATCTTCAACAACTTAACATAAATAATGCATTTCTCAATGTTGAGTTAGATGAAATTTTCTTGACACTACCACAAGGTTTTTGTAAACAAGGAGAGGAGAATATGCAATATAAGCTTAAAATGTCTATCTATGGTCTCAAACAGTTACCTAGAGCATAGTTTGATAGGTTTCCAAAGGTGATGAAGAATCAAGGATATCAACAAGAATAGTCAAATTACATTATATTTTTTCAACACTATAGAAATGGGTTGAAGACACTGAGTATTGAAAGATTGAAGAAAACTCTAGCCACTGTGTTTGAAGTAAGGGACTTCGAACAAATGTATTATTTTCTAGGTATAGAGGTTGCCAGATCAAAAAGGGGTATTAACGTCTCCCAACAAAAGTAAGTTATTGACCTTTTGACTAAAACTAACATGTTTAGGAATAAACCAAGTGACACTTCAATTGAAACAAAAAAATAAAGCGGTAGATAATGGGAAACCGATTGAAAAAGATAGATATCAAAGACTAAACGGAAAGTTAATCTACTTATCACATACGAGACTTGACATTCCATTTGCAGTTAGTTGGATAAGCCAACATATGTATTTACCAAAGGAAATCCATCTAGAGACTGGATACATAATTCTTAGATATCTCAAAGGTTTTCCTGAAAAAGGGCTATTTTTTAAGAAAAATGAAGGTAGAGCAAAAAGTTTTTATAAAAGCAGATTGGGCAGGTTCAACGAAAGATAGAAGATTTACTATCATATATTATACTTTTGTTTGGGAAAATCTAATGACTTGGAGAAGCAAGAAACAAAAATATATTGGCGAGAAGTAGTGTTAAAGCTGAATTTCGAACAGTTGCACAAAATTTCGAACAGTTGCACAAAGAATATGTAAAAGATTATGGCTGAAAAAGCTCTTAGAAGAATTATAGATCAAAGAAGATATCTCATTCAAAGTGTATTGTGATAACAAAACTACCATCAATATTTCTCTCAATCCAATTTAATATGATCAAACCAAACATGTAGAAGTGAATAGACATTTTATAAGAAAAAGTTAGAAAACAAAATTATTTGAATAACCTATATTCCCACAAAAGAGCAAACGGTAAATATATTCACCAAAAGGCTTTTATGACAAAGTTTTGATGATTTTATTTACAAGTTGAACATGATCAATATCTTAAAGAATTGGAGTCAAAGATTAGCTATATTGTTTCAGTTATTAATTAGCTGTAATTTAAATTATTTCCTGATTGTTAAGGATATTTAGGTTTATTATTTCAATTTCAGCTATCATTTTGTATTATAAACATAGAGCCGTAAATACAAAAGTTACATCAAAAAATATATATTTTCAATTCATTCTTCAAAGACCAAAAATAAAATAAATAAAAAGGATAAGGAAAAGATATATACGATTTAAGTTTCGGCTCAAGTTTCAATTCAACCAACTGGTAACTTCCAAATTTTGCAGGAAGCTGCATATGATGTTCCCTCAAGTGAAGAATTATATTCTGCACATTAAGAATATTTATTAGATTTAAACTGCAGTTAATGTACAGAGAAGACTACACCATATCAGCAGGAAGGGCAATATTACCATTGCTGATGTATTTGAAAAGTAATTAGCAGACTCAGCCGGGCAAATAGCCCATCTAACAAGAGAATCATTTCCTTTATGTGTGTAGTTCATCAAGTGAACCTAAAACCAAAAGATTGTTATCAATCTACCGATGGGAAAAAGAAAAGTTGATAATTTTCAAGATAAAGAAAGTAATAATTTCACATAAAATAAAAGATAGAAGAAAGAAAATCAAAGCAACGTGTAATATTGAGGTATTTTAGTATATAGAACAAAAGTGAGAAACTCATGATTTGTGGTGCAAGGCCAAGTAAGAGCACAACGTCACATAAGAGAAAGCTAGAATAGAGAACAATGACAGCACCCAGCTCTAAACAGCCTACTGACTAAAACAGGATAAAATCCAAAGTAGATTAAAAAAAGGAACAAGGGTCGCAATAGTCCTCTACGTTAAGTCTAAAGTGACCTTTAGTCCCCTTTGTTTTCAAATAGGATTTTTTACTCCTCTTGTTTATGAAAAAAAAAGTAACAAACCAAGGACAAATAACATATTGCAAGGGGTACCAATACGGAACAGAAATGTACAGGTACCCTAGTACGAAAATTGTCCAAGGTCGGCCTTTTTTCTTGAAAGCAAGAGGACTAAAAGTAAAACTAAAAAGATCCCTTTTTCAAAGCAAGAGGGCTAAAGGACACAATTGGCCTACGCTAAGGAACTATTATGACACTTCACCCATTAAAAAACCAAAAAAGCATCAAAGTTGAATTCTACTAAATTTGCTAACCATAGACATAAAAGCATTTCTGTCAGCTTTGCATGAAATATATCAATCAAGGTAACATTTGAAACTCTCTAGTTTTGGCCAATATCGTAACTCTCTATGCTAGACAGTAGGCAGTGTAAAAGGAATTTCATATCAACCAATGAAACAAATGATAACCAGTTATCAAAGTTTCCAAGATGCAGGAGCATCTTCATACAACAGATAAGAGCAATGTCACAAGGCATTATAAAATAGATTAAAAACCAAATGGATAACTCATGATTACAAACTTCGAATCAGTGGAAACATGCCAATATGAAAGTGCCCCAGTATACCTGTGAAACTTTAACTCCCACCTCATAAGCAATGAATTCTGCAAGCTCAGTTAAGTTGGGCTTCATTGAGTTGTTGATGCCCAGCACCATGTCAAAAGTTATAATACCTATATGAAATGTACCTGCAAACTGGATGTAAGATTTGAGTTTGGAAACATCAACCTATGTTGATCAGTAAAAGAAAATTTCAAATGTTTGACAGAAGAATCAAGGGGTTCTGTAAGATGCAATAAGGATATTAACATGACTGTCTTGGAAAAAAGACAAATACATCACCTGGAAAAAGAGTCTCAGGCAATCTATCAGAAGTTGGGGAGATAGGAATGTCCTTGGTTGTGCTATTGCTACTAGAAATTAAGGGAGATGGAGGAGCACTCGTATGATCCACTCTCTTCCATAGTTCAGAGCAATTTGTTTTCAAAAATCCAATCTTATGATTTTCTCGATCATAAGTCACAAGGGTATTACGAACAAAAATTCCTGAAATAAATCAGTGAAGAAAAACTGAGAGTCCTCTTGAAATACTTCAAATCATGAATCATGGAAGCACACAGTGTGTTTGGCATGCCATAACTGGACCAAAGTGACTTCTAACTTGTCGAACTTTATTGAATAGGAATTTTAATTAAGAATCAGCACAAACAGATTATTGTCTTTTTTTTGTAAGAAAAAAAAAACAGAAAGATAAAAAGTAATTAACCAAATTTATGTTCCACAAAAAACAATTTCTAAATAAAGATGTCAGGTTTTGTACTACACTTATACTGTCCTGAGCCTGGAAACAAAAAAAAAATCTGATTGGCTAAAGTTTATCCTATTTATGACATATGAACAAGCCCGAAGGACGAATCTATTGGTAGCAATCGTGTATGTGTGACTGTGTGACTGTGTGTGACTGAACAAGAGAGAGATGTACCTCCCAAAAGAGTTGTTGAATCTGCAT
This sequence comes from Hippophae gyantsensis, assembly GCA_030763125.1. Classification (NCBI taxonomy): domain Eukaryota; kingdom Viridiplantae; phylum Streptophyta; class Magnoliopsida; order Rosales; family Elaeagnaceae; genus Hippophae; species Hippophae gyantsensis. The sequence continues at coordinate 31,545,547 of CM061038.1, forward strand.
TTTTGAAAATCCCCAAGCAATAGGCACCACTAACTTTTGTATGCTTTGAAGAGGAAGAAAAACAAGAAGAAAACAAATGGAAGAACATAAACAAAAACATCAAAGGGTGTGCAACTAATAATAATTTAATATTGAACTAATAACAAATATCATAGACCATTCATAATGAGTCACTGTCAAAAGCTCTTGTTGATTCCAAGAGATACACACAAAATGAATTATACAGATGGCTAACAAAGTTACCCGAAATAAGTAGTTCTCGGGAGACAGTGAGAACTTTTTACCATTGCTGAAAACCATATTGATTTCTGGAAATACGTCTGAAAGTTGGCTGACACTACATGGCATTATGTCCCCATTAAACTTCTTAAAGTAAAAGAACCCAATTTATACCAGGAGAGATATATAGAGAACTTATTGATAAGGAAATACCTTCCAGCACCTGAGAAACAAATATCTTTATAATTCGGATCTGGACCATTTATTCGTTTAAGGAAACTGATTTCATTTATAATCTACAAAATAAACAACATAGTTAAATGAAATGTAGTTGAACTGGATATGATACAAGATGAACAACCAACTAAAACAATTTCAAGCTTTAAGAAATGATATAATTGGAAACAAACTAAAGAACACAACACTAAGTACTCAAAACTGGTATCATCCTTTGACACAACACTAAATAAAATTTTATATCGTGATTTCTTCCAAGGTATAATTGATTTAATTCTACTACAGAGCAACGTTAAAACTTTTTAAAGAATAATTTATTGTTGAAGAGATTGCTCTTGTGCATAGGATCACACAATAAATCTCACATAAAGCACAACCTATGGATGATCTAGTGTTGAGGGAGACATTCACATTAAGCAAAGAGGAATGCTAGTGCCACTTATATTATACCACATGGCACAATTATCTAGAAAAATGAATAAGTTGATTATATAGAAAAATGAATAACTTATTCATGTCCAAAATTAATCTAACCACATGTCACGACACGTGTGATGTGGTGTGATCCTAGGATTTCTCATTAAGCAAAAGAAGAACTTTTGAGTTGGGTGGTATATCTATTACAATGGTATTAGATGTGTGTCGGCTATGTAGAAAGTCGAAGGGGACTGCCTCTAGGTTTCGACACCTCCATGAGACAATGCACCTGCCAAAAGTCCACATTTGGCATGTACTAGACATGACTAACCATCAGGTTTATCAGAAAGATTATAAGCATCAACTAAATTCTTTTCCTTTTAGGTTGGATAGCCATTGTGTTCAAGGAGACGTCATGAGCTTTATGAGGACACAAGAAAAGAAGAGAGTAAAAAAACAATGGGAATATTAAAAGAACAAAGTAAAGTGCTTAGGATTGGTGACTCTTAAGTGAATTGAAATAAACAAGTGAAACTAGCTTGTCTATGTCAAGATGTGCCTTACTGAAGTTAAAAAGAGGCAATATAAGGTTGTGTTCGTGCACCCTTAGGTCTAGAGCTATTGAATTATTGGGAAGTAGGAAGAAGATTCTTTGGAGCTGCAACATACATGACTTATTTTCTCCTATCAAACAATATACATCCTCTTAGTTATACTAATGAATTAAAAAATCACGAAATATCGTTGATAATATCTAATATCAAGAAAGTGTGATATAGATATGACTGTGTATTATCGGTTTAACCAAATTATTGGTATATTATCGAATATTTCTGATATTTCATAGATAATATCCACAATATAAATATGTTAATTTCTACAATGTAATTTTTACAAAATAATTAAGAAATTATCGAATATTTTTGAAATTTCTGCAATGTAATTTTTGGAATTTTTTGAATTCTAGATCCACAAGTTGCAACAGATGCAAGAGAATTTGAAATTGATGTTGATAGAGTCATGGTAAAAGAATTTTTTTTCTAGTGACTAGTAGTTATAAATCTTATGAAATGTTGATGCAAAGAAGGTTTTCTTCCCGTAAAAGTAATCTTCCTACATCATTAGATGATGAAAGGGAAGAAAAAGATAATGATGAGCATGATAGTGCAGGGAGTGGTGATGATGATGATGATGATGATGATGGAGATGGAGGAAACATAATATCTGGCTCTAGACATAAGCGACCTTTAAGTTCATTCACTTATGAAGTTAACTATACACATGCTATAAAAAATGAAAACCATATGTGTAGAGTTTCTGTTCTAGGCATAGGTGTTGTTCTAGGCATATGTGCTACTGGAAATGAATACACAAGGAAACAACATGGAGGATATGATAATATGCTAGAATAAGATAAAAGAACTATGATAGCAAGTTTATATTCAATGAGCATTAATTTGAATGAAAGTGATATCTTAAATAACATAAGTGTATATAATGCTTATGAAATCTTTGGAAATCCTCCACAATAAATTGCAAATTATTGGGTTAAGCTACAGTTTTCTATTTCTTGAGAAACAGTAGGAAGATATGAAACAACATACTCATAGCATCTTAATCATTGTATTCAAACAACTTTCAATTACATGTAATGGCATTAATATTTGCCTGAATCAAGATACCATGTAGTTTAAACTCCATAGAAAATCCTTTTGGGTGTAATTATAGCATAATTTCTAATTTCTTAACATAAAACACCTTATTTTGACTCAAGTTACTCTTTTATTTAGCATATAGCTATTATTTTATTGAAAATATTACCCTATTAGATGCACTATTATTTAATTTTCTCTATTAAGTTATATACTTTTAAATAATTTTTCATTTTTTTTTAACTTTTACATGAATTTTCATCGATATCAATAATATCATCAATATTTCCATAATATTGATGATATTATTGATATATCCATAAACATCGATATTTTAATCATTTTATACTTTATTGTCCATAAAATTAAACCTAGCTCAAATAAAATAAAACAAGCAGGGAATGAAAAGTCTCTTACAGCATCTTTAAATACGTTAAAAGCTTCTTCAGGAAGATAAGCATATGTAGTTCCACTATCCAAGACAGTTCCATGCTTTCTATCAAAGACCATTGAGCTTAGTTTAAGTGGCTTCCCCGCTACTTCCATTCCCTTAAGCGCAATGTTGTAATATGGACTGTTGAAATCACAAAACTAAGCATATGCGTGTGACGCATAAATGGTACATTATAAAAAGAAAATGCTATCATCATATCACAAAAGTGTGTACCTGCGGAGTGGGTCTGAATGGGTAAATACCATATCATGGGGAGAAGAGATCCCACCAAGAATCATAGCACCACCACCAACACCCATCCCGCCATAGCATAAGGAGAATGAGTCACTAATAACACCCTTGTTGACAAGTTGGTCCATCACACTCAATTGACCACGACCCAAGCCCATTATGCCATCAGCTCGTTGGCTATACAGATCACCTGTTTCGATATTTTCACAACCAAAAACTGCACGCTGGGGTGCAAGATGGCTTTCATTACCAAAAGAAATGAAGTCGTCCCCAAGGATTCCACTACTGGAGCTCATCTCAGCATATCGCCGCTCATAAGTGCATTGAACCCTTTCATCATCACAATTGCAATTGCTACTGCACTTCACAGGTTGATAAGTGCTAGATGTTGTTAATTGGAACTTCGGATCCTGGATGTACCAAGGTTTAGAAATCCTTTAGCTACGGGAAATTTAGTAAACACTTAGGGTGTTTACGATAATGATTTTGATTTTCACATTTTTAAGGAATCACTACAAACATATGGGATAATTCATAAATCTTTAAAAAGATGATATTTTTTTTAATGAGATTTTAGTGTTTATATTTTTTTCATTTGGACCAAATATTTTTTTAGATAGTAAATCAAGTCTAAATAATAATCAAAACTTTTCTTAATTCTTTAGGCTTTTGAAAAAATAATCAGAAAACAGAATGCATTATCAAACAACTTAAAAATAATTATTGATTTTTTTTTTTTTGAAAATCCTTACGTAGCAATTATTATTAAACACAATGATGATTATTTTTACAAAAGAATCAGAAATCAAACAATTAATTATTTAATAAAAAATCCGAAATTATAAATCAAAATCGTTCAAACATGCCCTTAGAAAACACAAAAGGCATTTTACAATTAACAGACTATTCACCTCAACGAATATAGATGAATGAATAATAAAGGGGAGGAGGTTCTTGAAGCTGATTCAATGTACTAGATTCATGTGATCTTAGGTTTTTTGTTCCCAACAATGAAAAATACACACTTTATAATTGAATTAGCCTTCTCCCCCTCCTTTCTTCTAATAAACGATTCTGAACTTCGCAATCAACGCTAATCAATTTATGATTGCCTCAACGTATCACAAAATGAGGAAGTTGTAATGACCTTCCTCTGTCTAGTAAAAACAGAATGAAAAAAAAAACAAAAAGAAAAAGTTGTCTTAACCCTTTTATAAGGCAACATGAACTCCCCAGACTTAAGAAGATTGCTTTTGGTAAATCAAACATACAAGAGTGACACGAAGAAGATACAACTGATTCAATACGACAATTAATAAGCATTTACACATAAACCTGAGCACATAAACGAAACTATACCTGATGCTTCCCGCAGTGTTCACAGTCGGAGCAAGGCACATAAGTCACGGTACTCCCCGTATCAACAATCAAAGCAAATTCCTGAGGTGGCGTCCCAATCCCCAACCTTGTCGTGTAATACCTGCCAAAATTTCATTTCACAAATACAATCAAAATTCAAACAAAGATATTAAAAAATAAAATAAAAACTCCAAACAATTTGAAGAAATCCTAAATTCAGGGGAAATTGAAAACGAACCCATTAGAGAGAAGGTCATCATAAAGCCTCATCCTAGCGCTGGATGCATCTAATTTGTGAAGACGACGCCGCCCATCGAATCCAGATTGATTGGGATGGTTCGAGAGTTTAGGAGATGAAAGATACAGAGGAAGGATCATCGACCGCCGGCCATTATCGGAAGCATGAAAGCTCGAGGAGACCTGAGCAAACAAATCAACGCAAAAAATGAAGACGACTAAGGGGTAGATGAAATGGGTAAAAGCCAGCTGAGACAGAATCGAAGCCATGGGTGAGGATTACGGGGTCAAAAGTAGACGACGACAGAGGACCAAAAGCAGGGTCCTCTGCTCTGAACTCAAGGAAGAGGACACAATTAACTTGCGAACTGAAGATACAAATGGAAAGAAAAATTATAGTGACACTGTTTGTATTTTAATTTTTAAAATAATTATTTGGATTTAGATTTATTACAAATATACTCTTAAGATTCATATTATAATCATAACGTATTTAAATTGTATAAATATATTTATTACAAACGTATTCATAATATTTACAAATTTTAATATATTTATATTAAACATATCTATAATTTTAAAACTTTAAATATATTTTTAATATATTTATAACTTTATAAATGTTTATACATTCGTTTATAATAAATTTTACATATTAAATTAATTAAAAAAAATTTAAAGCGTGAAATATTCAAAAAGGTTACTTAATATATATGTTTATTATAATCAATTATCCATTCATTATAATAGATGATCGATTTATAATAGTTAAATATATGTATATTATAAAATATTATATTTTTTAAAATTTTTTATTTAATTATTAGAATATATTTAAAATTATGTAATATAATGATAAATAAATAAAAGAATAAAAATTAATTATAAGTTTTTATTTCAATTAAAAATCAATTATTATAAAAACTATTTAAATGAAAGAATCCATATTAAACTTTTGAGTTTGGAAACTGCTTTTATAGTGTGATAATTTTTTGCCCTAAGATATGTTAAGATATTATTTTTGTATCTATCCATAGGTGATTTAAATTTGATAAGCATTTATTAATATTAATTATTGAAAAATTATTATTATTTCTCTGAAATTATTTATTGTATAAAAATAATTCTTTAAATATAAATTTTTATATTGTTTTTATTATAAAAAGTGAAAAATTGATGTTAAAATTTTTTACAAAATTTTTTATAAAAATACTCCTAAAATAAATAATTAATTATTTTATTACTTGAGTAGATAATAAATATACGTTAACAATTATTTTATAAGAAATATAATTTAAATATGAATAATTTGATATGATATTGACAAGATTTATAATTTTATTTAATAAATAAGTCAAATATATCATGATAATATATATGTACTTGTTTAATTAATATTTTTATTATTATCTAAAAATTTAATCATATATAAACAAGAGATATACGAATTAATCGAACTTAATAAATATTTATATATGCAATTTTATCTAAAAATAATTTATATTAATTGATTATTTTTTAAATGATATGATTTTGACATGAAATATGATCCGTTTATAAATAAATTGACCAAACCCAATATGCTCATTAAATGAATAAACATGTACAATATGAATTATTATCCTTAATTTGTTTAAGATAATTATTCAAAGAATAAATGTAAAATAAATAGACAATAAAACTACTAAAGTAACTATAGATAATAAATATATTTATTATATAAATATTTTTGTATTTATTGATTTACAAGAAAAACTAACAAAACTAAAATAAAATAAAAAATCATCAACCAACATAGCGACTTTTATATATAAAGATAAAATATATTGATACCAATTTTTATCAACAACGATTATCGGATGCACCTCCCCTTCATGTGGACTCGAGAATAAAAAATACTACTAAGACCTCAAATTACTACTGGATGTGACAACCTTTGGACTTTTGATACTTGAATAAATCATAGTATTATGAAGAAGAAGGAAACTAATATCTCTCCTTCTGATCTAGAAAGATGAAAGGAGATTTAGGGAGAGAATATAGATTCAACTTATCATAAAGTTCTATAAAGTAAAATTATGAGAGAGAGAGAAAGATATATATGGTGAATATGTACAAGAGAATATACTACTTATTAATGACTTTTATCCATAGTTAGACTTATCTTAGTGTCAAAGTTATCTCTTATTGATGCTCATATGTTGACTTAGCATTTACTGGGCTAGCTTGCGAGTTATTTACTGACTAGGACCTCTCATATCATTTCATATAGTGTGAACTAATTTACACCTAACATCAGGCCCATAAAATTTCTAGGCTTGGATACATGGGCTAGGAGGTATATTTTGTCTTTCTTTCATCATTTGGGTTCATAACCCTCTGAGCCACACTAACAATATCAAGCCCAAATCTCATGTGATTATTCCCTACCAACACGAAAGATTTCTTGCTTGACCCTGGCATTAAAAACGTGTATAATGGCATCTTGTGTCATTGGAAGTTTTTATGGATTCTCAATCGAACTTTCGGTTTGAGAGTTATGTTGAAGTCAAAGTTGACCTTGAAAGGCCAACCTTCCTTTCTTTTAAAAGGAAACATTCAAAAAGTTAGGTCTAAAGTTATAGGGTGTCTTACACTTTCTGTACTATAGAATGTGCTCTTTTAAGGTGTCGACAATAGGTGTTAGACTCTTCAAGTCTATTTAGATCATGTTTGAGTGATAGGACTTCTCATGAGTCTTTGAACTCTCTTTTATAGATGTAATTCACTTTCTAGAAGAGAGAGGTTACACTTGTATATATTTTTTAACTGGAGCATTAATGTTCCTTATCATAATGAAGTGGCATGGATGTACAATGGTTTAGAATTTTTTAAAGAGTCCATGTCTTGATTATCTCAAGTTATGGTAGGACCAATATCTTGATCTATGTAATAAATTATGTACTTTAATCTTGCCCAGACTTTTTAGGAATGTAGAAATATGGTTGAACACTTTAGGAATGTACCCGATTAAGGAGGATATGGTGAAGTGCATCATAAAAGGTGTCCATTCTCTGGGAAATATATATGAAGTGGCATTACTTGGGAAGGCGGTGAACAAGGCTTTATGGTTTGTTAGATATAAGTCTGTGTAAGATGGAAGTCTATGCATCACGACCTTCAGTCAGTCTTAGAAACCAAAGATGTCATAGCACTTACTACACTTTGGGCTTTGTACTTCTTGAGTGAGTTGGTTAACGGGGTTTGCATCTTGTAGTAGTAGTATCAAAGGGTGATAGGTCCCTAGGCTTAGATAGTAAGTTATGACCCTTTATTTTTATTCAAGTATTTTTAGAATACTTAGTGTCGATTGTGTATGGTACATGTTTATGACCCATTAAATTGGGTGCTTCCATTATGACTTCATTGAGTTTTCCCCTTCTTTCATGAATTCTAAAGTCTATGGAACTTTTGAGCTATGACATGCCCAATAGGGTTTCTAGGGCTTAGTGGTTTTTTTATAAACTTGGTTTATGTCTTTGGAGTTTAGATCTTCGTGTGGACCTTTTAGACATACGTATATGCCATGTTTCTATACTATTTATACACTTTTGAATCATATACTTGTGATTTGGTACTTGTGTTGCATCCATATACTTCTTTTACTTTTTGGTATAAGTATTTGGTGAGGTTCGTTTGAGGTCTCATTTGTCTCGCGATTGTGGGCACTCTACGAGTTCATCCCTTGTAGGGAGCTATGGTCCATTATGTTGGTTTGCAATGGTGTGTACTTGTTAGGAAGCATGTCTAGAGCCTAGATGATACGCTTGTATTGGGGAAATAATTCAACATGATCGATTCATGATGCGAGGATGCTCAATCCAGGGTGGTTCGAGCAACTGCAGGTCCATGCACATCCTACCACTTGTTTAAACAACCAACCATATGTCTCGTCACACATGGCATGCCTGACCACATGTACCATGTCCAAACACATGCGACATTACTAACTACAATTGAAATGTCTTGCCATATGTGGCACATCCGGCCACACATGGCATATCCAACCACATGTGCCATTCTAACCACACATGGTATGTCTAGCCACATATGGCATATCTGGCTATATCCGCCTGTCTTTTGTTCCATCATCCATGTGTCCACTCAGTGAAGCTTAGGTTGGTCTAGTTGCCATATGTCCATCAACTTATCTAGCCATTTTTGACTTGGTTATGTTCCAGTTGAGCTTGTGTTTGGACTTCGTTGTGTTTATATGACTTATTTTTATTTTTTTAAGTTAGGGTGGTTTGTTTCAACTAGAGTGTTCCTGGTCTACCAATCCCCTGCTTGGTGTGCTTGAGTCTATCATCAAGTCACATATGCATTTGGTTTTTATACTTAGAAAATTCTTGTCATTTTTGGTGGATTATTCCATCCTATCGTGAGTGTCATTACACTCCATTCATTTATAGTAGTTCTCATTAACGGTCAAGTTTGGAGACCTAAGTTCCCAATATGAGAAAATATGAGTTTGCATGGATATGGTGCAAAAGTTGTAGCAACTCCTATACCTGGTGTGTTGTTGCTACTTATATTCAGAAGTTAGTCAGGATCCATTAGTAGGATCTATCATCCTAGTAGATAGAGAACTAGTCAAGCTGCTCATCACGTTGGTTTTATTGAGGGTCGTAGAGCCTATACTTAGGTTGCATCCTATTTTTAACCATAGGCTCCAACTTCTATAGATGGTGGTGGACCGCTGTCTAAAGAACATAGAGTGCATCTACAAGGTTGTTGTGATCTCAGATTTATCAATCACCTTACCATTTTCCATTTGGAATTTCCTTGTCCTTGTCGAATTCTACTAGTCTAGACAAGCATGGCTTAAATACCTGCAAAAAATATGTATCTATTAGTAGGAAAATTACCCATCCTTTCATCATGGTAGGACGTTGTCTTTATCCCATATTGGTTTTTGATGAATGGTATCTTGTACCACTCTTTTCTTTTCAAGAAAATTATTATCTCTAGATCTTTAGATGGAGATGATGCGTGTGGATAGAGCCCTTGGCCGTACGTAAAAGTGGCATTTTTGAAACTCAATTGTGTGGCCTTCTTGGCTCACGCTCACCTCTTAAGTGTGTGCCTTTTATGCATCATGTGAATTCATATAATCTGTGAGTAGACACATATTTGTTTCTTTAGTTTGACATGATGTGTTACTTTATTGAGATCTCACCAAGTGATCTCATATAGGACTTGGTCAAATTTCTAGAGTGCACTATTAGGGCATTCTCGCATAATTGTTTTTGAAATAATTCATAGAAAGGTATGTACCCTTGGATGATATGTGATGGTTGGACACCTTTTGATAGGTCACAATCCAATTTGTTAGTAGATTGTAATTTTAGATTGTAAACTTTACTTCCTTGTATGAATGTTTTGGAAATATCATATATACCCTTAGTTTTGATTCATGCACTTCTTTCCTTGTAGTTTTAGTACTAAATATGACTATGGTATCATCTATTTATGAAATTATAAGCCTTTGAGTTTATGAGAGAACAAAATGATGTACTAGTAGAAAGTGGAGTATGGGTCCTAAATCCGACGTAAGATGGTGTAAGAAAGATAGGGCACGACTGCCTGGCCCATGGCTTGAGCCTATCTAACCATCCACTTGCCTATTTAGCCATGTCACTGACTGGTTGGCCATATTCCTAGCAAGCCATGTCTAATCCTAGCTAATCATGTCTGTTCTTAGCCATCCATATTTGGTTCTAACTCATCTGGTTGGCGATGATATTATCTCTGGCCCATGTATTCGTTTGATTGAACAACATGGGGTTCAATTTTATATTGATATTTGACTTATGTACCCATGGGCTATTTTTATTAAGGCCTTGTAATGTTTGGATAATTTTTTTCTAAGTTAGGTGACCAACATGAATTGTGTGCAATGAATATGCAAGTATATGTATAGCAACAAGTAATATATTGATAAGAATTTATCGTTCTCTCGAAGATTATGTTATTAAAAACTAATTTTTAAAATGAGAAATAAAACTCAATTTTTTTTTATGTTTTAAGAAAGCAAAATTAAAAGAATTAAAACTAAATATCAACAATTAATTAATTTAGAATTAGCAACAAAGATATAAAGAAAATATGTAAGAATATTGAATCCCATAATTTTCTAAACATATGAATTACTAAAATCTCTCCAATATAATTATCAATCAATTACATGATGAATTGACATGTATTTCTCGCTTAATTAAACTACAAACCATATATTAATTAATATAATCACACTCTCATGTCAATTAAATTGCATACTACTTATTAAGTTCATCAATTATAGATCACATACATAAGAATCATATATCTTTGTCTAGAAACTATACAAGTTATTTAATAAAGATAAAAAATTAAATAATTCTCTTAAATCAATTTAATTGTCTATATAGATCAATTGTTGACCAACCAATTAATAACTATAATTAGATTAAATAATATAATTAAATTGAAATCATAATTGGGGTAAAATATTATATTATCATATGTAGAAATTGGGTTCATAAGACCTCTAGATTAATAAATTAGATAAATGTGATTTTGTTCATAAATCTCATATTTTTTATAAAAAAAGACATAAAAATTGATAAAAGAAAAGGAGAAGAAAAATAAATACAATCAATTTTTTGAATTGTAGTATCAATCTCCTCTTGAGTCTCCAACAAAATTGTATCTCTTATGAATTTTTCACTATTTTTCTCCCTTGTTGGCTCTAAAAATTAATAAAAAGTATGTTAATTTTGATATATTTAGGTTTTGAGGAAATTAGGGAATTAAATTAGGCTCAAATAGAATCGGGGTTGTCAAATCAGCTTCAAATCAAGGATTGAGATAAAAAAGAGAAAATTAACAACATTGGCCAATGGAAATGTGACACATAGCACGATAAAATCATTGGGCGTGCTATGTGTGGCAAAGTGGATTGTTCGTAGTCAAGGAATCCTGAGTTAAAGCCATATGGCACACTGTGATTTGTAGATACAGATTGTATGGTGCCCAGGTGGAACGAATAGACAAATCAGATGTAACGTGTGGCATGCCCGTTGATTGCGTGTTGAAACTCGAAAAGAAAGTCGTGCCAACACGGGCATGGCCTACATCATATGATACACGTGGTGTGCTTTGATTAGCCCTCTTTGCTTTGTAGCATCCACGTGGTAACATCTTGCCAGCTCCTCTTCTTGCATGGCATCCATATGGTGTCTTTTAATTGATCATACATTAACAAATTCATAAAAATCCAAAAAACAATTCCCAAAAAGTATATTTTTACCCTTTTCACTAAAAAGTTCATATTTTAATATTTTTAACCCCAAAAGTATTACTTATTGAATAAAATGAATAAATATTAAGCAAAAAATTACACTAATGATTCTACTTTAATATATTCATCATAGTCCCAAACTTAACTCTTTGCTTGTCCTAAAGTAAAGCCAAGTCTAATTAGATAAAGTGACATGGGTAGCATATTTATAAATATATATCTATTAATATATGCATATTAAGAGAAAACTATCCCTCCTTAAAAGTCATACAATTTTATGATAACTATATTCACATATTTATCAATTAACGTTCCATCAACATAAGGATATGTATAGTTTTTGACGAATTAATTGATGTGTATCTCACACATGATATCATCCAATGCACTTATGAAATCAACCTATACGAGCATGCTAATCAATCCAATCTTAGAATAAGTCTCATAAGTCTATTTTTCACATCAATTTCCATTAATATAAATATCTATTTAGCTAAAGATCAATAAGGATTTTTCATGTTTGTAATGTAAGGCTTAGGTAAGGGTCGATAAATGAAGACATTTAGACTCTTTTCATACCTTAGTTTTCTTTTTATTCATCATACACTTTTTTAAATTATAATTAAGCTTTTACTTGATATTTTAGTATACTATATCTAATCATTATTTTCATATTCCTTTATTCCACATCCTTTTTTTTTTGTAACTTCACAATACCTCCAAACTTATCTTCAATTTTATTTTATTTTTCTTTAGAGAGATAATTGTGTTGTGAGTTTTTTTTTATAGGGTGTATTACATTTGATTTTACTTTATAGCATAATACATGATTGCATTTTTTTCTTTTCATATAAGCTAGAGGTGTAATGATAACGGTAATACTTATTGGATAAACATAAAATGTGGTTTAAAGATATGAAAAGTTCTTATTTGGTCTCAAATGGGTGACTAAGAATATTAACAATAGTTAGCTTGAAAGGCTCAATCGACCTAAATAAGATCTAAATCATTTTCTTGATAAATACTAATTAGAATTTCTAGTTAATAGGTGATCAAATAGATTCTAAAACATGATAGATCTCATCAACTCGTATAACTCACTACAAATTATGTCTCAATAAGAACAAAATCAATCATGAATATGTGTATAAAAAATTGAATCAATCCAATCAAAACTAACAAGCATATCACATGATTAATGTAAGTATCTTAACGAGCATGCTATATTCCTTATCCTAGTAATGACAACCAATTTATTACTGATTTCATATGTTTCATATCAAGCATGTATGCAATTGGTTTCCATATATTTATCAATTTCTACCCAAATCATAATTAAAAATATCCTAAAAATTAAAAATACATACTAAATTTTAAAGTAGAGAATGAAGTTCCCTCCCCCAAATTAAAATTACATATTGTCCCTAATGTGCACATATAAATACAAAAAAGTAAAAGGCAACAAAACTCCCTAGTCGTAGCACATCACATCTATAGTTAAAACTTCTCAATCTTGTTGTATCATTACTCTTCATATTTATTCACCTACAAAACAAAAACAATAAAAATATAAGTAAAATAACGTTGGGTTACCTCCCAATAAGAAACATTTGTGACATCCTTGACTAGATGAGCATATCAACTTCTAAGGTGCATCTACCAAAGTTATATTAGGTGTTTCATTTGATAATTGATCTCCATGATAGTGCTTCACTCTATTCCATTAACCATGAACTACTCTTTATTTTTGTTTTCTATTTCAATGGCTCCATGGTTGGTTACCTTAGTAATCGTAAATGGAGATGACCATCTGCTCTTTAGTTTGCCCAGAAACAATTTGAGTATTGAGTTATACAGTAACACTTTTTGTCCAAATTTAAATATACGAATTTATGATTGCCCAAAAACAAATTTCGTAAGAAAGGTCACACCACTAATTATTGCAAGTTGTCTGAAAAACTTCATGAATTGAACCTTGAAGAAGACACCTTAAACAAAATCTATGTTTTAATGGTAAATGAATAATCATCATCTAAGTTTGAACCTTGGTTAGAAGGCTTAGAAGATTCAAATCCCCAAGTAGACGAGTTAACATCTATTGACTCCGATACTTCAAATAATAAAAATATTAATGTATTAACTAAGGAATAAGATGAACAACTTCAAAATAAAATCCTTAAGTTAAACGACCCTCGTATTACAAAATTATATATGGACCACTTGACTAATAACTTAGCCAAAGCCTAATCATTGTCAAAATATTCTGAACTTCCAAGTACCAACATAGGCTATTACAACCTTATTGATGTCTTGGAACGCAAGAATAAAGTATTAAAACCAAAAAGTTAGATTAAAGACTTAAAAACTAAAATCAAAACCATTAAGCTAGAACTCTACCAACTTAGGGAAAAACATAAAGAATATGTTCTCAAGTTTAACTACTTGAAAAAACTGGAGTCAAAACTTCAACTGGGATGAGTGAGCCAGATGACAAACTTGAACCAAATGCCCAAGAACTTAAAAAAATTGAAAGAATTCCTAAAAATGTTCTTCAAATTCCTAGAAAAATTACCATCAAGAAATACAAAATATCTATTACCTTAGTATTCCTTGACTAATCAAAACTTGAGACAAATAACCTTATTTGATATAGGTGCTAATCTCAATTGTATTAAACCATCAATCGTTCCCAAACAATTTTATCAACCAATAAACGAATAACTTACATTAGCCAATAAATCAAAAATGAATATCATTGGTAAAATTGAAGTTGTAATCCTTAACAAATCATTTCTTATCAAAACTCCATTCGTGATCATATCCGATATAGGCTATCTAATCATATTAGGAACATCATTCATGAATATTATTACTCCATATCTTGTTAGAAGTGATAAGATTTATTTCAAAATTGAAGAGAAGACCTTCAGTTTTCACTTCATCGAATAACAAAAAACTAGGAGTCTCAATCTTATTAAAACAAATTCCATCCATCAAAAGGAGATTTTCGTTCTTATTAATTATAGAGAAAATGACATTTTCTATCTCAAATCCAGAGTTCAATCTCATATAGTTAAGAAAGAACTTCAAATTCCAGAATTCAAGATAAAATCTCTAAACTCCAAAACTCTTTTGAAAAGGAAGTATTTTCTGATCTACATAGTGCTTTCTGGAGTAGAAAGGAACATATGGTAGACTTACCATATGAATCATCTTTCAATGAGAAACATATTAAAAAAAACAAGGCCAATTCAAATGAATACTGACCTAGAACAATTCTACAAAAAAGAGATCGAAGATCTCTTATCTAAGAAATTAATATCAAAATCCAGATCGCCGTAGAGATGTGCAGCTTTCTATGTCAACAAATCAGATGAGATCGAACGAGGAATGCCTCGATTGGTCATCAACTACAAACCCCTTAACAAGGCCTTAAAATGAATTAGATACCATATTCATAATAAAAAATACCTTTTTTCAAAAACTCCATTCTTCATCAATATTCTAAAAATTCGATATGAAGTCAGGCTTCTGGTAAATTCAAATCAAACCAAAACATAGATATAAAATGGCATTTATTGTTCCATTTGGACAATATGAATGGAATGTCATGCCTTTTGGACTCAAAAATGCACCTTATGAATTTCAAAGGATTATGAATGACATATTCAATCCTTGTTCAGAATTCTGTATTGTGTACATCGACGATGTACTTATCTTTTCTAAAGATGTCACACAACATATCAGGCATCTCAAAACCTTCTTTCATATTATCAGGAAAAGTGGATTGGCTTTATCAGCCAAGAAAATGACACTTTTCAAAACAAATATTAGATTTCTTGGATATAATGTATCCAATGGAACAATTATTCCTATCAAACGATCTCTTTAGTTTACTACCAAGTTTCCTGATAGAATCATCGACAATAGATTGGAAAAGCCATTACATAATAGGCTCAAGATAACACCTAAGCCATGGACAGAAGAATATACCAAAATTGTGCAAAAAATAAAAACACAAGTTCAAACACATTTCCTGTTTACATCTTGTGGATCCAACACTTCCCAAGATAGTAGAAACTAATGCAAGTGAACTCGGCTATGGTGGGATATTAAAAAAAGTATAAGTTAATGAAGAACTTATTGTTCATTTTTTCTTTGGCCATTGGAATGATTGCCAAAATAATTATTCGACTGTCAAAAAAGAAGTATTAGCAATAGTACTATGTATTTTAAAATTTCAATCAGATTTATTAATCAAAGATTTTTATTAAGATTTGATTGTAAATCTGTAATTTTTTTTATTAAAAGATGTTAAAAACATTACATCAAAACAAATTTTTACCAGATGATAAGCTTTATTAAGTGTTTTTGATTTTGATATTGAATTTATCAAAAGAGAGAACAATTCATTACCAGACTTTCTAACGATAGATTTTCTCCAAAATAGGTATCAAGATGAGTAAGAAAAAAGAAAGATAAGGAAAAGAAGGAACCTCATCCAAATCCTTCTATCAAAAACTTGTCCTCATCAAAACCAATTATCACCTGATCCCAAGAGGCCCAAACAAAACCTGCCAAAGTAGTATCACCCTCCCAATAATCCCTGGAAGAATTATCACCAAAATTATCCCCAGTAGATGAAGTTCTATATCAACAAGTCCAACAATGAACACTAGACCTTAAAGATCCAAAAGCATTATGAGCAACTTATGATAGTATCTTGGGATTATGTGCTCCATTATTACTTTCCGAAGCAGAGGCCCCAGCCTCCAAAGGTAAAGAAAAGGTATCAAAGGAAGTAACATCTTCCAAATTAAAAAAAATTTAAAACAATCAACTGAATCAATTTCTATTCCAGAAAAGAGGGTAACAACCTCTACTTATTTTCCCCATAAGGGGACAAGGGAAGTTATTCCCAAATCTATTTCAAAACCAACTTTTGCGTATTTTTAAAAACAAAAAACTCAGATAGTTACAATTGTTGAAAAAAGATTTTATTATCAGAATCCTTATTTAGCAACCCAAAAATTATTTGAAAAAAGGGTTTTTTTTACCGACCTTTTGTCGATTCAAAACCTCCACAATATTATCAAAGTGTTTTGGAAATCACTGGCGGTGTTGAATTCAAGAATTTCCTTTATCCAAAATCATTAAATGTGTAGTTCTCAACTGCTAAACTTCATAAAATCATATCTCTAATAGTCTGGAGAAATGATCTTTCCAAACCGCTGTCCTTTTCGGTCAACATTACATCTTCCCTCCCACATTGTACAACATACAATTATTGGGATTATTATCAGGTATGGTTCAATGTATTCCTTATCCAAAACCCAGATAATCAACATTTTTGGTTATTTTTCTTTGTCAACAAATATATCAATCCATCTCGGTTTTCATCTTGGTTTCCATCTTGGTTTTCTAATTGGTAGAAATTATTTGGAAATATTTCCTCTATCATCATTTCTCCTATGAAAGAGAGTTATGAATCCTTTCAAAAACATTACAAACCTACATCAGAGGAAGCTAGATTCCCTCTTCTATGTATTTTTTGTTCAAAATTTTATTTTCTTTAGGTTTGTCAATAGGTCTTAAAACCTATTATATATGAGGTAATTACTATTATCCACTCATTCCAAGTCAAATAGTGGGCATCATTTATGATCCCAAAGACTCTATTACAACCAGTTGTTGAACAATGGCTTGTCAAAAATGATCATAAAGAATCCAAAGTGAAAAAGCTCCAAGCCTCTTCCCTTCTCTTGGCTCAAAAGACACATATCAATGCCTTAATATCTCAAGAAAAAACCAAGAAGAATTCTTGAAAATCATCAAGAAATTATGCCAAACTTCTGGAGTTAACAAGGAAGAAAAAGATTCAGACGAGACTCAATCACTCGATGAAATAGTCTCATCATCATCCAAAGCTTCATCAACTAATTTAATAAACTCAAAAACAACCAATGAAGATATATTATTCTGGATAAAAAAAAACCCATCTATAAAACAAGATCTTTAGCCCAATATTATTACCAGGCTTGCGTGTCTATTTATTTCTTTGGATATGCAAGTCCATAATTATTATTTTGGGTCTACGAGTTCATAATTATTATTTTGGACTTATTTGTCCATTTATTTATTTATTATCTTTGGGCCTGCGAGTCCAAAAATAATTATACTACGGGTTAAAAGTTTATTTATTTGTAAAGGGACATCCAACAGCCCAACAAACGTCTTCAGAGATGAGAATACCAAAGTGTTTAGATTTATACCGAAAAACACTGGAAAATTTCAAGATTAAAGTTGCAATTTCTAATGACCCAACCAAGCTGATAAATATTAAGGTACTAACGACTAAGGTGTCCAACGATTCAACACTGATCTTTCAAGGGAAAAAACGATAGTTAATGAAAACAAATGCATGATACAGCTTTAACCCTAGCAAATTCTATATATCATAAAATTACATTATCATTGCTTTCTTCAAAATTTCTGACTATCGAATATTGATATTAAAAATATTATATGGACAAAAGAAATGTCAAAAAAGAAAAAGAATACCACCGGAATATTAGGACCATTCAACATCTTCTAAACATTCATTTCCTATTGTCATACATCTGACCTTGAGCATTAACTCAGTCAAACCGTTACCATACCTCTCCATCTTTCTGTTCTGCTGCATCTGCCAGTCTCTTCCATGTTAATTTCCGCTGTTCTTCGACCTCCCTGGCTTTGGCTTCTCTCTCTGCGTGCTCTCTTTGGCACTCTTCAAACAGCTCGGTATCCATTTCCAAAAACATTTTCCGCACATTGACAGTCAACCCATGAACTGCCTGGTTCCAATGGCTCTGGATATTCTTCTCCAATGCCTCATAAATAATGGGCAATATGACATTCCGATTCTGAGCAATTAAGCTGACAATGTGCTCATTATTCCAGAAAAATAGAGCTCGCTCTGCAACCTTGAGCATTAACTCAGTCAAACCGTTACCTTACCTCTCCATCTTTCTGTTCTGCTGCATCTGCCAGTCTCTTCCATGTTAATTTCCGCTGTTCTACGACCTCCCTGGCTTTGGCTTCTCTCTCTGCGTGCTCTCTTTGGCACTCTTCAAACAGCTCGGAATCCATTTCCAAAAACATTTTCCGCACATTGACAGTCAACCCATGAACTGCCTGGTTCCAATGGCTCTGGATATTCTTCTCCAATGCCTCATAAATAATGGGCAATATGACATTCCGATTCTGAGCAATTAAGCTGACAATGTGCTCATTATTCCAGAAAAATAGAGCTCGCTCTGCAACCTTGAGCATTAACTCAGTCAAACCGTTACCATACCTCTCCATCTTTCTGTTCTGCTGCATCTGCCAGTCTCTTCCATGTTAATTTCCGCTGTTCTTCGACCTCCCTGGCTTTGGCTTCTCTCTCTGCGTGCTCTCTTTGGCACTCTTCAAACAGCTCGGTATCCATTTCCAAAAACATTTTCCGCACATTGACAGTCAATCCATGAACTGCCTGGTTCCAATGGCTCTGGATATTCTTCTCCAATGCCTCATAAATAATGGGCAATATGACATTCCGATTCTGAGCAATTAAGCTGACAATGTGCTCATTATTCCAGAAAAATAGAGCTCGCTCTGCAACCTGCAATACAAACACGCTTTGAGCCACAAGTCCACTAAGGTTTAAATAATAAAGAATAAAACAAAGAAGGTAAGCTCAATTCTTAATTTCTTAGAATAGTCATCACATGAAAAGAACATTATTTCACAAATCAATACGAGATACAAAGAACAAAGGCTTTCCCCTGCATGAAAAGCATGCAAAATCAAAAACAGTACTAATCACAGCCTGCAAACCATAAATCAAGAGAATTATTATTGTTCTTTCCCCAGCTTAAGGATCATTGGTATTCAGCAAGCAAGATCTTCCAACATAATTTAGGGCAAAAGTTTCCATCACCAAGCATCACATTGATGACAAATTTCGGAAGAGTTAATACCGGTGAAAGACTTAAAGTACTAAAGCAATATTTCCACCAACGAGTTCCACAGTAGCATGCTAAGAAGCCAATTATCATAAAAGCAAGTTGCTAGAATGAGCTGGATATGAATGGGGTAAGCATGAGTAATAGAATGACATGCTAATTGTTTTATTAAATCTTTATTTAAAGAAAAAAGCATACAGAAAAAAAGACACATGCACGTGTGCAGAGAGAGAGAGAGAGAGAAATTCCACAGGTCAGTAAATGTGGGAATGTGATACCGAAAAGCTTCATAAAGGCACAACAGAGCCAATCTTTATTGCTCATAAAGAGCAAGAAAATATCACCCATGACTATAATTCCTCTAAAACCCTCAACTAATTAATAGGTTGTATAGCCTACATAAAAGAGAAAGTTGCCTACTATGTACATCTTACAAACAATTTCCATATGTAATAGCTATAGGGATGACTTGAAGTTATCTCCTGCAATTATTGGGTATAATTAACTTTCATAACAACTATCAATCATGGGTGGCACTACATGCGTTGTGTCAACTCATTTGACAATCACGTCGGGTCAACCCATTTCAATCATTCGTATTTCAGTTTTGAGTCATGTTTGAGCAATTTTGGGTTTGTGTCATGTTTAAGCCACTAAGTATTGTGCCTGTATCATGCAATCGGGTAATTGAGTGAAAATAATCCACAAATTATAATATTTTAGGAGAATAGTAGTCTTATAAACCTTGCAAATTGTGATCGCATTATATTTGACAAATTAATAATTAAATGGGTAGTTTCGGGTTTCAAGTCTGTAGATTAACAAAATGGGTAATGCAGGCTTGAGTTATATTGTGTTGTGCCCATGCCTGTCCAATCGGGTTGTGACCAACTTGCCCCCCTTAGTGGCAATGTATTGCCCACAGAGAAGAAAGAAAATTCTTCTGCATCTTAACAAATAACGGGACAGGACATTGTGTCATGTCTATACACCTTTTCACACAAAACACTTTCTCCTCATTAAGGACTAACGAACAATAAAAAGGATAGTTATGAATATGAAAAACCTAACAATTCATCTCTTTCTCAGGGTAAAGAGGAACAAAGAGGACATGATGTTTACTCAATCTCAAATAAGCTAAAAAATATGCAATATGAAAGCCAAAAAAGAAGAAAAAAAAACAAAGGATAACCGATAGACAAGATGAATACATGGCATCTACAGCAAGTCTAAGTGTCTAACAACACTAATTTATTAAACTCAACTCAATCAAGTCTTACAGCACTACAGTTTATTAAGCTAAGTTAACCCAGTCTATCATGGACAAAAGTAGTAGATTGTGTTTCCTTTCCACTATACTATATATATAATATTTTAATGGATAAACTACTATAAAGCAATCAACTAAAATTAATATGGTATTATATTTTATAGAAAATTTTGCATTTATAAACGTGTTATATTTTATTATACATTTAAATGTTAGTGCCTTGTATTAAAGCAAATAAGAGTTAATAAAAGAAAGAAAGTGAAAAACATAAACTGATATTAACTTGCATTTCTGATGTAAGTTGTTACAAAGATATGGATCATGATCTCTTTTTGAACAACATGAAGATATATAAAAACACAAAATAGAGAAAACATGAATATTAGTAAATAAAATTAAGATTTGAGGAGGACAACATGGATATGGGTGTGCTATTAAGACACTCAAATTTGGTGGAAATTTATAGAAAATTGAGAAAAATCGACGTATCCAACACTCAGATATGTATCTAAAAAAATTACGACTCTCGATATCCTAAAAAAATCCGTCTAACATAAATAAGAGGTATACATATCCAAGAGGTTAACAAAAATTACTCAGAAAACAAGATAACATTAATAGTAATGAACTACTAAGCCTATTATCTCACACCATTGCACCTTTAGCGAACAAACTGATAGATCCTGTTGGGAAAAAAATGGATATGTATGTGCAGTTTACCCTACATAAAAGGCGCCATGATCCAGGCATAATTAGAAGAAAAACAATTACAGCAGGTAAATGAAAAAAAAATGGAAAGATAAAGCTTTTCAAAAAGCAGAAAAGACAAGTAATAATGCATTACGATGACAAAACGGAACAAATATAAGACGTTTGCTTACTTGTAGTACTCCCCCGTACAAAATGACTAGCAATTTGTCTCAAGCTAACTAGTTTGGCAAAGAATTAATGCTCTTAAAATACGTGATAATGTGACACTTTATACCAATAAAATAAAATGCAAAATTAGTGCAATTTTTTTTTTAAAAGTACGTAATTCATTAAAAAAATAATGTGATTTGTTAGAGTACCAGCTCAATTACTTCAAAAGTAATGAATAAACTATCGTTTTTGGCAAAACATACACAAACTAAGTAACCCGGCAGGGTATAAGTATCCAAATAAGGAAAACAACTCCTATCAAATCTATACAAAAACAAGGTAATAACATTAAAAACTTAGACTCAGTAGATTAATTAGCTTTTGTGATTCAGCTAGTGTTCTGGCAGCATGACTCACTTTTTTTCGTTTCTTCACACATTCTAAACATGTACCGTTTGATTAAAAAAAAATTAACAGCATCACATATTCCAAACCTGAAAATGAGAGCTATTCAGGCAGCGGGCAATCTGTTGGAAAAGGGGAACCATACATCGTTGAAATTCTGCAGATTGTGTTGCCTCTAGCACTTCTTCAAGTTCTCCAAGGAAAAGAACTTCCTTCTGACAATTAGTCACTGGCCAATACTTCAACAGACCCCTTATAACCGTATCTGACAGCATAGAATCCTTTTCTACAAACTGGGTAATGCAGTAAGAGAGCGCTGATGATACACAGTGAAAGGCTTGGGCTTATGCAGTGGTATTAACGCACGAACAAGAAACAACTTATGCTCCTCTTTCATTGGAAGAGCAAACCCATTAATTATACTCCCAAGAATCTCCAAAAGCTCAGCAAGACCACTGTGTCTCTCTGTCTCATATATAAACCGATAGAAAATGTTGTTAATTGCCTTCCTGATGAAAGGCCTGTGCACCATAAACTTCCCATATATACGATGAAGAATCGTCTTCATGTACTCACGTTCTCGTGGGTCCTCAGAACCAAACAAATCCAGTAGTTTCAACATGAATGAGTGATCAATGTACCTTTTAGCAACCTTGGTATCAGTGTCCGATGAAACAACATATCTTAGAAGTAACTCAAAAACCAGTTGCAGGTGATGCCATGAGGGATCCAAATAAGGCTCTTCCTCTTCTGGATCACCACCTTCTTGGCCTGTATTTTCATGAGAAGCTGGTGGCAAACACCTAAATATTTTCATCGATATCATCTTTATCATTTCCTCTTGACATGTCTCAGTGATCGTACGCGATCCAGAACGTATAAATTCTACCAATTCCACAAGAGCCTGTCTTTTGATTTCCTTTTCTCTAGCAGACTTCATTGTATCCGTGAAATCAAATTGAAAGCAGCAAATTTGCAACTTACGAAGAAACAAATTCTGGCGTTCAGATACAGGCACATCACGGAACAGTGGGAGTGGCTCCACAGCACCTCTTGGAGGCGTCAAAGCAATGAGTCTAGTTTCCGCTGGACCGGTCTGAGAGGCGTGGTTCACCACCACATTTGTGGTTGAAACCGACCCAGAAGTTCGATTACCGGGTTGTCCATGCACGTACTGGGGATCATTGGTTTCGGACTTAGAGGACTTTTTGCCTCCACCCTTTATGATTTTCCTGAACATTGTCCCAATTTATCAAAACCTAAACCCAACACTATAAACTCTAAAATTTGAGATTTTAAAATGGAAATTAGGTCGAGGTCAACACGAGCTCGTTGCGATAAGGTACTGATTGCGCGAAATGATTGATCAGTATGCATGTAATCGTAGCCCTATACTCACATAAAATACGAGGAAACTTCTACTTTTGACATAACTATGTTAATTGAAATTGAAATTTGAAAACGGCATGGATCTGAGAATGGAGATTCTGAAGAAGAATTAAAGTACCCAACTTGAAGTTGGAAATGAGTTGGAGACAAACTTGCCCTTTGGTGGATCAGAACAAAATTCATCTGAATCATACCGCCGGAATTAAGCCGGACGGTGATGATTCCGACGATCAAGAAGGGGGGAGAGGAGACAGAGAGAAAAGGAAGTTTTTGTAGACCAAAAGAACTTCATTTCTTTCATCAAAAGACTATTTTGCTACTGAATGAGCAATAATATTACTTTCTCTAGTAATCCAAATAAAAAACATTAAAACAACTTAAAATTAAACAAAGAATTGAATGGGCTACAAAGAAATTGAAGAATGATTGCAATGTAAATATGATATGACATTAAGACAAAGACAATCTTCTACAACTATTAATCTTTCTATGCCCAATGCTTTAGCCATTCCAATTGTTAGGGTTGCAGTTTTGGCTTCTATGATTTGTACAGAATTTATTACCTTTAGTAATTTTATCCAAACTCCCAAAAAATTTATTGATCAGTGACAATAACAGCAATAGAACCCTTCTCGTCTTTAAAAGCACCATCAAAGGAGAATTTGAAACAATTATCAGGAGGTTTTTTTATTTGAAATAGAAAATTAATTTTCCAACAGACCATGTTTAAAAGACTTGACCCTCGTGTTGAGAATGTTATTAATTGTTATGTTTTCGTGTTAAATATATGCAACATAATCAATAATTTTGTGGTGTTCATGTAGATATAAAAATAACGAATCACAGCATACTATTAACTTTAGTTTTAAAAATCTAATTGTTATTAAAATTTTATACATTTTTTTATTTTTTAATTAACCAATAATTATTAAATAATTTTAATTCTTTAAAAACTTAAAACTATATTTATTAGACTTAATTAACCAATAATAAGACAAAATTAAATCCATCGATAATATTTAACTTAAATATTTAATCTCAATTATAATTAAAATTATAACTTACGTTTTAATTATAAAAATTATTAATTTTATATTAATTTTATAATTTAACATTAATTATAACTAATAATGGTACACTTAATCCAAAATCTAACATTTTTTTATATTTAAAAACATAATTAATCACGTCATTAAATTAAAAATCAAAATTTTACTTAAATCATAACATAAAAATTATACTGAATCATAATTTAGAGTTTAAAATTACTCATAATCATATTCAATATTTAATTAACCATGAATTAATCATAAATAAAAAATATTAGAGGCAATAATATAATTTTGAAGAATAAATAGAATAAAAGGAATCAAATATCTCATCTTTTAACTCTCTTTTTGAATCTTCAACAATGCATTAAGATTGTTTATTTTTTTTCTCAATTTTCTTGACTTTTTGGCTATTTGGAAATATGGTATATTATTAGTATCTATATTAATTTTTTAGTATTTATTATTGTCCAAATTCTTAAATGATATTTTGAAGTATAAATATTATCTAAAAGATATGTATTTGTTCAAAAAATAGATATGTCTAAAACAAATCGGAGGATATTTTAATTCTTTAAAAAAATATTATTATTTTTACTATTTTCTCATTATTTTCTTTATCGTTCTCTCTCTTTATGGTTTAATGTTTAAATTTAGTGTTTAGGTTGTGTCATGTGCCAGACCCTGATGTTAATTTTGTTTATTTACTAATAATATTTTAATGTAATAAAGGAAACTTTCCCTTTTGTTTTTGAAGTTTGTGTTGTCTATAAATCTCACCGGATCCTTTTTCTACTGGCATACATGTATATGCTATCGTTCCTTTTGAACTTGTTTACAAGAAAAGTGATATTTTTACAGCACAAATAAATTAATAATTATAATTGAAAAATAATTTATTTTGAATATATTTGTGTTTGCGTTATGAATTATAACCCAAATTGCCATGACGTATGTATGTATCTATATATAAAAAAGCATGAGTTTCAACTTTTTAAAATAAATTATTAATTTAACCTTATTTTTCATTATGGTTTACCATTAATATTATACATATTTTAAAATAACTCTTTTTGATTATATATTAAATGTATTTAGTTATATAATTAAATCAAAAAATATTTTTATTTTCAATGAAAATCATGATTAAGAGAACGAAAATTCTTGATATATTTTTTCTTCATATTTTTATGATTCACTTTAATTAAACATAATGCCCTTACTTAATAAATATCTCACCTAATTTACTATTAATTATGATAATTTGATAAGTAATTTAGAATAGAAAAAGTAAAGGACTCGAAAATGTAATTTTCATTTAAATGAGAAATTTAATTGTATAATTAAATCATACTTTATTTTCATCTTTAGTTACAATTCCAATTATAATAACGAAAATTCCAATACATTTTTTTCTTCCAATTTTTATGGTTCACTTTAATTAAACATAATGCTATTGCTTAATATACTACTAATTATGAACATTTAGTGAGTAATTTAGAATAGAAAAACCAAAAAACTCCAAAACTTTAATTGTTATTTTAATGAGAAATTAAGATGGGAAAATTGAAAGACTTTCAACTCCATACTTCAAAATAACTCTTTTTAAATAGTATTAAATATATTTAATTGTAAACTTAAATCATATTTAATTTTGTTTTCTGTTACAATTACAATTATATAAGAACGAAAATTTCATTCATTTTTCTTATTTTTATGGTACACTTTAATTAAACTTAAATGTATTTACGTAAACTATTAATTACGACCATTTGGTGAGTAATTTAAAATAAAAAAATATCAAAAGACTCCCAAAATTTATAAGTAACCTTTAAGAGTTTCATAATTTAAAAAAAAACTATTATCATTTAAAAGAAAATTAAAGTGGGAAAATTGAAAGTCTTAACCGTAAAAGCGTTTCATGCATTTCTTTTTACTATCATGGTTAAAGGTTTAAAAACAAACTGTCGACGACATTCTCTTTCTTTTCCTCACGATGACTTCGTTTTTTTAATAGTCAATAGACATATAAAAATAACATTGATAATTCTTTCAAAAACTTAAATGTTATTTAAAATTTAAAGTTAATAACCAATAACTTTTAACATGATATTAGAATTAGACGTCTTATATTCAAGATTCAATAAAGCATAATTGTTTAAGTTGTAAATGTTTGACATATATAATGCATAGAACAAACACTTGTAGGAGAGTGATATATGTATAAAAGAAGCATTGATCATTCTCCCAACAACTAAAGCTTTTGAGAGAATTGGTAACCAACTACTTTTAACATAAATCACTATTTTTTACAAGTCAAATCATATCTTATGTTTTATTTATTTATTTTATTTTTCTCTCTGTAAAATTATTTTGACCTTGGTTTACGATTTTTTTGCACATTATAACTTTTACTCTCATTAATCTGTCATCATGAACGAAAGAAAAGTCAAGCAAATGTAGGGAAAAAAGAAAAAAAATTCTATACAATGCTAACATAAATAGAAGATAATTTTGACACCATGTACAAACTAAAACTAATTAAGCTTGATTAAATTTTGTCTTTTCTTTTGGTTGATGGATCAGAATAAAAATGAAAAATTTCATATGTAGAAACAATTACATGAAGGTCAATTATTCTTCCGATTTAAATAGGCAATAAGAACCTAGATAAGGGATGAAAATATCAATCCATGACATATTTTCACGAGCTCTATATCAATTCGGTCAAGTTGGCTTCACAAATGTGAATTAAGTAAATAATAAATGAAAGTACAAAACAACATGCTCAATTTAACACACAACAAAAACTACCAACAGTAAGGAATAACAAGTTGTGGTAAATACATTAGTGATGATGTGCCTCACATGCTCTTGTTCAGGCTAGTAGCATAAACATATTAAACATCACACAACATGCAAAATAGTCATATATACTGAAAAAGCTCTAAAGAATTTTCACATATGTAAGAACATATTCGATAAATGATGATTATAATCTCATAGCATGCAATCAAACAAAACATAGCTTATTAAGAGAAAGAGTCTGACATCTTATACACAACAAAATAAAGAGATACTAACTTCTTATAGATTCACACCAAACACACATACAGTTAAAATGCAATGGTAATATAAATTAATCAAAAAATAGACAAATTAATTTTATACAACAAAAGCAATAAAAGAAAGCTATAGCAATACAACATAGAAATGAAAGAAAACATATGACAACATATAACAAATATGCTTTCTAATTAGAGTCTACATCTAGTATGTTAGTACATATACAATAAAAACTTAGATTATACCAAAACATAATTTGATCATGCATAACTACATTGAAGGAGTAAATTTGATACACAATCAAGTTAAGGAAATATTGACTCCTTAGGGACTCGTCTCAAACACTCAAACAACAGAGAGAAAAACACTTGATATAAAGCAATAAATGTATTAATCACAGACAGTAAGAAATAAGCAATAGATAAATCATATGGAATTCAAAAAGCAAGCAATAAACAATAAAATATTTTTAATCAAAATTTAAATTTCAATATGTAGAAACATACACAATTTGAACTTTAGTTGTACTAGTTAAATATTGGAGCATGTGTAACACGAAACATAACGAGGTAAACTCACATAGAATATCTATCTATGTGGTAATATCCTTGGATTTCTTATGGAAATCACTTGGTAGCAAACAAAAAACAATTATAACCCTGACAGAAATAAAATCACCATTACCTTTATCAGTCGAGACCTCTACCCAAATTACCTATTGTTAACTCTGCAACAACTTGGTCCGACACATGAGCATGGCTATCCTTTAAAGCCAACACCATTCAATATGGTGTGATCACTAACCTTAAATCAGTAATGTGAATTGAGGAATCAAATGTGATGACTACCCTTAATCACGAACACCCATCAACTATCATGGGAACCACTTTCAATCACGAATCATAAATCATCTACGTGGGATATACAATCAACCATGTACTACATACAAACAAAGATTTGAGAACACTGAAAATGAGAACTCAATCAATTCAACCTAACTTACACTCACGATGTAGTTTTCACACAAGAAAAGTTACATCCTAACAACTACTAGCCAACACATGGCTCACAATCATATAAACTCATCACATAAGAAAAAGTTTCACGAAGGCAACTACCAATCGACATATGGCTCAAATCCATATAGGCTTTTCACATAAAATCACTTACAAATATCATCTCAAGTACTCACCACTTAGAGCATGGTTTTACTCACATATTTTTGAACTACTAACACTAAATAACACTCAAGGTAATAGTGATTCAAAAATAGAAAATGAGATTCAATTTGATAAAGCTCTGTTATATTTTTCTAGATACCAAACACAAAGAGAAAGGGGTATTTATAAAAATTATCCAAACACATGGCCAACTTTTCCGAGGTCTCATCGAGGGTCCTTGCCAACCACTTCGTCTGGGGTCCAGCGAGGGCCTCATTGAGGCACCAAAAAATTTCATTTTTCAAAATTATTGAACAATTTTCATATATACCTACACTCAAAATGAAAAAATAGAGTTACAAAACAAAAATAGAGCAATAACATCGGGTCACTCTCGCTCTTGCTTGTTAAAAACCATAACGTTCAACCTAGCATACACACTACAAAAATCAACTCCCTAGTGTGTGTAAACATGGTCACAATCACAGTGTACCTAATTATGTACGTGTATGTATTACTGATCTCTAATAACCAACCTTATGTAGAAGAAGACACACCACTAAATAAAATATACAGATTTTATGTTTTCCACACAAGAAGCCAATATATAGACATAAAGTACAACAAAACTTACAAAAATGGATGGTTACATCTTAATTATACTGTGTACAAGGCTCGGGCTGACCCCAAGGCCTGGGTTAATGACTTAAGGCTTAGGCTGACATCTTAAGGCTCAGGCTAATGTCTTAAGGCTCGGGCTGATGTCTCAAGGCTCGGGCTTAACAAAGGTGAGGAAGTAGGTCATTACTTATGCCCAAATAGTAACTTTGGCATGAAACCAATAGGGTATACTAGAGATAATCTTCCCAATCTATTTTTCTTCATTTATGGGCTTACCCAAGTTATACTAATTTTTGGCAATATTTAAGAATCATGTATAGAACTTATCAAAAGTCGTATCCTCTTGCATGAGGTATAACTTAACATCATTGTTTAATTTAAAAATTCTAGATCTTGATACAATAGATCTTCCTTCATAAGTTGTCTCCAGAATGTCCCATGCTTGTTTAGAGACAAAACAACTTTGTATTTTTATAAACTCATCAGGCGTCATAATCTAATAATTACATATAAGTCCTTATTGTTCCATTCAAACTCCTTACTTTCTTCCTTCATTCACTCGATCATAGGTTTTGGAATCACAATATTATTGGGTAGAGTTTTAGTTGGGTACGTCCAACCATTCTCGACAAGAAACCATACAGTCTTTGAGGGACTATAAGAAGACCCTTATTTACAATTTTTAATAGGCATAATTCAGCCTATTGAAAAGTGAAGGTCTATCTACATTGGAGAGAAAGTATGTGTGTGAATAATGAGTTAATAGAATCAATATCAAAGTAATTAAGCCCAAATGGGTGCATAGCTTTGATACTAATTGAAAGAGTCTATAATCTAGTACACAATTAGGATAAGAAGATACAAGTTTCTTAAGGACTTGCCCCTAATTCTCAAAAACCAAAAGTAAACACTTAACTGGGTTACACAACAAAGGCACAAATAATATAATATTATATAAGTACATAACTTTAAATAATAGATATTATATATATTCAATAGAAAGCATGTAAAAATATAAAAGCTTTTTAATAACATTTTAAATTTTTAGTATGTTGTAAGATACACACTTTAACTCAGATTGTACTAGCGTAATAGTAAATCATGCATAACAAGTGATAACATGAGGTAAACCAACATAGAAACCGTATCTACGTAGTAACATTCTCAGATTGCTTGAAAGAATCACTCAACAGTAAATAATTCACTAAATAACAAATCAGTTACAACTCTAAAAAAAATAAAAACTATTATTACCTTTATCAATTGGGACCTTTGTTTAAACTGCATATTATTGCTTTTGCTTACTACTTCCACAACGACCTAGTTCAACACTCAAACTCGACTTTCCTTCAAAGCCAACACCACCCAATATAGTGAGATTGGTAACCATTAATTAGTAAAATGAAGTGTGCTCACAACCTTGATGGGCATACAGTCTACTACAAATGTCAAATCTTTTATGGGACACATAATAAAACCACTTATGCACATATCCAAAAATTTGATAACTAAGCTCACTAAACGACTTACACTCAAATATAAACTCTCCAAAATAATTTAAGAAACATATATAATTCTCAGTGTGAATTTTGGTAGTGTTTTGGTACTAAAATCAGTGGGTATATAAAAGAGATAAGGGGTATATTTATAGAAATTGATAGGCCATCTCGCCAGCTACCTCACTATGGACCTCACCAACCACCTTGCCAAAGGTGGTGGAAAGGTGCTAAAAAATAACATTTTTTATTCCTAAAAATTGCTGAGTAATTTTCATATATACTTGTACTCGAAAGGAAATAAAAACCAAACAATAATATTGGAAAACGAACATGCACACTATGTGTGTGCATTATTGATCCATAGTAACTAATCTTACATAGGAGATAAACACATTGAGTAAAAATAAACAAACATTTTTTATGCATGAGAAGCCAAGACACAGATACAAGGTACAAAAGGGCTTACAATAGAGTATAGTCCAGAGGTTGATGAGGCTCGAGCATTATCCTTAGCTTTTTTTGGATAGAATAATGTAGATTCATTTTGTATTAATAGAATAAGACTGTCAATCTATTATAAATGAGATTTTGGGAGCTTCTAACCAAACTCTTAGGAAGCTAAGCAATACATGGATGAAGTTTCAACTCTTATAGATTCAATTTTATGTTTTCAGCCTCCATTATACCTAGACATTGTTATATTATAGCTTATAATATAGCACAATGGTCCTTACATAATAAAAAGACGGTAGTTTTTAGAATCTGATGTACTAAGATTATATACCTTATATATTAAGAAGAAAATTATATTTAAAAATATATGAATTTACCTAAAAAAATATTATTATGATGTGTAGATTATTTTCATTATTTGAATAGTGTACTAGGCTAAAAACCTAGTGGCTAAACTCTTGAAACATAAACCATTACTCCTTTATAACTAGTTTGTAATTAGATATAGGTGAATGTTTATATTTTACTCATTAATTACTTCTTGTTCTCCTTAAATACCCAAGATTCATGTTGAATTATGTGTGAGATTGCATACAATTAAGCAAATAACTGAAATGCTAAACAAGGTGATTTTTATTTATCATCTGAAACAAATGGAGTGGATTCATCATCTTGTAACACAACCTCTCAACACCCTAATAACATCATACGAAGATACAACTTATATTAACACACTAATATGAGCATCAACGAGTAAGTCAAATTGATCGCCACACAAATTGTGTGTGTAATAAATACGTAAGTATACGTATCGTAACAAGTAATATAATGATAAATAAAGATCGTTCCATAGAGATTATTTTTTTAGAAACTAATTTTTAAAACTAAAAATAATAAAAATCATTTTTTTTGTTTTTTTTATATCTTAAGAAAACAAAATTAAAATAACTAAAAGTAAATAGCAATAATTAATTAAATCAGATTTTGTGACTAAAAAGATATATGAGAAAATATCTAAGAATACTTAATTCCCCAATTTTCTAAATATGCGAATCACTAAAATCCTCCAAATATAATATCAATTAATTACATGATCAATTGAATCTAACCTAACATGTATTCCTCTCTCAAGTAAACTACACACCATATAGTAATTAATTTAATCACACTCTCATGCCAATTAAATTGTATACTATTCATTAAGTTCATCAATTATGGATCGCATAAATAAGAATCATACATCTCTGCCTAGAAAACTATGCATGTTATTTAATCAAGATAAATAATTAAATAATTTTCTCAAATCTATTTAATTGTCTCTATAGATAAATTATTGGTCAAACAATTAATAGTATAAAAATCAGATTAAATAATATAATTGGGAAAAAATATTAGATCATCACATGGTGAAAATTGGGTTCATAAGATCTCTAAATTAATATATTAATTACACATAATTGTGTTCATAAAGTTCATATTTTTCATAAAGAAAGACATAAAATTAATAAAGAAAAGAGTAGAGAAAGAAATACAATCAATCTCTTAAATTTTAGAATTAATTTTCTCTTGAATCTCCATCAAAATTGTATCGTTTCTTGAATTTTTCTCTCTTTTTAGCTCTAAAAACTGACCAAAATTATGCTAATGGAGGCAAATTAGGGTTTATGGAGTGATTAGGGGTTTAAATAAAGCTCAGGTGCGATTTGGACCGTTTGATCAGCTTCAAATCAAGGGTTACGATCAAAACAAGCAAAATTGACAATTTCAACCAATCACAACGTGACACGTGAGATCAGAAGTTCATTGGGCGAATCAAAGAGCGACATGTGGCAGGGGAGACCGATCAGAGTCAACGTTTGCCGAGTTAGCACCACATGGCACGACGTGATTCGCGGGAATGGATGGCGTGGTGCACGGGTGGAATGCACGAAGCAATAGCGTGGTGACACTTGTCATAGCACGTTGACTGATTTCCAAACTCGGATTGAACGGCGTGTTGACACATGGCGCATGTTTCGTCCTCCTCACACGCGACACAACGTGATTCGCTCTCCGTGCTTACGTGTCATCGGCGTGGCTTGCTCAGTTAGCTAATATGCTTGCGTGGCATTCCACATGGTAGCTTCTGATTAGTCTTACGTTAAAAATTCATAAAAAATCCAAAAAAATCTCAAAAAATTATATTTTCACCCCTTTTCACTAAAAAGTTTATATTTTAATTTTTTTAGCTACAAAAATACTATTTATTAAATAAAACAAGTGAATATTAAGTGAAAAGTGTGCTAATAACTCTATTTTCATAGAATCATCACAAATCTCAAGGTATCATAGAAATAGGGCAAGTTATAACACCCATGGTTAAGATCATCGATTGATATGTTGAAACTACTATAGGTTCTTTGGATCTTTAAAGCATTTTTAGTACATCTTATTTAGTTTTGTATAATCTTAGTTTTGTATAATCTACCGTTGCAAAAAGTATCTCAATTAAATGTTTCCACGTTAATAATCCTTGATTAGGGTTACTCTATTCTAAATAGATATGATTCGTATTAGTGACACAATATAAAGATTCTAACATCAATTACTCAACAAGGATATTTAGATTATTTCACTTAAAATTTAATCCTATTACATATATTCTTATACATTGAATTTAAGTAGACATAAATAATCAAATATTTTATAATTTATTTAACAAAAAGAATAATAATGTGAATAATTAAATAAATATTTTATTTATTTTAATTTTAGAAAAATAAGTACAAACCACATTTGTATTTTTGTGCTCTAATCCTAACAGAAGTTGACCATCTTGATTGACACAGGTGAAGATGTGTGGGAGTAGAAGGGGTGCCATGAGGTAGCCCGCAATAAAGGGGTGTCTTTTGGTAGTAACAGTAATTTGTGTCGATGATTGGTGATACGTGGATTGGAGCTTGAAAGGGGAGGAGAAATGTTGTAGTGATTGGGATTTGATGCCAAAGAACAATGATGATGGGACCAATTGGGTTGACTAATCAACTACTAAGGAGTTCACACTTGCAATAGTATATAAAGTAAACTTTGGAAAGGTGACGACATAATGGGTAGTTTTGATATTCTTTACACGTTGCAATGTGGGCTGGAGGTCTTATAGTTGAGACACTTAGGGTAGTGTTAGGTCAACAAGGGAATCTGGCTCTAGGGTGTGGTCTATTACTAGGATGGTGTTGAATAGTTGTGGCATTATGATGGAGGTGGGTAGGTGTTTAGCTTCTTATATGAGATCTTTTTTATCATGTTTTTGCAAAAAAAAATTGATACATTTTATTTTTCAAATTCCTATTTTTTTTGGATCAACCTGAAAAATAGTTCTCCTTTTTTTCTCGATTAAAAAATTACAATGCAATATAATTTTGTTTAAGAAAAATAAACTTTTATTAACTTTGATACCAAATTGATGTAGAATAAATATAGAGTAATAGAATAAAGGTGCACAAATGAATTGAGGTTTGAGATTTAGATGCATAAAATAATGTTAAATCTTATTTATAACATTAAAATAACAAACTACCTAACCATAAAATACTTAATAATAATCTAAATCATAAATATAAAACTTAAAAGATAAAAAAAATATCATAAAGGATAATAATCTCAATCTTGATAAATATTAATTTTAATAATTAATTTTTTGACTATTTATTTTGTTAAGTCCCACATTGGCTAAGAGTAAGGCAACAATACTCCTTATAAGTCTAGGCAATCCTCTAACTCACAAGCTGGCTTTTGGGTTCAGAGTTAGGCCTGGGTTTCTAAGTTGGTATCAAAGCTAGGCTCTTAGCTTCCTCGTACTCCCATTGGCCCTTGTGCCGTAAATCCGGACCGTACCGTAAATCCGAACTCTAGCCGATGTGGAGGGGGGATGTTAAGTCCCACATTGGCTAAGAGTAAGGCAACAATGCTCCTTATAAGTCTAGGCAATCCTCTAACTCACAAGCTGGCTTTTGGGTTCAGAGTTAGGCCTGGGTTTCTAAGTTACATAATTCTTTCTGAGACTTTCTATAGTGTGTCTATGTTACTTAAATAATTTTGGCTACCTTTTTAAGTTATAATTTACTTCTTCTAAGAGGTAAAATGAATCTTATGAAAAAAAAAGGAAAAAATGAGTAAAATAATAAATATATGTTTCATTAATTAAAATTAATGCTTTGTTAGACTTTTTATGAAAGCTTTAGAAAAAAAAATTAATTTTCTTCTCCATACAGTTGGTTAGAGATAAATAATTTTCAATAAAAAATTATAATTTTAAAACTGTAAACCCATACGCCTTAAGCTGATCTTGTACATCTCCTTGAATATAAATATTTTGAGATTTAAGTTTATTAAGGTTTAGGTTTCCAAAACTGTCAAGCTAAAGTTGCTTTTGTAAAATTTAGCCAAAAATCGATGAAATCAACTGTGGTAACTTTTAACAAGAAATGTAGTACCATTTTATGAGAATTCAATTAAATCCAGCTATACTATTAAATGAGAAATAAATAGAAAATTATTTATTTATTATTTATTAAAAGATTACAAAATAATTCATTATGGAGAGAGAGATAGAGTAGGAGAAGGAGGGACGGCACAAAATCCGTTACATTCTTTCTCAGTGGCCCAACAATCCCCAAATCGATGTGAACTTCTTCTCAAACAACACCAGCATGCATAAGGACCTTGACATGTTCTTCGACACCCAAATGTTAGTTTCTCTTCGTCATATCTTCTAATGCTCAAATAATTGTTGTCATTTTGGTCATTGTTTGTGCTAATCCATTCACGACCTAACACACATGTCATAACTCATAAGTCACACTCATTTACATGACATAGGATAATTTACATACTAAATTTATGAATATAGAATCACATATTATTAATACTAAATTTATGTTTAATAATGTTTTTGATTTTTAGTTTTGTAGTATTTTTTTTATCAAGTAACTTTTAATGAGATATTTTAGATGACAATTACTTAATTATAAATTATAAAATCAATTATTTAATAAAAATAAAAAATTATATATCATAATTGTTATTGAGTAGTCTGTATTTAAGGATATAAGAAAAATTAAATACACCCACATTTTAACTCACACCAATTATATTTATTAAAACAATTTTGGAAATAAAAAAGTAAATTTTTTTTTAGTAAAAATATGTTATCACATATCACATTATAATTGATGTTACTACAAATGCACATTTGTATATAAATTTGTAAATATTTAACCAAGGATACTATTATACGCACGAACTTATAACAAAAAAATAATTAATGAAATGAATTTATATTTGTGTAAGAGTCAATTACATTTTTGACAAAAGTATTTTTTTTCGGTTTACATATTTTTATTATAAAGTAAAATTTATCTCAAAAATTTCACTTTAAATACCAACTAATTGCTACCATTTCAATTAAATTTGATAAATTAGACCCTCATTAATACTAAATTTTAGTCTAATAAACTCTCTTTTATATTAAATTTAGGTAAATAAGATCTCGTTATTACGTTTTATTTCTATTTCTATTAGTTTTGAAAGTGTAATTTAAAGTAATTAAGGGAAAACAAAACAAAATAAAAAAAAACAGTAAATCACATTCAGCAACAAATAGTAGGCTTATCAAGAGTACGCCAAAGAGAGCTAGGGAAGCATTGCGATTCATGGTTGTATATGAGCTAGCTAGGCACGTACTTTTAATTATATGTTTATGTTATGACTTGTGAAGAACTATCAAATCGTTATATATATAGAAAATCTAATTGACCTCAGCATCATTATCTCACAGAAAATATTGATATTGCATGCATTTAATTTATTGCCATAAAAGACTAAATTAATTTAATTTGATACTGCATTTGTTTAATATGTTTCTTTTAAAATCTTTTTATTAAAAAAGATTTGCTTGTAAATGGCATTCAATTAAAATCGTTATTAGTATTCAAATCGTTTCCATAAAAGAAACATAAACCTTTTAAAAAGGGTATTTTTGGGCTCTAATCCTAACAGAAGTTGACCATGTTGATTGACACAGGTGAAGATGTGTGGTAGTAGAAGGGGTGCCATGAGGTAGCCCGCAATAAAGGGGTGTCTTTTGGTAGTAACAGTAATTTGTGTCGATGATTGGTGATACGTGGATTGGAGCTTGAAAGGGGAGGAGAAATGTTGTAGTGATTGGGATTTGATGCCAAAGAACAATGATGATGGGACCAATTGGGTTGACTAATCAATTACTAAGGAGTTCACACTTGCAATAGTATATAAAGTAGACTTTGGAAAGGTGATGACATAATGGGTAGTTTTGATATTCTTTACACGTTGCAATGTGGGCTGGAGGTCTTATAGTTGAAACACTTAGGGTAGTGTTAGGTCAACAAGGGAATCTGGCCCTAGGGTGTGGTCTATTACTAGGATGGTGTTGAATAGTTGTGGCATTATGATGGAGGTGGGTAGGTGTTTAGCTTCTTATATGAGATCTTTTTTATCATGTTTTTACAAAAAAAAATTGATACATTTTATTTTTCAAATTCCTATTTTTTTTGGGATCAACCTGAAAAATAGTTCTCCTTTTTTTTCGATTAAAAAATTACAATGCAATATAATTTTGTTTAAGAAAAATAAATTTTTATTAACTTTGATACCAAATTGATGTAGAATAAATATAAAGTAATAGAATAAAGGTACACAAATGAATTGAGGTTTGAGATTTAGATGCATAGAATAATGTTAAATCTTATTTATAACATTAAAATAACAAACTACCTAATCATAAAATACTTAATAATAATCTAAATCATAAATATAAAACTTAAAAGATAAAAAAAAATATCATAAAGGATAATAATCTCAATCTAGATAAATATTAATTTTAATAATTAATTTTTTTGGTTATTTATTTTACATAATTCTTTCTGAGACTTTCTATAGTGTGTCTATGTTACTTAAATAATTCTGGCTACCTTTTTAAGTTATAATTTACTTCTTCTAAGAGGTAAAATGAATCTTATGAAAATAAATGAAAAAATGAGTAAAATAATAAATATATGTTTCATTAATTAAAATTAATGCTTTGTTAGACTTTTTATGAAAGCTTTAGAAAAAAAAATTAATTTTCTTCTCCATACAGTTGGTTAGAGATAAATAATTTTCAATAAAAAATTATAATTTAAAAAATGCAAACCCATATGCCTTAAGCTGATCTTGTACATCTCCTTGAATATAAATATTTTGAGATTTAAGTTTATTAAGGTTTAGGTTTCCAAAACTGTCAAGCTAAAGTTGCTTTTGTAAAATTTAGCCAAAAATCGATGAAATCAACTGTGGTAACTTTTAACAAGAAATGTAGTACCATTTTATGAGAATTCAATTAAATCCAGCTATACTATTAAATGAGAAATAAATAGAAAATTATTTATTTATTATTTATTAAAAAATTACAAAATAATTCATTATGGAGAGAGAGATAGAGAAGGAGAAGGAGGGACGGCACAAAATCCGTTACATTCTTTCTCAGTGGCCCAACAATCCCCAAATCGATGTGAACTTCTTCTCAAACAACACCAGCATGCATAAGGACCTTGACATGTTCTTCGACACCCAAATGTTAGTTTCTCTTCGTCATATCCTCTAATGCTCAAATAATTGTTGTCATTTTGGTCATTGTTTGTGCTAATCCATTCACGACCTAACACACATGTCATAACTCATAAGTCACACTCATTTACATGACATAGGATAATTTACATACAATTATAAAGTATGAAAATATGATTCATATTCATCCTTTAATTTAAGTCTTGCATGGTCAGTATGAAAATATGAAAGAATGCTTATGGCCTTTAAAGAAACAAGTCAATATTTTTTTGTTTCCATTACAACTACAATAATTCTTCTTTCAAAGATAATGCAAATAGGCCAATTGGTTTTGTACAAGAAACTTATAACAAATCATAATGGAATTTCATCAATTTGTCAAGTAGTAACGGTCTACTAATTATGGTACAAGCATGACACAGAAAAAATGACACTAATTCTAGAACCAAGAATTTGAAGAAAGGTAATTTCGATTGTCTTATTTGCCAAATTTGTGACAAACTTAGGTATGTGGCATCATCTTGTTGTCAACTAAGAGATGTTTTCTAGGAAAAATTTCAAAAATAAAGTCTTCTCCTACTATAAATGATAAGTCTTAGTACTTGGCTTTTAGAATCAAGTGCAAGCCATCATCCCTTGATCTGAGTAGTGTCCTTAACTCTAGTTCCTACCCTAGTGATGAAGGTATTGTTGTTGGAGATGCTAATAGATTCCTTATTAATAATTTTGGATCTATACTACTAATGACCATTGTGCACTTTTTATTAATCATCTATGGCATACTCCTCACGCTCACACTAATTTTTTGTTAGTTCAATAATTTTGGGTTGATAATTGTGTGTTTGTTGAATTCCAATCAAATTAATTTTATATCAATAAGAGTTCCATATTCCAAAACAAATGTACCAAGGTCAGTTGAACTTTCGACCCAAATAAGCATTCGGGACCTAAATGAAGGATGAAAATGAAAACCCAAGAAATCTTTTCGAGGGCTCTATTCTAACTCATCTAAGCAAGCCTTAAAACTTGAACTAAGTAGAAATAATAGTGGGAGTAAAATAGAAACAACATGCTTAATTCAACATACAAAAAAGGCATATAAGAAAGAACAACGTGTGGTCTTCTGCAGCAAGTCTGTAGTTAGATACAGGTGAATGTTTATGTTTTACCTCATTAATTACCTATTGTCCTTGAGTACCCAAGATTCTTATTGAACAACTATGTTATTATATCACGAGATTACGTGCAGTTGAGCAAACAACTAAAATGCTAAACATGGGAATTTTCATCAATAATCTAAAACATATGGTGTGGATTCATCATCTTGTAAGACAACTTCCCAAACAACTATAATGACTTCATATGAAGATACAAGGTATATTAGCACACTAGTATAAGTATCAACAAGTAAGTCAAATGATAAAGCACCATAAAAATAGGGCGAGTTATGACACTCATGATTAAAATCATCCAATGATCATCGATTAACATATTGAAATTGTTATAGGTTCTTTAGTTCTTTACAGAATTTGTTAGTCCATTTGGTCTAGTCCTGTATAATCTAGTATTGTAGAAAGTAGCACAACTAGATGTTTCCATATTAATGACCCATGAGTATGGTTATTCCATTCTAAAGGGATATAGACCATACTATTGATTCAATATGAAGATCCCAACTTCAATTACTCATCATGGATATTTAGATTGTTTCACTTAAACCTAATACTCTTACATATATTCCTATGCAATGAATTTAATAGACACAAATAATCAAAGATTTTACAATTTATTTAACGAAAACAACAATAATGCAAATGACAAAATAAATATTTTATTTATCCTAATTTCAACAAAATAAATATAAATCAAATTTGTATCTTTAGGATCCAATCCTAACAAAACTTTGACAAGGGTTGACCACCTTGATTGATATAGGTGTAGACGTGTGGTAGTGGAAGGGTTGTCATGAGGTAGCCCACAATAAAGAGTGTCTTTTGGTAGTAATATTAATTTGTGTCGATGATTGGTAACACATGGAATGGAGCTTGAAAGGGGAGAAGAACTATTGTTATGAATGGGACATGATGCCAAAAAAAACACAAATGATGGGACCAATTGGGCAAACTAATCAACGATTAGGGAGATAACATATGTGATAGTGTATAAGAGAGACTTTGGGAATGTGACAACATAATGGGAAATTTTGATATTCTTTACACGTCATAATATGGACTAAGGACTTGTAGTGGAGACACTTGAGGGTAGTGTTAGGCTAGCAAAGGAATTTGATTTGAGGGTATGGTCTACTACTTGGATGGTGTGGAACAGGAGTGGCAATATGATAAGGCTTAGGTAGGTGTTTAGCTTCTTAGATGGGATATATTTTTTTAAATAATATTTTTCATACCTTTTATTTTTCAATTCTCTATTTTTTTATTAACCTTAAAATTAGTTCTCCTTTTTTCCTTGATTGAAAAAATTGGGATACAATACAATTTCATTTAAGAAAACTAAACTTTTATTGATTTTGATACCAAACTAATGTACGATACATATGGAATAATAGGAGAAAGGTGGACAAAAGGTGAAAAATAACATGATTTGAGATTTGGAATGTAGATGAATAGAACAATGTTAGGTCTCATTTACAGTAATAAAATAATAAACTAGGTAATTATAAAATACTTAATTTAAATCGTAAATATAAAATTTAAAAGATAGATAAATAATATAATAAGGATAATATTCTCGATCTACATAAATACTAATTTAAATAATTAGTTTTTAGCTATTTGTTTTATATAATTCTTTTTTAAAACTTTCTATAGTTTGTGTATGTTACTTAAATAATTTTATACTTCCTTTTTGAACTAGAAGTTAATTCTTCGCTGGGTAAAATGAGTTTTATGAAAAAAAAAATAGAATAAAATGTGTAAAATAATAAATATAAGTTTCATAAATTGAAACTAATGTTTTGTTACTTTTTATGAAAACTTAAAAAAAAAATTAATTATCTTCTCAATGCAATTGGTTAGAGATAAATAATTTACAAGAAAAAATTATAATTCTAAAGTTGCAAAACCATATATCTGATCTTGTAGATCTTTTTGAATATATATTTTTTGAGATTTTATGTTTGCTAACGTTTTGGATTTTTAAGATTGTCAAGTTAAAACTATCTTTTAAAAATTAGTCAAAAATCGATGAAATCAACATTGTTAACTTTTTACGAGTAGTGTAGTACTATTTGATGGCAATTCAATTAAATCTAGCTATACTATTAAATGAGAAATAAATAAAAAATAATTTATTTATTATTTATTAAAGGATTACAAAGTAATCTATTATGGAGAAGGGGATAGAGAAGGAGAAGGAGGGAAGGCACAAAACCCGTTACATTCTTTCTCAGTGTCCCAACAATCCCCAAATCGACGTGACCTTCTTCTCAAACAACACCAGCATGCATAAGGACCTTGACATATTCTTTGACACCCAAATGTTAGTTTCTCTTCATCATATCCTCTAATGCTCAAATAATTGTTGTCATTTTGGTCATT
This sequence comes from Hippophae gyantsensis, assembly GCA_030763125.1. Taxonomy (NCBI): domain Eukaryota; kingdom Viridiplantae; phylum Streptophyta; class Magnoliopsida; order Rosales; family Elaeagnaceae; genus Hippophae; species Hippophae gyantsensis. The sequence goes on from CM061038.1 coordinate 31,588,612, forward strand.
GTTTGTGCTAATCCATTCACGACCTACACACATGTCATAACTCATAAGTCACACTCATTTACATGACAAAGGATAATTTACATACAATTATAAAGTAAAATAATATTTTTGTTTATGAATATAGAATTACCTATTATTAATACTAAATTTATGTTTAATAATGATTTTGATTTTTAATTTTTTAATATTTTTTTGTCAAAGTAATTTTTAATGAGATATTTTAGATGATAATTACTTGATCATAAATTATAAAATCAATTATTTAATAAAAATAAAAAAATATATATCATAATTGTTATTAAGTAGTCCATATTTAAAGATATAAGAAAAATTAAATGCACTCACATTTTAACTCACACCAATTATATTTATGAGTGATAAAACAATTTTGGAAATAAAAAAGTAAATTTTTTTTTTGAAAAATATGTTATCACATATCACTAATGTTAGTAAAAATACACATATATATATAAATTTGTATATAAATTTGTAAATATTTAACCAAGGATACTATCATACGCACGAACTTATAACAAAAAAATAATTAATGAAATGAATTTATATTTGTGTAAGAGTCAATTACATTTTTGACAAAAGTATTTTTTTTCGGTTTACATATTTTTATTATAAAGTAAAATTTATCTCAAAAATTTCACTTTAAATACCAACTAATTGTTACCATTTCAATTAAATTTGATAAATTAGACCCTCGTTAATACTAAATTTTAGTCTAATAAACTCTCTTTTATATTAAATTTAGGTAAATAAGATCTCGTTATTACGTTTTATTTTTATTTCTAGTAGTTTTGAAAGTGTAATTTAAAGTAATTAAGGGAAAACAAAACAAAATAAAAAAAAACAGTAAATCACATTCAGCAACAAATAGTAGGCTTATCAAGAGTACGCCAAAGAGAGCTAGGGAAGCATTGCGATTCATGGTTGTATATGAGCTAGCTAGGCACGTACTTTTAATTTTATGTTTATGTTATGACTTGTGAAGAACTATCAAATCGTTATATATATAGAAAATCTAATTGACCTCAGCATCATTATCTCACAGAAAATATTGATATTGCATGCATTTAATTTATTGCCATAAAAGACTAAATTAATTTAATTTGATACTGCATTTGTTTAATATGTTTCTTTTAAAATCTTTTTATTAAAAAAGATTTGCTTGTAAATGGCATTCAATTAAAATCGTTATTAGTATTCAAATCGTTTCCATAAAAGAAACATAAACCTTTTAAAAAGGGTCGGTAATTTATTAGTATCATATTCAATAGAAAGTATCTATTTAAATCTATATTTTCATAGCAATAATTTAATAATTTAGAAATTTATCATGTGTTACAACTATAGAAAAAAAAATAAAGATAATTTTTTCTCTAAAATTGTTTCTTTTTACGGAAAGATTAAATTAACTTTTTAGTTTTTAAATTATCATTTCTAAGAATATTCAAACTATTATAAATTTTATTTCAGTTAATTTAAGATAAAATCTTTAAATTTTTATCACAAATCATTCTATTTTCTCTTATTTTTCTAGCAAAACAATCATTTTCAAAATAATTGAATTATTTTAAGATTTTTTATGATTTCATTTGATTTTTGAGTCAAATATTAACATTGATTTATTGATTTTTTTTTATTCTTTAATTATTTTAAATACAAATTTGTAAATCAATTTTTACACATGTATATATCATATATTGAAATCTCAATTGGATCTTAATTTTATATCATTGATAATTAAGATTAAATATAATGAATACTAATATATTATTATGAAAATATGAATTTACATGTTTTGTTTAATATAAATATTAGTAAAGTACGGAACACATTTAAAAATATATACAATTATTTAAATGCAAATATTTGTTGGTATTTTATTTAAATATTAGGTTTTATATAAAAAAACCATAAATAACATAATGTGTATCTTTGATTGATTAAATTCATAGAATAAGAATTGTTCTCTTACTTAAAGATTTTGAATGACATCAAAGGTTTCATTGGATTTTTTTGGAATATGAATATGGGATCCAAGACTTCATTTAGAGATGTGTTATCATCTTCACCTACATTTCACCTGTTGATAGACGTGCATTTGCTATGCATGGTAATGGTGACTTAACTACAATGCTTCAAGAAAATCAAAGTAGAAATCTGATTGAGAATGAAGGTGTGGTGAGAATACCAAGAACTGTTGGTAGGACTACAATTCTTGATATATTTTCTCAAGGTTTTTCTACAATTCCATCAAATAGTCTCTTTATCAATTATGCTAGCTAACAATAATTATTTGACTACTGTGAACAATTGATGTATTTCATAATGATCTATAAATTAGAAAGTTTTATTAATGCACTTTATCTAAATCCATTTCTTGATCTTGAATTTCTAACTCTAAATCCTCAATTTATTACTTGGGTACAATATGACTAATCAGTAAAAATTTGGATTTATAGTTATGTGACTCAGGGATGGAATTCCATTATGGTTAGGAATATGTTAGCAAGAAGACAATGGATCAAAACATACAAACATATAAGCTTCTCATCTATACACCACATTACGACCTTGCGACCTCTAGTTGACACATGTCACACTACTATATAGGCTCCTTATTTATGAGAATTGTTGCATCCTTACTACACTACTATAAAAATGGGTATTTAAGTCGATACGTAAAGTCGGTTTTTTCCAAAAACCGACTTTAAATTGGTTTAAAGTCGGTTCGGTGGCGAACCGACGCTATCCACGTAGGACGTAGCGTCGGTTGATGTGTCGAACCGACGCTACACCTGGACGTAGCATCGGTTCTAGGTGTCAACCGACGCTATGCTACGTGGATAGCGTCGGTTCACCACGTCAACCGACGCTACGTCTAGGTGTAGCGTCGGTTCGCCACGTCAACCGACTCTACGTAGTAGCTACGTAGAGTCGGTTGACGTGGTGAACCGACGCTACACCTAGACGTAGCGTCGGTTGACGTGGTGAACCGACGCTATCCACGTAGCATAGCGTCGGTTCCAGGTGTCAACCGACGCTATCCACGTAGCATAGCGTCGGTTGACACCTGGAACCGATGCTACGTCCAGGTGTAGCGTCGGTTCGACACATCAACCGACGCTACACACGTGGATAAATCTTTTTTCTTCTTTCTTTCCAGACAGAAACTATTTTCAGCGTTGTAGAAGTCTAAAAAACCAAAAACCTCCTCCTCCACTTCTCCTCCACTCTTTCTCATTTTTCGGTCACCTACGACTACCATTTTCAACATCGGTTAGTGAGTTTTCTTCCTCTCTAACTAATCTTTTAGATCCCCTATTATTCATAATTTTTTCTGTTATTATGTGTTATTATTTATGTGTATAGATTTTTGTATTATATATGTAGGTTTGTATTATAACATAAGGAGAAGAATATGACGATCTTGAATAAAATAGAACAAAACCATGGTAATTTTTCTGTTATTAATTAATATTTTATTTTTCAAATATTTGTATTATTTGAATTATTTACTAAACTGATTTTGATTTTTTTTCTGCTCGAATACAGGTTGAAAATGAATAAATTAAAAAAAAAAAAAAATTAAAGTCGGTTCACGCCTTGAACCGACTTTAAACTTTAAGTCATTTACTTTAAGGTGAACCGACTTTAAATTAGTTTAAAGTCGGTTTTTAACCGACTTTAATGCCCCTTTTTGTAGTAGTGCTACTAAGGATCAGCGCATGACACTCCACCATAAAGGCTGCTCACCTATGGGAATTGTTGCATCCTAGCAACCATTAGCCGAAACACAATACATTATTATATAAACTCCTCTTCTATGAGAGATGTTGCACTCTTACAACTACCACTCAACACACGGTAGCTCAAGATTGAGAGTGACTTCTCAAAATGATATGGCTTTCTACTAACCAACCATACATTTTACCTCTCATCAAGACCTCACTCAATCTTACATTTTTTACATTCATATGGATGTTTGTGAAATGTGAGAGAGATTCCTTTCTACTACATCACAAAAATACTATATTTTTTTTCCAAACTTAACACTTAGAAGAAAAATAAATCAAGGAAATCTAGTGCCAAATAGGTAGAGCTTTTCTCTAATTTTGGCCAATAAAATAAAAGGAAAGTGCTACTTATTGTGATGTGTGTAGCTACCATAATAAACGGAGAGGTTATCTTACAACTAGTGTGAAAGTTATATACTAGATTTTTGGCTTATGTATATTTCCTTAAAAAATGATAATAATATTTATTAAAGGAAAAAGAAAATAAATTGCATACATAAAAAGAAAGAGCCACAAATGGTTATACAAAAAATAATAATCAATCACTCACAAAAAAATAATAATAAATGATAAGAGAGAATGCAAAAGAAAAAGTTAATCAAGTTCTATCTTGGTAAATATATATATCTTTGAGTCTTGTATAAATGAACAAAGTGACATATTATTGTAGTTCCAACACTTGCTTACTTTTGTTGATTGTTAATATGTCACTATATGTGTTGGTATGTGTGTATTTTATCTACATATATTTATATTGTCCATGAATAGTCACATATTGAACAAAATTGATTTCATCACTTATGTATTTTGTTGTAGTCATGTTTAGCTAAGTCTACTACCCTCAATTAAAAAAAAGTGCATTACTTTTTTACTTATTTGTATGACAAAAAGAGAGTAAGATTTATTGAGTGTTAATTGAAAATACACAAAGGGGAGAGTTATTAATGGAAAAGACTGAAAATTTTCTTTAAAAGAGATTACATTTAGGGAGATAACACATTTTGTGCTCAGGTTTATTCATATAGGAGGAGTATTAGTTAAATGTTTTATATGTTGTTGTTCATCACTTATAGTTGTTTCTTCACTTTTGCTTTGTTATATACATTGAACTAATAAATAATGAATCTTTTGGGACAAGTTGTATGCTTATTTGTGTTTTTGTTTTTCAGTATACATATAAGATATCAAGATTCAAGTGAAAATGATTTTATCGGATCATAGGATAGTTTTACTATGCAAAATGTATTTTTTCTATAAGGGTGATCTAGTGAGAGAATGGTTTTGCCACATGAATATGCCAAATAGGGAGATTGTAAGGTTTACGAGTGTTAGGGATATTTATGAACAAATATTTAAATATAATTTAGTTTTTAGGTTTGTCGTTGAAGGTCTCTTTTCAAGTCAAAGAAACTACTGAGTATCAAATAAACACATCTCAAATATATTTATGTTCTTATACACCTTAGATTTTATATTAAACACATATGAACAATTTAATATAAAGGTTACTTGATCAATCGAGTAATATCTAGATCGATCAAAGTCTTGGGTTTGGTCGATCGAGTATCGATCACATTCGATATACCTAGTCTCAAGTTTTTCTTTTTATAGGGTGAATCGATTGAGATTTGTTTAGATCGATTTAAATTTTATTGATCGTTGCCTGAATCAATGGAAATGATTGAAAAGGGTTTTGATCAATCAAATTTTTTGGTTCAATCAATCGAGATTAGCGTAGATCGATTGAGCGACGATGTTTCAACTTTAACCTATTGTTTTACTAGAGCCAAACCTTTTTAATTACTATATTTTCCTTTTTTAATGCTCTTTCCAATGATTTTATGGACAGATTGGTGATTAGATTTTGACCTAGGACTTCAATAATTTTATTTAAACAAACCTAATGAATTCTAATCTAATAACCATAGTTGCATAAACTTTTGTAAGTTAAGTTCTCTCTCTAAATCTATTTTACAAAATCATATTCTATTAGTCTTATTTCCTTAGTTAATCTATCACACATTTTGTGATTGTGTTGATTGATTAATAAGTCTATAATATTTGAGGCAATGTGCTTAATCATATGTTCTAGGATTTACTAGTGATCCATAATTGCATAAACTTTTGTAAGTTAAGTTCTCTCTCTAAATCTGTTTTACAAAATCATGTTCTATTAGTCTTCATTTTTAGTTAATCTATCACATATTTTGTGATTATGTTGATTGATTAATAAGTGTACATTATTTGAGGTAATATGTGTAATAATTTGTTTTAGGGTTTGCTACTGATTTCGTTTTATTTGCAAATTTATTAATTCATCTTACTAGGGTTATTTATTGTTTAATCCACTCTAGGACACACCTTGCATTTGTATTTTATGTTAATTTTTCAGGTGCCAACTAAATGGGTTCGATAACTTATATGGCTCGAGTTTATCAAAATGTTGGTTTGGATCTGAATACCTTACTTATAAAGATTGTGAAAGAAAGCTAAGGTTTGTAAATAGGTTACTTAGGGGCATTATCTATGACGGATAATTTGAATCCTAATCTTGTAGTCGAACATGTTTTCATAGTAGATAAGTTGTTTTATTATTAGATCATTATTGTAACCTATGTTGTTTTCACTTAAAAATCTTGTATGTTAATTTCTATTTTTACATTATTTTATTTACACATGATTGCATGTTTGGTTGTCTGTAAATTTTTAATTTAACATATTTTGATTAATTATCTATTCACCACCCTTTATTTAATTAGATACTTAACATTAAAGTTTTCAACTTTTTTTTTCTTTTTTTTCTTTCTTCATAAAATTATATAATATGTTTTCTTTATTTCAATTGAAATAAACTTTTATATAGGTCAAAACCTCTAAATCAACTTCTCTCAAACTAATCATCTAGATTGACTTGAAAGTTGGTTTTTGAAGTCATATGTCTATTAAAGTTTTGAATTTTTCGAAATCGTTAAATAAAATCAATTTATAAAATAGTCCAATAATCAACTTAGTAAATTTACATTCATCCATGTTAGCCATGAAACACTAATTGTATAGGGAAAGTTGTGCAATTTTATCTTTCACACAAATGGCATTTAATTAAATCTTTAACCTAGTACTAATGATAATTGGATTGCCATTTAACGTAGAAAGTATCACACTATAAATACGCAACCCATAAATGGTGCCACTCAACCATTGTGTTGAGAACTTTTATGTAAAACTCAGTTGAGAACATATTTTGTAATACAATATATCATACATAAAATTGGTAAAGAAATGGCACCACTAACTCTTGTACTTGATTGCATATTTTGTCAGACAAATGTACCTTCTTTCTTTTTTTCTTTTTTATCTTGGAGACAAATATACTTTACATGCAATCCAAGAGAAAAATTAATTACCCCATGGAATAATGTGCAAATTAAATTAGGCTAAAGCAATAATTGCTATTACTATAACAAAGTGTTAATTTTAAAAACTATAATTTAATAATAATATTTATTACTTTAAAATAGTAATTTTAAAGAATAATAATAGTTGTAATGCATAAATATTTATTAATCATTTAGTTTATTTTTTTTAGTAAGAATGGGAACTTAATTTTAATTGGATATGTAATTTTTATGTATTTATTGAAAATATGCACTCTAAGTATCTCCACTCTAATTTCATCACATTGTAAATCACTTAAAAATAAACTATTTGATTTATATATACTTACTAATCCCACTTAATTTAATAGCAAAATCTTATTAAAATTCAATAAAATATTAATATGTTATGGAATTGGTACCCCACGTATACAAATATAATTACTCCTTACTTAAATAAACTATTGGGCTTAAATTACACTTTATCTTGTCAGTAATTCGTAAAAGAATTCTCTTATCTAATTTTATTTATCATAATTATAATTAATATATTATTTTTTATTAATTATAATTATATAAAATCGGATTTATTTACCGATAATATTATACTATATTACTTGTAATTTATCACGTAAATAAACCTTTTTTTATAACAAGCAGAAAACAGAGCATATTCCAACGGTAAAATAAGAAGCTTATGAGTTTTTACAAATTTGTTTTTCACCTCCTACTCAGCGATAAAGATTATGATCCCCTCAAACGAGAACGAGCTCATATAATTAATATCTAAACGACATTCATTCCAGCTTATATAATAAAGGTCCTCCTAATTTATATTGGTCCCTATGTCGCTAGCATTTGTATCTCCTGAATTAATTGGCCAAAATTGTGCATTCTTTCTCACCTTTGAGACACTCTCCAGAACACTCTCTGGAGTTACATCTCCTATGATTGTCACCTTCTTTGCTGGAAAGTCTATGTTGAAAGATGTTACCCCTGCTCACACAATCAATAAACATTAATTACACACTTTAATTTTTGGACTCACAATACTAAACTTTCCAAGCATTCAAGTGAATTATATGTTGTTAAGCAACAAATTCGTTACAAGTTCGACATGTTTTAAAAGAGATAAAAATACATTTTTTAAAATGTGATTATCTATACGTGTGTTCATAACAGTTGGAATCAAGTATTTTCTTTATTCCTCGTATTTTTGGTGTATAAATTAGTCACCTTTTATAAAAAAATGCAGAACAATGGGCATGAATGAAAAATGACGAATTTAGTTGAAAATGGATACATGTTTAGGGAGTTACCTTCCATTCTGGAGAGATGTTTCTTGACTTTACCCACACATCCTTTGCAGTGCAAGGAGACCCTCAAAACTACAACCTGCAAAGCCAAAAGCAAATTTAATTTTATTAATCCCAATAATTGAGTTTGTACCAACAAAGTCACCTACTGTCCTTTTACCTCATCATTTCTCTTACTGAGTTTTAACAAAAGCCAAATACACTACAAAGTAAAATGATCCTTATTTGAAAAAAAATAAAGGGTAGAATGAAACTTTCATAAATTTACTTTTATGTTATTCATTTTTTTAAATTGATGATACTGAGTAATTTTATTATTGAATTTTTAGAAGTTTTAATTATTTTTTTATTAATTTTTGTTTTTTGTTTTTTGGAAAAACTTAAGTTAATATGGTGATAAGATATTGGTAAATGTTTAAAGAGTAAAATACTTCAAAAAAAATTAAAATTAGAGTGATTAAAATTATTAAAATTGATCTAATAAATAGTAAAATAATTAAAATAAAAATTCATAATTATATCTCATTTGTAAAATTAAAGCTGCTCACGTGCATTTTTTAAATAATAAGAAAGAAAGAAAGAAAGAAAGAAAAAATTACAAACCTGGTTGGAAGATGGATTGGAGTGAGATAAGAAATCTGGTTCGTTAACAGCCTCATTTTCTTTCAATTTTGTAGTACTTGTTTGAGTTGGACTGCTGTTTTTGTCTCTAAATGGTACCAATTGCGTAACAGGGCCTCCATAATCCAATAACCCATCAAACAAAGCAGCAGAATCACTCAGTAGATATCTAGTAGAACCAGGAGGTGTATTCTTGATTTCACTAGAAATGCAAGAGTTTTTCTTGTTATTTTCAGTTGGGTTTGTGCTGGAATTCCTCTTCTTTTGATCATTTTGTTTGGAGGCACTAGTAGTACTCTTTTTGGTTTTGTACTCTTTGAGCTTCTTTGAATAGCCTTTCTTATTACTCTTTTGGAGTAGTTGATGATAAGGAATTGGATTGATGGGTGGCTCAGAAGAACAAGGAGTTGAAGGATTAAGTGTTCTTGGAATTCTTCTTATAATCGGATTATGGCGATCGATTGCTCGACCGCCAAGATGGTTTGTTGAAGAAGAAGATGAAGAAGATGCTAGTTGTTCCATGCTCATGCATATGGATGTTGAAGCTTGAGAGGCACAGAATATATCTATGCCTTTCATAGATAGATCTTTTTCTTTTTTATTTATTTTTGATAATGATAGTTATTCTCTAGTAGTGGTTTAGAGAATATGAATTAAAGATAGAGAGATATACAAAGAGGATTGAGCTACTTTACAAAATTCCTTTGTTCTTCTTCTTCTTCTTCTTTTCAGCTTCAGACTCACTCTTACTTAGAAAGTGAAACTTTTGTAAAACCATAGTCGTATTGTAGAACATATTACATGGTATTTATTTAGTGCGACTTTTTACTTAGTTTTCTTTTTCTTTTTCAAGACGATGCCAATGAATGTTTGCCATCTGGAAAATGCCAAAGTTCTTGCATAAATGCCATATCTTTTAGTAAAAGTTTCACTTATTTGACAAGTTCGCTTCCAATTTATGTGAAGAGTCCATACTTAATACAATATAAAAGGAAAAAAAAAATATCTTAGATGTACTATTAATCTTAGACTTGCAGCACAAAATATAAATTATATATATTAAATAATTGAGGTAACTTAAATAGTATGATAATTTATAAATATCGATTATATATATTTGTATTTAATTTATACATATTCTATAAAATTATTATTTTAGAATCAATTTAATTATATAAAACTTGTTATCTATAATTACAGATTTTACTTATTAAACAGCATTATATTAGGCTTTTTTCTTCGTAATCTAGTTTTTTATTTATTTAAAATATACACAAAAAGTCAAAAAGTAACTATTTTGTTATATCTAACTCTTTGATTAGTGTTATCATTTTTCTCCCTCAGAGAGGATAGCCACACAAAAATTCCAAACTTTTCAAACCTCACTAAGAAAATGAATTTGTAGGGTAGATTAGGGAATTATATTTCTTGCCCCATCAAATCATCAAATCACCAAATCTACTTTTCTTATAAAAATAATTCTTAACCATTTACTTATAAATTCAATTATTTTTAAATAAAAATAAAATTTATTCTCATTAAATTAAAATATTTTATTAAAAAAACATTATAATTATTTAATATCCATCGAAACAAACAATCTAATTATATTTTAATTATTTTACTAAATTTATTATTTATTAAACATAATTTTTAAAAAATTATTTTTTAAAATAAATTTATAATTTAGAACGTAATATAATTAAATATATACTATTAGGAATATCTATACCCACAAATTTTAAATTTTTTTGATGAAGAATCCCTACCATGCACTCATAAATATTTAGCATGGGGATGAGAATGTCTCCTCGACCCGACCCGTCCCGTTCCGACTCAACACATTTACAATATTAGTTTGGGTCATGTGATAGTTTTATGTTCATTATTTTTAGGGTTTGTTTTTTAATTATATATAGAAAAATCTATGTATTATTACTCATATTTTTCTAAATTTTACACAATAAATTTTTCAAAATGAAAAAATGCCTCTTAAATTAGTGACCATGTTATTTGCCCATGACCTAAACCGTTAGATTATATATATACATAAAAGTTACAAAAATGTGACGTATAGTATATTTTTTTTCAATAAAAATGTGTTAAAACTTATTAAAAACATAAGAAAAGAACTAAAATTCTCTTCTTAGAATAAGAATATGACATGAGTTATTGGAGCATATAAAATTAGCATTTTGAGATTTTTCATTAATTTACAGGTTATCATTCAACTTTAGCAAAAAAGTTAAACATTCATGCTTTTATTTTTGGTACATTCAAGGTTGAGGAATATATTGGAACAACATGTAATTACTAATTCTTTGAGTTCACTGTCAGCAAACCTAATAACACAGTAAAAATAGCAGAGGTGAAAAGAAATTAACAGAGAGCTTTGTAAATGAAGAAGGTCAAAGGAAAAGAAGTTATCTTTATGAGTTACAACAAACCTTCCTCTATGTTTTAATGGTGAAAATGACGTACAATAAGGTTGGGTCCTGTTTCTTTTCTTTCCATTAATTAGTCTTTATATCTATCCAGTAGGCACTTCAATTTGTAGTGCAACATTTTCTCGAGTACGTGCAGAGTAAACTATAGGTTTTTCTTTTATTATTAGCTTATTATAGTGAAAACAAATATGACATCAACATTTCAATTGTTAAAAGGGTGCGGTGTTGAATTGGTTCTTCAAGTTTGACACATTGCATTATTAGTTTATAATTATTACCGTAGAATTCTAGTAACTTAGTAAAGTATGAACTTAAAAGTTCATAAAATATACTTCTGATTGCATCAATGATATCAATGAGAAAAATTTATTGATATTTATTTTGATTATATGTGAGTTTTTAAAATGATATAACTAATGATGATAAAAAGTACGATATTATAAATTTTTAACACCTTCAATTCGTTATTTGAAGATTCATGTATAACTAAACCAGATAATATCAAACTCTTATTATAATCATTGGATGTGTATTTTAAAATTTAACATTAGATAAATCATCAAATAAACTTATTGGGTTCTATTTTACTAACTTAATTGGTATTGCTTTGTTAACTTAGTGAACTTTTAGATTATTAATAATAAGCGAATAAAAGTGTTCAATCTACGTAATAAGGAACTGTATGGTATTTTTATGTCCCAATTAATGTATTGTTTAGTATTAAGTATCTTTGTCCTATATCGATTAGGAACAAATCATCAAAATTGCTTATAAATTTAGATAATCTTTAACTTAATGAGATCTTATTGGGTTAATTTAGGTCTAAGTTTCTAACATGTTATCAGAGCTGGGCCTAGTCTCTATATGCTTAGATCTAATTGGGCTCTATCACAGTGTCACCGTGACGCTAATGTCCACTTTTGTCCGTTGTGTGGAGGGGAGCTGTTAAGTATCTTTATCTCACATCGACTAAAAACAAAACAGCAAAACTGTTTATAAGCTTAAACAACTCTTAACTTAATGAGATTTTATTGGGTTAAATTAAGTCTAAGTTTCTAACATTTAGCATACATATATATACTTTTCATCAATTTCGTGAACATGATTAAGGACATATGTATGTATAATTATGAAAATGTGTTAACTAAATTGATAATTATATAGAACATGAAACAACACAATTTTTCAACATATTTTAACAATTAAAAAGTTGAATCTGTATTTCTAAGCACCGTAACACAAACATAATAATATATAGGTTGATTTTACACGACTTTTAAATAAAATGTTATAATTAATAGTTAACTTCAAAGATATTTTAAGATATTCTAACTAAATTGGTACATTTATAACACTTTTTTTTTCATATGGTACATCAATTATCAGTATTATTAAAATGATAAAAAAGATAATATAAATTATTCTTCAATAAAATTAATAATTAAATTTGCTATTAAAATAAGAAAAAATAAAAACGTTAGCGTAATGACTTGTGAGTTGGCTTTTAGCTTTTTGCAAATGACACGAGAGTGTTCCAGCCCTAGTCCAATAATCATATATAGTAATATTTGGCAATTTGATTGTAGTTATGGAAACTTGAAATAGAATAGAAAACAACGTGGTCATATAACTTACTTATATTAATTTATTTATGTTTTTTATTCTTTTAGATTATAAGATGTATCAGTATATAATTTTAAAAATCATTAATTAATAACAAAACATATTATTTTATTATAAATAATATTAAAATTATATCTCTTTTCTTTTAAATCTAAAAAAGTAAATAATATCAGTTATAATTTAACGAATCAAATAAAATTATTGAAATAATTTAAATAACCTATGCGAACCCGCTCCAAAAAAATAATAGTTTACACTTATGTTTATACAAACATCTTATGCGTCTGTGTTCTTAATTACTTTATTATTTTTATTACTATTATTATATGTTTCAAAAAGAAGTACTTAATTATTTACATTTGAGGTGGTCTTGGTGGCCTAAATAAATGGTTAATTAGCAATAGAAGACAGAGTAATTCTATTAATTCTACTCATTAATTATATCTGTACATTTTTTATTAATTATTATACATGAATACTGTTATCAAGTCAGATAAAATAAAATACAATATTTAATTTATTTTTAAACGAAAATATAGTAAAAATGTGTAACCAAGAGGATATATAGAGATTCCCACAGAAGACAGAGCAGATACATAGAAGATGAGAGACACAAAAGCCAAGGACAAATACAGATTTTTATTTGAATTATATATTTTGCACAGGATCTGGATTAGTGTGAAGTTCAAACTCTATGGACAATTCCAAATAATTAATGTATTAAACTTATTAAATAGAGTTAATTAACGGAGACCTGGCTGGCCTTCTGAATATGCCCTGCAGAATAAGTAAATAAAATTAATTTACTCATTAAACACACTAAGCTTTGAAATGAAACATATGTCAGACAGAAAGAGACAGAGCAACGGTTATAATAAACCACTAGTTTGCTCTCATGTAACGTTTATATTGTTACCCTGTATAATTATTTCACTTGATTTATGCAATATCAACCAAACCATACGGTTTCATAAGTTCAGAAAAATTAGTATTAAACCATGAGGTGAAATCAAGTATAACCCCATTTTTATAAGTACTAGGTTTGAGAGCACCTGCCTCGAACATATACTGAATATTGTTCATTGATATTAAATATAATTAATTATCTTATAATGATGATAATTGTTGCTTATGATTTACTGAAGATATCATTTACTCAAATTCTGTCGGTGGGTGTAAGAGTTATGTAAACCTAAACATTTATTCCATGCATATTAGGAATGGACATAGTGCGAATATGAACGATTATGTTAATAATTATAATCATTTCGTATCAATTTTGAGTAATAACAGTCGGTAGTAATTTTTCATGATTTAATCATATTTTTTATTTTTTAACATTAATTTAAAAATATATTTAGTTTAAAAAAATTAAATCTTTGTATAATTCTTACTCAACTATATTATTTAAAATATTAAAATTAATTTTTATTTTTAATTAATTTAATACATATTTCTTAGTAAAATAAAAGATATAAAAGTAAAAACAAATAAAATTTTATCTAATTATTTCAAATATTATGTGTTTTATTATTAAAATTATATTTTTATGTAATCATATGTATATAAAAATAATATTAGTATATATTCGCTTTTGATTAACTATAATTTCGATATTACAATAATTATTTTGTGAAAATCTAGATATTAAATTTATAAACCTAAATATTAAGATATCAAATTTTGCAACTTTTAAAATTAGTTACATTTGATAAGTTTTTTATTTTTATTTTCTAAATTTTGTAATTCGGTTTTAAAATTTGACTAAATTTTGAAATTAGAAAAAAATTATTTTTGGGATTAAATTTAATACTAAAAATTAATAAATAAATTATACTCAATAACACCCATCCTTACTCAAAATGATTAAAAAACCAAATAAAAATTTATCAAAAATAAGTTTGGAATTGATTTAGAGCTCAACAAAGTAAAAATTCAAAATTAAGAATTGGTTATCAAACAAGAAATTCAATTTTTAATTTCTACTTTTCAAATTTAAACAACAAATTGATTATTAAACTATTTTTTTTCCCAAAAAATTTTGAAATTGAAAATTCAATTTGAAAATTAAAAAATTAGAAATTAGAAATTAAAATGGTTATCAAAAATACCATAAAATTGAATTAAATTAGGGTACGTTTGATAACAATTTTAATTTTTAATTTTTAATTTTAATTTTCAAACTTTACAAATTATGAAATTATGTTAGTGTGAAAACTCATTTCCATTTTGTATTTTCTAACTTTTGATATTAATTTAGCCAAATTTTGAAATTACAAAAAAAAAATTGAAATTAAATTTCTATTGTTTCAATTTATTTCTTGACATTAAAAATTAATAATTCAATCATATTCAATCATGTTCAACTTTACTCAAAATGTTAAAAAACTAAAATTTAATGAAAATTTATCAAAAACAAATTTGAAATTGATTTTTATAACTTAGAAAGTTAAAAAATAAAAAATAAAAATTGTTTATCAAACCATCATTATTTAAATCTCAATTTATAGTTTTCAAAACTTAAACTAGAAATTGGTTAACAAACAATTTTATTTAAAAAAATAAATAAATATAGTTATCAAAAATAAATTGGTTAACAAACAATTTTACTTTCAAAAACTAAAGAATCAAAAATTAAAAATTAAAATAGTTGCAAAAAATAAACTCAATTTAATTTAGATTGAAGATACTTTTGTGATTTTGGAATTATTGAGCTCTCCATATCTTATATAGTAAATGAATTAGAAAATGTGTTTAAATAAATTATCTGTAACTACTGAATAAACAAATTTAATTGTGTACATGTGTTTTTATGTTAGTTGAATTTTTCTTTGATTTTAAAAGTTGTTAATTATTTTATATTTTAAATTGTGATTAAATATATATTATCACTTTAAATTATTCTATGATTATAATGATTTATCCAATTAATTGTTTTTACATCTATTTGTCCGATTAGCCTGCATTCTTTCCAGCCTTATTCAAATAGGTTGTGTATTTAATATTAGATTATGAGGGGTTGATTATAAATATCAATTAAAAAGATTTGCAAAACAAAATAGAAAATGGCTATAAAGAAGAGACTATAAGGTTCTTTGGTATGGAGTATACATATAGATATATATCTACCTATATATTTCATGTGGTAATTTAAAAAAATACTATAAAAAATGTTGGTGTTGATTTCTGTTAGTAGTGTTTTTTGGTTTCATTGGAGTTCTAATTAATACTACAAAATAAGGGATAGGATACCAGGTGATGTCAAATGATTCAAATTCACTTTAATACTTAACTCGGTGTTTTTTGTAATTGACCGAAAAAATTGAAGCTAAGTAAAATGGTGGAATATCAAAGCTATTCATAAACCACTATTCCTATAAATATGGTGGTAGAATATATATTCTAATTATGGAATATTATTTAGATATTAAATGGTATTCTATATATAATAATATATCTTCGTATAATGATAAATATATATAAGATATTTATTATATTAGGAGAATATTTTTTGAATATGTCGACTAATTTAAGTTAAATTACGTGATGATGGAGCACTGTTTGTATGCTAGCCGGTGAATATTGTCTAGTCAAATTGTGATATTGACTAATGTCATTTATGTATTAGCCCAGGCCTGTTTGGTCGTCATTGGTGGGTGATGACATCTAATTGTGTAATTATGGTATGCAGGGATGTCAGGTGTAGTCGATGATGTCTCTATTAGATCTTTTATAGCTAATATTTTGGTATTCTTGGCATGACATTGAGTATGAGATTATGAGCTTTCCGTATCCTATCTTTGAATCTGACCCTCAATCATAGAGATATGAACAGTCAAATTTGGGTTACAAAACGTCAATTTTTGCTGCTTCTGGATCTATATTCGAACATTCTTGATGACTGTAAAACCACCACTATTATATTTCCCTATGCACGACCAAGACAACAAAAGCAGATATCATGCACACCGGATAAACAACAAGAGAGTTAGCACAAACGGAGCAAACTGGAGCTAGTAAACTACATCTACATGATCAGATCTGGTCGAAAATTCGGATCATTTGGATGGATGGCTGGCTAGTCAAACTAGCTAGGTGGCCGGATGATAGGAGCATCATTTTTGTTTCTAACTTGCACGTGCAATTTGTTGTTCGCACGATGTTTGGGTGTTCATACAATAACTTTTCTAAAGTTACTAATTTATGAAAATCTAGAAAAACTTACAAAGTATGATATGGAAGATGACCTATGTAGTTACAATCTGGACTAGAGTGTCGAGCAAACGTTATCTTCTTACTTCGATGTGTCTAGAGTTGACTAGTCCTAGTCTTGCATGCAAGTTTGATCCAAGCTTGGGTGAATCAAAGCATAATATGATCGATACTATCTTGGATCACTAGTTGTCCTGTAACCATCTGCTATTGCCTGAGCAGATGGGTGCACGCCACTAGGTTTGTACCCTATCATCCTTGGAGCTACCAAAGGCGATGCATGCATGTGGAAGACTGGTGGAAAACTTGTTGCCTATAGCTCTAGTGGGACTAATTATATGCCTCGCTGTAGGATGTATAGGGGTGAGCTGACTCTATATCATAAGGGACGTTCAAAGCTTGGGTGCATGGAAACGTATTTCATCGATAGTCATTCTGGATGCATGGAAGCGTATCTTGACGATAATCATTTTGAATGCATGGATGTGAATATCGATGATAATTGTCCTAGATTTATGGAAACGAATCTTGATGATACATTTTTTTGGATGCATGAAAGTGCATTTTGATGATAATTATCCTGGATGTATGAAAGAGCATCCTGACGATACCCTTTCCTGGATGGGTGGAAGTGCATCTCGACAAAGGTTTCTCTCTGGCTGTATCATTAGTGCTTGTAGAGGAAAACTGAGTTTCTTGCAACTAGACATAAGTTCTTTCTTGAAGCTTATTAGAAACTTGGGTATGAGTAACCTTACTTTGCATTTTGTTACTGGACACTTTCTGGAAAGTTAAGACTGAACCTTAGTCGGTCAGACTAGGCTCTAGCCTACTGAGTTATGGCTAAGGTAAACCCTGGTCAACTGAACCAGACCTTGGTTAATTGACCATATAAAGATAACTATCTAAAGAGTGTAACATAGTCGCGTAGCCTAGCTAATAGGCGGAACTTAGAATCAGTGTGGCTCCCAACCTCTAAGTTCATTCTTGTAAGTGATTATTCTTGAGTTGTGGCTGGACATGTTTTGGCTAGTAGGCACATCTTCTCTCTGGAACTCAAAGCGTTGGAAGACACTGCAGTGACGCGCTCTAGATGTAGTGTCTGCTCTTGATTATTGCTACGACCCCCTTAGGATATTTGTGAATGTTCCCAATTTGTTTCATTCGTCTTCCTAATAACGGTCAAATCTCTAATCTTCAACAATGTAGTCGGCTAGTGGTTAATCTGGTTGTTTTGGCTGGTCGGATGGAATCTTAAAGACAAGACTTGGGTGGTTGTATGTAGTTCGGCATGGGCTGACCTTTGTTGAAGATTGTTATAAAGTTCTTTAATTTAAAGAGCAAAACATTGAGTAAAATAAAGAATTTAATTTAAGGAACCATTAATTTAAGAGTAGTTCAAGGAGTGAATTTTCCTATAAATAAATAGATGTATAATTGTAATGAATTAAAAAAATAAGTGTTCATTCCAATTGAGAGAAAAGCTTTTGTGAGAGAATTGATAATAATTTTATTGGGTGTAATTGAGTTATGAGTTGTGAGTGTTGTAAACACCTTGTATAATTTCTCTTTTTTTAGTAAAAAATTTACAGTAGATTCGGAGACGTAAGCAAGATTGGCCGAACTTCGTTATCAAATTTATGTGTTATTTTTCTATTCTTATTTTATCATAAATCTGACTTATCAGGAATTTGCATAATTTTCCAACAACTGGTATATAGCGCTTTTGGTGGTGATTTATGTCAATTTTCTACAAGGTTACTATTCATATGAATAGTGAATTACGTGAATAGTAAAATTTTGTCGACGATATTGGTTTGTCGACGGAGGTGTTCTAATACACGGTGGTTTGCAAAAATAGTCAAAAATGATTCGGAGGAAGTCAGATTTAAGTGGGAGTAATGGCCGCAGATGAAGGAAAGGTGAAACTCAAGAAATTTGATGGCACAGATTTTGGATTTTGGAAAATACAGATAGAGGATTATTTGTATCAAATAAATATGTATCAACCTCTCTTAGAGAAGAAGCCAGAGGCTATGAAGGAAGAAGATTGGAATCTTCTATACAGACAAGCCCTCAAAATTATTCGATTGACGTTATCCCGTAATGTTGCTTTCAACATAATAAAGGAAAAGATCACGGCAGGTCTTATGGTAGCTCTCTCCAATATGTATGAGAATCCATCAGCCTCAAACAAAGTGCACTTGATGAGGCGTTTGTTTAATTTGCGGATGATGGAAGGCGCATCGGTAGCTCAACATCTCAATGAACTCAACACAATCATAACCCAGTTGAGTTGTGTTGAGTTCAGTAGAAATTGAATTCGATGAAGAAGTACGAGTATTGATACTTTTGTCTTTTTTACCAGAAAGCTGGAATGCTACTGTTACGGTTATGAGTGGCTCGTCATGAAGCAATAAGTTGAAATTTAACGATGTTCGTGATCTGGTTCTTAGTGAAGAAATCCGACGTAGAGAGTCAGGTGAATCATCAACTTCTTCCGTTTTGCATATCAAGAGGAAGAAATTCAACCAGAGAGAATGGACGTGGTAGAACAAACCATCGAGGTAGATCAAAGGACAAGAGGTTCAAATCCAGGAATCCTAATAATTCCCATAGCTCGAAGACTATCGAGTGTTGGAATTGTGGAAGAACCGGGCACTACAAAAATCAGTGCAAGAGTGCACTGAAGGACAAACAAGTGAAGGTAGAGGAAAATGTTACTTCCACCTCAGGAGGAGATGATGCATTGATATGCTCTTTGGAAGGCAAGGAAGAATCTTGGGTGTTAGACTCTGGAGCATCGTTCCATGCTACTTCACAGAAAGAATTCTTCGAGAAATATGTCCCCGGAAACCTTAGAAAGGTATATCTTGGTGATGACCAACCATGTGCTATTATTGGCAAAGGTGTAGTGAAGATTAAGTTGAACGGGTCTGTTTGGGAGCTTAAGGATGTCAGGCATATTCTCGACCTAAGAAGGAACTTAATCTTAGTAGGGTAATTAGCCAATGAAGGCTATACTACGATCTTCCATGGTGATGATTGGAAAATTTCAAAGGGTGCAATGATAGTTGTTCGAGGCAAGAAGAGTGGCACTCTTTACATGATAGCAGGAGCACATTGTTCGATCGCAGTTGCAGCAAACAATGAAACACCAAATTTATGGAATCAGAGACTGGGCCACATGAGTGAGAAGAGGATGAAGATTATACACTCAAAGGGAAAACTTCCAGGTTTATAGTCTATAGAGATAAACATGTGCGAAGATTACATACTTGGAAAGAAAAAGAGAGTCAGCTTTCAGACAAGTGACAGAACCCCAAAGAAGGAAAGGCTAGAGCTTATCCACTCTGATGTTTGGGAACCAACGACCATCTCATCCATTGGTGGAAAATACTACTTCGTGACTTTCATCGATGATCACTCTCGGAAGGTATAAGTTTACTTTCTAAAGCATAAGTATGAAGTATTTGAGGCTTTCAGAAGATGGAAAGCTATGGTGGAAAATGAGACGGGTTTGAAGATCAAAAAGCTCAAAACCAATAATAGTGGTGAATATGAAGACACTAGATTCAAAAATTTCTACTATAAGCATGGGATCAGAATGGAAAGAACTGTGACAGGCACGCCTCAACACAATGGTGTAGCTGAGCGTATGAACCGAACGTTGACAGAAAGAGACAGAAGTATTCGTATACAGTTAGGTCTACCGAAGCAATTCTGGGCAGAAACAGTCAACACGGCAGCTTAGTTGATCAACCGAGGCCCATCTGTTCCATTAGAGCATAGAATACCAGAGGAGGTATGGAGCAGAAAAGAGGTGAAACTATCACATCTTAAAGTTTTTGACTGTGTAGCATTTATGCATATCAGTGATCAAGGTAGGAATAAACTTGATCCCAAATCCAAGAAATGCACGTTCATCAGCTATGGTGAGGATGAGTTTGGCTACCGCATTTGGGATGACGAAAATAAGAAAGTGATCTGTAGTAGATATGTGATTTTCAATGAAAGGGTGATGTATAAGGACATGCATAAAATAGACGCCAACGACTCAGAGCATAATGAGTCAGTATTTATAGATGCAAATGATGTCCCAGATAGTTTCGCAATAGAACCAATTGTAACAAGTCCTCATCCAGAGGAACTTGTTGGACAGAGTAGTACACAACAGTCTGACACACCACAACCTCCTACTCCAGCTCCTATATTGAGAAGGTCTTCTCGACCTCATGTGCCTAACAGGAGATACATGAACTATATGTTGCTGACTGATGAAGGGGAGCCTGAATACTATGATGAAACTTGTCAGACTCGAGATTCTAGCAAGTGGGAGCTTACCATGAAAGAAGAAATGAAATCTCTCATCTCCAACCAGACATGGGAACTAGTTGAGTTACCTATGGGAAAGAAGGCACTTCATAACAAATGGGTGTACTAGGTGAAAGAGGAGCATGATGGTTCCAAGAGATACAAAGCCCTCCTAGTTGTCAAAGGGTTTCAACAGAATGAAGGAGTTGACTATACTGACATTTTCGTTCCCGTTATCAAGCTCAATACTATCATATCAGTGTTGAGTATTATATCCATTGAAGATCTTCATCTTGAACAGTTGGATGTGAAGACTACATTCCTTTATGGAGATTTAGATGAATAGATATACATGTACTAACCAGAAGGCTTCTCAGAAAGAGGGAAGAAGAACATGGTATACAGACTTGAGAAGAGTTTATATGGCCTGAAACAAGCCCAAGACAATAGTACAGAAAGTTTGACAGCTTCATGCACAAGGAAAGTTTCCAAAAGTGCAATGTTGACCATTGTTGCTACTTCAAGAGATATAGGTCCAGTTATATCATTTTACTACTTAATTTTGATGATATGTTAGTAGCAAGTTCAGATATGGATGATATTAGAAGATTGAAGCAGCAATTGTCAAAGGAGTTTGACATGAAAGACTTGGGTCCAATAAAGAAGATTCTTGGAATGCAAATCACAAGAAATAAGAAGAAAGGATCCTTGTAGTTATCTCAGGCAGAGTACATCAATTGTGTTTTGTAGAGATTCAACATGGGCGATGCCAAGCCAGTTAACACACCTTTGGCCAATCACTTTTTCCTATCCAAGGATCAGTCCCCTCAGAAAAATGAAGAGATAGAATTCATGGCTAAGGTTCCTTATGCCTCAGCCATTGGAAGTTTAATGTACACAATGGTCTTTACGAGACCAGACATTGGCCATGCAGTGGGAGTTGTTAGCAGATTTATGTCAAACCCAGGGAAAACTCATTGGGAAGCAATCAAGTGGATTTTGAGGTATCTGCGAGGCACCATAGAAAAGTGCTTATACTTTAGTAAAGGAGAGTTAAAAGTACAAGGCTACGTAGACGCAGACTTTGGAGGTAAAGTTGATCATCGAAGAAGTACCACCGGTTATATATTTACTGTTGGAACTACAGTTGTTAGTTGGATGTCACAAATACAGAAAATTGTCACTCTATCCACTACAGAGGCTGAGTATGTAGCAGTGACTGAAGATAGTAAAGAGATGATATGGCTTCAAGGTTTGTTAAATGAGCTAGGATTCAAACAGGAAAAGAATGTTCTGCACAGTGATAGTCAAAATGTGATACACTTGGCAAAGAATTCAGCATTTTATTCTAAAACAAGCATATTGGACTACGTTATCACTTCACTAAATCTCTATTGGAAGATGATATGTTAATACTGGAGAAGATTCAAGGAAGCAAAAATCCAACAAATATGTTAACAAAGGTGGTGACTATTAATAAACCGAAGTTGTGCTCAACTTCAGTTGGTCTGCTAGAGTAACAAGACTAGAAAAACTGCTGTATTGATCAAGGTGTGAAGACAGATTGAAATCAGTCTTCAAGTGGGAGATTTTTATAAAGCTCCTTAATTTAAGGAGCAAATTAAAAAGAAAAACAAGGAGCTTAATTCAAGGATCAATTCAAGGAATAGATTTTCTTATAAATAGATGTGTAATTGTAATGAATTAAAAAAACCAAGTGTTCATTTCAATTGAGAGAAAAGCTTTTGTGAGAGAAAATTGAAAGTAATTTTCTTAGGTGTAATTGGGTTATGAGTTGTAAGTGTTCTAAACACCTTGTATAATTTCTCCTCTTTTAGTAAAAATATCTACAGCAAGTTCGGAGACGTAAACAAGATTGACCGAACTCCGTTATCAAATTTGTGTGTTATTTTTCTATTCTTGTTTTCACATAAATCTAACTTGTCGAGAATTTACGTAATTTTTCAACAATCATTGCATCATTTAAGACTACACAGCCTTTAAGGCATTTATTTTGTGGTATGACCTAGAAGTGTCATCACATCTCTTCTTCAACCGCATGATTTTAAAGATGAAATTTAATTTAGACAACTTTTAACTAAATTAAACTCAATTTGAAATACTTGGGATATAGTATTTTTAATAATAAAAATATATAAATTGAAAATAAAAAAATTACTTTTATAGTTTTTTTTTTTTAAGAAGAAGAAGAAGTTACCCATGTAAAATCCTTCATTAAAAATGTGCATTTACTAGATGTCATAACTTGATAAAGCTGAAAAATAATGAGGTCAGTTATCACCACCGCCATTAATTTTACATATTCCAGTAGTTGCAATCGATTAAACTTAGATGGTCCCCAGAAAAACCAATCTTTTAAGCAAATTCAAAGAAGTCAAGAAAATTGTGCTACTTCTTTTTTGTCCTTTAGAAAATTGGCTATTCATAGCATGGCCCATTATTCTAGCAAAAGACATAAAAGAAGAATGCGTCTCCAGAAGATATTTGGCGAGCAACATAATTGAGATTCCAATGGAACAAATGCTGCCAGATGCTCAAAACCACTAGGAATTTTCACAAAATTTCTCTTTCACAAGCTTATGGAATCAGATGCTTATATTGAGACATGCCTTTTCTATTTTTCTTTTCTTCTTACTTTATATCTCTGCCTACCCTTTTCACCAATTAAGAGTTCCTACTACAAACGATTCACATTATGCCAGCTAATGCCATTGTCATCATAGTTTTGAAGAAGCCGATCTCTCACATGTTAGAACAAAATATAATTTTTTTTTTTGTGAAAACCATTACCTAAAAAATAGCCTAAGAAGATTCATGTTATATCATCAATAATCAAAGATAAAATATGGAGAAGTGTACCAAGATTTATAGCTATTAATTAACTCTGTAGCTTAGTAATTAATCTTCCAAATCTACACGTTTTTTTTAAATAAATTTTTAGTTTTATTTCTGTTCTCTCTAACTATGAGATATCAAATAATTAGAAGAATATAAATACATGGGATATATATATATGAGTACATCAAGATGATATTTGTTTTACAAAATAGAATCAGAATCGAAATAAAATGGAATAAAAATGAAACAGTTTTGTTTGGTTTGATTACTGGAATCAAAGAATGAATCAATATTACAGTGTTTGGTTTACAAGTGAAATGAAATGAAAAACCTTATTTATTACCTTAATACCCTATATTTAATAAAGTTTAAATAATATCATTTAATTATTATTTTTTCATCAAACAAAATACATTATTAAAATCATTATTTTTTTAAATAATTATTTCTTAAAAATAAAATATATTATTAAAATTATTATTTTTAAATAGGGTTTTTAGGTTTAGGATTTGAGATTTAGGGATTTAAGGTTTAGGGTTTTGGGTTATATTTGTGGGTTAAGGTTTAGGGTTAAAATTATTATTTTTCTAAATAGGATTTAGGGTTTAGGGTTATATTTGTGAGTTAAGATTTAGGGTTAAAATTATTGTTTTTCTAAATAGGGTTTAAGGTCATATTTGAGGTTGAGGTAAAATTGGAAAAAAATTGAGATGAGAATGAAATCATGATTTCTTAAGGGGGGATAAGGAATTTTGATTCCTTCTCTTTTAGAAATCGATTTTATTCCATTCCTAATTTTCAACCCAATCAAACATAAAATTGAAAAGAATCAATTCTAATTTTAATTTCATTCCATTCTTGTCAACTAAACATGGGGTAAAAGCTCACACCTCGTTAGATGCATTAAAGCCTAAATTGCTTAAACCTTATCTAATTACTTTTAAATTGACGTAACCTTATATGACAGTCTACAATACATATTATTCACATATAAGCTAATTTTAGATTAAGGATCCAACAATCTCCCAATTGATCTATATGTGTAACCTTATAATTATACATTGTAAAAATAACCGTATAAGCTCAAGTTTGCTATCATTATCGAAATGTATCTATATCAAATTTGATCCATCAATTACCCAACATAGGATCCAAGTGCTATTCATTAAAAATTTTGTAACTCGACCCATCAATGGTCATGTATATTGATATAATTGAATGACATGAATCATGATGTGATTGTGTAGCATGAAAATTTTATGCAATGTAATCTTAACATACTTATTTCGAATTAGTCCAACCTTAAATCTTAGTGAGAGAAAACTATACCAAAATCAAAGTATAATTAAACCAAAACTTTATTTCTATAAAAATAACCTCAAAATATCTATAAACAAAAATGAATAAAAGTATGTTTATATCAAAAAAAACATTTAAAATTACAATCTTTCACTAAAGTTGAATATCCTCAAATGACATGACATTCATATGAGTACTATGTTCATGAAACATTGAGAATGCATGTACCGATTTGTTCTATAGACACCAACTAACAATCTCCCAATTGATCTATATATGTAACCTTATAATTATATATTGTAAAAATAATTGTATGAGCTCAAGTTTGCTATCATTATCAAAATATATTTGTATTCAATCCGATCCATCAATTATACCAACATAGGATCCAAGCGCTATTCGTTAAATTTGTTATAACTCGACCCATCAATGGTCATGTATATTGATACAATTGAATAACATGAATCATGATATGCTTGTGTAGCATGAAAACTTTATGCAATGTAATCTTAACATACTTATTTTTAACTAGTCCAACCTTAAATCTTAGTGAAAGAAAATCATACTAAAATCAAAGTGTAAATAAACCAAAATTTTATTTCTATAGAAAATAACCTCAAAATATCCATAAACAGAAATGACTGAAAGTGTGTCTATATCAAATAAATGTTTAAAATTGCAATCTTCCACTAAAGTTAAATATCCTCAAATGACATGACATTCATATAAGTAGTATGCTCATGAAACATTGAGTTTGTATCGATTTGTTCTATAAACACTTATATACTTTAAACTCTTTTATTAACAATCAAGATCTTGATCTCTATATGTTTTGACTTCATCGAGCTCCTATTGTTAGTATAATATAGCACTATTGACTTACTTTCACAAAATAACTTAAGTGCTCTTTCATTACCATCTATTATCTATTATGCGTAGCCCTATAACAAAATTTTGAAGCCATACTCTATGATTAAATGCTTCATAACATGGTATGTATTTTGTTGTAATGGTAGAAGAGGTTATCATGAGAGACTATTT
Organism: Hippophae gyantsensis; assembly: GCA_030763125.1. Taxonomy (NCBI): domain Eukaryota; kingdom Viridiplantae; phylum Streptophyta; class Magnoliopsida; order Rosales; family Elaeagnaceae; genus Hippophae; species Hippophae gyantsensis. Next base: position 31,615,527 of record CM061038.1, read on the forward strand.
AGCACTCTTTCAGGAGATTGTACCCCTAACTATTAGGACGTTGATTCGCCTAGTGAAACCCTTGTGTTATACGTCGCACATTGATTCGTCCAGTGAAACTCTTGTGCCACGTGATTGGTTGGTGTTGTTAATTTTTCTTTTAATCTCAGCCCTTGATCTGAAGCTGATTTGATGGTCTAGATTTCACTTGAGCCTAATTTAATCCCCTAATTTCCCCATAAACCCTAATGAGTAGAAATTAACATAATTTTATCATATTTTGGAGCCAAGAAGAAAGAAAAACACAAAAAAACTATAAAAAAAATACAATTTTGATGGAGATTCAAGAGGATATTAGTATTATAATTCAAGAGATTGATTGTATTTCTTCTTCTTCTTCTTCTTTATCATTATATCTTTCTTTATGAAAAATATGAGTTTTATCAACAAAATTATGTCTACTTAATTTATTAATTTATTGGCCTTATGAATCCAATTTTCTACTTGTGATGATATAATATTTTACCCTAATTACGATTTTAATTTAATTATATTATTTAATCTTATTTTTATGCTATTATTTGTTTGGCCAAGAATTGATCTATAAAAGTAATTAAATAAATTTAAGAGAATTATTTAATTATTTATCTTGATTAAATAACATGTATAGTTTCTAGGCAGAGGTGTATGATTCTTTGTATGTGATCCATAATTGATTAAATTAATTAATAGTATGTAATTTAATTGATATGAGAGTGTGATTAAATTAATTACTATATAGTGTATAATTTACTTGAAGGAAGAATACATATTAAATTAATTGATAATTATATTGGAAGAATTTTATGATTCACATGTTTTAAAAATTAGAGAATTAAGTATTACTAAATATTTTCTCATATATCTTTTTAACTGTCAAATCTGATTTAATTAATTATTGTTATTTATTTTTAGTTCTTTTAATTTTGGTTCTTTAAAATATAAAAACACAAAAAAATTAATTTTTATTTTTAGTTTTAAAAATTAGTTTATAATAACATAATCTTCGTATAAACGATATTTTTTTATTATTATATTACTTGTTATAATATATACACTTGCATATTTATCGATCATAGAACATTGCATGTTCATTCATATATATATAATGCACCTAAATGCCATATTCAATTAGAGATTGTTTCTCATATGCAAAACTTGATCATATGAATAGAAGGTTTTTAGTTTCCTACTAGCTTGCTAAGTTAACAGTGTAGCTACCTGTGAGTAATTATATTATTTGTATTAAATTTTAATTAGATTCACCCATTAGTTTTTAAATTTTTAACACATATAATTTTATTTTTAAAATTTAAACTTTATATATAAATTTTTAAACTTAAATTCCAAACTTTTAAAACATGATACATATGTATCAAAATATTGAACCACAAACATCTATTTTAATAATTAAGCTATGATTTATGTGTAAATTTTTAAAAAATTTAGAACAATTTAAAATTTTAAGATACTTTTTTGTAAAACTGAGCAAAATCCCTCTTAAAATAGCTTATCTACTAACAAAAACCAGGTAACATAAACTTGCCATCACAAGAAAAAATCTAAAGGACAAAACTCCCTATCAGTTTCGTACTATTATTACTATGTTATGTATAAAATTAACCTTTGACAACCTCGAAAAACCAGTTTAATGACATTTAATATCTTACCACCTGGATTTTACTATCTCCACCTTGCAGCCGACCATAAGAGTTGGTCTTGCTAAATCGACGTCCATCAATCATAGGCATTTTCTTCTTTGCTTTTGACGCACTGCTGTATATGTTCAAATTCACCTTTGGAGGATCGGTAAGACCAAATGATGCGGCAACTGCCTGGCAATTTCAAATAATACTCATCAATTGTATTGACTTATTCCATAAAAATAATAATCACTTCTTCAAGTGGTATAAGAACATTCAAGTACAGTCATCACTGGTATTAAATTGAAATAGTAATTTTAGTGAATTTTCATGTACAACTTCAAGTCAGTACAGTTACATAGACAAGTCTCATGAAAATATAGCAATTTGAAATTGCCACACTAAAGCCAGAAGAATAATAAAGTACCTTCAGATCAAGGAGATGAACATTGAAGATGTTCTTCATAGGATGGGAATTATATGCTAATAAATAGGATCTATATGCATCTTTTGCTGACTTGTTCAAATAGTAATTATTGACCACAAACTTCTCCTGTATCAGTCCAGTTAACTTTAGACTCCAGCAAATATGTGTAAAGAATTAATAATCATCAAACAAGAAGGAGAAAGAAAGTACCAGTCCAGACTGAACATCAATTAACTTATTTTTATTCATCTCGCACTCATTGATGGGCACTTTTTCTTCCTGGACAATGAAAGGACAAAGTATTTCAAAATAAAGAAGGAAAAAATAGCTACTTGTTAAAGATACAACATTTCATTCACAAAACATACTCTTTCAATATTCAAATATAATGTTGTTTGTCTTCAAAAATATTATAAGGAAAGTAACTCACTGTTGCTCGAATAAGTTATACCTTAAGATAGCTAATAAATTGCAATTCTTCAGCAATGAGGAAAAGCAAAGCCTTTCCCTTTGCACCATCTCCTCGAGCAGTTCTACCAACCCTGTGAATATATTCCTGCAAGCAGAAATTCCAGGTAACAATTTAGTCTGAAGTAAGTAACCACTAAGAAAATGAGCAACAAAGGGCATAAGACAATATGTACAATCAGGTAAGAATAGTGTTGGGCACAGTGGGTAAAAAATAAAATGAATTCAACAGAATAGAATAATGACACCGAAAATTTAACGTGATTCACTCTTTAATTTAGGCTAAGTCCACGGGACAAACTCCGAAAATATTTCTTCCACTGATAAAATTAATGGGTACAAAATAAGAGATAATACAACAAATTCAAATAAACCCAAAATAGTGTCATACAAGTGTTTCCCAAACTCACTATTTTGTCACTCCCCTTTTAGAAAAATATCCCAATATTTTTCTAAGATATTCTTTCTCACTTTATTACACACAACACTATTTTTCTTCAAAGGAAATTGTTCCTTTGGCTTTGCTTTGCTTCTCTTCTTGTTTTGGTGTGTTGGTGTATCTCTAAGGTAAAGATATTGCCTATTTATAGGCAAAATTGCATGTCAATGTTAGTTGCACCTACCATTTGTGGTTACACCTACCATTTGTGGTTGCACCTACCATTTGTGGTTGCACCTTCCATTTGTGGTTGCACCTACCATTTGTGGTTGCACCTACCATTTGTGGTTGCACTTACCAATTGTGGTTGCACTTACCAATTGTGGTTGCACTTACCAATTGTGGTTGCACTTACCATTTATGGTTGCACCTACCAATTGTGATTGCACTTACCAATTGTGATTGCACTTACCAATTGTGGTTGCACCTACCATTTATGGTTGCACCTAACATTTGTATTTTCTTCCTCTTAAATGTAGGAGGGACTTACAAATCTCCCCCTCCCGACTACATAGAGGGCTCCACCAATCCAGCAGTTAAACGACAGTATTCAAAATTTTGTCTTGGGAGAATTTTCGTCAACATGTCTGATCCATTTTCTTCTGTATGGATCTTCTCAAGTTGTAATAGCTTGTTCTCCATTACATCCCTAATCCAGTGATATGTCACATCAATATGTTTTGATCTTGAATGAAAGGAGGCATTCTTTCCAAGATGGATAGCACTCTGACTATCACAAAATAACTGATAACTGTCTTGTTACAACCCAAGTTTTTTCAAGAACTTTTTCATCCATAGCAACTCTTTACATGCTTCCGTTGCTGCTATAAACTTTGCTTCGGTAGTGGACAGTGCAACACATTTTTGTAACTTGGATTGTCATGACATAGCTCCCCCTGCAAATGTAATCAGGTAACCTGAAGTGGATTTTCTGGAATCCACATCACCAGCCATATCTGCATCTGTGTATCCAACTAACATAGGTTTGTCATTTCCAAAACATAGGCATATTTTGGAAGAACCTCGAAGATACCTGAAAATTCATTTTACTGCAACCCAATGTTCCTTTCCAGGATTTGAAAGGAATCTACTCACAATTCCAACTGCATGAGTGATATCTGGCCGTGTACAAACCATGGCATACATTAGACTTCCAACTACTGAAGCATATGGAACCTCTTCCATCTCTTCCTTCTCTTTGTCTATAGAAGGGCTCTGCTTAGAACTTAGCTTAAAGTGATTAGCAAGAGGACAACTAATCGCTTTAGCCTTATCCATATGAAATCTTTGAAGTACTTTCTTAATGTACTTCTCCTGTGACAACCATAATTTCTTGGCGCCTCTGTCTCTAATAATAGTCATACCAAGAATCTGTTTTGCAGGCCCCAAGTCTTTCATGGAAAAAGACTTACTCAACTGTGTTTTCAAGTTGTTGATTCTATAAATATTTCGGCCAACAATCAACATATCATCCACATAAAGCAAAAGAATAATGAAATCATCATCAGAGAATTTCTGCACAAAGACACAATGGTCTGAAGTAGTCTTTTTGTAGCCTTGCTCCCCCGTAACAGACTCAAACTTCTTGTACCATTGTCTTGGTGCCTGTTTTAAGCCGTAGAGACTTTTCTTCAATTTGCAGACATAATCTTTTTTTCCCTTTTGCTGAAAACCCTATGGTTGTTCCATGTATATCTCTTCTTCCAAGTCACCATGTAGGAAGGCAGTTTTGACATCCATTTGCTCAACTTCCAAGTCAAGACTTTATGCTAACCCTAGCACAGTACGAATGGATGTCATTTTCACAACTGGAGAAAAAATCTTGTCAATGTCAACACCTTTTCTTTGGCTGAATCCTTTGACAACCAGTCTGGCTTTGTATCGCGGAGTGGAACTGTGTCCTTCATGCTTCACCCTGAACACCCATTTATTTTTCAAGGTCTTCTTCCCTTTGGGTAGTTTCATCAACCCAAAGGTTTTGTTCTCATGCAAAGATTTCATCTCATCTTGCATAGCTTCAATCCATTTTTGTTTGGATTCGTCATCCATGGCCTCTTCATAACTCTCAGGTTCTCCCCCATCAGTGAAAGTTACATACTTATCTGGAGGATATGAGATAGAAGGTCGTCTCACTCTATCACTTCTTCTCAGTAGAATAGGAGAAGTCGCAGGTGTTGGTACTGGATAATGAACATCATTATTTCCCTCATCTTCAGAACCAACTTCTATGGGGGCATCATCTTCACCAGGTGGATAAATCTGGTCTTCATCTCCAACTTGTCTTGGCACTGATGTTGGAGGAATTAATTCCAAATCTGATGAGTCACCATTGGAATTAGGAACATCTTTCTTCATTTTGTTAATATCTTCAATGGTCTCATCTTCAACAAATACAGCATCACGGCTCCTGACAAGTCTCTTTGCAACCAGATCGTAAAATCTATAGCCAAATTGATCTTGACCATAGCCAATAAAAATACACTGTCTTGTTTTGGCATCAAGTTTGGATCTCTCATCCTTAGGGATATGAACAAATGCTTTGCAGCCAAACACTCGCAGATGATCATAGGAAACATCTTTTCCTTACCACACTTTATCTGGAACATCCATCTTGAGAGAAGTACAGGGTGAAAGATTCAACACATGTGCAACTGTGAGTATGGTTTCACCCCAAAAAATTTTAGGCAACTTTGCATGTGAGAGTAGACATCTAACTCTCTCCATCAAAGTTCTGTTCATCCTCTCAGCTAAGCCATTCAACTGCGGTGTCTTTGGAGGTGTCATCTGATGCCTAATACCATGCTTTTTGCAATAAGCATGGAAAGGTCCTGTGTATTCTCCACCATTGTCTATCCGGATGCACTTCAACTTCTTTCCAGTATGTCTCTCAACTGAGGCATGAAATTCTTTGAAAACATCTAGCACCTGATCCTTTGTCTTTAGAAGATATACCCACGTCTTTCTTGAATGATCATCAATGAAAGTCACAAAGTATTGAGCACCACCAAGTGACTTTGGCATTGGTCCACACAAATCTGAATGAATCAGATCTAAAATATTATTCATTCTGAAAGGAGGGAAGCTCTTGAAAGTAACCCTGTTTTGCTTTCCTGCTAGATAATGAACACATTTCTCCAAATGTACTTCATCCATTCCAGGCAATATCTTCTTTTTAGCTAGACTTGTCAAACCTTTTTCACTCATGTGACTGAGTCTCTTATGCCATAACTCAGCTACACTATCTTTCTCTATGGCATTTACTATGTCGGTAGAGAGTTTCGCTTGCATTATATACAGAGTTGTATGCTTCTCACCTCTAGCCATTTGTCATAAATGAAGGAGCTGCAATATCCTTCATTTGCAAGCTTGCACACAGAGATCAAATTCAGGCGCATATCTGAAATATGCCTAACATCCTTCAGAAATAGTCTGGTTCTGTTCTCTGTTTCCAAGCAAACATCTCATCTGCCTACTACCTTTGACAGGCCTTCATTTCCCATTCTAACAACACCAAAACTTCCAGGTGTGTATGATGAGAAAAATTCTCTACGCGATGTAGCGTGAATTGTAGCACCACTATCAATCACCCAGCTGGTCTCGTGTGATGCAAAATTGACAAAATCTTCATCATAAACGATATTGAACTCGTCTATGGTATTTGTTTGCCCATCATCATTGTTGTCGTCTTTCTTCGTTACTTTGCCTTTATTTGTTTCTTGTTCCTTTTTGAACACCCGACAAAATTTCTTAATGCGACCCTTCCTTTTGCAGTGATGGCATTCAACATTGGCAAATTTGTTTGATTTGCCTCTGCTTTTGCTTCTGGGTTTTTGTTCTTTGTACAGTCTTCTTCCTCTAGACTCTGTGATAAGGGCTTGTGCTTCTGAATCTCTTTCCTTGTTTTGTTTCTCATATAAGAACAAGGCTTCTACAACAACTTCAAACTCCATCTTATCTTTTGCATAAGTCAGAGTTGTTGTGATATGATTATATGATGAGGGTAATGATGCCAACAACATCACAACTTTCTCTTCATCGCCAAAACTCACATTAAATCTTACTAAGTGAGAAAGCTTGATGTTGAAATTGCTAACATGTTGCATCATGCTCACATTATCTTCCTTCCTCATCTGATATAGCTCCTTCCACAAATAAAATTTATTTGCAAGGTTCTTTGACATGTACACGTTTTCTAGAGTCTCCCATGTTTCTTTAGCAGTCTTGCAATTTTTTGATTCAATATTTTGCAAGACACTGTCTGAGAGTTTTAGATGGATTGTACTAGCTGCAATCTCATCTATTTTCTCCCATTGTTCCTCGGTGACGGTTGCTACCTTCTTTTCTTTTCCTAGTAACGCCTTATGGACCTTCTGTTGAATGAGAATATCCTTCATCCTCCTTTGCCATAAAGAGAAATTATTATTGCCATTAAATTTCTCAATATCTACCTTTTGGCTTGACATTTTTTTTTCACTGTGTTTCTTTTTTCTATAAATAAATGCGCCCTGGACCTAATAAAATCTTTTCTGATGTGACAGATCAGTCTATGCTGCAACCACAGAACATATTAAGAATTTTACTAGACCAGCTCTGATACCAGTTGTTGGGCACAGTGGGTAAAAAATAAAATGAATTCAACAGAGTAAAATAATGACACCGAAAATTTAACGTGGTTCACCCTTTAATTTAGGCTAAGTCCACGGGACAAACTTCGAAAATATTTATTCCACTAATAAAATTAATGGGTACAAAGTGAGAGGCAATACAACAAATTGAGATAAACCCAAAATTGTGTCACACAAGTGTTTCCCAAACTCACTATTTTGTCACTCCCCTTTTAGAAAAATATCCCAATATTTTTCTAAGATATTCTTTCTCACTTTCTTACACACAATACTATTTTTCTTCAAAGGAAATTGTTCCTTTGGTTTTGCTTTGCTTCTCTTCTTGTTTTGGTGTGTTGGTGTATCTCTAAGGCAAAGATATTGTCTATTTATAGGCAAAATTGCATATCAATGTTAGTTGCACCTACCATTTGTGGTTACACCTACCATTTATGGTTGCACCTACCATTTGTGGTTGCACTTACCAATTGTGGTTGCACCTACCATTTATGGTTGCACTTACCAATTGTGGTTGCACTTACCAATTGTGGTTGCACCTACCATTTATGGTTGCACCTAACATTTGTGTTTTCTTCCTCTTAAATGTAGGAGGGACTTACAAATAGTACACACCTTCGGATCTTTAGGAGGATCATACTGAACAATCCAGTCCTACAGACAGGAGAGAATGAGGTTTAAATAAGTAACTATTTAGAAGTTAAATTGAATCCAACATTACTTGATGGCATAACATTATGGAACCAGAATACTTCCACAACATGAGCTATCAAGAAGATATCTTCAACACTGCTTCGATTGTAGAATCATTCACAACAATATCTTTCGTACATGTATAATTATAATACCATGTTTTCATTAAGAACAATACCAGCAACTTAAACGAAGAAAAATTCCAGTACTTAAACGAAGGAAAAATTTCATCTATTTTGGGCAACCGAATGAAGATGTTTTACAGCTCAAACCATCCATAAGAAAAGGATACAATGATCGACAAAGCTACCATGTAAATGCTCACAGAAAAAATATGTTATCTCTGACATGCATCTATATCATATTGACAAATAATTTAATTAGCCTATGAGAAGTAATTAAATAACAGAACATGCAATTACTCTCAAATTTTACATAACAATATTTGTTTAAAAGAGTTTTGCTGTTAGAAGAAAATATCAACACAGATAACCCAGTCCATCCAGAAATATGCACGTACCACAGCTGGAATGTCCAGTCCACGAGCGGCAACATCAGTGCAAAGCAAAATTCCATTATCTGCTTTGCAGAACTTGGAAAACGTAGTAGTTCTCTTTTGCTGTTTTTGCTTTCCATGGATATCAAAACATTGCACTGAGATATGCTTAAGAAGATCTGCATGGAATTGGACAGAATGACAAGACGAGAAGAAGACCATTACTTTCTTTGACTGGTTTTTCCATAGAAAAGAAAACAAAGCATTGAACCTCTCCGCACAGGACACAATGCAGTAACACTGCTGTAGCCCCTCATTAGTAACCTATAATACCCAAAACCATAGAAGTTACTGGACGAAAAACAATAAATTTTGGGATACTCCATATGAACATGGGTCACCAAAAAAGGGATGAAATACATAAGGAAAAATTACTACACAATCCCTGGTGGTTTTCACAACTGCAAAAACACTTCCAACTTTAAAAAATAAGCAATTATGCCCCTTGTTTATTACAATATCCGCGCCTAAATTTTATAACTTTTATTAATATTCTTGTAGATACCTCTATCTAATAATTAAGAAATAATGAAAAGAAGAGATATAGTTGTTATTTTTCAAACTATAGGTCCTCTTTGCTTTTCAAAAAACATAGAGGGAGCTATTTGTGTTTGACCCAATAAATAAATGTTTAATACCGTATCATCCCCTGAATTTTATCTTTTATTAATATTCTTGTAAATAACTTTATTGAATAATTAAGAAATAATAAAAAGAAGGGATATAATTGTTATTTTTTAAACTTATAGGTCCTCTTTGCTTTTCAAAAAGCATAAAGGGAGCTATTTGTAATTGACCCAAGAAGTAGATGTATAATTTTGAAATTGCAAATACATTTATACCTTGTTTCTACCATAATCCACATCAACATAGATTGGCGTTGTCTGGAATGACAATTTAGCAAGATCCTCAATCTGCAGGTTACATTAGAAGTATCCTTACAATCCATATCACCAAAAGCCAAAAACTACTGATTAAGAAAAAGGCACAAACATGTATCCAAGAAATGACACTGCCTACCAATTTTTGAGAAAACTATCAGTTGGTCGCTCAACTTTTGCATTTGGTACATAGGTCACCTTATTTTGAAAGGATACACTTGAGTCATTATATTTTAAAAAATTGTAACTAAGTAACTTTATACTACTTTGTTAAAATTAAAGTGACTAATGTGTTCTTTTTGCACGATTTAATTACAATTTTCCCTACACAAAATAATTTAGCTCAAATCCAAGAAAATGATAAACTTATTAAAAAATTGCATATAATAAGGAAAGCCCAAACAAGCTTGCATAAAACAAAAAAAAAAAATGTTGATGATTATCTATTATTTCTTTCCAATGCAAAACCATTCAGTAGAACTCTAATAAATCAAAGTAATGTAAATTTCAATAAAATGATAATAATAATATATTAATAACTATTGTGAGGTACAGGATGCACAAATACCTTCTTGGTTTAGGTTGCTGAAAATAAATCTGTTTGACTTTCCTGCAAATTCCACTAATAAATTAATCATCGGAAATATCTTGTAGGGCATATCGTAGAAGATATCTTGTAGGGCATATAATTTCTTAATTTTGTTATTAAATTTTCAATTCATAATAAAAAAATGAAATGAAAAGTTATTCGATAGAAAAAATTTAGTTTTAATTTTGAAAAAAATTGAAAATTAGATGTTACATGTTTGATAACCAATTTTTAAGCTCTAAAATTATGTTTTAAACTTATTTTTTGGTAAATTTCATCAAACTTTGAATCTTTAATTATTTTGGCTAAAGTTGAAAATGGATGAGTATGGTTGGGTACCTAGTTTTGAGTGTTGAGAAATAAAAATAAGAATTCAATTCAAAAATTAATTTTGGGCAAACTATATTTTTGGTACCCAAAGTATTGGGGCGGTTGCAAATATGCACCAATCTTTCCATCGTTAAAATATATCCCATCGTATTGTTCACTGTTGCACATATACCCCTTTCATCAATTCCATTAATAGGATTGACAACATATTTGCAACCGCCCCAATACATTGGGGAGAAAAAAACATATTTGAGCCTCTCTTTTTTTAATTTAAAAACTAGGCCAAATTCAAAAGTTGAGTTTCAATATTTTGGAAATAAAACTTAAATAAGTTAAGAAATTGCAGTTTGTAAATTGCAATGGTTATCAAATGCGTTCTAAACTAAATGATAGTTAACAAACAAATTTTGTTACACTATACAATGCAAAACGTAATAGAACCAGATAAAGGCGGTGCATAACTACAAGGTCACTCAATTAAGTTAGACAATTAAGCTCTTGTAAAAAAGAATTATGAAAAATATGATTTTAGAATATAAAAATCTTCTATAATCATTTGAATCTAGGAAATCATGGGCCTAGCTACTCTGCAGAAGCTATTAAAAATTACACATAAATTATTCCATTTCAAAACGTTAGTCTTGAATCAATCTCATTGAAAAATGGCATATGAATCTATGCTCAAATGACTTTAAATCCTTATAGTTTCTACCATTAAAAGCCAAAAGAATGAAGGACCAAATCAGAGAGCTTACCTTGGGTAAACTCTTAATAATTTGCTTCATTTCTTCTTCAAAATTCGATTCCAATATTCTATCAGCTTCATCAATCATGAAGCACTGCAAGTGAAACTAAATCAAGGTGGAGAAGAACACAATATATACATCTTTACAACAACTATATTCAGTATTATAATGTAGGTCGTCAGATTCGGAAGCAGGTTAATCCAAATAGTAGAAAAAGGTCAACAATTCCATCAAAAAAATACTAGCATATCATTATGCAGCAAATGTAGTAATCTAGTCAAATAATTGGAAAGGATTTGTTAACTTGTGCATTGACTATCAGGACAGAAAAAAGGGCATAATGAAGTGAATGACTGGTAAAAAGCAGCAAGAGTTTGCTTAAAGGCCTCAACCTAGCCACCCCTATGGGCTGACATTGTTAAAACAATAAGGTTAGACCATGACTGCTGTTTCTGATGACAAAACAAAAGATGCTACCAAGAGTGCTATTGTCAGAATATCCAAGGCAGCCACGGAATATAATAACTACACTTCCACTTAAACTTATTACAAATGGTGCTGGACATGAAGTACCTTCAATAAGATACATTCTCAAAACTAAATTGTTAAAGTCAATAAAAAATAAGCATAAACCAATCACGATACTTCTAGCTTTTGTTCCTAACTATGCATCAGTTTTCTAAAATAAGCCGACTGCAGCAAAATAACTTATCCAAGAACCAAAAATAAATGAATAAATAAATTTGCTGATTTTCTATTTCTCTATTGGTTCATTACATCTATACAAGAAACCAATGCGCTCACACACAATTCTTTATTTAATATTAAAGCTTGGGGGAAAAAAACACTAGAGTTTTATGAACAAAGGAAAAAAAGAGTAAAGACAGGTACTGTTTTATGCGCATGCCCATTAAAATTGAAATAGTACGATTCAATGTGATTAACAAATAGACTTCTTAGGCATTGATATACATCAGAAGATGTATTATATTACAGTTTATTAGAAAGACAAAGAATCCTATTAAATCATATATTCACAGCAAAGAAGGGAAATAAATCAGAAAGCAATTTACAACAAGCATGGCAGCATCTTAAAATTGATAATGAACGAATAAAAATAGTGAAAAGAATAATTATGATGATGATGATGATGATGATGATGATGATGATGATAATAATGATAATAATAATAATAATAATAATAATAATATAATGCAACAGAAAAATGTTGAATTCAACAAACACTGCAAACACAATTCAACAATCACTGCACCGACGCCAAACATTTTTTCCAATATACACGGCGCCTACCAATCAAGCTGTAAATCATACAATTCAATCATGGTGGTTGGTGAAATAGTAATTAGTATTTGTCTATATAAACAATGTAAATATCCGATACAAATAAAGAAAATAAATGAATGAAACGTTTATTTCTTCCTCTGATTATTTCTTCAAACATTGATTTCTTCATGGTATCAGAGCCAAGTCGTTGCTTTATACAAATTTGAAACTCTTGTTCTCTAAAACAGAGATTTCTTTCTCTGAAAATATTTTTTTTCTACTGAAAAAATTTTCATTCAAACACCCTTACAAATATTAATTACAAACATCAATTTTAAGCAGTATTTCTCCCACCTAATTTTACCAGATTACTCTAAACACAATTCTGAACATTTTGGTAAAAACAGAGTAGCAGAAAAACCTTCCACGTGCTCTCACGCGCCGCCTGAAGTGGAGGGTAAGTTTTTCCACGCGCCCCACGCGCCCCACGCGCCGTCTGGAGGTTGAAGATGATGACGTGTCATCCAGTTCGGTTCGGTTCGACCGGTTCGGCTCGGCACAGCGCGGCTCGGTCCGGCTCGAGGGCGTAGCCGGTCCGCGCCTTGGCTCGACTCAGGTCACCTCGGTTCGGCTCAGGTCACCTCGGTTCGGCTCAGGTTGGTCCGGCCAGCGGTTCGGTTGAACCCGATTTTCTCGGTTGTTCACAGTTCCCATATTTTTGGCCGGTTCGGTCTATTTTAAATGTCTCGAACCCGTTTTTTTTCCTGCTCGATTTCTAACACCCGTCCGGTTCATGTTTTCAAGTTTTTTAAACCAAATTTGAATCGGTTTTATGGTTTTTATCCGGTTTAGTATAAATATATATTAAAAACACACAAAAAAAAATATTCTTTAGCCCTAAAATTATTACACCATTTTCTAGTTTGGTTACCATAATATCATGACAGAGGGTATAATTTCATTACCTATGGAGCAATCAAATCCAGTTGTTGTACAATCTGTTCAGTCTGAAGGTGTGTTTAATGCTGGAATTGTTCTTAATGAGACTAATTATGATGTTTGGTCTCAAATAATAGAAATGCATATTGCAGAGAGAGAAAAACTCTCTTATATTCATGACAAAAATTTGCAACCCGAAAAAACATCAAACAATTATAACAAGTGGTATGCAGAAAATCAAAAAGTGAAGAGATGGCTACTTATGTCAATGAGTCCAGAAATCATGAAGCGATATTTACGCATACCTACTCCTCTTGAAATTGGGGTGCTTTGGCTAAAGCATTCTATGATGGAAGTGATGAATTACAGGTATTTGTCTTAAACCAAAAAGCCTTTACTTCTAGACAAAATGGAAAATCACTTTCAGAGTATTATAGAGAGTTAACTGAAATTTTCCAAGAGCTAGACCATCGTGATAAGGTGGTCATGAAAGACCCTCATGATCTAATATCATATCAAGAGTTTGTTGAAAGACTAAGGATACATATTTTCCTTGCTGGATTAGATGATGAGTTTGAGCAGGTTCGTGGCGAAATTTTGCGAAAAGAAACTATCCCAGATTTAGAAGGTTGTTATTCCTTGATTCGACGGGAAGTAGTACGTCGAATCTCATCAAGGAAAAATCTAGAGATGTTGACGCTTCCGCCATGATATCTAAAAATCGTTCTTTTTCAATCAAAGAAGAACGAAAGGTGATCGATAAATCATCATTTAAATGTACCCATTGTCATCAAAAGCGGTCATACAAAAGAACGATGTTTTGAGCGGTGGGATATCCTGGTGGGATCACAACCGTGACTCTCGGAAGAAAAATCCACGACAGATGTCTCGCCACCATTGTCAAACAACAAAGGATCATGTTGCAACCTCCTCAAAGACACGTTGGTAAGATGCTTAAAGTTTTTCTCCTGTTTTTAATAATACATGGATAATTGATTCAGTGCAACCGATCATATGACATTCGATTCTAGACAAATCTCAAAACCATCCTCACACAAACTGCTTTGCACCGCTAATGGTAACACAACCCCAGTCATTGGGGAAAGATCTTTGTCTCTCACTAGTACTTTGAATTTAGACTCAGTACTAGTTGTTCCCTCTTTAGAGTATAACCTTATATCTATTTCTCAAATAACCACTGCTTTATCTTGTTTTGTTATTTTTTGGCCTGACTTTTGTGTGTTCAAGGACATTCAAACAAAGCAAACGATTGGTCGTGGTGTTAGGCGAGGAAACCTGTATTATTTGGACTTGAATTCAACAAAAAATCTACACTCAGATTCTTATAGATAAAACCCTTGGTATTGTGAAGATGGTCAAGCAGACGACCAGGTGTTGCCACCAATAAATTTGCTCCTTTTACAAGATGCTCTGCTTCTGCCCTTCTAGCTGCACCGCCAATAACCAAGCCAAGAGTATGTGAGTGGTACTTGAGCAGGTCCTTTGCAACTGCATGGGTCTGAATTATTTGAGTGGTAATTGGTTAGGAAAAGGTATCATAAGCTAAGAATGCAATCTATCAATATTCAAGGGGAAAGCGCATGCAGTTTGCAGCAAAAGGCAAGTCAAAAAAATGCCAATTTGAGCTTCCGTTCTGCATGCCTATGTACTCACATTGAGAGTGGAAGGCTACTTTTCCTACTATCAGTTTAGAAAGGAAAAAAATGTTTATTTTTCTTGAGATTAATAAACCACAATGCCAATAGGCCCAATAAAACATATGGTAAGTAACCTGAATTGCAAGTTCTCTTGTTGGGCAAATCACCAAAACGCCGGTTCCGTTATGAGGACTAAAGCGTATGTGGTACAACAACTCCACAGCAGGTACTAGAAAAGCAAGTGTTTTTCCAGAACCTGTCCTGGCAGCTCCAAGAACATCTTTTCCAAGCAAAAGTGGGGGAATCGTTCTAGCTTGAATCTGCAATTTAATCAAATTTAACATTTTATATGCATGCCCTATAAAGGTAATAGTTTAATTGAATGACATGACTGTTGAGAATTTGCAAAAAAACAAATATTCCTGTATCATGGTTCTTAGTAATGGAATATATTGTTTCCTAAATATTTGGTTTTAGAGTGAATGAACCAAATGGAATTCAAACTGATGCAAACAAGGTACTGAAAATAAGTAATAACCAACTGCAAGACTATCGAATACAAAATGGTTCCCCAAATAATGTTTTCAGGTACTAAGCCAGTAAGCCTCTTCAAACTTCATAATAATATTATAAATTAATTAGAGATAAATAAATGATAAACAATGGTGAGCATCAGAAAATCAGAAAAGAAAACTAAGAGTAGCACGAGGAAGGAAGAGACAAAATGTGCAGCAAAAGATAATTGCATTCTTGTGAAAATATTACATATATAGTAAGGTGTGGTAAAAGTCAATAGCTACATGTGCTAGACTAGCTAGCCTATAATGCAAGGGGTGTGTGTATGCCAGAGGTGTGAGTAAGTGGTAATTTGTTGGAGCCATAACAGAAAAGAAAAGTCATGCCAAAAAGGCAATTCTCTGCAAGAGCAGTGCCAATGTTGTAACAGAAAGTGATGGTGCCAATGCAGTTATTTATTTCTTTGCTAGAAATATTTTAATTCCCGGTTTAACATCTCCCTTTAAGATCATGGTCTTGGCAAGACTTTGAACTTAGTTCTGAGTTCAAAACTTGTTGTTCCAAGTGGTTTTGTCATGGCATCAGTTAGTTGTTTTTGTGAGGGAGCGTACTCAACAAATAATTCACCAACCATGACCTTTTCTCTAATGAAATAGAAGTCTATATCAATGTGTTTAGTTCTTGAGTGCAAACACAGGGTTTTTAGCTAAACACCTAGCACTGATATTGTCACAAAAAACTATAGAAGACTGAGGCAATTGAATATGCAATTCTTTTAATAATTTTTGAATCCACAAAACCTCAGTGATGGTAAGTGCTAGAGCTCTAAACTCTACTTCAGTTGATGAACTTGATACAAATTTTTACTTTTCAGATTTCCAAGAAATAAGTAAGCTACCAAGAAAGATACAATGTCCTCCGGTGCTTCCTCTATCATTTCCACAAGCTGCCCAATTAGTATCTGTGTAACCCATAAGATCTAGAGTATCTGTTTTGTATAACATAACCCCTAAGTTCGTTGTTCCACATAAATATCTAAGTAATCTCTTAGCTGTAATCCAATGACTAGTGGTAGGATAGTGTAGAAACTAACATAATTTATTTACAAAATATGCAATGTCTGGGCATGTAAATGTGCAATATTGCAATACTTCCATGATTGTTTTGTAGAGTGTAGCATTTTCTAGTAGTTCACCATCATGTTTTGATAGAGTTTTACCTAATGGAAGAGGTGTTGTTATTGGTTTAGTTTCATGCAATCCTACCTTTATAAGAAATTGCTTAACATACTATTGCCACAGCTCACACTATGTAGGCCATTATGGGAACACAAAAATAACAACTAAGGTACTTCTTCTTGTTATTTTTGGCCTACACTGTTTAGAGATACCTACCTTTATGTAAATACATGCGATAGATGCCAAAGGATAGGTAATATTTTTAAAAGATATGAGTTGTCCTTGAATAGTATACTTGAAGTGGAATTGTTTGATGTTTAGGGCATTGACTTCATGAGACCATTTCCATCATCCTTTGGTAACCAGTACATACTAGTAGACATGGATTATGTGTCAAAGTAGGTAAAAGACATAGCTAGCAATAAATGTGATGCCAAAGTTGTCTTGAAATTTTTGAAGAAAAACATTTTCACTAGCTTTGAAACTTCTATGATCATTATTAGTGATGGAGTTAATCACTTTTGCAATAAAGCCTTAATTCTTTATTGTCTAAGTGTGGGATTAAGCATAAGGTGTCTACCCCTACCCAAATCAATGGACAAGCTAAAGTGTCTAATAGAGGTGAAAAGAATTTTTAGAGAAAATAGTAAATAATTCTAGAAAGGATTAGGCATCTCAGTTAGATGATGCTTTATGGGCGTATAGAATTGCATTTGAAACACCAATTGGTTCCATCCTATATAGGCTAATTTATGGAAAGGCATGTCACTTATTGGTGGAATTGGAACATAAAGCATATTGAGGCATTAAAACAGTTGAATGTCTATGGACGTAACTAATAAGAAAATAATGTTGCAAATAAATGAATTAAATGACTACGGTAGAATGCCTTTAAGAATGCCAAGTTGTACAAATAGAAAACAAAAAGATAACATGACAAGAAAATTATACACCATATTTTTGAATCGGGACAGAAAGTATTATTGTATAACTTAAAGCTCAAACTGTTTCTAAGCAAACACTAGAGTAGATGGTCAAGTCTATTCACTGTCATTAAGGTAACCAACTATGGAGCTATTGAATTAGAGAACAAAAAAAAAGAATCGTTCATGGTTAATGGGCACAAAGTAAAGCACAATCATGGAGATCCACCACCAAATGAAAAAGTTATGATGACCTTGGTGGATGCACCGTAGAAGTTGAAATGACCGTCTAACCAAAGAAGTTAAACATAACGCTTGTTAGGAGGCAACCCAATGTTATTATACTTATGTTTATTTGTTATATAGGTGACTAAATGTGAAGGGAAATGACACAACAAGATTGGACAATGTTTGTGACAGAATGGGGTGTGCCAAAACTAAGGGATTTTTTTTTTTTCCTTTCACCCTTTCATATTCATATGCACACATTGAGGATAATGTGCAACTTAAGTGTGATGAGGGAAACTTCATTCTTTACTTTGGTATTTAGTATTCATTTTCTTTATTTTTAGGATGTTTTTGATCATGAATTAGGTAGAAATTGATGAATATATGAAAACCAAATGCATGCATACTTGATATGAAACATATAAACCTAATGATAGAATTGGTTATCATGACTAGGATAAAGAATGTAACATGTTCATTAAGATACTTATATTAATCATATAATATGTTTGCTAGTTTTGATTACATTGATTCATAATTTTTACGCACATGCTTATGATTGATTTTGGTGCTCTTGTTGAGAGAATTTAGGGTAAGTTATGCTAGTCGATGAGATCTACCATATTTTAGAATCTATTTGATTATTTCTTGAAGTGCAATCCTAAATCGTATTTAGCATAAGAAATAATTTATGCCTTAATTGGATCAATTTAAACTTTCAAGCTAACCATTGTTTATATCCTTAGTCACCCATTTGAATCTAACTAAAAACCATTCATATCTTTAAGCCACATTTTAAGCATAACCAATAAGCATTACTTTTACCCTTATACCTTTAGGTTGCAAGAAAAATACAATCATGTACTATGCTATATAGTAACATAAAAGCAAAGCACCCTATTTCTGAAGGAAAAAAACAACACAATCATCTCTATAAATAAAAAGAAAATAAAAACAATAAAATTGAAGAAAAGTTCAAACGTGTTGTGAAGTTACAAAAGGATGTAGAATAAAGAAAAAAATGGTAAGACAGGGTATACTAGAACATCAAGTGAAAGTTCAATTATAGTAAAACATTGCATGATGAATGAAAAGAAAACTAAGATGTGAAATAAGCCTAAATGTCTCCATTTATTTACCCCCACCTAAGCCTTACATTACAAGCTTGCAAAGCCCTTTTGATCTTTAGTTAAATGCATAATTTACATTAATGGAAAAGGATGTGAAAAATAGACTTATGAAACTTGTTTTACGACTTAGTTTATTAGCATGCTCATATAAGTTGATTTCACGAGCACATTGAATGAAGTCATGTACAATACACACACACAATCAATTTGTCAAAAACCTTATATATCCTTATATTATTGAAATGTCCATTGATGAATATGTGAACTTCTTTGTTGTAGAATTGTAAAATCTTTGAGGGGGACAATTTTTTCTTAACATGCATGCATTAATAGATATATGTTTGTGAATGTACTGCCCATATTATTTTAACTAGTTAGATTAGTTTTGTTTGAGAACAAACAAAGAGTTAAGTTTAGGGTTATGATAACTCTACAAAAGTAAAGTTATTTAGCCACTTCAAAACCTACTATTTGTCTTATATAAGGCTAAATATCATGAAAATGCTTAATTAATGTTTAATTATTTCAACATAGGTGAAATGAGGACAAGTAAGGTAAAAACGAGTCAAAAACGAGAAAAAACAACTCATGCTACAGCGGGCATTTTCTTGTGTCGCAGTGTACGCTGCTAGTATGCATTCAGAGCGCTCCATGCCATAGTGGGCTAAAAATTTTGCCCCAATGTGCCTTTTTCCACTGGTGATTAGCAAGATCCATGTCGCGGCGAGCACTTTTCTGTGCCCCAACGTACGTTGTTTTTCTGGTCAAATTTTGCCACAATAAATCCATTTTTAATCTTAATTACATCTTCAACCCTTATATCTTTTGGGAGCTAATTCAATGGCTTATATTAAGTCGTTTTTCCTTTAATTAACCCTAATGAGGAAAATTTTAAACACATAATTAAGAATCAAAAACCTAGAGCAATTGTCAAAAATAGAAAGAAAAAAAGTTCCAAGAGAAGATTAAAGAAGACACAATTTTGTGAAAAATTAAAGAAAAGATTAGTACTACAAATTAAGAGATTGAGTGTATCTCTTTTTCTTTTCCTTTCTTTGTCATTTTTTATGTATTTCTTTATGAAAAATCTGAGTTATATGAACTTAATTATGTCTAACTAATTTATTAATCTAGTGGTCTTATGAACCTAATTTTCTACATATGTTAATCTAATATTTTACTACAATTGTGATTGCAATTCAAATATATTATTCAGATTGATTTCTATGCTATTAATTTTTTGACCAACAATTGATCTATAGAGAATTAAATAGATTTAAGAGAATTATTTAATTGCTTGTTTTGATCAAATAACATGCATAGTTCTTTCTTTATGAAAAATATGAGCTATACGAACTTAATTATGTTTAACTAATTTATTAATCTAGGAGTCTTATGAACTCAACTTTCTACATGTGTTGATCTAATATTTTACTACAATTGTAATTGCAATTCAATTATATTATTCAATTTGATTTTTATGCTATTAATTATCTGACCAACAATTAATATATAGAGAATTAAATAGATTTAAGAGAATTATTTAATTGTTTGTTTTGATCAAATAACATGCATAGTTTCTAGATAGGGATGTATAATTTTTATGTTTGATATCTATAATTGATGAACTTAATTAGTATACAATCTAATTCATATATGAGTGTGATTAGATTAACTACTCTATGTTGTATAGTTTACTTAAAAAGAGAATGCATACTAGATTACATTCAATTGATCATGTAATTAATTAGTAATTATTTTGAGAAAATTTTAGTGATTTACATGCTTAGAAAATTGGTAAATTAAAGATTCTTAGGTCATTATCTCGTATATTTTCGTAGTTATTAAGTTTTGATTTGAGTTATTAGTTATTTATTTTTTGTGTTTTTATAATTTTTTATTATCTAAATAATATTCATAATAATTATATTAATACTTAGTTATTACAAAACTTTATGTGATATCGATATCCACACTGAGATACATTAAATTACTCGCATGACCCGTACACTTACGGTTCGCGTGTCAACCATCTTAATTGCATATGTCTAGCACTTGAATCATTAGTGAAGGCCTTCTTTAGGGAAGACAAACATACATATGCTATATTTTTTCCAACTAAATGCTTCAGATAACCCGATGTCAATCAGGAATAAATCCAATTTTTTTACAGCACTGTCTCTTCTATCCCATTCTCCATAAGCAGGGTTGGGTTAAAGGTTTCTTCAGTTTTGGTGTCACCTGTATCTTGATTGATAAGAGTGTTGTTTTCTTGATGACTTTAGGTAGAATATCAGCTGAGCCATTAATGTAACCTTGTAAACCATATACTGTAACAACGTGTTTCACCTATTCACGCCATATTAGATTGTGTCATATAACTTAATATTGAAATCAGGGTTGATTGGTAGGTTATAGCCGGTTGTTGGTGCAGAAAATCTGAAAAGGAAAATAAGAGCACAGGTTGGTTTGATGAGATACATTTGTGGTTGTATTTATGAGCACAGGTTGGTTTATTGGTTTTGAGTCAGTAGACTCCATGACTAGATTATGAAGCCGGCTCTGATACCATGATAAACAATGGTGAGCATAAGAAAGTTGTAACAGTGAGTTACTGTTACGTGAAGTGAAAATTGTAACGGAAAAAAATCGTAATTAGTAACATGAACAGTGACACAAAACATATCGTCACTGTGACCATAAAGCAGTGCAGTTATGAGGAAAATTAAATATCAACAATATATAATGTATATTTATTATATTTATAATATATAATAAATATACATTGTATTTATAATCATGATATTTTTCCCAATTGTGAGTTTCCCCTAAAAGAAATTAAAGCAGTTCCATCAATCAAAATAGAAAGGATGGGATGAATTTGCAGGATCATACATTATATTTACAAATAATTAAAACCATAAATCAAAAGAAATACGCCATTACATACCTGAGTCATTTGCTGAAAACCCATCTCATGAATGGCCTTAAGAGTAGGGTTGGACAATCCCAAAGAAGCAAATGACTCCGTACTCATTATACCACACCTCTCTAACTTCTGCTTTTGCTTCTCTGTGTCCTCACTATTGGCGTCTCTTAGACTTTGAGGCTCGCCTTGCTGCTCCACCTTCTCACCCTCCTGGTCCTTCTTCCGCTTGCTATGCTCAAATTTTTTGCTATATCTTCCTCCTTCTTGGGTCTCATAAAGGCTACCAAGGTTTGATTCCTCCATCTTCATGGCTCTCTTTCTTCTTCTTCTTCCCCTCAACAGACCCATGTAAAGAAAATTCAACTACAGCCATTGCAACCAAATGGCATGCGATTTTTATCACAAGTAGACACAGCCTTATCAAATATATAGTAAGTTCGGTGTCAAACGTTACCCAGGACTTCTCATAAGTAATAACCCAGCCTCTTTTTAACTAGAATAATAATAATAATAAGATAGCTAGTTTGTATCCAATTAGGAATTTTGCTGAGCAATTAATTAAATAAAATAATATTGATTCCGTAATTATTGATAATTTTATGATATTCTGAACGTAAAATCTTATCTAATAGAGATTTAAATATTATCAAATTATAAATTCAAGATTGTTATGCTATCTTAAGAGGACTTTAATATTTATTATTATTAAATAAGATTTATTTTCTCTGTACTTTCTATTCTTCATATTCGTATTATAATTTACATTTATTTTAATTTTATAACACATTTTCCATATCATAGTTTTCATTCAAGACTCGTGACTTTATACATGTAATATGATATTGGTCAGAATATACCACAAAATTTTAGTGGTATAATGCAAATCACAGAATAAATAAATAATTAAAATTTTAATTAGATATAAGTATGAGTATGAATAGATAATCTTTAAAATAAATAAATAATTAAAATTTTAATTAGATATAAGTATGAGTATGAATAGATAATCTTTAAATTATGATTAATTAAAAAATTACAAACAGATAGATATTTAATCGTATATAAATAATATAAAACAAAAATAAATAAGAATTTAACACACGATATTTTAGATGAAAACAATTCACGTCAACAAACCACCTAACTATTCATTATGAAAATCAATGTTCAATTACAAGGTCATTTCATATAATATCTTTCAAGATAAAACCCTCAAAGTAATTTACTTATAAACCATTGTTTCTTTCATAATCTACACAAGATAGGTGTACGAATCCGAACTAACATTTCGATAACCTAATTCAAACAAGCAATTGAACCTGTTAAGCAAGTACATAAAAAGTTAGCATAATAACATAAATGCATAGTGTGTCTTAAAAAAAATTTAATAATGAAAAATCCTAATCAGAAAATTCAAAAATAAATCAGTTAAACTTAATCATTTAGAAACCCTAAAATAGAAGTTGAAGCACAACTTCAATAAAAATATCTTCTTTAAATTAAATAATCAAATTAAATAATTATGATCACACATAAAATTATATGATCCAAACATTCAAGAGCCTAATCGAGAAGAAGTTGTATGAACATAATCACAATATCATAAATCAAATAGGTTTATTAATCAATCAATCATAACCACACAATATTTAATAGATTAATTATAGACATCAATTTTGATAGGAACCTCACGAATGTGAAATTGCATCATGTTAAAACATTCAAAAACATACACCATACAATCGCTAATATTTTGGCCCATAATGAACCCAAATTGATTTTGAGACAAGATGCAAGAGCATATGTCTCCCAGATGCCTAGTGACAATCTTTATTATTATCTTGAACATATAGTTCCTAAAATGATTGACCGATATAGATCAATAGTGTTTCCTTTGCATTTTAACATATAAGGATTAAAAAAAATTGAATTTAGTCTCGAGTTCATCAAACCCGTTTTAAAGTAATCCTAAGATGCTCATATTATGTCTGTACCAATGATGTCCCAATAATACTGAAAAAATTTACCTGTAAAATCATTTGGCCCATGAGCACTTATAGGGTCCAAGTCAAAAATTGTGGCATGTGTGGCCTCCACAGATAGTACTCTTTGTAGATTGTTGTTGTTCTTAGAGGTGACCAAAGAGGGCATGAATGACTCGATAAAGGTCAAATCCATAACCTTACCCACCTAAATTGAAAAGAGATGCTTATAAAACCCCAATATATGACTAGCTATTATTTCAAGGTCTTGTATAATCTCTTAATTGATTTTTAAATGAGTTAGATATTTTTAGGTTTTTAATAGCCAATAGAGAAAGTAAAAAAAATAGAGTTTTTATCACTAACCTTTAGCTATTTTAATCTAATTTTTTCCTCTAAAAAGGAATCTTATTGATGTAGCAATCTATCTAAGTTAGCATAAACATCATATTCTAATTGGAGAAGCTCCTTGAAAAAGGAGTCATCGTACCATTTTTGTATGTCTGTAAGGGTAGCCAAGGCTATTATAATATTTTGATCTAAATTACCAAAAACCATTGTTCTAAACCTTATTGATGACTCTATGAAAGTAGAGTCATTAGTGTACTTTTTTGCTTTCTATGTGCTCGTTTTATTCAATAATTAATATTTTTGAGATTAAAATTAGAATATGAACTTTTTACTAAAAATGGATAAAAATAAAAATTTTAGAAATTTTATGAACTTTTTAAGGCAAGATCAATCAGAAGACGTCATATGAATGTCACGCAAGTAAGTAGCTAATAAGACACGCCATGTGGATGGAGAGGGCTAATTGTACAACGCTACGTGTACTAGGTGATGCAATCCATGCCATGCGTCAGGAAGACATTAGTCTACCCACGCCACATGTCAAGCGCTGATTCTCCTAGTGAATCTCTCATGCCATGTGTTGCATTCCTATTGGCTAATGTTGTTAATTTTTCCTTTTTTTCATCTCACCTTTGATCTAAAGTTGATCCAATGGTCTAGATTTAAATTAAACTTAATTTGACTCCCTAATTACCTCATAAATCCAAATGAGCCAAAAAATTATCTATTTTTTATTAGTTTTTAGAGCAAAGAAGATATAAAATACATAAAAATTCAAAAGAATATCCAATTTTGGTAAAGATTAAAAAGAAGAAGATTAGTGCTACAATTAAAGAGATTGATTGTATTTCTTCTTCTTCTCCTTTTTTTTATCAATTTTTATGTATTTTTTTTATAAAAATATGAGTTTTATGAACAAAATTATTTCTAGCTAATTTATTAATCTACGGGTCTTATTAACCCAATTTTTTACATGTTATGATATAACATTTATCCCAATTATGATTTCAATTTAATTATATTATTTAATCTCTTTTTATATTATTAATTATTTGGTCAACAATTGATCTATAGAGGTAGTTAAAAATATTTGAGAGAATTATTTAATTGTTTGTCTTGGTTAAATAACATGCATAGTTTCTATGCAAAGATGTATGATTCTGATATATGTGATCCATAATTGATAAACTTTTTCAGTAGTATGTAATTTAATTGACATAAGAGTTTACTTGATATATGAATACATGTTAGATTTGATTCAATTGATCATGTAATTGATTGGTAATTATATTGGGAGGATTTTAGTGATTCACATATTTAGAAAATTAGGAGATTAAATATTTTCATATATTTTCTCATATATCTTCTTAGCTTCCAAATTTGAGTTAATTAATTACTACTATTTATTTTTACATCTTTTAATTTTGTTTTCTTAAAACACAAAAAAAAATTGATTTTTACTTTTTTAATTTTAAAAATTAGTTTCTAATACTATAATCTATGTGGGAACAATCTTTTCTTACCATTATATTACTTATTGCAAAACATATACTTGCTTAGTCACTGAACACAATTCGTGTCGATTAAGTTTTTGACACCGTTGTTGGAAAAAATTAAAAAAGAGATACAACTTTAGTATAGATTCAACCTTAGCAACCACAAGAAGCCCTTCATATGGGACTTCAAATAGGCATAGTTCATCTTATTAAAAAGTGGAGGTCAGCCTATATTATCTTCTTCTCCCAAATCCATCATAGACAAGTGTATGTGTATGTAAAACACTAATATATAAACCTAATTTATGCCCATCCCTAATTCCCAACTCTGTCTCAATTCTCAAACACTCGGTGCCTCTTTTTTTTCTTAATCTCTGAGAGGCTCAGAGGCCAGATCACATCCCGCCATCCCTATTCCCTACTCTCATTTTCTCTAATTTTTCTTCCATCTAACAGTGCTACGTTGTCGTCAACCGCTGCGTCTTCGCCAGTCGTCACCAGTCCGTTCATAGCGTCGCCTGTCGCCTCTCACAGTGCCAGCCATCCCCATTCACAGCGCCATCCATCGCCGTTCATAGCACCAACCATCGCTGTTCACAACGCCAGCTATCGTCGTTCACAACGCAAGCCATCGTCGTTCACAACGCAAGCCATTGCCGTTCACAGTGCCAGCCATCGCCGTTCACAGAGCCAACCATCGTCGTTCATTTCAGTATTGTTTCTGAAACCTGAATATCTATTTGTAGATGTTGAAATATGGTTAACTTATATCTAATTGCTAAAATAATTATTGATATTTCTGTATTATGGTGGAAGGCTTTGCGGAACCTTGAGAAACTATGCTTTTTTCATTTCAGTATTATTTCTGAAACCTGAATATCTATTTATAGATGTTGAAATATGGTTAACTTATATCTGATTGTTGAAATAATTATTGATATTTCTGTATTATGGTGGAAGGCTTTGCAGAACCTTAAGAAACTATGTTTTTTTCATTTCAGTATTGTTTCTGAAACCTGAATATCTATTTGTATATGTTGAAATATGGTTAACTTATATTTGATTGCTGAAATAATTATTGATATTTCTGTATTATGGTGGAAGGCTTTGCAAAACCTTGAGAAACTATATATTTTTCATTTCAATACTGTTTCTGAAACCTGAATATCTATTTATAGATGTTGAAATATGGTTAACTTATATCTGATTGCTGAAATAATTATTGATATTTCTGTATTATGATGGAAGGCTTTACAGAACCTTGAGAAACTATGTTTTTTTTCATTTCAGTATTATTTCTGAAACCTGAATATCTATTTGTATATGTTGAAATATGGTTAACTTATATCTAATTGTTGAAATAATTATTGATATTTCTGTATTATGGTGGAAGGCTTTGCAAAACCTTGAGAAACTATATTTTTTTCATTTCAGTACTGTTTCTGAAACCTGAATATCTATTTGTAGATGTTGAAATATGGTTAACTTATATCTGATTGTTGAAATAATTATTGATATTTCTGTATTATGGTGGAAGGCTTTGTGAACCTTGAGAAACTATGTTTTTTTCACTTCAGTATTGTTTCTGAAACCTGAATATCTATTTGTAGATGTTGAAATATGGTTAACTTATATCTGATTGCTGAAATAATTATTGATATTTCTGTATTATGGTTGAAGGCTTTGCAGAACCTTGAGAAACTATGTTTTTTTCATTTCAGTATTGTTTCTGAAACCTGAATATCTATTTGTAGATGTTGAAATATGGTTAACTTATATCTGATTGCTGAAATAATTATTGATATTTCTGTATTATGGTGGAAGGCTTTGTGGAACCTTGAGAAACTATGTTTTTTTCATTTCAGTATTGTTTCTAAAACCTGAATATCTATTTGTAGATGTTGAAATATGGTTAACTTATATCTAATTGCTGAAATAATTATTGATATTTTTGTATTATGGTGGAAGGCTTTACAGAACCTTGAAAAACTATGTTTTTTTCATTTCAGTATTGTTTCTGAAACCTAAATATCTATTTGTAGATGTTGAAATATGGTTAACTTATATCTGATTGCTGAAATAATTATTGATATTTTTGTATTATGATGGAAGGCTTTGCAGAACCTTGAGAAACTATGTTTTTTTTCATTTCAGTATTGTTTCTGAAACCTGAATATCTATTTGTAGATGTTGAAATATGGTTAACTTATATCTGATTGATAAAATAATTATTGATATTTATGTATTATGGTGGAAGGCTTTGCAGAACCTGAATATCACTTTACTTGCTGCATTGTAACATTCTCTTTCTTCTGTAGGTTCAAAACTTGGTTCATGTATAGTAAAGTGACTACTCTGTTTATGAAATAAAGTGACTATTTTGTTTTGTGTATGGACCTCCCTGTTGTGACTTGTGAGATTAGTGCTACTTTTTATCGATTCATAATGAATATGGAATATAGTATGATGATAATGTTTTATCATGTCTTGTAGAGTTAGAGATTTGTGAAGAAGACAGAGACTTTAAATATCATGACAATTGAATATGTTGAAAAGGTAACGTGAGATAATAGAAAGTATATGTATATATTTTTTATATATTAATTTAAATTTTGAAAATTATTTTTTTAGAATTTTTTACCACAATCATCTCAAGAAGTAAATGACATTGAACTTAATGTGGAGGTAACAAGTGGTGGGACTTCAAGTGCCGATCAACATACAAATGTTCCTCTCCTTGCATAAACCTCTTCGCTTGAAAATATACAAAGCCAACCATCAAATGAATGTAATAAGGAAGAAGATGGGAAGGCTAAATTAAAGTCTGAAGCATGGGTTCATTTTGATAGGAAGAAAATTAATGGGATATGGAAGGCAATATGTAATTATTACGGAAAACAGTTAGGAGGTGATACAAGGAATGAGACATCTCATTTGAAAGCACATACAAAAGGTTGTCCATTCAAACGTCAAGAAAGGGGTATCGGTAAATCATTGTTAAATCCTAACAAGAAAAGGGATAGAATTGAATTAGGACATTGGAATTTTGATTCTCAAGTTTCTCGTGATAAATGTGCAAAGATGATAATTCTACACGAATATCCTCTTAGTATTGTTGAGCATCATGGATTTAGGGAGTATACACATTCATTACAACCAATATGGAAGCCTATTTCTCGGACGACAGTTAAGAGAGACATTATAAAGATTTATGATGTTGAGAAAAAAAATGATGGATATATTGGAGAACAACAAAAGTCGTGTTGCAATCACGAGTGATATGTAGAAGTCTGGAAATCATAACAAAGGGTTCATGGCTGTAACTTGTCATTTCATCGATGACAATTGGTATTTGCATAGTAAAATAATAAGGTAATTTTTAAGTTTATTGTTGAAATTTATACATTTCTTATTAAATATTTTTTTAGAGATTTGATATATTAAATGATTGTATATAACAATTTTATTGTTATTATATAATTTTTTGTAGGTTTATATATGTTCCTGCTCCACACAATGCTGCAGTTATTGGTCAAGAATTAATGAGTTGCTTTTTGGATTGGAACATTGATCGTAAGATTTCAACCTTAACTTTAGATAATTGTTCTACTAATGATTCAATGCTACCTGATCTGTTAGATTCATTAGATAGAACTTCAATGTTATTGTATGGAGATATTTTTCACATGCGTTGTGCTACTCACATATTAAATTTGGTAGTGAAAGATGGGTTAAATCTAATTTCTCAATGCATTGTCAAAGTTGGAGATAGTGTTGCATATTGGACAGTAACACAAAAGAGGGAGGAAAATTTTAAAAAGATTGCATCTCAAGAGATAAAGTCTTCTTGTAAGAATTTATCTCTTGATTGTCAAACTCGTTGGAATTCTACTTTTTTAATGCTTAAAAATGCATTGTTTTATGAGAAAGTGTTTCCTCGTTTAAAACAATTGGATAAGAATTATAATAGTCTTCTTGATGCATTGGATTGGAAAATGGCAAGTACAATTTGTGATAAGTTAGAAGTATTTTACAAGGTTACTGAATTGATTTCTAGTTACAACTATCCCACCATAAACATGTTATTTCCTCATATTTGTGACATCAAATTGTCATTATATAATTGGTTTAATGATGAGGATGAATTGGTCAAGGGAATGGCGTCAAACATGCTTGTAAAATTTGATAAGTATTGGCAAGAAGTTAATATTGTCATGGCTATAGGAGTTGTTTTGGATCCTAGATTTAAGATGAATTATCTCGAATTCTATTTTCCAAGAATATATCGAGAGAATGTCATTTTTGAAATTGAAAAGGTGAGAACAAAGTGTTATGATTTGATAAATATGTATCGAAATAAATGAATTTTAGAAGAGAGTCGACAAATGAAATTTTCAACACGTTCCAATACATCTCAAAGTTCAAAAGGTACTAATGTTCTTAATCCTAGTGGTATAAACGAGTATAAATAATGGAAATTAATGCAAAATAAAGCTGGATCTTTGAAATCTGAGTTAGACTCTTATTTAGAGGAGGCTGATGTAGAAATTTTGGATGAAGAGTTTGATATATTGTCTTGGTGGAAGTGTAATAAACACAAGTATCCAATAATGCATGATATGGCTAGAGATATCTTGGCTATTCTGGTCACCACAGTTGCTTCAGAATCTACATTTAGTACAAGTGGTAGAGTAGTGAGCAAACATCGTAGTAGACTCTAAGAAAACACATTGGAAGCTTTGATGTGTACTCAAGATTGGTTATGGGCTAATATTCATAAACAAGGTATAAGTTTATATATTTAATACTTGTGCATATTATATTTTATTAACACTTGTTTTATGTATTATATATTATTTATTTAATTATGTATTCAAATGTTTTATAATTTATTCAGATATGTTATCTCTTGGTTCATCCGGTTCCACTATTAATATTGCAGAAGATGATGTTGAGGTAAAAAATTTACATTATTTATTAATCAATTTATTATTTTGGTTTATAAAAGTGATTTTATATGTTTGATTTTTGCAGGAAACGCGTACAGTTGATGAATAATTAGAAGAAAAAAGTTTTGATTTATTGTAATTGAAGTTTTCTTAAATTTATTTAATTATATTTCAATATTTGTATTAGTTTATAATATTTTATTTATATCTTGTGTTTCTTGTTGATATGTATTTAATCTTATCTATATTCATAGAAATATATATTATTAAATGTTGAATTTTTTATCATAAACTCAAAATAACAAATTTAAATTGAGATAATAAATTCAATATCAACCATTTGTTTTAGTTGGATTGTATTGCTAAAAGGAGTTTAATTGAATAGGATTTTAAAAAACAGTTTTTTTCGGTTTTTTTTAATAATTGTCCCGAACTATTAATCGCGGGTAAAAAAATGTCCCTAAACTACAACGATTTTTGGGTGGTTTCGAGGACAGATTTTATAATTCGGTTCGGGAACAGTTATATTCAAATCCGTCTTCGTCCGTCCCCGTACCCATCCCTATATATTATACTAATAATATATATATTATAGATAATAAGGTAAAGTGTTTTGTTTTTTATATTTTTGTACGTTGTTTGTTATCTTATTTTTTAATTTAATTATTAAAATATTTTAAAAAAATTAATTAATTTAGAGAATTTTTTCTTAATAGAATAATTTGGTATATATTTCTACCAAAATTTAATCAATTTAATATATTATATTTTTTTGAAAAATCAAATTATTATGTTAAATTTTGTTTCACATAATTGATAAAGAGAAATTTATTTATTCAAAAAAAATATAAAATTATCAAATAAAGTAAAAATATGAAATAAATATATTTCTATAAATCTACTAAAAGATATATAATTATCACCTAAACATTAAATCTTGACCTTACATTTATATACCTAATAACAAGGTTTTGAATCCACTAAGCTACAATAGCCAGCTCGAATAGTAAAAAATATTACACTCCTTAAAATAAATATAAAATTATTCAACAAAGTAAAAATATGAAATAAATGTAACATGCTAATTATAAACTAAAATATATAAATTATCAAACAAAATATATCAAATAAATAGAAAAATAAAATATATATTATTCATCTTAAAATAGATATAAAATTATTAAACTAAGTAAAAATACGAAATAAATACTATTTTATAAATTATCTATTAAAAAATATAAATTATCAAACAAATCAAAACATCTCAAATAAATAAAAAATAATAAAAATATAAATTATTAAACAAAATATATCAAATAAATAAAAAGTAAAATAATATAAAATACAAAACCACGGGATCTCCTTTATAATATATTAATAGGAATTAATATATAAATATAGTAAAAAATATTATATAAAATAAATATAAAACCACCTACTTCCATAAACTATTAGGAATGAGTCATTTTTTATGTAATAAATTATAATATAATAAATAATTATTAATTAAAATAATAAAATTTATATATATTTTTTCCTTTGGGAAGTATATAAATAAATAAATAAACTTTATACTTAATTTTTTATATATAGGACAAAATAGATAGAAAGATCATAGATATAGAGCGCACACAACCCAACACATATGACATATTTAGAAAATTCATGCTAAAACTAGCTGATCCGTCAAAATAAGAGAAACATTTCCATGTATAGGGAGAATTATTATGGCTATAACATTTCCAATTCTGTTTCATTTCTCTGAAATCCTTGGATTAAAGCATTCTTCTTCGGGTTTCAGGGAAAAAAGAGAGGAGGAAATTAAAGCCCAATTTCATCTCGAAAACATATTGATTTCCTCCTTACAAGTTCAAATCAAAGGCCCCCTAATAATTACCACATGTTTCATGAAATCAAAATTAGAAGCACAAAAATGAAATTGAAAACAGATTTTGAAACAAAGTTAATTGACAAAAAGGTGATCTCATGATGCCCCATTCCTTGAAACCATTGCTATAATGGCAGGTGCAATTGCTATAATCACAAGTTTATGTGGTTTTAGGAAAAAATTATCACCAAAATCATCACCAATTATAAAAGTAGATCGGAAATCATCAGAATTGACAAAAGAGAAAGCAGTAGTGAATGATGAAGATATGAAAGAACTCTCACTTCCTCCTTCAATGACACAACAAGCTAGATTATCTTTATCATCTTCAAAACCAAATATTAAAAAGTCTGCTTCTGAGAGAAAATTATTATCAACGTTGAGCATGAAAGCACAAAGAAGTTTGTCAATGGTGAAAAACAATATAAATCAAAAGGATGAACAAAAGAATAAAGGGAAATTGAAGCATGAAGATTCAATATGGATGAAAACAATTATATTAGGAGAGAAATGTAAAGTAGCACATGAAGAAAATGGAGCTATTATTTATGAGGCAAACGGGAAAAGGATATCAGCATATCATCCAAGAACAACTAGTTCATTATCTGTTTCTAGGCAATGCTCGTCCATTGAACAAGACTCTATTCCAATCCAAAAAGGAAAATTAGAAGATGATGATGACAAACAACATCAACAAAATGATGATCATTATCAAGTCGTAAATATGTCATCTAATTTGTAGTAATTAGTCTATTTCTTTCTCTTTCTTTTTTTTATTTCATGGGTTTTAAGATTAAAGGCAAGGCAAGCCCTTTTTTCCTTCCCTATTTTTTTTTGGAACGTCGTTTCTGAATTTTGGGTTTTCTGGGCTCTAATGAACAATTGAACATGACTAACTTTTCATATGTCTATCGTGCTAACTTTTTTTTTTCTTATGGTTATAGCTTTACATAAAGTCTTTTTTTTTCATTATATAATATATATACCTGCCATTTCTAATATTTTTATGTCACTATGTATCACAAATTCACTTATAATACAATCACATATAATTCAAGTAGACACGTTGATAATATAGATTCGAATTATGTCTAATATAAATGGGTGTCTTAAGTGTATAATTAATATGTTATTTAAGAACAAAAATTGATTAATTATATAAGATAACTTTTAGATAGTGTTTTATTTCTTATTCTTTCCCACAGGAAACTGTTTCGATGATAAATAGATTTAACAAATGATATTAATAAATCATCATAAATATATAATAATCCAAATGATAGAATCATATTTTTTGAACTTAATTAATAACTTTTAAAATTAAAATCAAGTCAATAAAAACATATATTCAAAATTAGATAAATTTTATATTCTCTTTTTTCATTCGTTTTTGTAATACAAAAAATACATACTTGTATCGAATATTCCAAAAAAATCGACGCTAAAGTATGTTAAAACAAAAAATAAAATTAGTTTATATTCATTGTTGAAAAAAACTTACACATTAAACATAACTCACGCAAATCTATGTCGACTGTTTACAAAATTATGCAAAAAGAGACACATATATCCATTTTTATTGTCCTTGTACAAATAATTTAGATAAATCTATTTAACAAAATAATTCATAGACACCTCACTCTCACTCTCACACTCTTTTTAAAAATAACATGAAAAATTTTAGAAGATTCATTGCTCCCATTTTGCATATAGTACTTTAGTGATAGCAACATTCAATAAAAAGTACAAATTTGATGTAATTTTTTATTTTATTGAAATTTTTCAATTACGTGCGTTAGATATTTGTGATATTTTTTTACTATTTTTTTCGCTATAACATTAATATCTTCTTTACCTATCATTTTTAAGTCCTTATATATATGTTTTAATATATTTTGACTTATTTTACATCCTCTTCAATCTATATTCATATTTAATGTTCATTCAAATTTTACTTAGTTTATACACGTTTTAATGAATACTATATATAATTTTTGGATTTTGTTTATATAAAAATAGAAAAACAATATGTAATATATAGTTTGTATGAAAAAAACTAAATTGAGCTAATAGAAAAAATAGTTTATCTACATAACTCGATATATAAGCATACATATCAAACCTATAATCCTCCTAAGTAATATTAATATCATAACGATCATTGAATAAGTAATTTTGTCAAATCATCAAAAATACCTAAAAAGAAAAGAACAATTGAAAAAAAAATCTCAATTTAAGATGCTTAATAAGAGGAAAACAAAACATAAAGAAAGTTGTTAACTTTTAAGTGATATGGAAAAACAAAATCTCAATTTAAGATACTTAATAAGAGGAAAACATAACATATAGCTCTTAAGTGATATGGAAAAACAAAATCTCAATTTAAGATAGGCAATAAGAGGAAAACATAACATAAGAAAAATTGTTAGCTCCTAAGTGATATGAAAAAAAAAAAGAGGTTTAAAGGATCGTTAAAGGAGTCAAAACATGTATTTAAGAACTCAAAAATGAAGAGAAAAGAAGTTATTGTTATAGTGAAGGAAATGGTAAAGAATACCACAAATACCTTCCATTTAATATACATGTATTGCACATGTGTACATGGGTAAAAAATCTCCAATAAACTTAAAAATAGCATTAAATTGATACTTTTTATTAAATTTAAGTATCACTAGGGGAACCCATTCTTAGGCTCAAGAAAAGAAATTTACTAGATTCCACTAACCTTCCTTTTTGTTATAGCTAAATAGCATTACCAATACCAAAAGCATAACTGAGAGAATAAGAGTGAGCACCATTTAAAAAGCATTTACTTTAGGGGTAATTCAATCTTAGTTTGGCTTGAAATACTATCTTCCAATTCAAACTGAACCAAACATTACATTAACCAATTTAGTATGATATGGGATTCGATCGTGAAATTCGGTCCACTTTTTGTACCAAAACTATTGAACTTTTACATAATTATGGCTAGTTTGAAACCAAAAGGTCTCTATGAATCTTATATTATCACATACAAACAAGAAATCTCAAGCTCCTAGTCCTTCTGAAAGACGTTTTCGACATGCTTATTATTCCTGCATCCAAGCAAAATAATAATAGTCACAAACGGAATAGATTAACACAGGAAAAAATAGGTTCCTTCAAAGATAGCGAATGATGATCGTGCACAAAATAAATTGAGACGTAAGAAGTGAAAAATTATAGTTTCATGCTGGGATAGAAGCTTAGTGAAGCAAAACCTTCATCGCCAACACAACAGTTCTAACAATTTATCTTTAGTTTCTAACCTTAAACCTTTTTCTTCGTGCATCTTCCGGGCTGGAGCAGGAGATGAGTTCTTGACGTTTTGGAGCTTCAATTGTATAACGTGACACTACCGTATCTGATACCTCATTCTTCTCCTGTGTCTGACGTTTTGAGTTACGGAAAAAGCCATTCTTGTCCCAATTAACTTCATAATCTGCCCTCATTCTGGATCCTTGCTGCTCAATATCAAACCACCTTTAGTATCAAATTGAGAGAGGGGCACAGGGTTGAAAAAGAAGAGACAGTGACCGTAGGTTAATGACAAAATAATAATCTCTCTTTCATTACCGATGTTACTAAAAGATTCCATAATCATGCCTGCGTATCCTAAACAGCAATTGGCTGCTGGAGCCAGCCTTTTACCCCAGTAATAAGGAAAAATCAATAAACACAGTGCATATTTCCAAAAGGGAAAAGAACATTATAAAAGAGACACAATTACGCACCTTTTGCAAAGAGCGGCAACATAACACTTTTAGAGTATAGTAGAAGTCCCTGTATTTCTCAAACTGAACCACAATCTTACAATGTAAACCTGAAATTATGCCTACACCATCCTCGTCTGCATCCTTACCTAGATCATCATCCTCAGCAACATTAAGGTTCCTATGGAGTGTGTGTTAAAGTGGCAATAAGAATTATCATGGTTGGCTAATACCATAATATCAGGCACAGAGACAAGAACATGAATGATAAAGTTCAATAGAGACATTTTAAACACAAAATTCATTCACATTTCTAAAAATGCAAACAAGCTCTTTACACAGATTATTAGAGCCATGACAAGTTGCTGGATTTAAGGTCAGTAAAAACTATAGGTATGGATTTTCCTTCCTGTTTCTTCATAAGCAAACAAGCTAAAATTTTAGCACATATGTGATTCCGAAGAGAAGGAAGAAGCGACTCTCTCACCCACTCTTCCTTTCCTATTCAATCTTTTATGGTAAAATCTTTGGATATAGTTCTCTTTTTTCTGATTTTTCACCAAAATCACAGATTTTTCCATTTCCACCAATACCTCTTAGTTTTTTTTTTCTCATCTAATTATGTTTTCTTGCTATTTCGATATTCAGAGCTCTTCCCTTTCTTCTCATTTTCCTCTACTAATCTTTATCCTCTTTTAATCTGCAATATATTCGTCTGGTCCAAGCTTTCTACCATCATATCTTCTCCTCATTAAACACTTCTTATCTTCTTTTTTGTCACTTTCCACCATTTTTTCTCTGCAAGTTCCCTTCAGTTTCTTTGGGTTCAATTTTGTTTTTTGGCTCTTCAGTGAGCCTAAAATCTACTGCCAGCTTTATAGGCTTATCCTCACAAAGATCCATTAGGTATCTCATTTTAATTGAGTTTTCCGTCGTTTTTCATCTTAACTTCAGTCAGATTTTCTTTCCATCTTCATTTTCTCTTTGGTAATTTGCTTCCAGTATGGTCCATTGGTATTTGGATAATTATCTAGCAACTCTTGAAATTGATGGTTGTTAACTTGTATAGTGCAACCGTGCAAGGATATTGAATTGCTCAGTTATCTTTTGCATGTGGTTGTTTGTTATGGTTTTCAATGCTTAAGCAGTGCGAGGGATTCCAATCTGCTTTGTGATCAGCTGGAATAAAGGTTAGAACCTTCTATTTCTGTCATCTTAAAAATTTTGCAAATTGATTTCCTCTTACACTGCTTAAATGATTGATTAAGAAAACATGAGAGATAAAGCATATAGGCAAACATAACTAAAGTACATAGACTGACTTGCTTGAGGGCTGGTTTCTCTGCAACTTGGTAGCTAACATGTGGGTAGCAAGGAGCCTAAGGAATTGGATAATTGAGATGCATCTTTGAGATGAAGGAGTTTAAACCATAACTAAAATATATAGGCTGGCTGGCTTGGATGTTATCTATCTTGAGTAGCAGCTATGAGTTGGAAGACTCAGTTGCTGCTATATAGTATTTTTATAGCTAGATACACTTTCTTTCTTTCTTGGATTTTTTTCCTCCCTATTTTCTAATTTGTTTGTTAATATATCTCCTAGACCCTTTTACTTTTTTCACTTTTGGTTTTTGTGTTAGACAGGTAACTCTGTTTTGTAGGTCTTAGTAGAAGTAGATTTTAGCTGGAAGTACTTAGGCCATTAGTACTTGTATTCTCTACACCTCTAAGCTCAATACTGGAATGGAGCAGTGAGAGTATGTTTAATAAGGGTTATATGTTGTAATGATTTGGTTCCGTCAAGTTTGTTCGATTGTTGCTCCTGGGTGTAGGAGTTCGGTTGGAAGTCATAACTGTTGTATTTAAGGTTAATGGTTGCGTTTAGCTTTGGCTTTTAATGGAAATTTCAATTTGCTTTTGATACAAAAAATAAAAAAATAAAAAACAAGAAGAATTCCTCATTCTGAACTTTACATCTCATTTAAGTACTACGTCAAGCATACAATCATAAGAAATCATTATGAACACTTAATTTCTTTTATTGTATTCTCTTCCTTTGTCCAAGAAATTTTGAAAACCCGCCATAAAATGCAATTCAGGGAAGCCAATAAACTCGATCTTACAGGTTCATACGGAGAAAATAATATCACTTGTATTCAATTTAAAAAATTTCATGCTTAAAATTACATATCATTACATAAGATATTATACGGTAACAAGATATAACAACAGAGAAAAATTAACACCAAATCAACCGGTGCACAAAATGCGCTGAAACAAAACAGTTCAAGTTGAGAAAGTGATGTCAAATACAATAATAATCATTTAAATTATAATTTATCTATATTGAGTTTATTATCATAAAGATATTATTTATTTATCTTTTAAATTACAATTTAGATTATCATTTAGGATTTTATAGATTGTATTGTTTGATATTTTAGTCTTATAAATAGAAACTAGTATTAAAAAAATATACCTGGTTCACTTTACTTTCTCAATTTGGATACATTGATTATCTTGTTTTTATAGTTATATTTGTAAAAACTTTAGTCATTTTAGGTCATTTTTGTCACCTTTTTTTCACTTTTTTTTAATTTTTGAGACATTTTCCTCTTCAAACATCTACCAATCTCTTACCAACAAAGTTTAAGTTTCCCCAAAAAAATTATCCAAACAAACTAAAATTGACAGGAAATGATATAAGTGTTCAAAAATTCACCATTTAAAAAAAGTGACTAACATACTCAATTTATGAAAATACACTGATGAGAATGTCATCCTACCCAATTAATATCGTAATTATTTAAAAAATTACAAAAAATAACACTTTTAAAATTTATAACAATATTAGACGAAGTCCAATTGGATGACAATCAACATTGAAAGGCAACCAACATTGAATGGGTCTATAAGACTGTAGTTCAAGGCATCTAATCGGATGTAATTCAAAATGAAATAATGTGTCATATTTTTATAGTTATAAGTTTTATCGGTACTAATTTTTTATTGTATTCCAGATTATTTTTCATGTCATAATTAGTTGAATTACTCCTCAATTTAAATCCCTAGCCTAAATTCATCTTATCACTCTTCCGTTTCGTCTAATCTCTCTTCTATCTCCATATCTTTCTACATCAGAAAAACTCAGATAGAAATTAAACCAAAAAGG
Source organism: Hippophae gyantsensis (assembly GCA_030763125.1). Taxonomy (NCBI): domain Eukaryota; kingdom Viridiplantae; phylum Streptophyta; class Magnoliopsida; order Rosales; family Elaeagnaceae; genus Hippophae; species Hippophae gyantsensis. The sequence goes on from CM061038.1 coordinate 31,655,296, forward strand.
CATGCCTTATCTTTCCAAATGCTGAGAAGATAGTATGAGTAACCAGCATTGAAGGCTTTGACGAAACTCTTGGCTCCGCAAACCAACGAGATGGTACACCCTTCAATATTATAGTATCAGGCTCTTGTCTCCCTCTTCTCGAATCCACTGCACAAAAAAACTAAATTATATCAAATTCATTCCCAAGCTAAAACAGAACTCACTTCATAAGAAACCATTTAAAACTATCACTAACCTAGATTCCCAAATGCATAAAACTCCTCCCAAGCCTTTCTCATTCCTTCAAAATCATCACAAACTGGAACAGAAACACCTAGCTTAAGCTTCACCCCTTCTATGTTCACCTCAATCCCATCCATTTTCTCAACGATGTATGTCCTCCAATCCAAAAATTTCTTTTCCAACACCTTGACGTCGTTCTCTCCTTCCCCATCGGCTTTCTTGCTTTTCCCATTAATAATGCTAAGGTCTCGAATAAGGAGAGTGCCATGGGCAAGAGGATCAAATCGTTTTCGGTTTTTAATATCTTTAACTCGTATGATTTGAAGGTCTTCTTCAGGAACGATAATGGGTACTGAGAGCGAGGTTTTGAGGAAGTCAATGAGTGTGTGCTTGACCTTCCACTCATCAATTGGTTTGGTCACAGAGTGATTTGCAGGATAGATGGAAAGGTCGAGTTTTATGCGGGGGACAAGTGAGAGGCCATTCTCTATCTCTAGGGTTTCTGTTAGAGGAAGAGAATCTAACGGTCTCATACTCACCTTCTCTGTGAAAATTTACAATTGGGCTTTCATTTTCCTCGCCAGTCGCAAGTTAGCAATTACAACGCAAAAATTTACGAGTAACTTTACTTTTAAAAATGTATGGATTTGTTCGTATATTTTAAAACATATATTATAAGTCTATTATTTATTTTTAAAATTTTATTTTTAATTAATTATTTTAATTTTATTATAATTTAAGTATACAAAAATTTTGTGGTATCATAAATAAAATATAAACTTATCATTGATGTAAATAATTAAAAGTTATTCTTTTAAAGAAAAATAAATATTTTTATATTGATAAATTTACTTTTCATTAAGATTAAATAAAAAAAATTAATAATTATTGAGAAATTGAATTGTTTTGAATAATACAGTTTGATTTTTACATGATTCAATCAGGTTTAATTTATAAAAGAAATAAATTATTTAAATTGGATTAAATTGTTTGTATTTATGTATTTATAATTTAATAAATATAATAGTGTATATAGTTTAATAGATAAATAAATTATTATTTTATTTTGTATTCTCAAATTAATCATCTAAGAATAACAATTTTTTCGATTATTTTAATTAAAAGTAGATAAAAAAATGTTTATTGAAGTGTGTATGTTTCGAATTAAGGTAAAAAAAATGTTAATAATGTAACAAAAACCAACAAGTTAATATTTAATTTATGATATTATAAAATTATTTTAATATATATTTAAGTATTTATATTCTAAATTATTATATTAAATTTAATTTAATTAGATTAATTTTAACGATATAAATTTGGATAAAATTTTATCCGAATCACTTGATGCAACATGATATTTATATGCTAAGTATTGATAAAATTAAAATAATAAATATAAAATAAACTTATAAGATAAATAAGTGACTTACTGTATACTTTTTAAAAATATATATACTAAAATAATTCTTTTTAAAAATTAAGAGACATCAAACCCCGTTACAACAAACAAATAATGAATTCCTACCTAATTTTTTCTGTTTGTATAAAGGAGAAGGCTTAAATATGTTTGATTTAATTATAAATTATACCCCAATATTCTTTAGTAGGGCATATGATACCTATTTTTTTTTTATAATCCTAATATAATAAATAATGTTACTAAGATAGGGTTTGTTAGTTTAATCTAACAGTATAAATAGAACATATTTTTGTTATTAAACTAATCTTTCTTTCTTTTCGTTTAAGAAGATATTATGCCACTAACAAAGAGAAGATTTTACTAATGCTTCAACTATGAGGTATTCCTCCTTAACTAAGAAATTTATTTATGTTTCCTTTGAATTTGGAGCTCATTTAATATTCAATTTAATTTGGTTATTTCGTTTTGGGTGTAGAGATATGTACATGTGATTTGACTCACCCATGTGTCATAAAATCTTGTTAAGTGTAAAAGAAATATTGATACAAATATAAAAAGAAAATATGTTATCTTTTTGGAATATAAAATTAAACTAATAGACTTAAGCAAAAATAAAAAATAAATAAAATTAATAAAATTCCATCGTAATAACATTATTTTTTAGGTTAGATATATAAATTTTATAAATCAAAAAGTTGTAATAATTATATACACTATTGGTAAACATTTAGGATATAATTTATAATTAAATCGATATATTTTATATATTTTATATCTTTAATATTAAAAATATTTTTATTATTTGTTACAAATATATTTTATTTTTTAAAATTAGGTGTCATATAGGTATTTTAATTTAGATTATTTGTATCATTTAATCTCATAGAATAAAAAAAATATTATTTAATCTATTAATTATAAAAAAATACTAATGAATAGAAATTTAATATAAAAAATTTTAATAAAAAATAAAACTTTGATAATTAATAAATATTAAAAATAATATTTTATAATTTTTTTATATTAATTATCACTTTTATTATTATTAAGACTCATATTTTAATCGTATTTAATTATTTTATAGAAAAATAATAATTTTAAAAAAAATCATAAAATTATATATTTTATTTTTATTTGATCATTTTTTATAACTAAGTAATTAATTAATTGATATTATTTATAATTTAAAAAATTAAATAATGTAAATAATCTAATATAAAAAACTTCTTTTTACTAATTTTTACCTATTTTCGTAACATTTATATAACTTATTCATTTCAAAGAGTAATATTTGTTTTTTTAACATCATCTGATATACTATTTTAATTGTAGGTATTGATTTTGCTGGAAGAACGTCAAATAACAGGTATAAAGGAGTTTAATATATTTTATATACATTTTTATTGAAAAATATTAATTTTTTAAATATTTTTATTTTTTTATTTTTTTTTATGTTATTTGATAATTGGATGTATTTAGAAAAAAAAACGAATAAACACCATCCGCTTGGAGCCAAGTGTCACAAAAAAGAATTAACACCGTATCTTTATATCTTACAGGCCACAAAGTGTCATTTTATGTTCTATTTCAGAGAACATAAAATCGTGCAAATATACATGGTCACAAGTAATAATATGATAAGTAAAATATCGTTCTCACATAGATTTGTTACTAATATTCGTTAATTATTAAAATTATTTTAACCTAATTTTATCCAAACAGTCGATAATTTGATGCAGTTTGACTAACTAATTTTTATAACAAATTGCAAGAAAATTATAGGATTACAGTTTCACCAAATTAATCCACTTGAATCATTATATTTTATCTTGAGTTATGTTCTCGTATTTTAAGTTGTTAACCAAGAACTTCTAATTTATCCATATATCTCTTCCGAGTTCCATACAGACACATCTCGTTAAAATAATTCACTATATTCTTATGAGAATTAAATTCAACCAGATTTATTAAGTTCTAAGTTCTCAAATAGTTACACATACAATAAAAGTATATTCCTATCCCTTATATATATATACGTTATTTTATCACGAGTAACACACAAAAATGCTTTTTCCAAGTTTATTTAAGTGTCACAGATCAATTAATTAATCTTCCGATAATTAAATGCATTAAACACAGATAAAATAAACAACTTAAAACCGTTCCATAAATCATTCAAAAATAATTAATTCAAATTTCATAATTTAAGCTACACTACAACCCTAGAACAAATAAATTAGTTCATAGCAGAAATTAAAATTACAACACAAAAATAAAACATTGCAGAGAAACAAAAATTAAAAGAAAATAGATTAGGAGAAACCCTTTCACGATTCCTCAATGAAAAATAAATTTCTTCCCTTTTCTTCTTCTTTGTTGTCTTTTTTCTCTGTAATTTCCCTAAGAAAATACAACACAAAATGTCAAATAAACGTTCTGCGTGTTTTGTGTAACACGTAGAGAGGAAAAAAAATGAAAATGGTAAAGAGAGAAAAAATAACAAGAACTGCGAGCCAAAAAGAAAGAAAGAAAACCAAAACTAAAAAAAAACAAATTCTCCTCGCGTACAAAATATATCCCCCCTTTTGAATTATTCTTTTTATTATTATTATTATTATTTTAAATAGGGGACAAAAATGTATGAGAAATTAAAATAACAACACGCGTGAAAACAAGCTGCGCGTTTCTGATTTTCTTTTCTTTTCACGCATGCCACGTGTCGCCGTGTGATTAGTTGCGAGAAATAGGGAGACACGTGGCAGCTTTTCATTAGGTGGGAAGATCAGACACATGGAGAAAAGTTGGACCGCGTCGCACAAGATTTCCTCGCGCTGGAAGTGCATTAACGGCTGGAAAGTAGGCGTCGTTTCTGCGTTTTTATTTTACCAAATGCATGACACATGTCGTCATGTTATTATCTGGAAGATAAATGAGACACGTGGCTGCTTCTTATTCCGTGAAACTCGAGGGTGCACACCGCTTGGATGTACCGCGTCACACGGGATTGTAGGCGAGCTGCTCGGTGCCTGACAGCTTACTTCCACGCGTTTTAAATCTGGATCGTCCAACAGATCCAACCGCCTCAGGAATTCCGACGTAATCGCTCCTGTTGCAACTGGAAGTCACGTGCCTAATCTTGACCATTGATGGATTGATCGAGCGGTGTGTGTTAAGCGTTGTGAATGTCGCGAGTGGCTCTTCTCCTACACGGAAATTCAACTTTTTATTAATTGCATTTTGACTCACAAATTTAATTTAAATTAATTTATAATCTTTTGATATTTTCAATTTAACCCATTTTTAATTTCAAATTAAATTGTGATCTTTTTATAATTACAATTAGGTCTCTTTTTTATTAAAATTTATTAATTTACTTTAAAATATATTTATTAAAAACTAATACTAAATATTAATTTAATTAATTAAAAATTAACTAAAAATGTAAATAACTAGCAATTATAATTAATAAAATAGACGTAAATCATTGTATAAAATACAGTTATTATTAGGCTTTCATTATTTTCTAATTTTATATCTTGCAGTGTAAGAGATATTGAAAGGCAATATTATTTTATTTTTTGAATTATTATTTCATAGACTAAATCATTTATTTCCTTAATTTCTTGTTTAAACTATGTAGCATTCCTTTCTTTTTTAAAGGTTTCTTCTTGATAGTCTATGAACTTAATCCTCAATACATAATTTTTTTAACATCTAAGTTTCATTATTCAAGTACTTCAAAATCTGTTAATATTTGTGATTTTATTATTTGTTCAATTTTTTTGAAAGTCTTATTTATTTATATGAATTTATTTTATCCATATATTGAACTATTATGACTATTTGTTAATAAATATCGTATTATGTAATATACTAAAAAATGATGATTTTTTTCTTTTATTAAATCTTCTTTGTTCAAACTCATAAATTAAACTTAATATCTTATTTGACTCTTTATCATTAATACTAATGACAAACTTAAGATATGTTGCGAATTTTAGTTTTTGATATCTTAAATTTTCATAATTCATTTTTAATAAAGTATATTTTCGATTTATTATTTTATTATCTAACGGTGCTAATTTTATTATTGTATTAATTCTTCATCTAAAATGTATTTATTAATGTTTGGATTCATCTTAAATATTTACAATTTTTCTTTTATCTTTACGAAGGATTTTTGATATTTTATTCATAATTATTTTTTTGTCAATTAATGGTATTTAATATATTTCTTTTGCATCTGTGATAGTAATATTTATTTATTTATTACTTATTCCGTAAAAAAATATATATTTATTTAAAAATATTTTCATTATTCTCAAGAATTATGAATGTTTGAATCTATCTCATTTTCAAATATTTAATTTTACATTTTGCATTTAAAATTTTTTTTTGCTAATCATCTTTTCTTGTGAAAAACATACTCACATATTTTTTTGTTTTTTTTGTTTTTTTTATTATTTTTTGATTTTTTATTATTTATGTTATTTTTATGGGTATTATATAAAAATTTACTATTAATAAGAGTATTTGCCATATTTTAAAAACCTTAGAATAATTTGAAACATTACATCAAACTTTTGGGATATTATTTTTTAAGGATTTAATTTTTTTATATTTTTTTGAATTTTTTTTAGTTAATTACATATTTTTTTTAAAATATCTTAAGATGTTTTATATTTTTATTTTTATTATTTTTATAAATATTACATAAAAAAAAATTATTATTATCTTTTCAAATCGAAGAATATGTATAATATTTTTAAAACCTAAATATTTTTATAAAACCGTTAAGTCTCAATATAAAGCATATTTAAATATCTATTGTGATTTCTAATGGACTGTAACGACGTCATATATATTGTGGATGTTTAGATCCACTAGTTCATCCGCTATATCGTAACACTGGCATCTGCCTGGAGCTAAGAGAATCGAACGGCCAATAAAATGTAATGCAACCCAAGCTTATATCAATATAATGTTTTGGTTCGCACGATATATAGTTGCTTCCCCTTTCCCGTCAAGGCAACCAGTCCAAGAAAGGAAAACCTTTTGGACATATTTTATCTTCATATCACTTTTTTATCAGATCGGACCAACTCCTTGGGTTCCAAATCCGAGATTGTCCAACTCATAGAGTGAACATCGTAATTACGGGCCACAAAGTTTTCAACTTCAGAAAACATAAATTAGATTCACATAAGATTCACATAATTTTTTTATACTGGGTTTCCATTTGTTTTCATATCTCTCAATCTAAATCTGATTAAGAGATGAAGGATGATGATGGTCTTCCAACAACGGCATCGAACTCCAAAAAAGAGAGCTCAGATTCGAATTTAATATTCGGTAAAGGTAGATACAAATTCTGGGCATTGGCTGCTATATTATTGCTAGCATTTTGGTCCATGTTTACTGGCACCGTCACTCTCCGGTGGTCCGCCGGAAACCTCAATCGTCTTTCCGACGACTTCGATTCCCCAATCCATGAAGATCTCGATGTCCTTGTTAGTCTCTCACTTCCTTTTTCTTTGATTATTTATGTAATTTGTAATAATTTATGTGTTCTGTGTGGTTTTGGAGTTGGATCTTGTTCAGAATTGAATGTAATTTGATAGGTTTTCTGGTTTTGGGAAATTTTTGGGGCTTAGGAAATGGAGGAGAGGGAGAAATTGGTGAAGCATATGTGGGATGTATACACGAATAGCCGTCGGATCAGATTACCTCGGTTCTGGCAACAAGCATTTGAAGCTGCTTATGAGGAAATGACCGGTGATGACCCTGGTGTTAGGGATGCCACCATTTTCGAGATCGCTAAAATGTCAGTGCGATCTGTTGGTATTGATCCGCCTCCTATCCAATCAACGGTAAGTTCATAATTTTCCTAGGATTTTTATTGAAATTGTTCTTGATTGAGTGCAGAAATTCCTGTTGATTAGGCTCGTTTATTAAGTTAAAACCTAATTAATTTGTCTTTTTTATTATCAAATGATTTTCGGCTTCATTAGCATCTATTTCTCCTAGTTGTTAGTTTTGTTGATTCTGCTCACTTATTAAGGTGAATCTAAATGAATTTTTCTTTGTCAATGTCTTTATCCTCAATTAAATGATTTTAACTTCATTAGCATCAATTTCCTCTGGTTTTTTGTTTTGTTGTTGAATTAGCAGCTTCATATATGGAAGGTGTTATATTTTTTCGCATTTATTAGATCTTGATGAACTTGAAAATCTAGGGTTATGCATTAATTTCTATTAGTTGTAAATAGAATTGAGACTTGGGTTCCTTAATAGTACCCGAATTCTATTTTTGGTACATTTGTTTTACCCATATTATTAATTAGTGCTTTATTGATACCCACATTTAAAAAAATGTTCTAATTTGGTGCAAATTTTCCATGTGACCAGCACATGTGATTTTAATGAAGGATAGTTTTGGCATTTTTGTTTCTTCCTGTGCGTGCATCAGAAATAATTTTTTTACCATTTTTGAGTCTTTAAATGGAGATTTTAATGATTTTTTGGGGACTCATTTTACCTCATCTTTAACCCTTCATCTTCCTTTAAAAATTGTCCGTACAAACTGTTGTTGAGTTACTGTGAAGAAATTGAATTTCAAATTGCAAGCTTTTTGCAACAGATGAGCCATAACTAGTATAGAAGCAGAATGAAATGCAATATCCATAAAGCCTACTTGTATAAAAGAGAAACAATTCATTCTTTTGTTTAGGTTTGATCTTGAAGTGGAGAGAGATAAGAGAGAGCACAAAACCAGATGGAGAGAGAATGAGAGGGGGAGAGGAAAGAGATAGAAAGAGGAGGTTTGAGAGTTTGAGGAAGAGGGAAGAGGAGAGAAAAAATAAAAAAGATAAAAATACCCTTTAAAAAATATCACATGTTGTGCACATGTCAAAATTCCAAATTTCAATTACAAATTTGCACTAGATTGGTATATGCAGGTATCAATTAATAATAAGGTACAAAAATGGAATTAGGGTACTACTAAGGTAGCAAACCCTAGAATTGATGCAGTATAATTTAGGTAATTGATATTTTTATAGCAGAAAACACTAATGCCAGAGCAATTGAAAATTTTACCTAACATTGTAATGCTGTAACGTTTCTAAAAATGGAAACATTACTTTGTCATTAGGAAAAGTTGTTCCGACAAGAGGACTGTCCTAATTTTATTTATAGCCTTGTAGATTTTCAGTTACCTAGATTGCTCGGATGGATCTGTTCTTTACTTGCTATTTTTTTCATTAAACTTCAATTCTCTTCTATACCAACTCAAATGCCTACCACTAAGGTCTTCTTGCTTCTTGTTTATGAGCCAGTGATCACTTAATACCAAATAAATTTTAAGCTGCAAAGACTTTGGTAGGCACCTTTTCCCATCTAAGAACAATAGTGGGTATAGCTCCTGCTTCCTGAATTCCTGATGTGCTATAACTTTACTCGGTAATGGATATAACTTCGTACTGATCCTTGTTCTTGGTTTATACCGGTTTTTGGTGGTAGGCATTTGACTTATTATGAGAGATTGAGAACAAAATACCTGTGAATATTTTTGCTATAATAAATTTGGTTGTTTACCTTGATTTCTGTCTCAATAATAACCCTTTCTGAATACTTGTGTCTATAATGGAGTCTTATTTAGAGATCTATATTAGCCAATGTCTAGTCAAACTATATTTCCATAATCTTACCAAGCTACGTTACATCTTGGTCGGGGTCCAAGTTCAATAAATTTAAAGTTTACAAAGTCCATGGTATTTTGAAATATAAATGTATAATACAATTGTCTCAAATGAAACGAAGTATAGTACAATTAATAATCTATTACATAGCCACTCAAGAGTACTTGCTTAGTTGAATCACTACTCAAAATCTCTCAATATTCAATCGACCATCGAAAGTACATGCATATTACCTGAAAAAGTGGCACCTTATAAAGTAAGCATTTATTTGTGACCCCCTGAATTAGTGAGTTTGATATGTCATTATTCATTTATGTTATTGGCACGAGGCTTGTGTGGTAGATAAAACAGTACATGGCTACTTGGAAGTTGGAATTGATACTGATTACTGAATGGGCTAGCTAGAGAACCTAAGATAGTTTTGAACTTATCAATCACCATAATTCATTATCCATTAGTAGAAATAAGAAACTGCTCTGACATATATCTGTAGATTGGTTTCTCTTGGAAATCAGATTGAAGCTTGCATGAGCTATGTGTCATTTTACATTGTGGTATATTTTTTACCATAATAATAGCTTAAAACCTTAAATTGGATTCGTTATTATGTATATTTCGTTAGGTTTCATTTTATATGATATATACTGTAAAAGTTTACTTGAAACTGTAGTGCTAGTGCATATGTAGTTTTTATAACTCTACCTTCTCTTTCTTCTGTTTCCTCGCGACTCCCGGTGTTGGCAGATGCTTAATTTAGCATTTAAATTATATTTCAGCTATTTGATTTCTACGTCTGTCTTTCTGCGAGTCTTGTAATAGGTGGTTGATAAGGATATAAATTTCTTAAATGTGGATCTTCTGTGAAACTTGAAGCAGTTTTATAAGGATAGACAGGCAATTCGATTTGATTTGTTTAAGATATCATGTCATTTTATGCTCTCTATTAATTCAGACAAAGGCTTGCCTGATTCTTTGTTGGCATGATTTGGTCGTTAAACTCACAGACAATGTATTGCTCAATACCTTTAATGAATGTGGTATCTATGTTTGTGTGCCTTTTTCTTGTGCTCTTTCCTTTATTCATTATTTAATATTTTGGAATTCTAACGTGAACATTATTAATTGTGTTTCTGTCTTTCCTACCGGTATTGTCAGAGTGCACGGGAACTTACCAAGACTTTGAAGCAGGCAGTAAAAAGTGGTCAAGTTTTGACGTCAACTAAGCGAGTCCGGTGATATGAAGAATGAGGAGAAGAAGAAGGAAAAGGCTTCAAATCTACACTATTTTGTGCTTGCAGCAGCCCATGCTACCCAAAGCTTGTGAGGAGAGTAGGGATGGTCAAAGTCATACTCGGTACTTCTGTTTCAACATCGGGCAAAACTGTCTTTAGTTAGGTTATCATTCTTCCAATTTTTGGATGTCATAATTTTGCCATATGGATGATAAACTTAACAACAACCTTATGAGCATTCAAGGGAAGGAAGTTTTCTCTGTTTTCACATTTCTCAAACTTCCAATTTTAGAAGTTCCCCCAAGTTAATATGCCTTTGATAAAGCATGTATGTACGAACGTTAATATGCCTGTAACCTGCATTATGCTTGATCCTATTATCACAGTCCCCGTCCTCATATTTTAGGGTTTTTTTTTCTTGATCCCTTAATAAATGGGTACATTAAGTGGTTTGATCTGTTAATTCTTGGTCTCTCGCCCAAGAGTCAAGTAGTTTAATGAATCATTGAATTGGTTGTTTCTGTCCACGCCTTCACAGTTGGTTCAACCTTCAAGATCCACCCCAATTTTGGGTGTAGTTTAAACTTTTAAAAAAATAATTAGTTGTTCCCTCGCTTTTATTTCTTTATTGAGATAATCTAGCTATTTTGCAACTGTGTCAATGTGTCAATGTACAACATGAGACGAACAAAATACGATATGAACATAAAATTTAATCCTAATTGAGTGATAATTTTTTCATGCCTTTATGCCTTGCAAGAAAAGTAATTATGTAAATTTTTTATGTGTTCACTAACAGGTGAGTACCATATAATTAATATCAAAATATGGTACAATTGTTACCTTAATTGCAACTAGAATACTAGACCTTTTATCTTTTTAGAGAATTTTAATATATATATATATAATTTAATAAGAGTTAGAAAAAGAATTATTCAAATGAAAAAGTAAATAAAAATTAAATTAATTTTGATTGTCTACTCATATTATTGTGAAATCACGGTAAAAAATGTGTAAAATTTTATATGTCAAAATAATTATATATAAATGAATTAAACTTTGGATCTAAATAAGTACTCGAGGAGTCAATCCATGGAGTATTTTCGAAAGTTTCATTCCAATGATTAAATAAGCCTCAAAATGTAAATTAAGTAAAAAAAATACAACGAAATAAACAATAACAACAAGCTTAACTCAACACACAATAATAGTGATCACATATAAGAAAGAAAAATCAATGGTAAACACACTAATAATGGTGTACCTCATATGCTCTTGTTTAGACTAATAACATGCAATAAACAAGAAAAATAACATAGTATGTAAATCAAGCAAACATATAGCGAAAGTTATTAAAAATTTCTAATCATTTTAAGACTTCTTATGTGTAAACACATTTGGCAACCAATGATTGTACTCTTAACAACATTAAAGTAAACATAAAACAACATATAACATGATAAACACTTGCACTTAAGGGGAGTGATGTATGATTTTAGGGAGAGTTTTGGTTACATATTGCATGTTTGTTGTGATTAGCATATCATAGCTTACCTTGTGTATAGATGACATGATAGTATTTGATAAGCTACTAGTATTTATGCTTGTTGCTTTTCACAAGTATGTATTATTTTATGTGTGTAGGTATATGTGTAGTTATAGACTTAAGGAGCTTTATAACAATCTCCAACATATTGTAGATAAAACACTCAACTTTTCTCGCGTGCCTATTTCTTTCACGAATACACCCCTATTTTTTCTTTTCTTTTTTTATCATGTTTCTTTCCTTTTTTAAATGTGTTTCATTAAAAAATTACATGTAAATTATATTATTTAATTCATTTAAATTCATTCACATTCTGTGTTTTCAGTTTAATTTTATTAGAATTAATAAACTAACCTAATTTTCTCGAAGAATGTCTACAATTCTACTTTGTGAGCAAATAATTAACCTAGTTTTTGTCTAATTTTTTCTTATATAAAGTGGTAAATAAACTATAAATGGGCGATTTTAAGTAGTATTTAGCTAAATTTTATTTTCATATGAATATTAATAGCATTATGAATTTAATATAATTATGTCATGGTATAGAAAGAGATATAGATTAATAAAATATAAATAACTAATATAATCGAATATAGAATATATGACTCTTTTGAATCAATTCATATAAACCTTTGTTTTAAATAATTATTAACATTTAAGAACAAACTTGAAATATTAAAATTAATTATTGACATATCCATCACAATACCTAATTTCATATATATAGGTATTGTGATGGATAAATCTTGGATATGTATGGATTGAAGGTCTACTCAATTTAACAAAAGATGTGAAAACTTTATGAATTTTGCAATTGAGAATGAAGAAAATTTAGAAAAATCAGGATCATCAATATGGATTGAGCATAACAAGAACGGATGCATTGAAAATAGGTGAGTTAGGGGTGTTTTGATCGTGTGTCGAGATTCATTCATAAGAATGAACTCCTTAGGTACATCTTGCATGAATTTATTGTGTTTAGATACTATGTCTATATTAGAATTATGTGGTGTTCTACCAAGGAAAGCCAAAGAAAGAGTTTTTAGAGTCTTTATTGTCTATGTTAGTATTCCAATATGTAAAACAATGAGTCTATATTTTACTTGGTATATTTGTGGGTCCTTCTATAAGATTGTTCATTGATAATTCAATATCACACACTCACTTAGGGCATTATTAATATTTTCATGTTTAATACACTCACATTTTTAGGGATACATATAATATGCATATTTAATTCGTGTACTTGCATTAAATGTTTAAGGAGTATTTTTGAAAAAATCTTAGCATTTTTTACTTGAAAAATGATTTTCCTTGGAGCTCAATGAGATCTCATCGAGGTCTCAGTAAGAGCTTGCTGACGTGCATCACAAAGGTTGGTTGAGGTCCTTAGTGAGGACTCGATGAGGCCAACTTGAGTTAGCCGAGGTTTTCTCAATGCGATCCATACACGACTATGGACTTCGTCGAGTGGTCAAGGAGGCCTCATCGAGACGTCAATAAGGGATGTCACTGAGGTGTCTGAAGAAGATGCATTTTTCTATAAATACTTCCTATTATTTAATATTTTTTGTAATTATAAAACATAAGGAAACTTTCGCATTTTAAAAACTTGATTTCAAAATTATTTTTCTAATTTAGTGGTATTGGTGATACACTTTAAACGTGACTTTGTGAACTTATTTTGGGTGAATTTAATTGAAATAAATTAAACCAAGTCATAGTTTGTATCTAGATCGATGTGTATGGGGATTTCCTTAACCTAGGTTGTTATTTCATCACACTGAATTGTTAGTAATTGATCATATCACGTGATAGTAGAGCTCAAGGACAAGCTGGTTTTACTTGAGTTGGGTGTTTTATACAATATAACAACATTAGGCGTAATTGAGGGAGATGTTCCAACTTGTACAAATATATTTTATTTTATATTAGTGAATTGTTTTGTTGCAAGTGGTTGCCATGTAACCTATAGGTGTTGGACCCTATATGATTTTACCAAGTTATATTGATGATTGGTATTATCCAGGTATCAGGTTCGCAACCTTAGCGACCTGAGGTACCTTGTTCATATGATGAAGGTGATACTGTTGTTTAGCATTTCACTTATAGAAACCTAATCTTTGGAAACAATCATCTAATTCTGATAACCAGGACTTGGCTTAAGTAAACACAACCTGGTATTAGCGACCTATCAATTATTAAGTAGAGCACCATAACGACTTAGATTACCTTTGCATATAAGACCTCGAACAATTCGTATATAGCGACTCGAGGACATTGACTTGATTCTGTATAGAGCTATTTTTTAATGTACTCTGGCAGCTCAAATAGAATGCTTGTTAATGTAACATCGACACTTGTCTAGTAGGTGTTATATATATTTCTATAGTGAGATAAATAAAGGATTTAATCATTATTGACATTTCATACTTCTCTCTATAAACCCTAACACATTAAAATCTCTCAAGCATAAGGAAACTCTTGCATTTTAAAAACTTAATCTCAAAATTATTTTTCTAATTTAATGATTTTGTGAACTTATTTTGGATGATTTTAATTGAAATAGATTAAACTAAGTTATAGTTTGTATCTAAGTTCATGTGCATGGTTTCTTTGACCTAGGTTGTTATTTCATCATACTGAATTGTTGGCAATTCATCATATCATGTAGTAGTGAAGTTTCAAAACGAGTTGGTTCTTGGGTGTTATATATACAACATAGCAATATTAGCAGTAATTGAACGGGTGCTTCAACTAGCACACATATATTTTATTTTATATTAATGAATTGCTTTATTGTTTGTGATTATTATGTAACCTATAGTTGTTGTACCCTTTGTCATTTTACAAGTTATATTGATGTTTTTGTATAATCACATGCGTAAATAGTATAATCATTTTACTATCGAGTATGTTTACGCATTAGCAATTTTGTGATGATTATAAATTATTTATTGCTTTCCTTATCTTTTATTTACTATTGTGTGCTAATTATTTTGTTTTCATTGTAGCCAAAAAAAATTAATATGATGACCCATTCTCTTATCTCTAAGTAATTGTGTACTTAGCATGGACTTTAAGAAATCATTAAGTGATGAGTGTTTACTTTTTTTATTAATGCATATGTATTTGTTGACTTTGTATTTAACATGTATCAAACATATACTTTAAAAAATATAAGAAATTGAAGTTGTTAGTTCTATAAGTTTTTAAATTTATTTCAAGTATATTTTTTAACTAAAAATTATAGGTAACATCGCACTATGTACAATGAGATATTATAACTAGATTGTACTATATAAATATTTAAAAGAATATATTAAAATAATAGATGAAAAAATGAAAAGGTATGAAAAAAATAAAATAAATTTAAAAAAAGCAAAAGAAAAAAAGAAATACATATTTGAAAAATTAAACTAGATGAATGAGAGGTTATAATTTAAATGGGAAATGAGTATGGGTAATCTCATGTTATTTTTCTTATATAATATATATGAACTTAATTAATTTTTTTTAAATATGATTGTAAATATCTTATATTTATCTTAAAAGTAATAATTAAATTATATATTTATTTTTTTATAATAATGTAGTTATATTATGTTGAAAACGTAACTACATGTTATAATAATTAAAAATAATAATTAAATCTTGTTTTTATTTTTTATGAAAACGTGACTCACAGTGATAAATAATTATTTTTTATTTTTATTTTATATTTTCTTATATTATTTCAATTATATTTTATTTAAATTATAACATATTATATCTAATCTAATTAAAAAATTAAAAATAAATTAAAAAATTATTTGTTTCTTGATATGATCATTTTTTAATAATAATATAACTAAATTATTATAAAAAATAAATACAAAATTTAAATATTATTTTTAAAATAATTACAGATCTATTTTTCGGTATCTTTAAAAGTGTTTTATTATGGTTTTCATGAAAATGTGTGAAAAAGACTAAAAATAAAATCATATAATTTTAATTGAATATTATTGAATTTTAATTTTAATTAATCATATTTTATTTAATGTTATATTCTAATTAAATATATTTTTTAATATTATTAAATATTATTTTTATTATTATAAATTTTGAAAATATTATTTTACTTAACAAATTACAAAATATTATTAAACCAAATTTGAAGTAACGTCTTCCTATCGTAGTAAATTGAGAAAATCTTCGTACTGCGACTTTAGAAAGAGAAGCAACCAAGAGACTCTGCTCACCTCTCTCTTTCCAAAAAAATAAAGCATTCACACAACTGACAGAAAATGGTTTGTTATGGTATCATGGATGCCACAAGAATGTTGCTAATGTTGCCCACCGCTTCAGCTTCGTTGACATCAGTCTCTCCTACCAGTTTGAAATGCAGATCTTCATCATCAAGAACTAAATTGGGTAATTCCCAATTAAAATTAATAAGCATGGCAAAGCAAAGCAGCGAACAAGATGATACAAGTAGTGGAATTACAGAGAAAGTAGCAATAACAAGTGGCTTATTCTCGACCCCAATAATAGCCTGGTCACTTTACACTCTTAAGACAACTGGTTGTGGTCTGCCTCCAGGACCAGGTGGCTCAATTGGTGCATTGGAAGGTGTGAGCTATCTAGCTGTTGTGGGCATTGTGGGTTGGTCTTTGTACACTAAAATCAAAACTGGCTCTGGTTTGCCTAATGGTCCTTTTGGGTTATTAGGTGCTGTTGAAGGTTTATCATACTTATCATTACTTGCCATTTTTGTGGTTTTTGGGCTTCAATTCTTTGAACAAGGCTCTATTCCAGGACCCCTTCCAGGTGACCAGTGCTTTGGTTGATGACGTTCCCCAAAGGATAAGGTGCTCTGCTTGCTTGCTTTATTTTGGGCCACTAGTACTATTCTATCTTTTCATTTTGTGGCCTTGGTTAGTCCAAGCTATTCTTATTTATTTCTATAAGTAAAAGAGTATATATTAAATAAAACATTTAAGTTATTTTCTTGCATTACAGTTTTTATTGATTCGTTAAATTAATTGATTTTGTGATCTCTTTAAAAAAAATGTACATGATGTGATTAATCTTTGAGCTTGTTGTATGGTAAATTGGAGTTACTTGCATGCAAGCAAATTTTGTATTAGTATGAGCAATGTGTACGTTGATATGAAACAATTAAATCATTTTCTTGCATCATATGGAGTATGACGTAGGAACTAATATTAATGAAGTTATTAATTTAACCTATTTAACTTATTATTATTTTATGGTTGAATGTTTTACGAGAACATGTAATTTTAATTAATTAGTTTATTATAAATTTTGAGTTAATAATCGATAAATGTGTTATTTATATTTAAAATAAAATGGATAAAAATAAGAAAATTAATAATTAAAATGCATATTTTAAATAAGAATAAAAATACTGACTTATCAATGGTACATTTTTAATGATAGTAAAACGTTAATCTTAAATCTTAAACCAAAAACCTAAAACTTTAAATATTAAATCTTAAAATTTTAAATCATCTTAAATTTAAGATTAGATTTAAGATTATTTTAATTTTTTTAATATATATATATATATATATATATGTTTTTATTGATTTTAAATTATAACTTTTAATTATTATATATATCTTTTATTTTATAAGTTTTCTTATTTTATATATGATAATAACTTTTAAATAAATATTTGAAATAGAATATTATATAACGAGAAGTTCTCTCTTTTATCTCTTCTATACTATTTCATTTTTTCCTCTCTGATCAAATCTCATGCTTACATTTCTAAAAACCTTATACAGTTAAGATTATTTTAATCTTTTTAATATATATATATATATGTTTTTATTGATTTTAAATTATAACTTTTAATTACTATATATATCCTTTATTTTATAAGTTTTCTTATTTTATATATGATAATAACTTTTGAATAAATATTTGAAATGGAATATTATATAACGAGAAGTTCTCTCTTTTATCTCTTCTAAACTATTTCATTTTTTCCTCTCTGATCAAATCTCATGCTTACATTTCTAAAAACCTTATACAGTTAAATATACTGAAAGTATGTTTATTAATCTTAATTACAATGAATGATAATACAAGTATAAATACAAGAAGATAAAAATCTGCTTTTTAGGAAAAGTGTTTATATTAGTTGTATACAACTAATATACCACTAATAATAATTTATTAACACTTCCCCTCAAGTTGGCGCATAGATATCGATCATGCCCAACTTGCTTAATAAACCATATAATGCTTTCTTAGAAACTACTTTGGTAAGCATATCTGCAAGTTGCTCTTCAGTGGGAACAAAAGGAAAACTAATCAGTTTGGCATCTAGCTTTTCTTTTATAAAGTGACGATCAATCTCTACATGCTTAGTGCGATCATGTTGTACTGGATTTTGTGATATATTAATGGCTGCCTGATTGTCGCAATACAATTGCATAGTATTTTTGAGTTCGAAACCCAAATCAGATAACAAAGTTCTTATCCATAGTAATTCACAAACCCCATGAGCCATACCTCTATACTCTACCAAAGACTAGATCGCGCCACTACTTTCTGTTTCTTACTTTTCCATGTAACTAAATTTCCACCCACAAAGGTGAAATAGCCCGATGTTGACTTTCTATCTGTAATACTTCCTGCCCAATCTGCATCTGTGAAGTCACAGATTTCAAGATGATTGTTGTGTTTAGAGAACATTACTCCCCTTCCTGGAGCCGATTTCAAATACCTTAAAATTCTCAAAACAGCATTCATGTGGTTCTCACTTGGGTTATGTATGAACTGACTCACCACACTTACTGCATATGCAACATCTGGTCTAGTATGAGCCAAGTAAATCAAACGCCCAACCAATCTCTGATAGCGAGCTCGATCAGTTGGTATCTGATCTGGATACTCTGCTAAACAATGGTTTTGCTCAATAGGAGTGTCAATAGGTTTGCAATCCAACATACCTGTCTCTGTTAGCAGATCAATAATGTACTTCCTTTGACACAGATATATTCCTTCTCTTCCCCTAGCTACCTCAATTCCTAAGAAGTACTTTAGTTCACCTAAGTCCTTCATCTCGAATTCAGAGGCTAGCTGTCTTTGTAATTTATCCATCTCAACAGTATCATCACCAGTGATTACCATATCATCAACATAAATTATTAGGGCTGTTACCTTCCCTCGTTGATGTTTGAGAAATAGAGTGTGGTCTGAATTACTCTGTCTGTAACCAACCTTTTGCATGAACTGTGAGAATCTTCCAAACTAGGCTCGAGGGGATTTCTTGAGACCATACAAAGACTTCCTCAGTTTGCATACAAAATTACCAGGAGAATCAACTACATACCCAGGTGGAAGACTCATGTATACTTCCTCGGCTAATTCTCCATGAAGAAACGCATTCTTGACATCAAATTGTCGTAGTGGCCAGTTTAGATTAACGGCAAGTGAGAGCAAGACCCGAATGGTGTTCATTTTGGCAACATGAGCAAAGGTCTCATCGTAGTCTACACCATACGTTTGAGTAAACCCTTTTGCTACAAGACGAGCTTTATACCGATTTACAGATCCATCACTATTATGTTTTACAGTAAACACCCATCGACAACCAACTGCCTTTTTCCCTTGTGGTGGTGGCACCAGTTGCCAAGTATCATTCTTCTGTAACGCCTCCATCTCTTCAGCCATTGCCTTTCTCCATATTGGATCTCCCAACGCATCCTGCACTTTGTTAGGTACTGATACACCAGATATTTGATTCACAAATGATTCATATGACTTAGATAATCTTTTAGTGGACATGTAATTGGCTACTGGGTATTTTGATTTTGCATGAATATTTGGTTCATACCTTTTGGCTGGTTGACCTCGAGTAGACCTGTTGGGTAACACATATTGTCCAACATTAGACTCAATGTTATTAGTATCAGTGGGTATACATACCTTAGATGAGTGACCTTCAGTACCAGGGAGTTGTTGATCATGGGTAGGAGTAATGCCTGAGGGAACAGTTGTGTCTTCCACTTCATTTGCTGTAAGCGAATTTGGTGCTTGACTACTTGGAGCATCTGCTTCTGCAATGATTGGTGATTCTTCTAGTGCCTCCCCTCACCATGATCTGATTCTTGAAATATGTATTCTCCCCCTGACGAGCAGTATCAGGTGAGGAAAAATAACTTGTGTCCTCAAAGAAGGTAACATCCATAGTGACATAGTACTTTCTGGTTGGTGGATGGAAGCACTTGTACCCTTTTTGATAACTTTCATAACCAACAAACACACATTTAATTGCCCGAGCATCTAATTTAGACCTTTGATTTTTAAGAACATGCACAAAAACAACACAACCAAATACACGGGTAGGAATATTATGGAAGGATGATAAGGAGACGTAAGATGCGAGAATTTGGAATGGGATTTTCCGTTAAGGACACTAGACGGGAGGCGATTGATGAGATGGGCAGAAGCTTGTACAGCATCACCCCAAAGGTTTTTTTTTGGCATATAAGCACTAAATAAGAGTGCACGAGCCATATCAAGTAAATGACGATTTTTTTCTTTCAGACACTCCATTTTGTTCCGGTGTTTGCGGACAAGTAGTTTGGTGAATAATCCCATGTGTTTTGAAAAAATCTTGAAAAACATGATTAACATATTCCCCCCCATTGTCAGAACGGAGGATCCGAATGATGCCATTGTATTGTGTTTGAATGAGGCTATGAAATTTTTGAAAAACTGAAAAAACTTCATCTTTTGTTCTAAGAAGAGAGATCCACGATAACCTTGTACAATCATCAATAAACGAAACAAAATATCTCATACCCGATATAGTGGGCTCTTTAGATGGTCCACAAACATCAGAATGAATTAATTCAAAAGGAATAGTACTTTTATTAGAAATACTAGGAGAATAAGTAATACGATGTCTCTGAGCCCAAGCCCAAGCCCATCAGCTCAAGCCCATTTTCAGCCCACCAAAAAAAAAAACCCAAAATTTTTATTCCGCTGCACAATATATTTTTTATTATTATTTCAATGGAAGATTCAAGACAACATCAAGTTTCTAGAATTCATGAGGTTCCAAATTTTGAAGTTTCTATTAAGAGTTCAGAAATTGGTTCTTTCGGGGGTACTAAACTTAATGGTACAAATTTTCGAACATGGAAAAAAGTTATGTCTGTTTATCTTCGTGGGATGCATAAGATTGGACATGTATCTGGATCAATCAGGGCTCCTAGTCAAGATGATATAGAAGCTTATACTAGATGGGTAGGTCAAACAGATTAAAATAAACTAAAGGCTGAAAAATTTTAGGGATACAAGCTGAAATTTTTTTACAGAACTGCAGACACACAAAAAAGTGAACTGTGGACTCACAAATTCGTGCAGGAGCTGTTCGGAAGCTGGACGGCGCAGTGCAGGAGCTGCTGTGCGAGCTGGATGGCGCAGGGCTGAGGCGCAGTGGGCCGGAGTTGGGAGCCTGCGGCCGGACGACGCAGGTTGAGCCGCTGCGCGGGGCCGGACGACGCTTGAGGTTGGAGCCGCGCGGGCCGGACGACGCAGGTCGAGGCCGCGCGTGGCTGAGGTTGGAGGCTTCTTCGAGCGAGGCAGGTGGACAACAGTGGAGCTGGAGTTGCGCCGGAAAGCGCAGTGAACGACGCAGAAGATTAATGGCACTAATACTGATGGCAGCGCTCCTGTATTGGCAACGATGCTCAGATTAAGGCAGTGACTCTGACGGTGGCGCTCCTGTATAGGCGGCGCTGCTCAGAAACTAAGAAACCGGAAAAAAAAAATTTTTTTTCCTTTTCTTTCCTGCTCTGATACCAAGTTAAATATACTGAAAATATGTTTATTAATCTTAATTACAATGAATGATAATACAAGTATAAATACAGGAAGATGGGAATCTACTTTTTAGAAAAAGTGCTTATATTAGTTGTATACAACTAATATACCACTAATAATAATTTATTAACATATACATCATAATATTGTTAGTAGAGGATTCATTGATTTTCTTTCTTAAAAAGTTAGTCCTATTCTGTATCATTATATCTTTTATCAATTTCTTTTCAAATTTCTATTCCAATCCTAATTTTAATATCAGTTTCTGATGAAGAAAAAAAAAACACACAGAATACCCACCCATTTACCATTTCCCATTTCCCATTTCGCCACTCAACTCCTACACCCTACCCACGCACCTTCAACTCCAACCAGAAAAAAATACACACTCAGTTTCTTAGGATCACTTGCTCTTCCACAACCCAATTTCTTCTATTCTTAGTGTTTATTAACAAATGCGTAAAAGTCTTCTTACAAAACAAAAACAAAAAAAAAAAAATAGTAATACGTCCAACTATGATCACAAGCAACTACGGTTCTTCGTATGATCCTGTCCTTTGCCGATTTCTTCTCGTTTTTGTGGTTTTCTCATCAATCTGTATCAGGTTTTCTTAATTTCTCTATCCTCTCTGCTTTTCTTGTCTATCCGAGAGGCATTTGTCGTCTTCTCTGGAGCTCTCTCGATTTGGCCTAGGATTGCTTAATTTCTCAAGCCTTTGTGCTGTTTTTGTCTATCTGAGACGCCACTCGTTTGGCTTCACTGTTGGTCTTGCTCGACATTCCTGGTCGAAACTACAGTCATTGATAAAGAAAATTCAGCTTTCGCAGAGCCAGGGCAATATTGTTTACAAGATTCCTTGCGCTGTGAGCAATGCTTTTTGGTTTGAAGCCCTTTCATTTTCTTTATCCTGTTTGTGCTGATTTTTTTTATCTATGTGAGCTTTTGCTCTATGGATGTTGCTCTCAGCCTGGTTTACAAGTCAATATTTGTATTGTGCTCCACTATGGCTTCTCTGACCTCTCTGAGGTCAAACATACTCTGTGGATTGTGGTGCTCGAGTGTGGCAAGGTGATTATGGATGTTTCAGTAAGGAGATAATGCATAACAAACTGGATGATCATGGTGTTATGCTGTTGGTTGAGAAGCTGATTAGGACAGCTTTTGTCATTATTGCTTTGAAGAGGATTTTTCAGCTTGTTTTGGTGAGGAATCCTGATGATATGTTCAATAGAAAAGCTACTGCAGTATATGAGAATTCTCTTAAGGATTTGTATCCTTGTTTTGCTCTGCCTTTCCTGTGTTTGAATTAGTATGAGTTTATTGATTTTGTTAGTTCTGATTTTTGTATTTTTGTTAGTTTTAGCTTTGATTAGTTTGTTGTCCTTCAATTTTCCATTTTCCATGTGTTGTTTTTGAAATCATTATTAACATTGTCGAGTTATGGATTTAGTATAACCACCACTTGATTTCACTAGGGTTGTGCCGATTTAAAATTTGTATACGATTGAGATTCACAAAAGTAGTAGCTATTGTGTTATTATATAACTTTGAGAGTATATTGAAATTTTCTCCACATTGTGTGCTTATTGCTCAAAAAAGGTTAAGTGGGTACCCAAATGAACTTTGGTTACAAATTTAAAAGGTTAGGTTATCTTTTGGTAAAAGATCAATTATAATTTGGTTCAAAATGAAATGCCCAATATTTCATATAATTTTTTCTTAATGTATAAGTGAAATGTACTGAATTAAATTTCTCATGAGAAAAGCCAAATAATCAACACCTAGGTTATGGTGAACTCACTTATACTTCTAAATCTATTATGAGAAAAGAGTAAAAAAAAAAAAAACTACATTAATGAATCATTTGATAATTTTTTTAATGTTTATCAAAGAAAATCTATCCAAATTCCCGTCTCAAAATTTCAAAGAGTCACTTAATTATCAAAGGACACCATTAGTAAGAATCAAAAACACTCTCAAATACCTCCTATTTTTAAAACTAGATGCACCGTTAATAAAAAGATGTGCAATGTGATTATTGACGTTGAAAGTAGTGATAATTTGATTTTTAAAACCCTTCTGAAACTCTTGTGAAAGTCTTATCTTTGCAAATGGAAAAAAAGACATTCATTTTAATGAGTTTATATGCTCTCATTTTTAATTGAAAAATCATATTAAAATGAGGTTAAGTGTGAAGTAATAGACATAAATTCCTCACATGCTTTTAATATTGTTCTTGGAAAGCCTTGAAGAGACTACTTACATGCAATTCGTAAGGTGAAAGAACATTTTTATATTTATTTATATAGATAAAAATATAGTTCTTATTCATTTGGAAGAGAAACCTAGTGTTAAAGTTCCAAGCAAGGAACCACCACCTACTCTTCCCAAAATTACAAATGTTTCATCTCTTTCTAAAGATATTTTAAGTCCTCCACCAATCATTAAAAATAGCCCTTATTTGAGAGAGTTTTCTTGAAATTCTTCTTAAACCAATCACTCAATTGTCTCAAAGTCCAAGTATCATAAGCTCCCCTTCAAAGAAGAATATCGCAATGGAAATCACTCCAGTCATTTCACCCACCTCACCCAAACTTCACCATTAGGAACCGGAACCATCCAATGATCATTATTTGTAATTTCACTTGAGAAAGTTGATAAAAGGGTTTTCCATGCATCCCGATGTGTTTCAATTAAAAATGTTGAGCTTAACATTGATATTTTCACTTACCATTGTCCTTACTCCCAAGACCTAAAATTTATCTCAATTATACTAATACCACTTCATTTGTCATTACTAATGCATATTTATTAAAGTTTGCTACATGAAATAGGATAAAAATGAAATGATACCTAATAAAGCCTTTTTAAGGTTCCCTTTGTTGTATTAGAATTAATTATAGATTTGGATTATCAACCTTGTTACTTATGCATCTTCCAAGAAGATTATTTTTTTTTAATCTTTTAACTATTATTTTATGGAACTCGTCGAAATCTGATGAGGTTTTTAAAAATGTAAGCATAAGATGGAGAAGAGAGGAGATGAAGCAAGGGTTGGAAGAGATAAAAGGGAGAACCAATGTTCTATTTTCATGACATTTAACCTCAAATATTTATTAAAAGTTAACTAATATACAGAACATAACTATCTATATAGCTTAAAACGATAATATTTTTAGGTCTTAATATGAGACTTACAACAACTTAAAATAAAATAACAAAAAAATAATAAAGTTATTAAATATAATATAATCAATATGTTTCTATATCACAATCCTTGTCCAAAGTAATTGTCATGACATCTATATCTAATGTCATGTAATATTACTTCATTTGTAACTCTCTATATCTAATGTCATGTAATATTACTTCATTTGTAACTCTCTATCCCCTCTTATTTTAGCAACAAACTTCGTCTCAAAGTACATTTATATTATAATTAGCTTCTAACATAGTTATTGACTTGACATGTGAGTTACCTAGTTTGAATCACCACAGGTCGAAACATATTTAAAAAGTACATTCATATCGTCAATGGGAATGAAATTATTAACCAAATTTATAATAGATATGTCAAATGGGTTATCTTATTACATTTTATGTTTCATTTAATATTTTTAATGAGTTCATGATTATTATTGATAATTATGTTGTATTTTATATTATTTTTATAATTTTATTCACCAATTAAATGAATTTAAAACAAATGAAATATCTTATTATAATATAATTTTATTATCACCTAACTTATAAAAAAATAATTAAAATAAGATAAAATGAACTCACAAAATTAATAAATTATATTATAAATTAAAAAGACATATTATCCATAATTTAGGTCGTTTACTTCACTTTTTGGGTGGGAAAAGGGAATGGTTATATTCTAAAATATTATTTTGATATTCATTAATTATCCATTTTTTTGATCCAGATAGGTATTATTGATTCCTTTTTCAAAGCTGAATTATTATTATTATTTTTTAGTTCTATCTAATGTCAAATTAATTCCCCATTATCATTTTATATTATTACAAAATGCCTAATATAAAAGGTTAAAATGATCCTAATTTTTCCAGTACCTCTCATCCTCTCCTCTCAAATGGTTGATATTGTGGGTTTTAGAAGTTCTTATGCAATTAAGTCCGTAATTTTGGCTTTAAATTTTGTAGATTTTTGCAATGGCCATAATGTGGCTTTTATACTTCAATATCTTTATGAATTATACCTATGCAAATTATATTTTTGCATAGGTATAATTCACGTACAAAACAGGTTTAATTTATTAGACTGTTATATCATACCTAACCTATCCTAATTCAACCATGATTTTTCTTTGTGGAAGTTTGTATGTGCTTTCTTTCTCAAGTTGTCATATGAAGTATTGGTTGCTCATTACTACAATAACATGCAGTATCTTTTCATCTTTTTTTTTGTGTTTTCTGCTTGAATTTTTATATTGATATTACATTATATTCCTCTAACCGTTCGTATTCTTTACTTAGATTGATCCTTTGATTCAATGTTCGATATGTTTTTTGTTAATTTTTAACTTTCTATATAAATTTATCAATTCTTAATAACAAGTAATTTGGATCGTAATTTTTTACATAAACAAACTGCAAAGATTGTTGGAGAGGCAGACTATTTCAATTAGAAATCTTTTTTTAATGGATTAAATGAATAGTGTGGTTATCTCCCCCACAAGTAAACATCTTGATCAGAGATCATATTGTAAATTTATGAAAGGGCACTAACTAACAGTTATTTCTCATCCAAATCAAAATTTTCTTTGGAAAAAAAAGCACATGTTAGTTAAAGAGGGAAGAGATTGTAGAAAGTAGTACCGAGTTGCCGTACCTCAATAAGTAACTTTTTACCATTGTTGTCTGTGGGGAATATTTTGAGATAGATCATGCATTCACGTGCTTGTTTGCATTGTTATTTTTTGAGTATTCGTGAAAAGTACTATACATTTTTCATAACTAAAAATTGAATTTTTATAGTCTTCGTTGAGATGTTAGCGACCCTGGTGAGCTAGCTGGACTAACTAGAGTGCACCACATGGCTTACCAAGTTGGCTTGGTAAGGCCTGCAAGGAGTCTTAGGCTATTTTCATCACCTAGTGGTCGACGAAGGTAATCAACAAGCTCTCTAAAAGTTGAAGAATTTTCTATAAATACCTTTTTTTTGTAATTAGAAAAAAAAATCTCTTGTAATTGAAAACTCGAGTTTTTATGAAGTTGATTTTTTTATTTCGATTCAGTGAACCCATACATGTTACTACATATGAGTTGGTTCCTATATTAATTTATCATATTATGTTGATGTATTATGTATAATCATATGTGTTGTTAGTACAATTAAAGTGATTATTGAATATGTTTATAATATAGAAGGTATTGATTTTTATTGAAAAATATATTTTACTTTACTACTTTCTTATCATATTATTTGTTACTATTTATCTAGCTTTTATTGTTTTCCATTATTTGCTAGATTATTGTTGTTATTGCTTCCAATGTAATCTAGAGTGTTAGTCCTTGAGATACCTATGTCACCTTGCTTTTGGTTATGTATCAAGAAATGACTTTTAATTGGTATTAGAATGGATACACTCTATTAGACTTAAATGTTCTAATATTAATTTCTTTTCCCACTTTTTATTCACTCAACATCATTCACTAAGATGAATTTTGAAGAACGATGTAGTTTAAGCAAACCTCATCTCTTTAATGGCATAAACTATGCTTAATAGAAGTTTTAGATGTGTGCCTTCATTTGGTCACTAGGATACTATGTTTGATTTCAAGTACATAATGGTTTGGAGTTTCCTCAAAAGATGTTATACGATGGGTCCAAGGTTTCGAAGCCAATGGAGGAATGGAGAAAGGAAGAGATTAAAAAGAGTGATTGGAACATTAAAGAGTTATATGCCATTACAAGAGGTATCCCTTCTTCAGATTATTGTCGTATTTCTGCTTGCACTACTTCAATGGATGTGTGAAACATTCTAAAGATTATAAATAAGGGTAACTCCATAATTAAAAAGCCAAGGTTGATGCGCCTTAATAAGGAGTTTGAATTGCTCCAAATGGAAGAAAAAGAAGAAACTCTTGATAGTTTCTATACTAGGGTCTCCAACGTCGTCATTACCTCTTTCAACTTAGAACGTCATATTAGTGAGGAGAAACAAGTGAAAAATATTTTGTCTTGCTTTCTTGATAGCTTTTAGGACAAGGTAGTTGCTATTAAAGTAATCGTTGACATCGAGTCACTTAATACTCATTAGTTGGTTAAAGATATGTAACCTTTGAAATTCACCATCTTCTAAAAGAGGAAAAGTTGCTGTTGAGAAGGATAAAAGCTTAGCATTGAATACAACAAAGGGAAATGGAAATAAAGAAAAAACTATTGCTTCAAGATATGAAAGTTTGAGCTCTGATCAAGAAGAAAATTTCTCTCCTTGCCAAAAAGTTCTTCAAGTTATTTAGGTGTAAGGAAAACTTGTTTGGTGGTACCAAAAAGGAAAACTCGAATATAAGAGACTCAAAACCAGTTAGGAAAGTTGAGGAATCCGAGGAAGATCAAGAACAATCTCATTGTAGGAATAACATCAATCAGAATATGTTCTTTAAGTGCACGAAACCCAAGCACATAGTTGATAATTGTTTTAGCAAACAAAACAAATTTGAAAAAAAAAGCCATGAAGGTTGGTGTTACTATTTTGAATAGTAGTAACAACAATGCTTATGACAACGATTGTAATATTCTTACTTTTATGACATCACAACCTATTGTGGAACCATCTTTCATGAGAAAGACGACTACGTATATTTCACTAGTGATGATGAAGATGGAGAGTTACTTGAAAAATATAATAAGCTCTTAAATGCACATTTCAAGTCTAAGAAAGCTTGTCAAAAGAATGTTAAGAGCATTAAAGAGAAGGATAAAGAGTTGAGTGAACTAAGCGAGTTGAGAGTCACTCTGAAGGAAAAGAAATTCTTCTTTCATCAAAAAAGGAATCACTCTCTAAGAAGAGTGATATCATTCTTAACAGATACAAAGGCTTGGTCCCTTAGTTTGAAACCAAAAAAACAAGGATGAAATATTTGGAAAAAGACCTAAAGAATGAAGTCTACTTATAAAAAATAGTGGACTGTTAGCCTTAATTTGTCTAAGGATCAAGTTGGTAAAATCATCGTTCTAAGAAAAAAGTGATTATATTAGAAAATTATAAAGAGTATCTTATATATACTCTTTTTAAAAAAAGATGTTGAGTTGAAGAATCTACGAGACAAGATCACATATATGTATTGTTTTATAGAGGCATCCATCAGAAAAAAGGGCAATCTTGTAAAGGCTTTGGTAACCAAGCAATCTGAGTTGGGAAAAGAGCTAGAATACTTCAAATAAATTCATCTTCGCACGTTTCAAGTAGTATTTTAATCACACTAAATATTATTTGATATAACAAATCATCAAATAACCTCACAATAAATATGAAAACAATCATAGCCATATTGTCTAGCAAGTTAGATATATAATACATATTTTTAGAGCAACAGAAATGCACCAAAATAAATATACGTGATCTCTAACTATTTTAATTTTATAAAAAAAATTAAAAAATTGTAATTAAATAATCAAAATTAAAGATTTTAAAATTTTAATTTTTTATTTTTAACTAAGTAATTATGTATGTTATTTATTATTCTACAAATAATTAATTTTTATTAAGAATATTAAAATTTAGAATAATTTTTATCGAAATAAATATATATAATATGTAACTATTTTAGTTTTATATAAAAGAAAGTTATGAAATCGTGCTTAAATAATCTAAAATAAAGTATTTGAGAATTATACTTTTTAATGACCCTTAATTATTATTCTACATATAAATAAATTTAATTAAAAAATTAAAGTTTTAAAGATGTATGAACAAAATAATTATATACAGTCTATACTTTTTAATTTTATAAAAAAAATTTAAGAAATATATATTAAATAATTCTAGCTGAAGTCTTTAAAAATTCTAAGTTTTAATTCATAATTAAATCAATATTTTTTTTATTATTCCAAAATGATTTAAATTCAATTAAAACATTAAAGTTATGTAAAAGTATGACCAAAATAATTATATGTATTTATATTTTTTTAATTTTATAAAAAGATTATAAAATGATTATTAAATAATTTTAACTGAAATTTGTTGAAATTCTAATTTTTAATTTCTAATTAAACTATTATATTTATTATTTATAATTCAAAATAATTAATTTTAATTAAAAATATTAAAAAATAAATTTATGAAAAGATTATTAAATAATATTAATTAAAACCTTTTGAAATTGTATTCTTTAATTCTTAATTAAGTCATCATGTTCATTATTTATTATCCCAAAAAATTAATTTTAATTAAATATATATAAGGGTGGTTAAATAATCTAAATTGAAACCTTTTGGAATTCTATTTTTTAATTTTTAACTAAGTCATATTGTATGTAATTTATTATTCCAAAAAGGTTAATTTTAATTAAAAAATATTAAGTACCATCAAAATAATTATATGCAATTTATAGGTTTTAAATTTTATGAAAAAAAAATTAAGAAATGATGATATAATAATATTATAATTGATGCCTTTTAAAATTTTAATTTTTAATTAAATCATTATATTTATTATTTATTATTTTAAAAATAATTATTTTTAATTATAAATATTAAAATTGTAAAAGAGATTGCTTTATTCACCGGTCTAATTTAGATTACTTATCTTAATCTAAACATATATATATATATATATCACATTCATGTCAATTCTTTTTTTTAATATATGTCATACATGTCCAACTTAGACAATGTGATATATAAAGAAGCTCTAGTTACACAATAAGTCATAATGCTAGCTAGTTGATCCACATTATTGATATGCGAAATTTTGATGATACCAAAATCTAAACTATCATTCATGTAGTTTCTATCAAGCTCAATATGCTTTGTTCGATCATATTGTACCGGGTTATTGAAAATCTCAATAGTTGTCATGTTATTACAGATTAGTGACATAAGCTCCTTAGGAGTAAAACCAAGTCACGTAACAGAATTTTCAGCTAAGAAAGTTTTGTAGTAGAATGACGAAGAGCACGATATTCAACTTTTGTACTAAATAATGGTATTATATTTTGTTTCTTACTTCTTCAAGTTACCAAGTTACCTCTAAGAAGTGTTAGACATCCTGAAATAGACTTCCTATTCACCTTAGAACCTACAAAGTCAATGTCCATATAACCTATGATATCTAGGTGTCAATGGTTTGAGAGCAATATACCTTTACTTTGGGGAAGATTTTAGGTAAGCTAAGATTCAATTCATTGTGTCTATGTACCGCTTATTTAAATTATGCATAAATTGGCTTACCACATTAACTGTATATGATAAGTCAAGTCGAATATGAGTCAAATAAATCAATTTTCTTACTAATATCTTATAACTATCCTTATTAGTTGAGATCTGATTAAGATAAATAATAACTTATAATTCATCTCAATAGGAGTGTCTATAGGGGCACAAGTAGAATTGCCAGTTTTAATCAAGATATCTAAGACATACTTTTGTTAAGAGAAAAATAATCCTTATTTGGATCGAAAAACTTTAAGATCTAACAAATAATTCAAGTTCTCTAGGTCTTTTATTTCAAATTTCTTAGCCAAGTAGTAATCTAACCTTTAAATTTCATCGATATTACTACTTATGACAATCATATCATCAGTATAGACTAGGAGTAAGATAATGTCAATATAATCCTTCTTATAAAAAGAGTGTGATCTGCCTGAGAATTCATAAAACCTTACTTTTTTATTGAACGAATCAATTTGCAAAACCATATCTTGGGTGACTATTTTAACATGTACAATGTTTCCTTCAACCTACATACGTTTCCCTTTTCTGTTGGGAACCTAGAAGGAGGATCCATAAATACCTCATCTGTCAACTCTTTATGAAGAAAGATTTTCTTCACATCAAACTACAATAATGGCTAATTTAGATTCATTGCAATTGAAAGTATAGCTCGTACTGTATTCATCTTGGCCACAAGAGCAAATATCTCTTGATGGTCAATGCCATATATGTGAGCATATCCTTTAACAACTACTTTGGCCTTATTTATATTTAGTGTCTCATTTGAATGGAATTTCACATTAAACACCCTTTACACCCAACAGTCTTCTTCCCCTTAGGTAATTCAACTAACTCCCAATCACAGTTTTTCTAAAGGGCATTCGTTTCTTCTAGCATTGTAACTCTCTACTAAGATCTTCAAGAGCTTCCTGAAAATGACTAGGAATATAAACATAAGAGATTTGAAAGGAAAAATCTAAGTAAGCTTTAGATAAGCAATGATAAGAGATAAAGTTGGAGATAATATAAACAACATTAGATCAAGGTTTAGAGAAGCACATCTTATCCAGTTGTTTACAAACTCGAAAAGGATACATTCTACCTTGGCCACTAACTTTTGGATCTAATATGATAGGTGCTAACATAGGGTTAGAATGTAAGTTAGTAGTAGAGATATCAAAAGTAAAAAGTAAATCAGAGACATGTACTTGAGTCTTTAATTATAGAAGACTCATTGATGGCATGATAGTATCATCAAGAGGAGTAATAGCATCAAGAGATGGGGTCGTAGCGGTAACATCCCTATTCTATTTACCAAACTATTTTTGGAACAAATAAGGTGGTCTTTCTCTATTTGGTTTGAGTTCTTTTATAGAATGGCAAGACTCTAGAGAGTTATCACCCGATTATTTAGAAGAAGAATTCTCCCCTATTATTAGAAACCCACAACTTCTTTTCTTCCAACCATAACTTCTCCTCTTTCTTATTGTTATATTCTCCCTCTAAAGAGGAATTAGGAAAATGTCTAAAAAAAATAAGACTCACTTTCATAGAATTTAATGTTCATCGAGACATAATATTTAGAATAGGTAGGTGAAAACATTTATATCATTATGTGTATTAGAGTAACCTATGAAAACACACTTTAAATCACATGGGTCAAGTTTTTCCCTATGTAATGTTTAATCATGTACGTAATAAATACATCCAAAAACTTTAGGACATATATTAAGTGTATAAGGTATAAAGTGAAAATGAGACAACATCCTCAAGGGAATTTGATAATCAATAATACATGTAGGCATTCTATTAATAAGATAATCAATGTTCATGAGTTTCTATGCCAAAAAATGTTTAGGGACATGAATAATAAAGTATAAGGCATGTGCCACCTCAAGGAGATGACATTTTTTACATTCTTCTATGCCATTTTGTTGTGGTGTATAAACATATGTGGCATGGTGGAGCATGCCATGAGTTTTGAAGAAACCAATAAGGGATTAATTCACAAACTCACGACCACTATCAAAATGAAAAATCTTAACATGAGTACTGAACTACCTAACTATCATATTATAAAACTTAGGAATAATATTAATCACTTTTTGATTTTATCAAATAATTTTAGGTAACTCTAATACAATCATCAATTACGGAAACAAAATATTTGTGAACAGAAGCTATAGGAGTAGAGAAAGGACCCCACACATCAGTATAAATACAAGTAAAAAAATATAACTTTTATTTGAATTGATTTTAAATAAAACTCAATGATTTTTTACTAAGATGTATTTTTTACATAAATGTCTTAAACAACAGTGCCATAACATAATTTCCTCATTCTCAATCGTTCTATTTACTTAGAAGTCACAATTAGGGTTGTTTATCTCTATCTTCAAATAGTAAAGGCTTCATCTTTATCTCTTAGTGCCAATTGTCATATTTGTATGATTATCTTAAAATACCCAATGTAATGTAAAATTTCATAGAGCAATCAAGATTTCTTGTAACTTTACTGATTGACAACAAATTATTAAAGATATTGGGTGCAAGTAAAACAAAAGACGAAGAAAAATTTGATGATAATGAGACATTACCATCCCATATAATTGGAATCGATGTCTCATTGGAAACCTAAATAGATTTAACTGGGGAGATGTTAAGAGGTCTATAATAGATGAATCAATATAATCAGCAATCTTTGAATCAATAAGGCAAGTGTTAGAGGCAAAAAAAAAAT
Organism: Hippophae gyantsensis; assembly: GCA_030763125.1. Taxonomy (NCBI): domain Eukaryota; kingdom Viridiplantae; phylum Streptophyta; class Magnoliopsida; order Rosales; family Elaeagnaceae; genus Hippophae; species Hippophae gyantsensis. The sequence continues at coordinate 31,689,417 of CM061038.1, forward strand.
TGAACTAGAATTACCTCTTAGAGAATAGGTATTAAAAAAACCTAAGAAGCAAAAGATAGAAGAGTAATGGTAATAGCAATAGTAACTTGAGCATCTTACTTTCTTTTCTCGGTTTGTTTAACTTTAAACCACTTTGAATAACCATCCTTCTTATAATAAATATCATAAGTATGTCTATTATGGTTATAGTAAATGCAAAATTGGGAACTATTGTTGGTTGAATCAAGTCTTATTCTTCTAGACAATAAGGGATAATGCATAAAGATGTTCCTTAGTGTCTATATTGATTTGTCTCTATACTTTACAATGGACTTGTGATAAATGTTATTTTATATATTAATTCATTTATATTTTTATATATTTTATTATTATAATGAATTAAAATATTTATTTTTAATTTATTGAAACAATATTAATTTTTTAAATTTTTCTAGAATTTTTATAAATTTTTTATGATTTTTATTTGACATGTAGATGTACTAAGATCGCGACATGTGAAAACTCTTTTTGGCTTTACAATGCATTTTTTGTGCGAAACATATCATTTTCGCATGATTTTCGTGTATCATCAATCTTAGTACAACTCAAAAATATATTAATTTTCTTAATATAAATATAAAATAACACTTCATAAAATATAGATTGCATCAAAATTGTACAAAAATTAAGAATTTTTTTAAAAAATACATAAATTATAGAATTAAGTTAGAGGCAATAATTGAAAAGAAGAGAATTAAAGAAACAATTAAAGGAGTTGAATATCATATTTAAAAATAAAATTCCTAAGATTTCTTTCCCTTTTTTTATTTCATGAATAATTTTCTTAATTTATTGTTCGTGGATAGTTAATTTTATTGTGAGTGATTTCAAAGCCCCGTACATGTATTATAACATTTAACAAGATTTGCAATATTATATTAAATTATTTCTTTTAATTATATATTAATTCTCAGTTTTAATTGTTATATAAATTTATTTGATTATTTAAATGTACAATTAAATAATCAAATTAATTTATCGTTAATCAATTTAGTTGATTGAGTAGATAAACACTTGATCAACCAAAATAATTAATAATAAATTATTTACCATAAGATTTAATACTTAAGATAGTTAAATCGAGTTTGTGTGTATAACCTTGATTCAATTTACTTCTTTAAAAATTAATGTTTTTGATAGATTAAATTTAAAAAACTTTTATAAGTTGACTATTAAAAAGAGTTAGATTAAGAGCTTGTTTAATTTAACAAATTTGTAAAAAGAGTTTCATATTTTGTTTTTGTGAATTTCTTTAAATTAGCATAATTAAATAATATGATAATAGAATATACTTTTATTGATTTTTAATACATGCTAATGATGGATAACGATCCTTCCGTCACTATTTTATTTGAATCTTTATCATAATATCTATATTATTTTTATATTTATTAATCTTTAGTTGTTACATTTAATTTTTAGTTTACAAAATAAAATCCCATTTTTAATAAATATGATTTAGTTTTTAAAATATTTTATCGAAAAGACCCTTTACTTATTATATACTAAATAATGACATCTTAAATAATTTAAAGTAAGATTTAAATTAATTATTGATCTGAACATGTATCAACCTATAATTAGGCTTTTTCTAGACTTGGTAACGAAAAAGTAGCTAAAACTCTACTACTAATTTAATCCAAGTTTCGATCTAATCCAACAAAAAAATATAAATCCCATCTTCAATTGTATGATTTCTCAAATTTTTAATACCATTAACATGTTTTATATCATTAGGTTTTCAGTAATCAAGTTTCATAAAAATAAAATTTAACTCGTTAAAGTATTCAACAAGAGATAGAACACTTTGACATAATTGAAAATATTTCTTATATTTCTTATAGAGGATTCAAAAACATCAAAATAACTCTTCCTATCACAAACTTCTTTTGATATTCCGTATTGAGTAAAGTGTGACATTAGTTTGTTTGTAATAAAACTAATGAGCCAAGATTTTACTATGCATCTTTAAGTCTTCTTTTAGAGTAACATTTTTTTCTAATAACGTAACTTTTTTTCCAATCTACCAACAATATACATCTTCAAAATTATACATCAAATACGATAGTTAATATTATTAAATTTAATGTTAATTGAAGATAAATTATCATGTATAATTATAATAGAAATAAATTTATTCTCATATTTAGAATCTAAAATCTAAATATTTAGATGATTTAATTTAAATTAGAAGTACCAAGAATTGATAGGAAAGAATATGAATCTGAAAGCTGATTATAAATTATTGCTAAAGATAAGAATAAAATCATAATAAAATAAAAATACAAGTATAATGTATATCCACATATTATCATTATTTATTTAATTATTGTATAATTAATTTAATATCTTATTTTTTTATTAATTAAATAATATGTTATTAATATTTAAATTTAAAGATTATTTAAAATATTAATTGCATGTTTAATTTTTTTAGATGACAATTACAATACTATATTTTAATTAAAATAAATTTTAGTAGTAATTTTTTATATATATTTTAAGAAATTACATACAATGCATATAAAGTTTAAATCAAGGTGTATAAAATTTTGATATATTTTAAAGTAATAAGTATTATTGTTATTATCTCTTTAGTTATTGCATAATTTATTTAATATTATTATTTTTTAATAAATTAAGTAATAAATAATTAATATTAAAAATATTAAAAATTATGTTAAAAATTATTGGATGAATTTTTTGGATAATAATTATAATATTATATTTAAAATATAATATTTGTTAATATTATTTTTAATATCTAAATAAATTTTATGTAATTTGAAATCATTAATTTTTTTTATTAAATAAGTAAAAATTATATAAGTAAGATTCGAATTTAGATTTAAGACGATAAAGATAGTGAATTATATCATCTCAATCATAATTTAATTTTTTAAAAATTATTAATTTCATGAAAAATATTAGAATAAAATTTCATTTAATCTATATGTTTATGATTAGTGTAATAATAAGATATGGATAAATTATTATTGATAATTAAATTAATAATTAATTTTAACTTATAATAATAATTAATTTTAATTAAAAAATTGTATTGGTTAGGTTGGATCGAATTCTCACGTTATAGGTGGAACCGTAGGATTGTAGGTATCCTCCGGAAATGCTTTCTCATCCTCGCTTTAGATTTCAAGTGCTTTCCCGGTCCGACCGGATTTTTTAAGAAGACCCAGCTTCATCAGTCAATGACTGTTATCTTCGCCACCAGATCACGATTCTTTAACTTCCTAAAGCAAAACCCTAGTTCATCCCCAATTGCTTTGTCACTTTGCCATGGGAGACCAAAACGATGCTTTTATGCGCAACCAGAACTCTGCTGTCCAGGCCCGAGCTAAAGCTCAGAACCGTTCCAATGTTCTTCAGCTTAAGCTGGTTTGTCCTTCATCTCGTTTCTTTTTTGTTTCTCAATTCTTAACTTATATCTTTGTTGAGTTATAATTTAATGTTTCAATTTTTGCTCCTAGCTAGGGTTTTCTTCATTACTTCCCCTATATTGTAGTCTTATTTCATAATAGCTTCATTTGTATAGTAACACATTGATTCTTAAACCAAATCAAACTGGGTCTTTCACTTTGTTGGCTTGATTGGATTGTATTACTCTTTCCTTCTTTTTTTCCCCTCCTCTTCCTTTAATAGTTTCTGAATTTGAGCTTTATGCCTGCTGTGATTGGTTGGATGACTGAAAACTGAAATGATCATGCGATACTTTGAATAATGTTCTTAAGTTTTGTTTTTTATGTAGATTGGGCAGAGCCATCCCACTGGTCTAACGAACAACCTCTTGAAGCTTTTCGAGCCTAGACCACCATTGGAGTATAAACCACCTCTAGAGAAAAGAAAATGCCCCCCTTTGACAGGTTTTTTGAAATTATTTTTGTTTGTTTTAAATTGCGTCCTGGATATTGATTACATATGAATCAATCTTTGGTTATAATTTCTTTTGTTCATTGAGGTATGGCGCAATTCCTGAGTAAGTTTGCAGAGCCTGGAGATCCTGAGTATGCTCCACCTGCCCCAAAGGGAGAACCTCCTGTAAGATATTTGCTGAATCTCTTCTCTAGAGATAGTAATCCCCTTAACTTATTTGGGCAAGATAAATCATTCAGATAGATCCATGGCATTCTACATGTGGAAGACAGTATTTTAACATTTTGATTTGAAAATATGTCCAAAGATGCATATCTTTGCCTTGCTAACTGGTACTAATGATTGTTATGTTTTGTGTATGTTGAGGTGTGCATTCTATATCATGTGTCTTCCATGTTACTTCAATTTTTTATCAAGTTGATGCTGATGAATAAGTTCACATTATCTAATATCTAGAGTACATTGTCCAGCTTTGCAATTTGAATCCACTAGAGGGGAAATGTAATGGGAAGTTGTTACTAGAAGAAGCCTTTTGTGCTTGGTATAAATAATTATGCTTTTGGTTAATATTTTTGAACGAATTTGTGGATTCAGTCACAAAGAAGGGCTAGAATACACCAGCTAAGACTCGAGAAGGGTGCAGCAAAGGCTGTCGAGGAGCTAGAGAAATGTGGTGATATAGCTCTAATCTTTTACTTATAGTGATTTGGATTTTATTAGTATTCTTACCTTTGTTTTATGTTCTATTTAATGCAGACGATCCAACCAATGACTCTAATGTATCTGGAGATCCATACAAGACTTTGTTTGTGGCTAGACTAGTGAGTAAAAATATTATTTCCTGCTCTATGGTTCTCTTTCATATAAAACCTACTTTGCATGCAGTAACTTGACATATTGATGCTTGCAGAATTATGAGACAACTGAAAGCAGAATCAAAAGGGAGTTTGACGCTTATGGTCCTATCAAGCGGGTAGGTTTTTTAACATCCCCAAGGGAATTTGCGAAGAGGTTGACTTATCCTTGCACTTACCCCCTTCTGATTATACAATTATTCATTCTATCAACGTATTCAAAGCTCTGAAATTCTTATTTGTGGTCTTAATAGTCTCTCCAAGTTATCTTTTTTTCACATCCAATCAAAGGAAATAACCAAATTACTTAGTCTGAGACATCTGTAGAACATTCATCTGCATTTCTCGGTGTATGTGTTTGGATCCCTCAACAAGTTATTAAACTTGGTCCTATAATTTGCATAAAATTTCAGATAATGTTCTTGCAGTAGTGTCTCTGTATAGGTTTGGTTCGCAAGCTTATAGTGTTGCATTTCAAATTTCTTTCATGTCTGATTGGGGGACGGTTTAAGAATCCTCTTGGGTTTAGCTCCATTATTAGTGTGCTGTCAATGTGAGTTTGTAATGTCAGTACAGTTATACAGGTGTTACAATGATGATGAATTGTAGGCTTGTTTTATTCAGCATTTCTTGGCTCTCTTTTATATGGTGGATCTTCTTGTTCCGGGTTTTTTTAGGGTTTATATTGGTGTAAGCTTTAACATTAAAGTAATATCCCTGGTAAGTTGGGAACCATTCTGCAAATTGTCTATTATATATCCCTACCTATCTGTTCCAAAGATGGTGCTTCATCCTGCTTGGTAGAGCTGAGTTTTTTAAGTTGAGCAGACAGTGATGCATTGTTCTTTTTGGCCTTTTATTTCAAGCAAGAAAAAGAGATCGGCAACTTCTGTTCTTTATCCTGAGTAGGTAAAAACTGTTGGGGAGTATTAGCATCTCTTTCTCCTTATTTTAAATTCTTCACACATGCAATTTCTGCAGCTAAAATTTGTACTTTTGAACTTAAAGGTCCTCAAATAGATATCAGCAGTCAAGGTTTCCTGGTATTTCTAAGTCTTTACTACTTTTTATTATTTAAAACACTCCCTGGCAAGGGGAACTTAGTATGCTCAAGAATTGGTAAAGTGGCTATAAAAACAGTTTTTCTGCAAATCTAGCTGGTGGTGATGCATCTCGAGGTGGGAAGCTTATGATTGAAAGGTGAGCATGGCTCATGAGGCATAGTGCCTGTCTGCCGTGCCATTTAGGATTCAACTTTTTTGCAGTATTGTTGCCTAATTGTATCTGTCATTATTTTGATACTTTCGTAAGCATTGTCATGATTTGTTCTGATTGCCCTTGTTTTTGGTATTGCTCATTATCGTTCTTCATGAGTTTTCAGATTCGGTTAGTTACTGACAAAATGACCAACAAACCGAAAGGGTATTGCTTTATTGAGTACATGCATACACGGGACATGAAAGGTTTGGTTACTCATTATTTCCTGTTGGCTTTTGTTATTGTTTTTTGTATTAAGCACTGATAATATAAATATTACAGCTGCATACAAGCAAGCTGACGGGAAGAAGATTGAAGGTAGAAGGGTGCTTGTAGATGTTGAACGAGGAAGAACTGTCCCCAACTGGAGACCCCGACGACTAGGTGGTGGGCTTGGAACTACAAGAGTTGGAAGTGAAGATCTTAATCAGAAATATGCTGGGAGGTAACTCATGTGATTCCTTGCAATAATTATCATAGTTGGAAAGAATTGTTTGTCTGTCATGCGCTGTCAATTGTGGTCTATTAAAACTCTCCCTCCCACTTCAAGGTACAAGCATACCACGTGATCTAGAAAAGGTCTCCGCTTGAATGTTTGTGGTCAAAATGATTTCATTTATTTAGGATTGAAAAAAAAGTTCTGCACATATTTGTCTTGATGCTCTGGGAAGTTTTGATAATTGAAGATTTTCCTTCTGGTTTGAATATTCAATGTCTTTGGAAGCCTCTTCTCTCTTAGACCTGTGATTCAAGTGATGGTGAATAATGGAAATCATTAAAAATTAAGCATAATTACAAAAATTGTGCTTTGTAGGGTGGCAATTAGACTTAGGCTTTGGTTTAAGGATTTAAACAGTTATTTCTCTTTGGATTTAAAACTAAATTTCAACTATTAGCAAATTATTTGATTTGACTTTGGTTTGCATTATATTATGTCACATTAAGTTTATTGGCCTATCTAACATAAGTCATAGACTCTTTCAAATGTTTCTATTTGTTAGTACTGATAAAAGCTTTCTTCTCTCTCTCTCTTTCAGTAGTTAACCTCATATTTATTATTGATGCTCCAGGGAGCAATCACAAACAGGAGCACGACCTCGGTCAGAGGAGCCAAGGGTAAGAGAGGATCGTCATGCAGATCGGTAAGGGGCTCTCAAATGGTTTATTTCTTCTTTTGTTACTTGTTAATTATATTCTCTCTTCATTCTCCTTTATTGCATTATATGTGCTACAATAGGAGAGGGGGTTAGTATTATATTCTTTCCTGGCTGCTCCCCCTCCCTCCCTCTCTCTCTCTTTCATTGAATCTGATTGCTTTGTTATATCATGTGATTATATTTGTGAAATGATTTCAGCGATAGAGAAAAATCTCGCGAAAGGGGAAGGGACAAGGACAGAGAATTGGAGAAGCCCCATGAGCATTCGCGTGATAAGTCTAGGGATCGTGATCATAGGGAGGATAGACACCATAGAGATCGTGATAGGAACAAGAACAGGGAAAGGGAAAGAGATCGTGGCCGTGAACGAGACCGAGGACGTGATCATGATCGTGATAGAGGGAGGGATCGTGGTAGAGATCGTGATCACGGACGTGAGCGAGATAGGGAGCGTGATCGTGATCATCCTCGAGAAAGAGAGAGGGATCATGAAACTGGGGACCCTGATCATATCCGCGGTCGTTCTCATGATAGGGAGTCTGATTATGTTAGAGTTGAATCAAAACATGACAGGAACCACCAGTGTGATAAGGAACGTGATTATGACAACACTGTGCCAGAAGATGATCAGGGTTGGTATGAACAATCTCATGGGCACAAGCATCCCGACCCTGGCCATGATCCAGAACATTATGAACAAGGCCGGGTGCAGTACGATCATATGGATGTCCAGGGTGACCATGATCGTTTTGAACAGGGCCATGATGGTTATGATCATATGGAAGAGGATTACGTCTATGAAGACGAATCTGATTTGCATAAAAAGGAGAGAACCCGGGATCTGGATCGTGAATATCGGCGCTCGGAAAGGTCGCTTTCTGGGGAGTATTAAAGCTAAGACTGACATCTCCCATATCTTCACTCTTCATGGTTTGATCAACTTTATATTTTGCTGGAAGTTCTTAATTTTATCTTTACATACATGACCACATTTCTCTCTAGTCTTGAACCCCAATATATTGTCTCACTTTGGGAATATCTTGTCTGCATCGATTTTGTCATCTGTTTTGTTTCTTTCTGCTTGGATTCATATGGATCGTAATTGCTATTGGCATGAAGTTTATTTATATGTCGAATTTATTTTTCTTTGCAACGTTGTTTTCAGCGTGGCTTGATCTGTTGTGTAGGATAGACATTTTAACTATAACTGAAATTGTTGTGTAGGATAGACATTTTAACTATAATTGAAATTGTTGTGTAGGATAGACATTTTAACTATAACTGAAATTGTTGTGTAGGATAGACATTTTAACTATAACTGAAATTGTTGTGTAGGATAGACATTTTAACTATAACTAAAATTGTGGTTATCTAAAAAAAAAATAATCATAATTGATTAGGCATAGGGATGATTATTGTAATATTGAAACTACACTCAATTAAAACATGATGTATATTAATATATATTTTCATATACATATAATTTTACAAAAAAAAACACTTTTTAATATTATTACATACAACATTTAAAATAAATAAAAAATTATTCATTCATATATATTGTTTAAAAGTATACCTTAAATAATTAAAGAATGAAAATTAGTGAATATTTAAAGTAATATAATCGTTTCCATCCTTCTCGCCCACACTCTTACTTATATCGATCAGTTTTACTGACAGGATGCTGGATATAACACAGATCTACTTTTTGTTTTTAAATGTTTAGATCAATCCATACTCAATGGCGAGGGGGCGGGTTCGGTTTTTTATCCTCACAGTCTTCGTCACAATGAAGACGGTACTGCAAATGCTAAGTTCAATTTCTTTTTATCACAACAAGAAAGTACTTCCATTGAAAATAAAGAGGTATCGATACAAGTACAATTTTAAAAACTGTAAAAGGCATCATAAATGTTTAATAATGAAAATAAATTTTATAGCTTAGGAGGCAAGTATAAATATAATTAAATAGCAGTAATCGAGTCATTGAGCTGTTAAGCATGCATTCGAACACTTTAAAAGTAACACGTTAATGCACTTGTATAAAAGAAAATAATCTTGGAGACCTCTCCTTAGGTTGAGTAATAAGATTGCAAAACTTCACAAGAGAAACTTAATAAGATTGTAAAACTTTACGAGAGAAATTCTTGTGGTTTTAATTACAAACATTCATGTTGATTTAAACCTATATCATATATAAATTGTCAATATTGATAAGAAAAATTATCAATGTTGGCAAGAAAAATTGCCAATACTTGCAAAAAAAATTACAATAGGACAAAAAAGAGCATAAATAATTACTTATATGACTACAAAAGAAAAATCGATAAAGATTAATTTTGAATATAAAAAATATTAAATTTTTGATCATATAATTGAAAATTTTGATTAATTTTTTTTTATGAATAATTAAAAGCTAGTATCAAAAGTTTGTTTTAAATATTTTGAAGATAATATCAAAAAATTAAAAATTAAATAGCTATTTTTTATTAAAAACTAAATTAAAAAAAAGTTCAAATGAAAAAAATGAATAATTTGGTAAGTTGTTGGAAAGATTTTTTTTTAAATATAATTGTATCTAAATAATAAATTCTATAATAATTATAATAACTAGAAAAACCAATAAATTGAACAAAAATAGTTTTTTAATAATAAAAAACAATTTTGGAAAATTAAAATTAAAATTTTGTTATGTACATAGAAAAAGTGCATGAAACTGTTCGTGATTTGAAATAATTAAAAATTATTTGGACAAACTCACTCTTTATGTTATGTATAAGAATTTAATAAATTACTTAAATAATTAAAATAAAAATGATATTATTATTTTAAATAATAATACAAATCCAACAACAAATATTTTGAAGAAATTGTTAGCAACTTAACCTTCACAAATTGTAGTAGTTTTTGTTTTAGCTTTTGAATGAACTCTGGAAAAAAGAAAGAAATTAGAAAAGAAAATAAATAAAACTAAAATTATTTCAAAGTATTTTATGTTAGCGTGTGTTGGAAAAGCAAGGTGCAGAGAATAGCAGACAACATCCATGTTTAGTGCAACACAAAACATGACAGACAAGATCAATGTTTGGTGGAGCATTGCTATGTTTCTTAGTATATATATATGTATCTTTGTACATTGAATAAGAAGAGTAAAATAGAGATGAAGTGATATTGATTAAAATAACAAATATTACATTTTATCATGGTATGAGAGCAATGATTATTGCTGACTTTCAGAGCAATGGTTATTGCTGACTTAACAAATAAATAGCTACCTGATACTCAACGCTAGTACTCCAGTGTCTCCTCGGCAGAGGGTTTTTTATCTGATTTGTTGTCTATATGCTTATGAGTTGATCACTTCGTTTTTGGCTGGATGGTGCTTGCTGCATAGTCATTGGAGTCGTAGCAATTTATTTTCTCGAAGAAACATGAATCGCAAAGATGAACAGCCCTGCGCCATAGAAACGATTCTGGAAAATTTCAAAATGAACATCTTTTAGGCAAGAGGCAGGTATAACCGTGCACTTTGTTTGTATATCTATCTGAATGAAAATCTTCTCAAGATCCAGGTATTTCAGGCCGAATCTTCCCAGGATCCAGGTATTTCAAGTAAAACATTTCACATCTCTACTCGTAGTGATAAGGAGGATTGGATTCTGGACTCTAGAGCTACAGATCACATGACATTTGACCCAAAAGATCTCTCCAATACAACACAACCAAGACGGAGTCGTGTTGCCAATACAAATGGGGTCACTTATCCAGTTACAGGAGCTGGAACAGTGACCTTATCTCCTTCATTATCATTATCTAATACTTTACTTGTATCCTCTCTGTCAAACCGACTAATGTCTGTAAGTCAGGTCACTTCAGATCTTAACTGTGTAGTACTGATGTATTCTACTTTTTACCTTTTACATGATATTCTCACCAAGGAGATCTTTGGGCATGGTACTAGGAGATGGGGGCTATATTATGTGGATGACCTCAGTTCAGGAAGAGCCAATCACATGCAAAACACTACTGGTAACAAAGAACGACAGATTTGGCTATGTCATCGTAGATTTGGGCATCCATCATTCGGGTATTTAAAGCACCTACTCCGCAGTTTATTTTCAAATATCACACATTCAGATTTCAAATGTGATACTTGTATCCTAGCAAAAATTCATAGGGCGTCTTATCCTATGAGCATGAATAAAAGTATGACTCCTTTTGCTTTGGTACATTCTGATGTTTGGGGACCTTCCCCGGTCATTACGTCATCGGGTCATCGTTGGTTTGTTATTTTTGTTGATGATTGTACACAAATGACTTGGCTTTACCTTCTCAAACACAAAGATGAAGTATTTGCTACATTTCACCTGTTTCACACCATGGTTTAGACATAATTTTTTGAAAAAATTAAGATACTTAGGTATGATAATGGAGGGGAGTATTTTAATCAACAATTCTGGACATACTTGGACAACCATGGTATTCTCCATGAAACCTCGTGTTCACAAACCCCACAACAGAATGGGACTACGGAGAGGAAAAATCAGCATATTTTAGAAACGGCTCGGGCCTTACTAATCGGTGCACATATGCCTAATAAATACTAGAGTGATACTGTTACTACAACGGTGTATCTACTGAATCGTATGCCCACAAAAACCTTACAATTTCAGACTCCATTAAAGGTGATATCTGATCATCTTCCCTTGCCTACTATTTTAATGCTTCTGCCCCGAATTTTTAGATGTGTTGCTTTTGTCCACCTCCATAAAAATCAACGAACTAAGTTGGATCCATGTGCTATCCGATGTGTATTCTTGGGGTATGGTGTACAAAAAAAGAGTTACCGATGCTATGATCCAATTACTAAAAGAACCTATATTACCATGGATGTCACTTTCCTCGAATCAGAATGTTTTTCCCCATCATCGGTATCCAATTACACTCTTCAGGAGGAGAGTTATGGTGAAGAACGAAATTGGCTTGATGTTGAAATATTAGACACTAGTCCAACATACTCGGATCGTGCCAATAATATGGAGGAGCCAGTATCTAGACCCAAGCTTGAACTTTCAAGAACTGAAGCTGAAGTAGTGATTGAATCTTCAGAAGATGAAGTGGTTGATGTACCCCTCCACTCTCTAGTACCTAATGATCCTCCTGCTGAGAATACTCGTGAGGTAAGCTATCCTATCACACATTTACAAACTAATGCTATAGATACATCTGTTGGTTATGTTTTACCTTTCAGACACAATCGAGGCAAACCTCCAAATCGATACTCCCCAGAAAGAGAAGAACGACGATCCAAGTATCCAATAGCAAATTATGTATCTACTCAAAGGTTATTAGAACCTATCAGGGCATTTGCACAAACACTCTCCTCGTGTCAAATTCCAAGTAGCATTGAAGAAGCCTTATTTGATCCAAAATGGGCTCAAGTTATAAAAGAGGAATTTGAGGCATTGCAGAAGAATAACACATGGGTGTTAAGCGAGTTGCCTCAAGGGAGGAAGATGGTAGGATGCAAGTGGATTTTCTCCATTAAGTATAAAACAGATGGGTTAGTTGATCGATACAAGGCGAGGCTTGTAGCAAAAGGATATACACAGAAACACGGGATAGATTATCAAGAAACCTTCTCACCTGTGGCTAAACTAAAAACCGTTAAAGTCTTGTTATCTCTTGCGACAAATTTAGATTGGCCATTGCACCAACTTGACGTAAAAAATGTCTTCCTTCATGGTGATCTTGAAGAAGAGATTTACATGGATATCCCACCAGGATATACTGTTACATCAGGAAAAGAAACTGTATGTAGATTACAACGAGCATTGTATGGACTAAAACAATCACCTCGAGCATGGTTTGGTAGGTTGAGTTCACCAATGAAGAAATATGGGTTCCAACAAAGCAACTCTGATCATACTTTTTTCCTAAAACATCGATTAGGGAAGATAACAGCCCTTATAGTCTATGTAGACGACATGATCATTACAGGGGATGATAAAGAAGAAATCTCTAAGCTTCAAGAACAATTGTCAAATGAGTTTGAAATGAAGAATTTGGGAGGGCTCAAATATTTCTTAGGTATTGAGGTAACAAGATCAAAACAAGGCATATGTCTTTCCCAAAGGAAATATACTTTGGACCTACTAGCAGAGGCAGGACTACTAGATTGTAAACCTGTCGATATTCCAATGGTTCAAAATCATAAACTCGGAGAATATGTGGACCAAGTACCAGCAGATAAATAGAGATATCAACGGTTAGTAGGTAAACTCATATACTTATCTCATACTCGACCTGATATGCTTATGTTGTGAGTGTCGTAAGTCAATTTATGCACTGCCCAAGTGAAGATCATATGGATGCTGTCATGCGAATACTCCATTATTTAAAATCCTCCCGTGTGAAAGGACTTATGTTTTCAAAGAATGGTCAATTGGAAGTCCTTGGATATACTGATTCAGACTGGGCAGGGAATATGAAGGATAGGAAATCTACTGCTGGGTACTTTACTTTTGTGGGGGGCAATCTTGTTACATGGAGGAGCAAGAAGCAAAAGGTAGTTGCCTTATCTAGTGTTGAAGTTGAATTTCGAGGAATGGTCAAGGGAATATGTGAGCTCCTTTGGTTGAAAAAACTCCTAATTGAGATTGGTGTTGCTCCTAACTCTGAAATGAACTTATTTTGTGATAACAAAGCAGCCATTGCCATCTCCCACAATTCAATCCAACATGATCGCACAAAGCATGTTGAAGTGGATCGGAACTTCATCAAACAGAATCTTGAAAAAGAAATTATTCAACTTCCATTTGTTAAATCAAAAGATCAATTGGCTGATATACTCACAAAATCTGTGTCTGTAAGGAACTTCTACAACTCACTCGATAAGTTGGGCATAAGAGATATATATGCACCAACGTGAGGGGGAGTGTTAGCGTGTGTTGGAAAAGCAAGGTGCAGAGAATAGCAGACAACATTCATGTTTAGTGGAACACAAAACATGCCAGACAAGATCAATGTTTGGTGGAGCATTGTTACGTTTCTTAGTATATATATATATATGTATCTTTGTACATTGAATAAGAAGAGTAAAATAGAGATGAATGATATTGATTAAAATAACAAATACCACATTTTATCATTTTAAACAGATACAATTTAGAAAAGAAGTAAAAAAAAATAGCTACTAACTTATTAGCAATTTTAGAGCAATTAATTTTTTTTTTGTTTTATAGTTAAGACTTTTTCTTTTCTAATAATGCAGTTATTGATGGTTATTTTGAAGAGGGGTAGTTTAAATATTGAAAAAATAATTAAAAAAAATTAAACTCAACAGCTATAGAAAAAACTGAATAAAGAATTAAAAGATGAGTCTACAAATTCATATATATTTAATTATAACATTATCAGTAGATTATAACGTTGATTATAATTAATAATAATAAGTTGGTTTACCTCGGAAAGAATACAAACTATAAATAGATGTTCATATTTCAAAAATAATATTGAAATAAAAAGAGCACATAGTTTTCAAGATTTCACAAAGCCTTATTCCACCAAAAATTTCAAATCTCTTTCATTTGATTTTAGCAAAGAAACAGACCTTTTTGTGCACAGGATGAACCAAACTCCCACATTGAAAATAAACGACGAAGCTCCTTTAAATTTGTAAATATTATTATTATTATTATTAGTGAAATTTGTAAGTATTTAGAGGGTTCTTTTTGGAAGCAAGCTATGTTCAATTTGATTTGATGTTTTCAATTACAAATTTGAAATTCGATTTGCAAAATGTGTTATCAATCTAATTCAGAGTGAATAAATGTTTAAAATTTACAATGACTGAAGATTCTTTTTTATGGAGGTAAATAAAGAATAGAAAAAAAAGAAGGAAAGATCCATTTTTTTTTTTTTGATAAATCATATTGAAACTTCCTTCTTTATGTTTTGTTCTTTAAAAGAAAGACCAAGCAACTATGTTATGTACAAGAACATTACAATTTCTTGGAAACCATATTGTCTCGAGATTTAAGAAACTGTTATATATCACTTTGATTTCCTCAATAAACTGTCTAACCTCCCAAGATATCTGATTTGGTTGATCCAAGATCAAATCTATCACTATTTTGCAATCTTCCTCAATTATCACAGCCTTGAAATTCAAAATCTTGGCTAAATTAGTACAACGACTCAACTTCAACTTCTTCAGCATTTCTTGCTTGAACTAGCTTACACCAAATACTTATTATATTATCATACTAGTCTCTAGCAACTATGTCAATTGTAGATTTTTCATCCTGATGATGTGCATCAAAATTAAATTTAATAGTTCCAAAGGAAGGTTTAGTCTAAAAAAGATAACAACTTGAATAAGCAGCGATTTCAATATCTCTCAATAAACTCTTATCCTTTTTAAGTTGTGGGAATTGATAAAGGATTGCATTTAAATAGGAAATGCTTCCCATATAGTTAGGGTTAACGTTCTTAAAAACCTTATGATTCCTTAATTTCTACAAGGTAATCATTTTCAAAGTTATTGTAAGAATGAATTCATGTTTTTCCTCTTTTTCAAGTATTAATTAGTGCATTAATTGGTTTTAAATACAATTGAAGAAAAGATAAGATATCCATTCTATCAAATGTTGTAACAAGATTCTAACTTTTCAAGACATCCAAAGAGCATGCATGTATTTAGAAACTCAGGCCTAACTTTGAACCCAAAAAAGCTAGCTTGTGAGTTAGAGAGTTGTTCAAACTTATACCTCTTAGCCAATGTGGGACTTAACATCCCCCTTTCACATCGGCTAGAGTCTGAATTTACGGTACGAGGGCCGATGGGTGTACGAAGAAACCAAGAACCTAGCTCTGATATCAACTTAGAAACTCAGACCTAACTTTGAATCCAAAAGTCAACTTATGAGTTAAAAAGTTATCCAGAATTATAAACAACACTATTGTCTTACTCTTAACCAATGTAAAACTTAACACATGTATTTACATCTTATAATTAAATAGGTGTTCTATAGTTTCTGATGTGAATAAGAGTCGTTGCAAATAAAAGACCAAGAAGCTCAAACGAGCATTAAATTAAATGGGATGATTCAAAAGCCGTAGATTAATACACATAAGGGCCACCAAGAAGAGTCCAAGAAAGACCCAATACTGGTTAATAAAATGAGTTATTAATGTAGATATGGATATGAGCCAATATTAAGTGTGCATGCACCTAATTCATCGTACCATGCCATGGGCTTCTATAATCCAAGAATTAGTTTGATGAGCTTAAATCCAATTTGTCTGTAATTTAATTCTTGAACATATTTGATTATTACTTTTAGGATCTTATTTAATGTCAATTGGACGGCACACACATGGCAATATTAAGCTTATTAAGTCCACCCAAAATCATTGTTTTTATTACGTTTTCATTTTCATTAATGATTATTACATTAGTGTTTTTAATGACAATAATTATTAGGGTTTTTATGCAATGTTATATATAACTCGTATCCTTGTATGGCCGAACGAAATATGAATAATATACGAGATAATTATCTTATAAATGTTACACTTAATTCTTGTGTTCTTAACACAAATCACATACTTATTAAAAGTTGGTTACCTTTGTGGTGTGTTTTATACCAAGTTTTAATAACTCTTCTATAACCAATGAGTTGAGGTTCAATTAATTATATATAAAAAAAAATATATATTTTTTTAAATATATAATAAATATGTGTTTTTTAAAAGAGATTAAAAATGAAATCAATTGATATATATATATATATATATAAACGTGTATAAATTGAATCTTAAATTCTTCATTTTGTAAATAGTAGATCATCCACCCATATATCATAATATTGAATTATAATAATTAGAGTATTGATTTTAAAATTATTAATCTTATCCAAATCTATTAATTTTAACTCTAAAGTTTTATAAATATATAATTATTTAAAACAATTATGAAAAAATTGTAATCTAAGGAGTAGGAGGGGCGTGAGATGATCCCAACCCTGTCCCTCCCGAGGCATTCCCACTAGTGTCAAAATTAGGATTTTATCATGGATCTAGACTCCTATAAGACAAATAAACATCCCTGAGCTAAAGTAATGGAGTACTGCATGATACGAAGCTATGAAGCATTGACACAGACATGAAAGCTTCATATTTTCCGGTATGCTTCCTCTACTATATATTATATCTGTTTGTATTGCTTTGTTACTTGAACTTAGAAATGACAATGTTTGATTTGAGTTATATCTTAATTGAATCGAAATACGGGACTGACTTATAGGACAGTTTGAACCAAATTATTTCATGTTATTTGGTTCGATTCGATTAAGGTAATGTATTGTTAAGAAATTTGGATCGAATAATATAATCACAAATTCTACCTCCTAATATCCTCGTAAACAGAATATCAAATAACAGAAAAATAAAAAATAAACAATACAAAAATTATAGTAAAAACTCTAAATTAAAAAAAAATCACTTTCGTTGTCAAAAGACAACCGAAAAAAGAAATTTATTATGTTGAAAATTGTTACAACTACACTCTCAATGATTTTCTCATACACCCAAAAGACAAGAACAATTACAAACCCAAAAGAATATTCTCACAAAATTCTCTTACTCAAAAATTTCTCGTATAAATTTTTCTCTATTTTTGAGATAATTAATAATGAAAAAATGAAGTTATATTTATAGTTTTCAAGTTCTCATTTCATACGTCAAACATTTATTCATTTAACAAAATTAGACTACCTAATTTTCTTATTTTTTATTCAAACAAGATTAAGCACTTCCATCTTTGATGATATGTTAAGACATTTTTCATGAATTGTTTTCTAAATTAGGCATCTACTATTTTGACTAACAAATCTAATATTATTTTTAATCAATCATAATATATATATGGGTAAAAAAAAATCCAAACTCTTGACCCGTTTGATTTTGTTTTTTTCATTTTTAAAATGAAAATACAATATCATATTTTTCTAATTGAAAATAATTTAAACAAGAAAGAGGAGTTCTACCACCAACCTACTGTGTATAATTATTTAAAATAATATTAGTTAATAAAAAAGAAATTAACTAAATAGAGGTATTGTTACTAAAAATATAATGATATTAATTAATTCAATATTTTTGTGTAATATTACTTTTTAATAATTTTTGGTTAAAATTAAAAAAATATTATGTACAAATTTTTATGTATAAAAAAATCATCATGATCCAATAATTTTACTGGTAAATTAATAAATTTAAAAAATCTTAATAAAAACAATATTAAAGAATATTTATAATCAATAATATATATTATAAATCTAAACTACACTAAATATTATTTCTTCTACAACAAATTTAAAATCAAGAATATTCATTAAATGATTCGTAAATAATCGATAAAGTAAAAAAATATGAAGAAAAATACTAGCATATTTATAGATTGTACAGTATCTTTAATCATAGATCAAATTGTTAAATATTATAATTGATTAAATGATTAATCTAAAAAAATAGTAGTAAAAAAAAAACGAGTACTTGAATGATTAGTAGAGCCAACCCATTTGTGATCCGAATTGTTTGTACCTAAATTATTTATAATGAAATGGATAATACCTAACCCATTTATGCCCCAATCTTTCCACCGTGATCAAACCTAAATAGGTTGCATATGTGCAGAGTTCCAACTCGTCAGATCAAATTCCCATCTCTATATGAACTTGATCAAGTTGCTTTGTAATTTTGCATCAATCTCATTGGCTTCTCTTCTCTCATTTTCCTTTTTCAAATGTTTTTGAAAAATTATTCAAAATAACACTCATAAAATTAATAACAATAAAAATAATATTTTTATTTTGAATTGAGAAGTTATGAATAAGTGTTATTTTTATTATTATAAATTTTACGAGTGTTAATAGATTTTCTTATGTTTTTTAACCTCTTTCTGATAGGGTTGGTTTTACTCTTGACCTTAAAAACTGGTACATATGGTCACCCGGGTAATTTAGTTCTAAACATTCTAATTTGTAAATGACAATGAAAAATGGCTAAGGGGACCTTTACAACTCTACCTTAAAAACAAATTAGAAGTAAGCTAAGAGCGAGCACATCACTTGGCAAAAATAATTAATAGGGTTATACTATTGTCAAAGTTGTAGCAAATGAGAAATTATTAGTTGCGTTAAATTCTAAAGTAATGAATTCATAAATTTTTTTGAGATAAATTAATATTACATCTATCTAAATAAAAAATACAAAAATAATTAAATTAATAAAATAAAAATATAATAAATTATCATAAGAATCAATAAAAACCATTTGTAATACAGTTTCACTTTTTTTTCTTTAACTCTATTAATTATCAAAATATATATGATTCTTTACGTTGATAAAATGATAAATCTTCGATCCAATTTGACAATTCATGTATTGAGATATTCATATTTTGAAATACAAAAATACTTAAACAAAAAGATCTAGATCTAAATTTAAAAATAAAAACAAAAAAAATTAAACATAACAAAACAAAACATGTTTAAAATTACTATTTTATCAAAATCTAGGTGAAATAAAAACCATATTAGGTTAAAATCTAGGTATAATGTACATATCATAATTTATATTTATTGAAATAAATTAAATAAAATTGAAGATTTATCATTGAGAAAACTTCTATAATAGAAAACAAAAAACAAAAATCAAAATTCATAATATTAATCTTTCCAATTATATAAGGTTAAATTAAATCATTTATTTTTAAATTTTATTATATTTAATACATTAATTTTTTAATTTTTTTATAATATTATATTCACAATCTTTACACGTTTTCTTTGGTTTTAATTCAATACCCTTCTTATATATATATTTTCAATTTTACTTTTTATAAACAAATTAATTATTTCAAATTTGTTTCTCTTTTGTTTATTTGGTTTCAGGATATCGATTTAATAATATGAGGATTGGGTATGTGTGGTTACCCTCTTTTATCAATCTTCGCTTTCAGATTACGCGTGTTATTGTTTATTTTGATTTGCTATTGACATCTATTGGTGCTGATATGACGCTTGGCGTTGCTAATAGCTAATTTTTAATAACAATTTAAGTCGGTTTTAAATCTACCTAAACTACCTGCTTAATAAATTTTATGAAATTTAATTATAAAATAATTTAAATTTAAAATATAAAAAAAATGGTGAGTTTTATATCCAAAAAAAAAAGAAAATAAACTTTATATTTGTAAAATAGTGAAATATGTATCATTCATTTTGAAATAATTAATATTGTAAATCTATAAATTTTTTAGTTTCGTATCGGTTGAAATACAAATTAGAACTTGATTATAGGAAAATTAAATTTTAGTTGTTTAAAAAAATTAATTTTTAAGTTAAAATTAATTAAATTTTGGATTAAATGAAGTAAATTAAATTTTTAGGTTTATTATCCTATTTTGAAATTTAATTTTGGCTCTTTTCGAAATAAATACATATAAAATTATTAGTTTTTATTAGATGACAATAAATCTTTTCTTATGTGAATTTGGTTGTGTTTCACGCCAAAGAGTGATAGATAGATTGATATTGTTAAACACATATACTCAAATAATGAGTTATTTAGTTACTTCAAATCTGTTAAAAATTTGAATAAATTATGAATGATAAACTCTATAAATTATGTGATCGAGAGTGTGCCAGAATAATTATAAAGATGACCTTTATAGAAAAAAGACTCTAAATAATGTGTTGTACCTACTATAGATTGATAAGAAACTTAAGAGATTTGTGCTTAATTAAGAATAAAATATTTGTATTAAAAGGTAAGAGATTTGTCACTTAATTAAGAATAAAATATTTGTATTAAAAGATAACAACTAAGAGATTCTTCAAACTCGATTTAATAACTTTTAAATCATAGAATAATTATGTTATTAATTTATCTATTTATTTATTTGTATTTTAAATTATTACATAGAAGATTAAGTTCACGCGTAATTTAATTATATATATCATATTTTTTTTTTACAAATTAGTACCAAACATAAGTATGAGATTTGGATAGAGATAAAAATGAATAAATCATCTTTTCAATTAAACGAAACAAACATAAAATCTTTCGATTTAATTTATAGTAATTTATGTGATTTAAAATTTATTTGAAAAATAGAAGACAATAAATATTTCATTACTTTTGCTTATAATAATATAAAAAATTATTATGTGTATTTACTTAAAACAAAATTGAAGTTACAGAGGAATTCATTCTCTATATAGCCCAAGTTGCGAATCAACTCAACATAAAATATTAAGGTTTTACGAAGTGTTGGTGAGTATGAAGCGTCGATCGTTGAATTCCATGCACAACATGAAATCATACATGAAACTAATGTATAATTTATAATGATCAACTTTATCACAATTTAGGTATTGATGCAATAAAATGCATCACAATTGTCTATGTGTTTTGCAAAGTTATTCGGTCTACATAGTATATATTTTTCATATGTGTATAATAATCATATACATAGGAGAAAGAATCAACTTGATAATTATTTTTTATTAGAATGAAATTAATTTGTTGTATCTTTATAGATCTTCTAAATTATTCTTTTGATAATCTTTTAAGATAATTAAAAAATAATGATTAATCATTTATTTCTTCAATATAATTAAAGTAAATTATTATGTATTTACACTTATTAGATGATTATGTATTTATTGGGTTAGGTTAATTGATTATAATTACTCTTTAATTATCACATGTGATGTATAAAATTATTCTTAAAATAATGTTTAAAAAACTAATACAAATAAAAGATATTAATTGATTTTCAACAATATCCCTTCTCATATAGGTATCTTTATTTTAGTTTGTATATAATACTATAAATAGAGGTGAATTTACTATTTTTTTTTAAATAATGATTTTGGTTGAGCTACTAAAAAAGTAATTAAAGTAATTTATATATAAAAGATAAAATATAATTCTATCTCTTAATAAATATTTAATTATAACTTTAAATATAATATGAAAATAATACTATAAATATGCTCAAAATCAAAATATAAATTAAAATTATAAAAAACTAATGTACATAGGAATGGATATAATTAGATCTAGTCCAATTTTTTAAAAAAATATAAAAATTAAATTAAATTATTCTTGTTTATCAAATTAGATAAGATTGAACTAATAAAATTAGAAAATATGGTTCTAAATTGTTAATTATATAATTATAATTAAATTATTATTTATTCAATAAATATATTATCAATTTTGTAATTCGTTAATTGATCTTATATATCGAAATTAATTTTTTTTTAATTTTTAGTTCAATGAAATAATAAACAATGTAAACACAATAACTAATATTGAATTAAAAATTTATGTATGTATACTTTTTCTTTCAACAAATTTTACAGTTAAATAATAATTATTTTATACATATATTTATTATAACAATCTAATTTAATTTAAAAAAAATTAAATTTCATAAACCAAATTAAATCAAAATTAATAAAAAATTATATAAATTTTCTTATAATTCGATCCTACTTGCAAATTTATTTTCAACCACTAATCACACGCATGGGATAACCAAACTAGTTTTGTTAAGAATCAGCGTGTATTATACGACGACCGACTCTGCGACAATTTAGGTATTGACACGCAATAAGATGTATCCCAGCCGTCTATCTTTTACGCAAAGCCATTCAGTCTATCGTCCATTTTCCACAACGGTCTATATAAAGGGATTAGGATTCTAAAGTTATCATCTCTCATCGTTCTCAGCGTTCGACATCTCTTCTTCCGAATTTTCCTTATTCAGTTATTTCTCATATGTCTTCATTTTTCTGTTAGGAGTCTTTAGATCTTGTTAGATCAAGTCTCGATCTACAAGTTGATGGTAGTTTGAGGTTCAAAGGCGTCGTCACGCAACTAGCCGTCTGGTTCCTTCTAATCGAGGTATGTCTTACACTTTGTCTTTGAGAATCTTAATTTATGTTTTTATTCAATGATTTAACTCTTTAGTTTTACATACTGTACTTAAATTATTAGGATTTACGATGTTATGGTTTCTAAAATTCTTTCACATGTTGTCTTTTATATTCTCTGTTGTGTTTTTTGTTTGTTTGTCGAATTTGGTCTTTCAGATCTGGAAAGGGCAACTAACCAAACAAGAGATCTGAAGCGGACTCGTTAGATTGGATGACATTCCCTCAGAAGTTCTTGAAGGCGATTTATAGGAGGGATTACCGTTGATCTGTTTCTTCGTCAAATTAACGGGTGTAATATTCATTAAATTGGCCGAAGTACTCATGGAAATTCATGATATAATGTAAAATAGTCGTTGAATCTGAGATGAAGATTAGGATATTGACATGGATCGAGTTGTTCAGCGAGGGATGTATAGTATATCAGGAATAAGGTCTTTGGATTGGGCTTTTTTTCCTGATTAAGCTGTCATCCGACCTTTGCCATGTCAGGTGCGCTTGCATGGCAGGTCACAACACTTAATAAAAAGAACTAGTTTTGGTTTCGGGGGAAGACTGCACGGGGTTTTGCCCGGAGTCTTTCCTCTGGTGTGTTGTGTCTTCGTTGTTTCTCTTTCACCTTTCCTTCTTTTTGTGGCTTTCGCTTCTGTCGTCAACACGTTGCCAACATATCGACGTTATCACAAATCTGCGAGCCAGGTGCCAATTGGAAGTAGTCGCGTAACCTTCGCTAAAGGTATATTCATTTTGAGATTTATTGCTTCGTTGATTTCAAGTATTCACATATTCATCGCCAAGTTTTCTAATTTTTCCATTAAGTGGTTTTACACCTAATTCATTAGTAATTTTGCATCGTTCCAAACAATTTTATGATCCAGATATTACCCTGAACAACTATCTAACTCTTTGACACTCCATAAAAAAATGGTGCTTTTAGTAGATAGTCCATTTCAATTGCGAACATGAGATTTTTAATTACTATTCTATTTATACTTGTGATATAAAGAAATTTGTAATATTTTTCAAAATCAATTGCTTTCCCAATATGATTCGCTAATAACTGTTAATCACTGTCACCGTTTGACACCTCTCAGAAACAAGGTGTTTATGGTCGATTCAATTAAAATTTTAATTGTATTCCCATGTGTTTTTTAACTTTTTTTTTCATGGAACGTATGAATTTTTTAATCATCAAGAAATTCGCTTGTGCTGTATCCACAAGTAAGTTGACGTTGCAAAACTTGCTTTCCGCTTCTCAATTCGAAGTATTGCAAAATAACTTCAAAAGTTTATAAAATCTATTGGTCGGTGACCTTAAAAAAATATGAATTAATTATTATACTTGAAGCGTTTGTTCGTTCTTACTGATTCTGTTTCCTTAATTTTTATCACTGATATTGTTGGTTTTCTCTGAAATCATTCATTTCTTACAATCATCATTGTTTTATTGATTAGTGTTATATTTATGTTCGGGTTCTCAAATTATCAAGAATATACCAGTATTTTTTCAATTTCAACCGTTTATTGCTATAATATTTGCAGCACCAGGAAAGCTTTATGGAATTTCTGTAGTATGAAGTATTGAATAATTGGTTCGTTAGAGTCCATCCTTGGGTTAGAGGTGATGGTTTCATATTAAATAAATAATTGAATCAAACTTGAGATTGGAGAACTTATCCTTCATTACTTTTCAGGTTGTGTTATTGGATCCTCGCTAAGGCAATAATCACTTAAAATGCGTAATTAAGCTATATGATTCAGTAGTTAATTTTAATTATCTTTTATTGCTTTTATTTAGGGTATTGCAATGCCAATTTCACAAGAAAAATTCGTCGTATAATTAATATTAGTATGTGATGGTAACAAAAGTTAGTGATATTAGATTTACTCATTATTCACCGTTAAATGTTAGCTTAGTTCATAATAACATGGCTTCTTTACCTATCTGTTAACGAGGGCTTAGCCCTGCCTCATTTTATAGGGTGAACAGTTCAATTTTTTTACATTTTATTTTACAGTTGGTATGTACATATTGGTTGTGTGGTGTAATGGCGACTGGATTTACCATCTATATCATAACGTCTTTCATGAGACCTTTTGTCAATGGCAGATGGTCTCAATTGAAATGTATTATATATTTATTTATTTATTATTTTTGACTTTGATTTTACATTCCCCTTATATTGCAATCCTTCATGATTCCAGTAGGATCTCTCTAAAATTAAAATTTCGTGTATGGTTAAAATATTTTCATGTTCAGCTTTTAAATGAAATTCTAAATTTTTGTTCTAATTCATTACCCATATTCACTGGTACCCAACAAAATGGACATGGTGGTAGCTGGAAATTGAGTGATGAAGAGAGAATTGAGTGTTTTTTCCCCCTCCCCTGATGTTAGTGGCTGTTAAGAAATCATTTTGTTGTTTTATTAACAGATTATTCATTTGTCCATATTTTTTTCCAGGTTATAGACGTTTTCTTTTATCGACTTCAAAAGTCAGTTTGAACTTAATGGGTAATCCTTAGTCCTATTGTTTTTAATTTTTTTAAAATTTATTTCATCCTTTATTAATTTATTTTTTTGATTTTTTAGTACCATTGATGTATTTTTGTAGTTGACTAAAATGTTAGAATTGTAATTTAATATATTATGCGTTGTAAAAAGCCTATTGTTACTTACATGCTTTTACGAATTGCGACTTGAATTTTTATGTATTTATATGGATGGGGAGAAAAAAAATACTTATTTTTCACGCTTATTACTAGACGACTTTATTATTTGTTAAATTAAATTCTCTCTAATAAATTTCGTTAATGATTTGATTTTATGCATTCTTTCTGTTTCTTTGTAGATTTTGTTTATGCAATAGTATAATTATTTTTTATTCTATTTTTGGTAGCTCATGGCAATAAGTAATGTGTATATTTTATTATTTGATCAATTTGACTAGTATATTAAGTAAAGTAATTCCCTTATGAAGATTATTAGATCCGTAGCTTAACGGTAGAGCACTCAGAATCTTAATTGACTTCTGAGATGGTGGTGGTTCAATTCCACCCGGATCCGGAGGTATTTTGGTATTTTGTTACAAGGTGATCTATATGACGACATTTTGTATCAACAAATTATAAGAATTAACTCAGTTTTATGTCACATTAAGAGATTTTATCAAATTGTTCCTCTATACATCACATAACAGCCCACATCTAATCGATTTTTACTATTCACGCATTCATCTTTGTTACCAGACTTCCATCACTTTCATATTCACAACTAAGTCAACTTAAAAATTTGATTGATACTAGTTTCAAAATTAGCGTAAAAGATCAGGGCAAAATTCGTAACAAAATCTAATCATACAGAACCTATTCACATTAATGCAAATCATGAATTGGGTTTTTAAATTACCTTTGATATCAAAGAAGATACTTAGCAATAGATCAAATTCTTCAAGTGAGTGTTTTGTCCATGACTGATTCTTTGCAGTTTTGTATTATTTTCTCAATTCTCTAACATCTATTTCTTTGTACATTTTGATTTTAATTGTTTTGCTTATCATTTGATTCTATATACAACTATTTTTGCTGTCAAATTCTCTTAAATTTCTTTTTTTTAATATTTGATTTTGATGATAAGCATAGATATATATAGACATTGTGCTAAACAAAGCAAGATATAATCATGATTTATTTAATATCAAATTGTTTTTTTAATTATATGATAACAAAATGATATAAAAATAAATCCATATAAACTCACTTGAAATGACTAATGACTAATGTAACTTTGTTATATTTTTATTTTGTTTGTTACATTAATAGCTTTTAATACTTTGTTTTTTCTATTTTTGGTATTTTTCACATAATATTGTAAATATAAAGTAACTTTTAATATTTATTAAATTAGTGATACAAAAATTGGAATAATTCTTGTTCATAGTAGTCAGTGAATATTTCACCAAAAAAGAAAAATATGAATGGTATTCCAAAGGACATATGAATAAAAAAATGATTTTGGAGGAATTAAGAAAAAAAATATGAGATGCATTACATGTAAGTGGAATTATCTGACATCAAGATGAAACCTATAAGCATTTATATAACTTAAGCTTAATATATGATGAGAGATAAAGTACTTCGTCAATACAAATGTTAAAAAACATAATAAAGAGTATAAAAAATTGTATGTAATTCATACAATGCAAAAACATGTCACATACAAGTAGTTGATAACATCAAAGTCTTTACCAAAATTCAGGTAGATAAGTAAGGCCAAAAGAAATAATAGGTGACAACAAAAGGAAAACATGAGTCACAATTATTTACAAAAGGGTAATCATGGGAAATAAGGAAGCATAAAACAAGTACGTAGAGATCCTAAAGTAGAGATCCTAAAGATTCATACAGTAAACTGTCTGGATTCTTCTATATGTCTAAAAAGTCAAACTTAAAGTCATAAACTGAGTTAAAAATGGATACAAAATCCAACTTTAGGTATGGATTTATGGAAATTGTTACATGCATAAATAGATTCATCAACTACATGTGGCCAATATTAGTTGATGGGGCATTCATTAAAGAAAGATGATAGGTACTACTTGTGGTAATTACAAAAGATGAAAACAATAAGATAATGATGATTTACTAGTATATATATTACTTACATAATCATATTTAGTAAAAATTATCTAAATGTAATATGTTACATTCGTAGAATATACGAAAACAAGAAATATAATTGTTATTATTACTATCACATGAAACAAAACCTTGTAACTTAGTATCACCACAAAGCAACAAACACCTAATTCAAATTGGCTGTTCATGCTACTTGAGCACAACGAGACATGTGTTTAATAAAATGCCAATGAGAAATATGATCACTTGGAATGTACTCACCATGACTTATGGAATGTATGATAAAGGAAATAAAGTTTTAGAATTGTTTGAGAATATGATGGACGAAGGAGTCAAGAACAAAGAAATAAAGGCCTAACACGGTCACAATTATAGCATTTTTTTATGCTTGTAGTCACTCAGGTCTGCTAACTGAAAGCATGAATTTGTTTGATAGACTGAAAGAAGATCATGGAATGTAGCCCAAACTAGATTATTATGCTTGTGTACTAGACTTACTTAGTCGAGGTGGTAAAGTACAAGAAGCATATGAACTCATAAACACCTTTCCCCTAGAGTTCAACAAAGCATATGTATGAAATAGCCTACTTGGTGCTTATTGGATTCACCAAAATGTAAAAATTAAGGAAATTATTGCCAACAATATCTTGTTTTTGGAGCCAAATGTGGCTAGTCACTAT
Source organism: Hippophae gyantsensis (assembly GCA_030763125.1). Classification (NCBI taxonomy): domain Eukaryota; kingdom Viridiplantae; phylum Streptophyta; class Magnoliopsida; order Rosales; family Elaeagnaceae; genus Hippophae; species Hippophae gyantsensis. The sequence continues at coordinate 31,717,946 of CM061038.1, forward strand.
GTCTTACTCTCTAACATTTACTCATCTACTGGACTTTGGGACAAAGCAATGGATGTTCAAAGAAAAATGAAAGAAATAAGAGTAGTAAAAGAACCTGGTTATAGTTGGATTGATATCCTCAAAGCATATGCTGCTAAACATGTGACTGATAAGATGGTACGTAATGTTGCTTATATTTTCATCAAATCCTATCTTGATTTTATCCTTGTGGATAAGGACTCTCAGGCGGGGAAGGATTGATACATGTATATGCTGCTATATGTTGTTTGTGTGTACAGACATAGGCATACATGGGGGCAAAGGCAGTTACATTGGAATTGAGGTGGTTACAAGGGTCGGGACCAGTGCAGAAGGGGACCATTAGGCCATTAGGGGATATGCTCTGTAGCACTTCCTTTTGTTTTCACTATCTTCCTTGTAAGGCTATAAATATCCAAAGAGATGATATAAAGAGAATATCAAAAATTATATATTCAGCTCCTTCTCTTCTCTGCTTCTTCTTCCCCTCAAATTCTTCTTATAAGAGAGAGAAAGCCTTTGAAAGGTCTTTATAGTCGGTTGGACCAAACCTCAATTGCTAACCCTTGGTGAACTCATTCCAGGTGAGTCATCCACGAAACTTTGCAAGCCATTTGTGCCATTGTAGGGTAATGCCTTTTAAATGGAAGGAAGCCAGCAGTACCTGTTGATCTGGTGCAATGTTCATGAATTCGAAGTACTGTTCGGCCTCATAAATCCAACCGATTGTATTATCTCCAAAAAATTTGGGGAATGACAGCTTAAGAAGTTGGTGAGGATAATAATTTTTAGGGCGAGAAGTCTGTGGGTGCACTGGTTCATCACGTGCAAATGAATTAGGTTCTGGTGAGCTGCGAAAGGTACAGAGGGCTTGTAGCTCGGTCAACAAGCAACGCCCACTTGCTCGAATCTAGACTCATGTCGTGCTAAGGTTTCAAATACCTCGTTGAGGAACTCGACATTGGATTTGTTGTAGGTGTCCATAGCTAAAACCTAGATTTGATAACAATGATAAGGATAATTTGAAGGGAAGAAGAAGTAGAGAAGAGAAGGAGCTTAATGTATAATTTCTGATATCCTCTTTATTTCATCTCTCTGGCTATTTATAGCCTTACTAGGAAAATAGTGAAAACAGAAGGAAATGTTACAGAGCATATCCTGTAACGGCCTAGTAGTCCCCTTCCCTATCAGTCACGACCCGTGTAACCACCTATGCGCCAGTGTAATTGTCTCTGTGCCCACGTGCGATTACGTCTGTGCAAACAAGCAACATATAGTAGCATATGCACGTATCAAATTCACTTTCATGTCTTTCATTTTTTTATTTTCTCCCCCGTTTCTTCAAATATGTTTTTCCGTTGTTTGAAGTCATATGTTATTTTAAATTTATTATTTTGAGTTTATGACTTACAATAGTTTTATTTTACTTCTTAAAAAAATATTATTCTTTTTTTTAATTCTAATCATTGATTTTTTTCCCTTCCTTTCTTTGTAGTTACCTGGTGATTCAAGTCCCCACAGACAATATGTAAGTCTGTTGAAATAACTAAACATAAAAATTTATAGTAAACTTGTTTCATCAATACAATATGCAAATATACATACCATTAGACATGTTTGGTATGATAACTATTGATCTCTGCTTGTATCTTATAAAAATAAACCTACATAAGAGTTGATATGTGTGTAGGATTTATGAGAACGACCGCAATAACTTTTTGAATTAGGTTGTCAATTTAACATGAATAGATTGTGTTTATATTACACAAATACAAAGCTCTAAAACTAATAGGCCGGTTTATACTTTAAGTGTCATGAGCCCATAAATTTATCATATATAATCAAATGTTTGGTCCATCCCATTATGATTCAATACAAATACTTGCCTATTAATTGTCCTAATATGCTTTAGTTTATTACATGATATAATAAAAGATGCCTATCATTATGAAAATCTATTTAGATAATTCCAAGAAGTCTCCTTTGCAAGTATGGTTTGCCTTGTTTCAAGATTTGTTTTTACTGTGTTATAGACATTGTTGCAGGAATGGGGGAAAACCACTGAGATTGAGTTAAGATCTAGGATTACTTTGCAGAGTCATCTTGCTTGTTCTTTATCCTAATTTGACTTTTTATTTATTGTTTATGTTGAATAAGTGTTTATTTCGGAAAAAAGTTTGTATGCAATTATTGTTTGTGACTTAAATCAATACATAATGGTTGCATATATTATTTTTATCAATGAAAGATGGATTATTTATTAGCTATAGTTTATAACTATCTCGAACAATCTTATCAAAAATTGTAAGATGTTGAACTATCCTCTAGATTGGATTGGATTGGATTGAATTGGTTTGAGAAATATAAGTATCGGTTTCATGTTAGTTGTTGTTCAATCTGAAGTATCTTGACTTAAAAAATTTGCATCACACAACCCAACTCACCTTATGTTTACCCTTAATGCATTGTATGATTGAGGGATTTTTATATTAAGTCGGACTCATGGATGACATCGCATATCTTTATCTATGTCTCCTCTACTCTGTCACTACCAGCTTCCCAAGATGAAACTAGGTTGTTAATTTTACCCAACTGACAAGACCTCGCAGATATTCACCAGTTGGACGGATCAATTCGGGAACGCGGACTCCTTGTTTAATATATCAAATCTAATATAAGGATAGTATTTATAAGCATTGAACCAACAACTCTAGAAACCTACTTGCATTCCACCATGCTAGTGTCTGTTTTATGCTATTTTTATCTGAGTTTTATTTTATATATTATTAAAACAACTTTTATTGACATTGAATTCCCCTAGTCTCAAGAACAGCGCACCTAAATCAACCGATAGCAAATGTGTGTAAATTTGTGTATTTTCATGCATGTATCCATATGTTATAATATAATACATGAAATATCATTTAATATATACAAAACCTTGATACATATAGTATTAATGTTAGCAGGAATAACCCATAAATTTGTAGTTACTAATATTATTTATATTATGACACGTTTTAATATTATCTATAAATAAACGAGTAATTTCTTTAATCTTCAAAACAATTCCAATGCATAGTACAAATATAAAAGGTAGGAGGAGTAAAAGTAAATGATATTATTTTAAGAAATGAACGTTAAGTGTCTTAAAGACGTCCATCAAAATCAAACGAGGAATACGAACATGAAACAACGATCACAATCCATCTTGAGAATCACTGCAAGCAGTGTTATTTTAACATTATGGTTGAATCACGTGAAATTACTTGTTTTCGTTGCCGCTTTGAGAGTTAGTGACAGAGCAAATTGTTAGGGTTTCAAACCCATTGCTTCCTTCATTTATCTTTCCTTTCCCTCAGCCTCCATCGTTTATTGCTTCTTTCTTTTCGTTTCTTTCAAGTTTTTGTTTCAATAAGAGTCCAAGTCTCTGATTTCTTTTTTCCTCTTTTCATTTATTTGACTTCATCTCATCTTCCCTTCTAGCTTGAATAAACATCAGAGTTTGTTATTTTCAGTTTCTCCCAATGTTCTAGGGCCATACGTCCATTGCCATTTCTTGGTGTAATCACTTGGTATTTGAAGTCAGCTGCATCGTGTGGTATGGTGGTTGTGGCTGTTGGAGTGGGTTTCCTTCTCCACCGTTGGTGAGGTATCAGTTTTGGTTTATTTGGGTTCATTCTCAGTTTTTTGCAATTTTATTTTATTTACTTTTTTGTTTAAACAAGATCCTGCTTTGTGGATGGTTTTACATTGGTGTTGTTGTTTTTAAAATTGTCCTCCAGTTTTTAAGCTGTGTAGTTGCGGATTGTGTTTGTGTTGGTTTTCTTTTGTTATATTGAAGTCAAGTTGTTTGTGAAAATGTCTCAAAGAATTGCTAGCTTTTTGTGTGATTATTTTTTGTGGGTATTAATTTTAGGCCTGAGTTTTTGATAGGTCGACGGAGAAAAGTTTAAGAAAAAGAGAGCAATCATCAAAACAAGACTTAAATTTATGTTCGTGTGTGAGAGATAGTGATATAGAAGTAACTCAGGTCAAAGATACAAAACTTTATATATATATATATATATACTTTTAGATGTAACTAGTTTATAGATAAAAGTAAAAAACCTTTTAAATCATTATTATATATGAATATATTTAATTGTATATGGAAGTCATATTTTAATATAATTATCAATTTTATTTTTTAAAATAATAAAAATCCACCATATATGTACCTAATTCATACCATGTTATTATTATTATAAAAAATACAACTAAAAGTAGCATTTTTATTCTTAAATCAAACTCTAAATATTTTTATTTTATTTTTACTTTAAAAAATTTAAATGAATTAACTTATATACCATTCATTTTAATTCATTTAAGAATATTTTAAATTAAACTTAACTCGTATAAAATATAAATAAATTGAATTAAATTATAATTTATTTAAACTAAAAACATAAACAAAAGAAGTGAAGTTAGTCATTTAACACAGCTAATGATACTTAACTAAACTATAGCTGACTTGTATTATTACTAATTTTAGTCCTAACTTAATAAAATTAATAATAAATATTTTAATGAAAAAACATTATTATATCTTACGATTTTGTAAGATAAGTCCAATATCTAATAATCATTTACTATTAGTAGCATAATCATTTAAATTAATAGTAAATGATTTATCACGTGACACTAAATTAAAGTTTAATTTACAAAGAAAGTTAAAAAATAAAAAATAACATTGAAAGTTTATTTAACTCTTCGCAGATGTGCTCCATTAGTATGATACTCGTATACACCATTTAATATTATAAACCAATTGTGAGCTTCTTGTGGCTTTGAGTCTCCATTTCATCTAATTATTATTATCCACAATATTTTCAGTCTGCAATTGGACATTTCCAATGTGGCACAAAAAATGTTGAATTTCGAAGAATTACTATGACTAGAAATTTAAGTAATCAAGTACCATAACATCTCACAAATAATATCTTGACTTTTATACCAAACTACTAATGTAGTTTTGTCCTAGAATAGTGCACCTATATCGTGTGTATATTGATATTGAGGAATACTAGGACCTTGAACATCGAATCCCTTCCACTGAAATTGTAATAAATAAGGATTAAGAGTATGCACACATAATGCTTTATAACATTCAATTAAAACTAGTTAATTAATCTAATTCAACTCCAACACTTTAATTTTTCCTTACTTAAACTAATCACAATAACACCTCAATCTAATAACTAAACAAAATATTTTAATTTATCTATCAACTATTAACTAATTTATCAATCCATTGATAAAGTATCATCCTCTTCTATGAAAATCTAACAAACAATACATAATTATCATTGATTGGATATAATATTATTAAAATCAAAATATATATTCTCATACCAACAACACATAATGATCATTGGATATAATATTATTAAAATAATATATATATATATATATATATGAAAATTTAAGTTTCATTTATTTAACTAATTTATTTAACTAATGTAATGTCATTACATTGATTATTTTTAATCAATTACCATACAATTTTAAATAAGAATGCATATCCTAACAACAAGAATGTGACACAAACATGAGTAACACAATATAATTTTAACACGACATCACATAGATATTTGTTAAACATGACACGACAAGAGGCAACAATACAAGTTTACTTTTTTATCATATACTTTATTAGGGTAGGTGATTGTACAATACTAACCAGTACTTAGTTCTATAGCTATTTTTGGGAATAATTTAATCAACTTAATTTTAAAAAGTAACAACACACTGCACTTAGGTATGATGACTTTTTCTATTAATTTTTTTTCAATTACATTTGAAAAAAAAGTTTTAACGTGAGTAATTACATAAGCAGTTTTTAAATTAAAATTTTAAAAATAAAAAAATTAAGAAAAACATTAAAATTAACCCTTTTTCATTGTGGTGCATTTTTTTTAAAATTAGTAGAATAAACTACTCACAAAAATAATTATTAAATTTGAATACTTTGATTACAATAACTAGTAGAACAGCATATCATGTGTACTATTTTATTCTTAAGGTAAATAAAAAATATGGTTTATTAATTTTATCAATATTATAGTTTGATTCTCTAATTAATTTTTGAAAGATTTGTTCCCCCGACTTTATAATTTATCAAGCTTTGCCCAAAAGATAAATATATTAAATTTTGAAAAGTCACGTGACTAAATGATAAGTCATTTTAACGCATTAATTATGAATAATATAGTAAAGACTTAATTTTAAATTTGGACAATTTTTTAATTGAAAAATTAAAGGTCTAAATCTTAAAAGAAGAAAATATATTAAATGACTAAAGTGTAGATTTATAAAACTTATAACACCATAATTACTGTTCTACCATAATATTATTTAAAGATAACATGATACAAAAACTACACAACTGAATGAATTTAATAAAATTTACTTACTAAAATTAATATATTTTAATCAATTAATCTTTAAATTAATTAAGACATATGAGCGGATGAATCAAACACATATAACATGCTGATAAATAGATTGATTAAAATGTTTAAGAAATGAGCTGATACAAAATAATAAAAGAAACTATTTGACACCCGTAATGATATCATATTAATTATATAATATCATAATACAAAATTCTCATCTTCTTTGTCTTTGTTTTCGCAAGGCAAATGACGTTATCGGTTATCTTTGATTTTGTTTATTTTGGGTTTTTATGTGTGAAATATTTCGGGCTGGGACTCTGAGTTTAAGAATTAACTTGGGTTATAAATATTATTCATGAAATATAGCTCAAAGAGTTAACAATTGATATAGGTATTATTTACATTAAATAATAAAATAGATAAAAATAAAAATCAATAATTAGAAGACATATTTTAAATAATAAGAAAAATATTGACTCACCAATAATACACTTTTATTGATTACTAAATCACAAATCATAAACCGATTAGATTTAGAATTATTTTAACTTGATCACTAAGTCCCAAATCATAAACCGATTAGATTTAGAATTATTTTAATATATACATTAAACCCTAAATCCTAAACTTTAAACCGTAAAACAATTAGATTTAAGGTTATTTTAGTCTTTCTAATATATATATGTAAACCGTAAATTTTAATAATTAAACATATTTTTTTTACTGTTACTATAAATACTGTCTTTTATTCTAAAATGTAGTGTTATCGCAATAGACACTGAAATTTTTTCCCCCTTCTTTTTAAAGAATTTGAACGAAACTTTCATCTACTTGTGTGCCAATTTGACAATCAAAATCTCTCTGCCAAAAGTTTCTACTAAAAAAAAAAGAACGAAAACAAAATACATGCTACTCTTACCTCAGTCGAAATGCCTGGCAGTATACTGCAAAAGATATAGCAAATGTTCTAAGTTTATCTAAATGACGACTGAATTTCTTCCAAAGTCCTCCCTTTGGTTTCAGGGACCCAGATTGATACAAAAACAGCAGTGAAGGCAGCTACTACTGTGTATATTGTGAAGGTCCCTGATGATAAGAATTTTTATTAGTTAACATTATATAAACATGCCAGATTTGAAGCAGTTATACATTATATATAATCGAATTGACGTAAAATAGCATGTTAATTTGTACATAATCTTAAAATATGTACTCTGTACATAAATGAATATAAAATATGTACAATGTCATATGTACACACAATATACAATTGATATGTTATTTTGAGGCCAATTTGATTATGTACACCTATATATCTTATTCAAGTCCCGAACTACATATAAAGAGAGAGGAGAGTGAGAGGGGGAGAGAGAGACCTCCTCTACTCCAAGTCAAAAGTAAGTTTGCAGTCATTGTAATCACAAAAGAAGTCAGCCAATTTGCTAAGGTTGCAACACTGCCAGCAAGGCCCTTGATGTTCAATGGAAGTATCTGAAATACAATTTTTCATTGATTGATCTTAGAACTTCAAAACAAGCAACTTTATAATTATGCAAGGGAGATTAGTATGACACAAAATAGTTAGAGAAAACTACATGCATATTGCTAGGACAACTACTCACTTAGTACAATAATCTAACACTATCCTAAATACAAGCTCAAAGATGAAGGCGGCACATATCCTTCTAAAAATCAATTTGTGATCAGAAGTGAACATCAAATCATTTAACTTCATTCCTCTACAGTCTCTAAGTGCTCGTTACTTTTTGATAGGCCCATCACAAACCATTTGTCTTCGTTACAAGAAAAATAACTAATTAAAGTAAAATAGATATCGTGTTAAACATTCAGTACCTCAGACATTATAATCCAAGGAATAGGTCCAAGCCCAAGCGAGAAGAATATCACCATAGCCTGGAAATCATTGACCAAGAGAAATTAGGAAATCCTCAATGAAGCACACACAAATAATAATAATAATAGTAATAGTAATGGCAATAATAATCATAATAATAATTCTAAATTATGAAGAAAAGAATTATACCACAAGTCCAACAAGTGAGAATATTCCCATCACGCTATACAGATTAGAATCTTTGGATACAATGCCCTAGTACATTAAGAGGTGGACATTAAAAAGCATGCCTCATATGTTTATGTCAAAAAGCCCTCCAAATTCCTTGACTGTAAACGATGATTATTGAAAGATGTTAAATTAACCACTGTGGTAATACCAACCTCCACATAAAATGCGACTGCAACGATGAGGAGGCTGATTGTCATTCCAGATGATGACACCTGCCAAATTAGTTAAAACAGTAATCTTTTGTTTTCTTTCAAAGTATTAACAAATAATTATATAAGCAAATTATTTTCTCCAACATACAATGAGAAGCAGCCTTCGGCCAGATTTGTCTGCCAACCAAGTAGTAACTGCAGTGGCAATAACCTATTACCAGAGGAATTTAATTAGTCATATTGATGAGAATTTCATCAATCAATATCTTAATACAAAATTGTAAGAATTGTCTACTATATAATACCTGAATAAGCCCAAGTCCAAATGTTGCAACATTACTTGAAGAAATTCCTGTTAATTCTCACATCAGATGAATAACCATCAATGTGAAATACTGAACAATCAACAGAAGCCGCTCAAATATAAAGGAAAGCCTAACTTGACTATGACCCATACCTAGATATGTCAATTGTGATGGATATTTAATAGAACTTGATACAACCCATTAATTTTTTAGGTTCATACCATTACTTCGCATTTTATTATTGGGATATGTTGGAGCATGAGACATATTTCCATGTGACGGATAAGTCCATTTGTCCCATTTAATAAAATTAAATTATGCAGGTGGCAAGAAACACTTTTGAATCAAATCAAAAGTTTTAGTTTGGTATAAAGGAAAAATAAAAGAAGACCCAATAGGAGAACCCATGGTCCAAATGGGATGGCCTCTAAATAGGATGGGTTGTCTTTATTCCAATATCCTATTTGGCCCCAAATAAATGGCATAGTATAGGATGGGTTGCCTTGTTTTACATCTCTACCAATGACTATCAGGGCTGTATTTGAGATGAGAACAAAGATCAGTTTTGATATGCATAATGAAAACATAATGAAAACATAATGAAAACATAATGGAAATTATTTTAGTAATAAAAATTGAATTTAATGAAAACATTACTATTATTATTATTATTATGTTTGTTTGAGCAATGGAATCAAAACAATAGTAAAATTTAAAATAAAATTTATAAAATTCAAATGAAGTAAAATTGGAAAATGAAACTTCTTTGTCTTCTAAACGAGGAAAGATGAGCGAAGAATAAATGATATTACAAATCCAAGGCATTCTTGAGAGGTGTGAGAGGACTAGTGGTGGAATGTATTTCATTCTATTTTAGGATAACAATCAAACCAAACACAGAAATATCCATAATTCTTTTTCATTACAATTCCTATTACTGTCAAACAGATGTGAGGAAAGAGTAAATCACAACTATTATTTCACTTGAGAGACAAAGATGGAAATCAAAGCAACTACTAACATGAGAGTTTATCGCTTGTTGTAAGAAAGCAGGTATGTACAACTAAGTTATATTTACTCAAATATATCGTATCAAGTCAAAACCAAGCACTTGAGATATTTCTATGTCTCCCTGTCGGTAACTATGCGTTAAACCTTTAGCTAAAGCTTCAAACTAGTAACTAAAAAGCAAGGGGGTGGGCCTAACCAGCATTTTTGAATATGTTGCTGGAATAGAACAAGACACCATTGATACCGCTAAGTTGCTGGAGCACGAGTAATCCAATTCCTACCTGTTACACAACAGTGACCGCTAGGATGACGTTTAAAATTTCTAATTTAGAAACACCATCAAGAACTGACATTTAAGTTTCAAAAGAATGTGCCAACCATCAAAGGAAACCAGTATTTTCTTCTCTTGAGGTCAGAAAATCGGATTGTGGCACTTCTGCTTCCAGATGATACAGCTCTCTGCAAAAAGTAATGAATCAATGTCACTGTAATTACACCATGGTAAGTGAATGATGCCCATAACCCTCATATTCGTATGATCTTGAACTTAATAGTAAGTTTATTATGCGTGTCTATAAGGTATGAATTGGAAATTGAGTAAGAATAAAAATAAACAATCAAGTCCTCCAAAAAAAACTTTCCTATTATTTATTTTCTTCTCTCCCCATCATTACTTGTAGTTACAGTTTTTGATACCTTGATCTCGTTTACTTCAACAGAGATGTCTGTATCAAATCCACGCAAAACTTGCAAAGAGGTTTCAAAATCATCAGTCTTACCCATTTTGGCCTTGAAAAGAGAGAAAAGAAAAAGTAAAGATAACAAGAAAGAAAAGGTCAGTAGAGTCAATAGATATTCATAAGATTCTCACCAGCCACCGAGGAGATTCTGGTATGAAAAATAATCCAGGTATCAGTATTGTACAAGGCAAAATTCCTGCAAATAAATAATAGATGTCTCGTTGTTTCAAACAGTTTGAATCAAACTACACAATAAACACTCAACTATCGTACACTCATGTCCAATCTCTACAAAGCTAAAGAAAAAACTTAGCAAGTTTTGAATTAGTAAGAGAAAGAAGATTGATGAAAGGTTGTTTGACTTTTTCTTATATGTATGTATGCTTCCCATTTTCATTAATGAGATAGCTAAATATTCGATAAGAACTTTCACAAAATTACAAAGGATTTGCAGCTCTTGCAAAAATTTTACAAATCATGTCTGTAGATTAAACTTAAAATATTCAGTTACAACTTTTTTCAAGCCAATAGTTTTAGATGGGGGTCTTACCTAAAACTGCTAGCACCCTCCAGTTCACAAACAGTCCCAACAAATAGGCAAGCATTATTCCAATAGTCACTGCAAGCTATGCACCAGAAAGTTGATTCAGTTCATGCATAATGAGATCGAAATCACTAAAATAATTTAAAGGAGACTAGATTGGCAGCACCGAAAGAAACACAAATAGTAAAGAATAATGCAGGATCCAACCTGGTTCACAGATCCAAGGGCTCCTCTCATGTTTTGAGGTGAGATCTCAGCAATGTATACAGGTACCTAGGCACAATCATCCCACACCAATAGTATAAATGTCTTCAGCATTATGCTAATGGTTTAACAAAATGAACCAGATTTCATGAAGTTACCGTGTAAGATATAATACCCACACCAAAGCCTTCCAGTAGTCTTCCCATGAATAAGAACGAAGAGTCCTACATAAAGGTCATAAAATTAAAAATCACGAAAAGCTTAGGACGAGCATAGAATGAAGAGTATTCCAGTTCGTCATAACGTACTTTGGCGAATGATATAGCAAGCCATCCAATGATATTTGGAATAGCAGCAATCATCAATGACTGCAAACAGCAGACAAACACCACACATAAAACTCCAAACTAACTTATGGTTAGCTATATGTAAGACAAGTGAAGAAAACCTCTATACTACGTGGACTCTCCCATTTTGTGAAGTACTTGTGTCAAGCAACTTGACATGGACATAGATATGGGATACTTAACACTCTAATTTGGTGGAAATTATAGAAAATTGAGAAATATGAGCTTGTCTGAGAATCGAATATGTATCCAAAAAAACAATGAGAACTGTCCCAATTCATGTATATAATAAAAAACAAAGAAAGGGAAGACATATTCAATTCTATTTAAGGTTGATGTACTTCTTTGAGAAGTTATTTATTTTTTTAATAGCAAATATCCTTAAATAGATGGTTTTAATTCAAATTCAGCGGAAACAAAATAAGAACTTTAATTATGAATTCCGCTTCTATTTTTACTTTTTCGGATTATCAAAACGCCATTACAAAGAAAAGAAAACACTAGATTTCGACTACTGTGCAAATTGATCATACCCCTTTCCGGCCAATGTATTCGGCAAGTTGACCACTAGCAATTGCCCCTACCATCGCACCGACATTTGACAAAGAACCAAACAATGAGAACTGTCCCAATTCAAACCAAGTTAGATAGAATCAATAGCTAAAAAAAACAGTAAATAACACACAACCTAATTCAATACAAGAAACAATTACGAAAACCGCACCTCTGAAACAGAGAGTTTAAGATCATTGGTGATATCAGATTGAGTTGGGGAAGAATACCCACACTAGAACAAGCAAACCCATATTAGTTTACACATAATAGAGATCAAAATTAACAGTCTTAATATTGATTGACCAGACAATAAAAAGTTAAAGAGCATAAGAAGAAATGGATTACTGTGAATCCGAATTGGATAGGCCCCAAAGCGACTATGAGGACACATAGCACGACGGAGATAGAGCGATCACGAAGAACCATGGAAGACCCACCCATGGTACTAGAAGACTGTCTCGAACCCATTCTGTACCAGCTTCCAGTATGAAGAAATGGCTTCCTAATGTCCTTGCCCTCTTCATTTTCGTCTCTGAAGCTCATCTCCGTCTCGTTTTCGCAGTTGATATATGATCCCAACTCTTTCTTCTTAGAGTAAACGACAATACGCAGAAAATGGCATATAAAAATAAAAATCGTCGATGTCTTTTTCGCAAAATCACAGATAATATGAAGACCGGCTGTTAGGAATATTTGTTAGAGTCGGTGGAGGCGTGGAGCAGATTTTGGATGCATATCACGTCATAGCTGGCATGATTGAGTTTTAGTGTAAACGAAAATTCTTAGATAATGACAATTATATCGGTGTATATAGCAAGCAAATTTTTTCAATGAAGAATAATATAACTGTATATTTGATAAGGTTTTTAAGACAACACTATTTAGTAAAAGCAAAAAATCTTTATTTTTGAATAAAATTTTTTATTTTATTTTATTTTTAATATAATATAAAAATATATTTGTCATATTTACTTATAATATTTTTTATAAATACATATAATGAAGCAATTTAAAATTTAAAATAATTAGTCAAAATTAAAAAAATACTATTATCGAAATAAAGTGCTCCACAATATTAATAGGAAAAAAATTACAATGCACATACAATTTTATCAAATTTGAATATCTATTTTATTTTTTATAATATATAAATTACCTAATTAAAAATAACAAATAATATAAAAAATTATTTTTTTCTTAAAATACTACAAAAATCAACAAAATCATAATTTCTTCAAAATACCTACCTTCGTCACAGTAACTTCATTTATATGTAATAATAAAATCAAATAAATAAACTCAACGTAATAAATAAAATGAAATCTATCTATATTAAATGAGATTAATTCAATTTTATGTACATTTAACCCAAATAAAATTGGTTTTATATTGAATTTTTATGAAATGTTAGCATATGAAACAACTCATCTAGAATCAACTTATATAAAATCAATTTTATATTCAATTAAATAAAATAAATTTTAATTATACAGAAATCAATGAATGATAAGTGATTGGTAAAATTTAAATGCAAAAATATTGTATTTATATATTTCAAATTTTAATAAATACAAAGTATATTATATTTATTAACATGTATTATTTAATTATTTAAATAAATTATTAAAATCGTATATTTATTTATAACTAAAAGAAAATTAAATTTAAGAAAAATAATCCAAATAATTAATAACAAATAATTAAAGTTAAGATTTAATAATAAGCTATATATTCTTTACTAATAATGAATAGAGTAATCATAATTAATGATAATTGATGTGGAATCAATTATTTTACCCCATATTTAGTTGATTGTAACGAAATATAATTAAAATTAATTTTTCTAAATTTTATGTTTGATTGAGTTTAAAAATAAGAATGAAATAGAATCGATTTTATTCCTTCATTCTCTTCCCTTAATTTTTAGATAATGATAATTATATCTATGTATATAACAAACTTTTTCAATAAAGAATAATATAACTGTACATGTATTTGATAGGGTATTTAAGACAACACTATTTAGTAAAAGTGAAAAATCTTTAATTTTTAATAAAATTTATTATTTAATTTCATTTTTAATATAACATAAAAATATATTTATCATATTTGTTTATAATTTTTTTTATAAATACATATAATGAAGCAATTTAAAATTTAAAATAATCAGTCAAAATTTAAAAAATACTATTATCGAAAAAAAACTAAAAAAGTGCTCCACGATATTAATAGGAAAAAATTACAATGCATATACAATTTTATCAAATTTGAATATCTACTTTATTTTCTATAATATATAAACTAATCATATAAATTTTTTTATTTATTAAAATACTACAAAAATCAACAAAATCATCATTTTTTCAAAATACCTATCTTCATCACAGTAACTACATTTATATGCAATAATAAAGTCGAATAAATGAACTTAACACAATAAAATGACATTTATCTACGTTAAATAGAATTAATTCAATTTTATATACATTTAACCCATATAAAATTGGTTTGATCTAATTAAATTTTTATGAAATGTTAGCATACGAGCCTCATCTAGAATTAACTTATATAAAATCAATTTTATATTCAATTAAATTATGTATATTTTAATTATATGGAAATGAATAATAAGAGATTGATCAAATTTGATCAATGACAAAGTCTTTAAATACAAAAGTGTTGTATTTATATAACTAAAATTCTAATAAATAAAAAGTATATTCCATTTATTAACATGTATTTTTTAATTATTTAAACAAATTATTAAAATCATATATTTATTTATAATTAAAAGAGGATTAAATTTAAGTAAAATAATTAAAATAATTTATAATAAATAATTAAAGTTAAGAATTAATAATTAAATTTAAGAATAGAGTAATCATAATTAATGATCATTGATGTGGAAGGAATTACTTTACTACATGTTTGATTGATTGTAATGAAATAAAATTTAGAATTAATTTTTTTCAATTTTATGTTTGGTTAGGATTAAAAGTAGGAATGAAATAAAATCGATTTCTAAAAGAGAGTAATCATTATTTCTCCCTTTTAAGAATTAATGATTCCATTCTCATCTCAATTTTTTTTCAATTTTACTTAAATCTCAAATATAATCCTAAACCATAAGGCCTAAATCCTAAATCCTAAATTCCAAATCTCAAACCAAAAATCTTAAACCTTAAATTTCAAATCTTAAATCCCAAAACTCAAAACCCAAATCCCAAAACCTTAAATTCTATTTAGAAAAATAATAATTTTAACCCTAAACCCTAAATTTTAAACCCCCAAACCCCAAATCCCTAAACCCTAAATCCTTAAATCCTAAATCCCTAACCTTAAAACCCTAAACCTTATTTACAAAAATAATAATTTAAATAATATTTTTATTTTTAAGTAATAATTATTTAAAAAAATAATGATTTTAATAACGTATTTTGTCTGACAAAAAAATAATAATTAAATAATATTATTAAAACTTTACTAAATATATAGATATTAAGGAAATATACAGTGTTTTTCATTTCATTCCAGTTGTAAACCAAACATTGTAATAATGATTTTTTCTTTGATTCTAGTGGTTAAACAAAACAAAACAAAATTATTTATTTTTCATTACATTCTCATTTTGATTCCGATTACATTCTGTAAACTAAACACTACCTTATATGATAGTTAATAAAGGAATGCACACTACATTAGAAACTTTATTTACCAAACATGTTGATAATGAAATGCATGAACATCATTATTAGAATAAATAAATTATATTTCACTATGTGTATTATCTAATTCTTTAAAAAAATTATCAAAATATCCTCTAGTTTTATAATGGGATTTGGCTTGCCTATGGTTTAAAAATGTTTAAATTTACTATAAAACTAAAAATTAACTATTCATTTATTAAAAGTCAGAAATCAAAGATTGGATCTTGAAACCCACCGTTAACATATGATTGAAAATTTAAAAAAAATCCAAAAACCCAACAAATAATGGAAAACAGTCACATAAATTATAAAAAGTTCAAAGATTGGATCTTAAAACCCACCATCAACATGTGATTGAAAATTAAAAAAATCTAAAGACCCAACAAATAATGGAAAACAATCACATAAATTATAAAAAGTTCAAAGATTGAATATTAAAACCCACCAAAACATATGGTTGAAAATAAAATAAAAAGTCAAAAGACCCAACAAATAATGGAAAAGAATCACATAAAATCTAAATAGTTTAAATTCAAAAGCACCTAGATTCATTAGTTATAGAAGAGACATGAATCTTAGTATAAGAGATGACATAAAGATAACCTACTTTTGATACGTTTATGTTTGTATTAAAAACACACAAAAACTTATAACTTTCAAATTTTCATTAAAATTATCAAAAACTTATAACATAGGTTCAACTTTAGAACTATTTAAAGATTAAAAAGTAACTAGCTAATAAGATAAATAAAAATATCTTAAGTGATAATACTTGAAAATAATTACTTCCTAAAACAATAGCTATTTTCTAAAAATAAAAGACAAAAAATATTGCCCAAGTTGTAATCTTCAAGAATAAATCCTTTTTTATACAATGTATTCATAAATCCAACACATATTGAAAGCTCATTTTCACCTTGTAATTTTTTGAATCGAAAACGTGTATTTTTGTATGAAATATAGCTCATTAAGTCTTTTTTAACCCATTTTCAATCACTTTAATTGAAAATTAAATGACAATTATATGGATCCAGAATTTTACTTTATAAAAAACTCTTCTTCAAAAATTTAACTTTTCTTGTACTCAATAAGTCTACGCCCTTAACTACTTCAAGGCCTATTTTTCAATACATCCACAACCTATTTTTTAGTAGTTCAAATTTCATTGATTAACTTTGAGTCTTATTTTATTTGGACTGCTCTTGGCATACATCTACTTAGATTCGGCTCATAGTTCTTGGATCAACCCATTGATTAATTCTTTGATTATCAAGTTCACTTGGAACATGTGAAGGATCTTTGGATGCTTCTTGAATAATATCATTTCTCCCCTTTTTCAAGAGGAATTGTCCTCAAATTCTTAGTAGTAGATTTTGGAATTCATATTTCTATAAGAAGATAACAACAGTACGAGGCAAAGATTTGTAAGTAATAAAATATGCATCTTGTTTTCATTTTATTATATGTATCCTCTTTAATTGTATAACATTGTGAGTAGAAATTAGTGAAAAAAACAATTGTTGAGATTGGTAATGCTGATCCACGGGACACCATGTTAGAGACTGATGACTCTCATGATTAATTGTCTAGCTTTTTATCTTCTAAAACTCAAATGTCAAATTTAGGATTCACTCCACAACAAACTGACATGATGTTCCTATTGCTATTCATAAAGCAAATAAAACCATCAAACGTTCATCTAAGTATCCTTTTACCAAATGTAACTTTTAAATTTTTTTTTGATGCATTTGCTTTTTCTTTTTTTGTTATGTCTGTTATCATTATACCCAAAACTCATGAAGAAACTATGGCTCATCCTGGTTGGAGAGTTGTTATAGAGGACGAGATGAATGTTCTAACAAGTAGAGGCACTTAAAAATTAGAATCACTACCTTTTAGCAAAGAAATGGTTAGATGTAAATATATATTTGTCATCAAATATCAACCTAATGGAGCAATTAAGAGATTGAAAGTTAGATTAGTCACAAATGGTTTCTCTTAAATTTACAGTATTGGTTACTTTGAAACTTTTTCTTCTATTACTAGGTTAAACTCTATTAAAATTATAATTTCTATTGTTGTAATTCTTGATCGACCTTTGTATCAACTTGATGTTAAACAATATTTTTATATGGTGACTTATAAGAAAAAGGTTTATATGGAACAACCACCGGGGTTTGTTCTCATGGGAGGACTCGTATTGTGTGTAAGCTAAAGAAAGTAATTTATAGTTTAAAACAATCCCCTAAGACTTGATTTGATAAACCAAGTGAGATTTTACTTGCCTTTGGTTTTAAACAATGTCACTTAAATCACTTAATCTTTGTGAAATTTAACTCGATAAGAGTGATAATTCTTGTGGTCTATATAGATGATAGTCGTGTTACAAGGAATAATATATTAGGTATGTAGAAGTAAAAATATTACATGAAGACAAATTTTTAAACTAAAGATTTGGAAAAATTGAGATATTTTTTAAGTATTGAAATAGTAAGGGATAAGCAAATATTAGTATTTTCTCAACCCAAGAATACACGAGATTTACTATATGAAATTGACATGTTAGATTCCAAACTTGTTTACTCTCCTATAGATCAAAATGTTCTACTTAATCACACATCTAGTTCAAAGTTTGAAGATGGTAAAAGGTACATATTGAGTATTTAAATTGTGTCACTAAATCAAATTAGAACCTCAATAGGAGTGTTGGGAAAGAGGCAAGGTGCTTATAATTTTTTTTAAAATCCACACGTGAAAATCAAAAAAGGCTAATGGTGGGTGTGATTTGAGAAGTTGACATGTGTGGATGAGTGAAAGAGTAGTTATATATATATTAATATATTAGGTTGTATATGCATCAATGTGTTTATATTTGATTGGGTTGTCATAAATGGAATGTATTATTAAATAAGGCAGGACCTACAATATAAATGAAATATTTAATTTATTTTTGAGTAGAGATGGAGTAAAAATGTTTAAAGTTTTATCAGGTAAAAGATGAGAAGGATTTTGAATGCTTCACTAAGTATGTTTACGTCCTTTTCTAAGTAAATCTAATTGATTAAAAAAATTCAAAAAACTATAAAAATTAAAAAAAACATAAAAAATATTTTTTCAATAAATATAAAATAATTTTTTTAGCACATTCTAATAATAAAATAAGTGTGAATATAAATTAATTAATATCTAAAAATGAATATAAAATAACATTTATCAAATTTATTAATATAATTTTAATTATATTAAAAAAATATTTATTCCATAAATAATTTATAATTTAAGAATTTATCAAAATATCAATGTTTTTCCATCAAGCACATAGTATGTTTTAATTTTATGTTAATTAATTAAATAGTTATTTAATTCAACTAAATAATATATAAATTAATTATTTAATTATAATAAATATTTGACAAGAAAAATAATTATTTTATCTTTTGTGTAATTTGATATTTATGATACTCATAAATGATCAAGATGTATTTTTGTAAATTTTGGTCAAATAATTTACAAAATTATTTATGATCGTCAAAACATCATTAAGTTGTTAATAAGCGGACTTTGGCATTCATGAAACTATTAATTCAAGTTAAACAATACTTGACATGTAATTAATCCCTTAATTAATTATCAGTTTTAAAGAATATTATTTTTATTGTTTTTTCAAAACATGTCTATAATTATAAGTCTAATAAGTGTTTGACATTTGTCTAGTAAAATTACAATGAGCTAGACATGTGTTCAATTCGATTTTTCACAATTCATTGATCGATCAAAATCTAATTAATTAGACAATTATTCAATTTAGTTGAACATATATTCAATTTGTCTCTAATAAGTTGGGGTGTTGGCTTATCAAACTTTGATCAACTGGATCATATATGATTTTTAACTAATATGGATCATCATAGCATATAAACCTTAAATTTTGATATATATATATATATGTATATACACACGTATAAAAAATATAATTTTTTTAAGTTTTTTAATTTACATCAAATTGAAGTGTAAGAGTATACACCTTATATCAATATCATGTTGTTTGGATAAATATACAAAGCCTATTACTTACAAAATAAGCAATATAAAGAAAATTGTGGAATTTATAGAGATTGGTATCCTAAAGTTACCTTAGTTAATGTATTGGTACCTTTTATATCTTATGTTATTAAAATGTTCCATTTTAATTTATATATTAGTATCATTTATGTTTCATGTTATTAAAATGTTCCATTTTAGTACTTAAAATTAGTACCTCTTTTAATCATTTTGAATAATATTTGCTTCTTTTTAGTCAAAGTTTACGCGTGTCTTACATGATAAAATAGACAAAAATATATATAGAAATTTAAGAAAATGAATAATACAATAGAAAATAATTATGATTATACTTGTCAAATAAAAAATTAATGGTATGACTACTTATTTTGTAATATGTTAAAATTTAATAAATGAATTAATACCTATTTAATAATTAACGTAAAATATGAATTGAATTTTTTAATAGTATAATTAATTACAATTTAGCATCGTTATTATTAAATAAAGTAGACATTAATAAAAAATGTAACGATAACATTTTAAATTGTGATATATTTTCAATCTAAAATAAATAATTTAAATTTTTTATCCTAAATTTTTATGTTATTTTGTAAAAACATTTAACATGATGATTAGTGATAATAATGTATTAACATAAAAAAACAAAAATCAATTGGTTAATATAATAGTGTTCTTAATGTCTTTGTATTATTAAAATGTTACATTTTAATTCCTTAATTTAGTTATTAGTTCTCTTTTTAATCATTAAATTATTTTTTTGTTATTGTTTTCTCTGTTTTTTAACAAATATATTCTTTTAATTTGATACATCGAACACATGTGGATCATTTTGATAAAAAATATGAGAAAATATTATTCAAAATATTAAATTAATACTTGAATTATATTACTAAAATAAAACATTTTACTAATAAGAATCATATTTTATATATATATATATATAAGAATTCTAATTTCAGCAAACATGCTTGATTTATTTCTGATGAGAAATAAAAAAATCTCTTTCAAACTGATGATTGTTTTGACCAAAGGAAAAAGAAACTGATGATTTTTCTCAAGTTACTTCTTGTCCGTGGAAAGTTACAAAAGCTTCTTACTGATTTTGTCTACCCAAAAGTGGTTCTCCTGGTAATGCATATAATTTTATTTCATCTAACAGTCATTTACCCAAAAAAAAAAAAATCCTTTTTTAATTGTATAGCATCCTTCAGAAACTAGTTCGGCAGCTTAAAAAGGAGTTTTTATTACTGGCAAGCTTATTATGCGAGTCTTTCTCTATAGTGTTATGTTCATATATTTCTATTATTTTTAAAAAAATTAACTCACTATTTTTTTATGGAAACTGTATTATTTAAATATGTTTAATATTAAAAATCATGGAATTATATTTATTTAATATAATTATAATGTTATTTTTGTTATAAATTTTAAATATGATATTTTATATAATTTTTCAAATTTATACTTTTTCATTTATTGCCTTTACCCGGCTCCACCACTTTCTCACTCGAGAATGATAGTAACTGCCGGCTTTTGCAGGATTAAAGAATCCCAACTGGAACAGCTGCGTTGCTGAAATTAGAAGGTAAAATGCAAACTAAACCACCTCACATGTTATCAAGTTTTGTATGGAAGGTTCCTTCTTACTACTAACTTTTACACCTCTTGTGCAGAATTTGTGGCAAAGTTCATGAGCATATATAGGAAGAGTTTTAGCGTTCGTCATCTTCATATGTAGATCATAGTGGTGCCTTTATTGAAGGGAAAAATTATCTCTTTTTGCCGTGCATGCATGTATTTGTTACTAAAACAGTACTAGGCAGCACAATTAGGACATGACTAGTTCAAGTAATAGTATGGGATCAGTGCTGTAAACATTTATAAAACAATCCAAACCAGTCATGTTGAAGTCGTAGCACTGAGTTACTCATGGTATATAGAGTTATCCTTGCTACTATCATGCCACTCTAGCTGCACAAATTTATTTCAAGGACAAATGATAAAGAAACATAAATT
Source organism: Hippophae gyantsensis (assembly GCA_030763125.1). Lineage (NCBI taxonomy): Eukaryota > Viridiplantae > Streptophyta > Magnoliopsida > Rosales > Elaeagnaceae > Hippophae > Hippophae gyantsensis. The sequence continues at coordinate 31,740,133 of CM061038.1, forward strand.
TGCACCCACTTTTACACTCACATATTCATAGTCACGTATCAATATTACCCAAAACACTGAATCATTTTTTTAATTTTTAAAATAATTTTGACATATGATAAATATAAAAAGGTGGGTGAAAAATGAGTGCAAAGCATTTCTCTTATTCCAAGAAATATGCCATTAAGGCATCCTGATTTACAAATTCTAACACCAAAGTTTCACATTTGGAATAAGATTAGAAGATTTTCAAAACCAATAGACGACTAGTAGTGTTTAAACAATAAAACCCCAAAATAATCTTGAATCTGTAAAATCATTTCTCTGCAAAGTCAAGGAAAGATAAAATGCACATCAATTAGTTACGTGTAACAAGTAGTCTTCATACAAAGCAGTCTCGATTGTAAGTCAAAAGTCTTAATTTATGTACATACAGACTTTAGTAACAATTTCCTACATAGTTGATTTTTGCTCCAAGAGAGGAAAACCATAGGTCAGAAGGTGAATTGTCTCTGATAATGCTGTACACAAGTTCAACATAGATTTTATACATTGAAATGCACATTCAACATTCCATACTCATTTTGTTTCAACAGTCACTAAAGATGTCACCCGTTGCCACTGACCTACTTATTCGTGTATTTCTGCAAGTCAGACAGTGAGGAGAAAAGAAAAGAGAAAAAAAAAATTAGACTAAAAATTTTCGAGGGCGATACTCGATAAGTAGGAGAACAGAGCAGTATGTTGACTCACCTTTTTCCCAATATCAAAGGGGATGTACTTGTTCTTTATCATGTGAGTGACTTGACGTTTCATTGTGAGGAAACATAGAAATATCCAATAGCACAACAATATTGGCCAGAAAACAGGTACATCAAACACAGAAAAGAAGGTCATCATGAATGCAACGATGAAAGCTTTTGTGATTGCATACCTAAGAACAAATCAATAGAAGAATGTTTAAAACTAACATGAGATATGATGAGAACGGAGCATCCAAGGGTCTCTGACAGTTCCAAACACCCGCAAATATTAAGCATAATAAAAATAAAATTAGAGTTGACACTTTCAAGAAAATGTCACACATACAGAAGCAGAAATGCAAGTCAAACAAGCAAGAAGTACAGTACAAAGTAAGAAACAGATTTCCAAGTGGTTTAACCACCTGGCCAATCCCTATTGAAATTTTCTGTTTCAAGTCCGGCCAGTTGTTTGAAAAATGATATCAAGATATAGGACCAAAAACTTTGCTCCAAAAACGTGGTTTGGATTGTAAGAATGGTCCAACAACTTCCTCTTCTTAACCAAAGTACCTATTAGTAGTCATAGACGATATCTAAAATCATCCTATCATGGGATACTCGAAAATACAAAGTCACTGAACTAAATGACAACAAGCAGCATGATAAACCCTTCATGTATCGAAGTAATGATCCATAAATCTCAAAAGACACTTTTCATTTTTCCAAAATCAAGACAGAATCCTCTCAAAAAGCCAAGTTTTCATGGGGTTGATAGATGGTGCAGTGCAACAAAACATATAGTCCTCACAAGGAACCCTTCACTATGAAGTTAAAAATAGCTAGCAGATTACTATATATAAATTACACTACATGCTAAAAGATTTAGTATAATCTAAGCCGAACATTTTTTTTATCTTGATCAGTAACTTAATAAATTCAGCCATGATACGTTTACTCTGAAGGATTGACTAAAGGTGATGACATTTAAAGATAAACAAAACATTGATGTGATTAAATAAATATAATTGAAAAAAAAATGTCCTATCTAAAATTGCAAGCAAACAAATATTTAGTAGAAAGTTAATACAAAATGTTTCTACAACCATGGTACAAAGTCATGAGGGAGCATTAGACCAAAAATGAAAAATTGATGTCGAAGCAGTTACACACTCACAACGAAATTGAAAAAAAAAAAAAACCTCCATAACCCATAGCGCATGCATTGAAGGAGACCATAGAAGTACGTAAGTTTACCAGAACTTAAATTCAGGAAGGCGGCGATCAAAGGGCTTAAACTCATCAGAATCTTTTGTAGGTAGCGAAGCTCCATCTAAAGCTTCAAGTTCTGGATCAACCTTTGGGGAGAGAAATCCAATTAAGAGATTCAAGGCATAGATTCCGAGACCATAGGATACAACATAGAATCCTTGAACATAATAAACTCGTAGAATGTAAATCATAGCCGCCATAAGAGTTCCTAGCCACCTCTGAAGTGTGTGAGGCGCGGACCTATCCAAATAATACTGAAAAGCTTTGGAAAAATCACTTCTCCATCGAGCAAGTGGCGCCACTTTTTCTCCATCGCTTCCCAGTCCCTGGTTCTCCATTTTCTACTGCAAAACCTCCAAATAAAAAAACAAAAACAAAAACATTTGATTATAATTTCACACCTACGGCAAATTTCATTAGCAATAAATTCGATACAAAGTAGATGAATTTCCCTAGTTGATTAACAATGGTGAATTCTTTACAGGAATGAAACTAGATCAGCAAAGAAGAAAAGGAAAATGCTTATAGACTAGTGATCGATCCGACATAAAGCTACTTAGGGTTTTCAATGAAGCATGAAAGATTAGAGAGGTTATGGAGTGACCAGATGAACTTCGAGTAGAAATAAATTTGAAGCGACTGCCACCAGCGATTTGTGCGAGTACGCGAGAATTCTATGAAACGAACTAAGACTGGTTTTTCGATTTTGGACCCTCGTTTTTCAAGAAGACGAAAATAGCGAAGACCGAATAGTCACGAATACATGGCAAGGACCATGAATGTGCGTGGGAAGAATGGAGATGGTTGTGAGTAGGGATAGTAATTTATGTAATAGTTTGATAAATTAAATGGAATCTGAATTATAAAATTTGAATAGTAAGTGAATTAAATTAAACTTAAGTTACTTAAAATATTTAAAAAAAATTAAGCGAGTTCCAATCAATTTATAAATTTAAAATAAAATAAAAAAAATACAAAAATTACAACTTATATATTAGATTAAAAACTTAAAATTCTTTTTTCTTCTCAATTCTCAACCAACTCGATCTCATTTATTTTATTTTATGATTCTCGACCGACAATTATTTTTTTAACGATCATCGGTAATTGTTTTTTTAATAATCAATAATTTAAAAATTATAATCAAATTAGTGAAAAAAATTAAAAAATTAAATAATAAATTAAAAAATTAAATTAATAAAAATGAATAAATAATTTGAATTAAACTTCAAGATAGTTAATGAGAAATTTAACATGCTAACCAATCATATTTTAAATTATTTAGGTTAATTTAATTATTATTTATAAATTGATATTATTGTTTTTACGCTAAAATAAAAGAATAAGATGATAAGATCTAATTCTCACTTAAAATTAAATAACAATTTTCTATTATCCAAATAATTAATTAATTAATTAAAATAAATATTAAATAATCACATAACCATTTAAATTAACACAATCATCATAAAATTAAAGACATCTTCTTTACAATTTAAATCAAAATAAAACTATAGAGTAAAATATCCTTGATTGAACAAATATCGAAAATATTGAATTGATTAATCTTCTTCTTCAAAAAGCAAAAATAAAATACCTAATAATTGAGGTTTTTTCCTCTCCAACAGTTACTACCTCTCTCTAAAATTATTCTTTAGGTGTAAAAACTTACGAAATTCTAAATTTGGGGCTGCTCTAAAGGTTCTACAAATAAAATTTCATGCCAAATCCTACAATAAATTTTAAAATGTCATATCGAAACTGATCTTAAAAGTCCACATTAGGTACTTAAGAACTTGTAGGGGTGAACAGTCATAAATTATAACTTCTCACTTGTAGGGTAAACATAAACAATTAACACAAGTAAATAAAATGCATGCAACAAAATGAAATAAAATTGAGATAAAGGCATATAGAAGCATGAAATTTTGCACTCGTTACACAACACAGAAAAAGGCATCTCAATAACTCAACACTCTCGCTTACATAAAAAATTGAACAATAAACAAATCCATCAAATATAAGAAAGTAGTAAATAACAAGATACAAAAGAAGCAAAAATATAATTAGGTAAATGTACGTGAAAACATTCACAGGTTTCACAAGGAATTCACTAATGAATCAACAGTTTACAACAAATAAAAAAATAAATACAAATATTTATATTAGTCAAATACGTGTCATAAATACGCCTAAATTATCAACTCTAATGTTACCATAATAATTTGATTAAAACGATACAACTTGTTGAAAATCAACATCAATCTAATAAATGAAGTGGTTTAAGAATGTAGAAAAATAAATAGAGTGGTTTAAGAATGTAGAAAAATAAATAGAGTGGTTGAAAGATGTAGAGAAATAAATGGAGTGATCGAAGGATAAATAAATGAGGTGGTTGAAGGATGAATAAATAGGATGGTTGAAGGTTGTTAAAAAGAGAAGTGTGTAAATAATATTTGTGTGGCTAGAATTATTTTTAGTTTTATATTTGTGTGGTGTAGATTACATAGTGAGGACTATAAATAGCCTACCTTATATTTGGTTTAATCATCTCATCAAAAACAAATAAGTCTTTGTATTCTTAGTTTGAGTGTGAGTTGAGAGCTTTTTCTTTGAGTGTTTGTATTTCTCTTCAATTTGTCAGTTGTCTTTGAAAGGTGTTATAGTGGATATAATACAAGTAGTTTATTTGCTTGTTTGGATCTAATATTAATAAATTTAAAGTTATTTATTCTAAATTTTACTCAATACAGCTCTCCTCCGGAGTTGATCCACCATCATGTGACGTCAAGTGAGCAACCTAGGTTTGGGCAACTCTTATGCATATATACCAAGATAACCAAATTACATCTCATTTTTAATTCATTTAAATTAATCCCTCAAAATGTGTTTTTGTAAAATTATTGTTAAAATATACCATCGATATACTTAACCATATTTATGATTTTTAAATTTGAGTTTTAACTTTACAAGAACTTTCTCCCATATTTATGATTTGCAAAATTATTGTTAAAAAAGTAGAATATTTATAGAAAATTTATTAACTTTTAGGGTGTTCGTCGACTACTCTCACCTATCACTTGATGGGGATAATAGCCACCAAACTTGTACTCAATGAAGCTCCGTTGGCTTCTCGAATCCATCTCAATGAACCACGTATCGCAACATGGTGAGCTCAATAAGCATAAAAAACATGCATTTAAAAAAAATATTAAGTAATTTGTCACAACTTAAAATACAATAAATTTATGCAAGATGTACTTATAAAGTTCATTCCTCTTAATCATAGAGAAATATTAATACAACCTTTTATGCTCGGAGAAATTATAATACAAAGAAAAAGTTAATTAAGACTAATCGAAAAAATAACAAAGGAAAGCAATTACTAATTCTTTAGCATAATAAAAACTAAAATCCAACAAAAAAACTAGATAAGTTTGGATATTAGTAGGTTATAATCGACCATTAATAAAATTAACATAATTTTTTGTAATGAGTTCTAAATCACAAACCGTAAAATTATCAAAGATTTTTTTATATTTTTAATAATATATAACGTAACTCATACATTCATATAGGGATGAGCAAAAAAACTGGGGTTTAGTTATCTGCATTATCGGTTTAGTTTTTATCCGATAAATTTTGAAAACGGATATAATTTTGGGTAAAAACTACACATGAAACAACGGGTATGATTATACTGATAACCGTAGCTGAAATTAATTATATTTATTTAATTAATTTATATATTTATTAAATTAAATTATATATTAATTAATAATTAAAATTTATTAAAAAAAATTTTAAAAAATTTGCAAAGACGTTTTTTTTTGTATTTTTTATTAATCATCCTGAATCATTACTCGTAGGTAAAAAAAATGTCCCCGAACTATCATGATTTTTTAGTATAATTTTTATAATTTGATTCGGAGATAATTATATCAAAAACTATCCTTATTCGTATCCTTGCACATCCCTATGTTTGTATATTTAATTTTTAAAGTTTGGTTAAAATTATCATCATTATTGTACCGGTACAACTGAGCTGTAGTACAATGTACAACAGCCGGATGGAAATTTTTGGAAAATCGTAGAAATTTTTGGAAAATACAGAACATGAATGAAAAATGTTCATTTTTAGTAGAAAACAAAATATGACATTTATGTCCATAACCCATACAAGATCCACTCAAATTCAACTGCATCATTTGAGACATAACAATTTTGAGATAAATGGGGGAGCTCACTTGTATGTGCATGTCTAAGTTGTATGTTGTCCTCTCGTTGGTGATGTCGTAAATTGGGATCAAGCACCCATTCTCTGCACTGCAGTGTTTGATTTTTTTTCCTCTTTCAAAAAATACTACTCTAGTTCAATTGTAGTTTTAGGACCATCATAACACTGGTTTAGGGACTAATAATTTTTCGATCGAGGTCAGGTAAATCTCTGATAGATGCCAACATTATAATATTGTTCTTGTCTTCTAGTTCCAAAATTTATTTGCCATTTTTAGTATATTATTGAATGTTCTATCAATACAAGCAAAAATTATTTGTCATCTGTGGATCTAATCTATTAGTATAGTTCAATTTTTGAGGTGTGTGAATTGGAATATTAGGGCTTTCAGTGCTCAAGTGTTCTCAAAATTTGAGACCCCTTCCACGCCATTTCCATTCTATATTGTGTTGGTGGAGAACGAAACTCTTTTTTAGGATTTATTATTATTATTATATTTGATTGATTAAGGAAGTTTAATTTCAGTGGTATAAATCTTGTATTGCTTTGAGAGTCGGAATAGGTACTTAACTAGATTCAGTTTGATTTTTTACTTAGTTTATGACGTGCTGAAACTGTCCCTGCTTGTTACAATTTGGTGTTTATGCTTTAAAGATAATGTATTTAGTTTGAAGAATGTGATCCTCATTGCTTTTTATGTTCAATGTTTCACTGAATAGTTAGCAGATTCTAAAGTATTGCCTTCATCAGAGTCATTAAACTGCAAAAGGAGGATTATCTTTATATTTAATATGTTATATTTATTTTTATCTTTGTATTTAATTTATATGTAATATCTTAGATTTACTTCTATCTTTGTGTATAATGTATTACATCTATAGTTATTTGTGTATGTTGTTTGTTACGTTAACATCTATCTCTATGACTATCCTATTACCTGTATCATAATTTTGATGATCACTAGATGTAACATGTTTTACACATTTATATTTTTGTATATAATATATTACATCTAATGAAATTTCGATAAGATTACCGATTGTCATTATCGGAGTAACAGAGGGGCCATTGATAATAAATATAGATGTAATATGTACGATTTAGATCTTATTTTATTAAAATTATAAAAGAAATATATTTTGAATTTTTATTATATAATTTAATATAAAATTATAAATTTTAATATAAATTATTAATAATTAAGAAAAAATAAAGACATTTAAGCCGTTTACTGCTGTTTTGGTTGATGGTTTTGGTTTGGGTTTTCTTGAGTTCTTCACCAAGAGGCCCAATAGTCACTTAACATTAACTGCGATGCGTGGAATGTTTGTAATGTTACTTAAATTTAGGAGAATATTGTTTTCTTATAATAATATTTTTTAAGATTAATAAAACTTTAATTCAAACTCATAATTATATATATATATAAATAAATATTAAAATATATTTAATACTTAAACTCAATAAACTAAAAATAAATTAGATCTAATAAGATCTTCAACGATTAATTGGAGTTCGATAATCGTCATTGACAATCAATTGAAGTTTCGATGTCCTACTAGAATTTAAATGATCTTTAATAATGACTCATTTAATGTAACTTATTATATATATTTATATCTTTGTATATAATATATTACATTTATTTGTATCTTTAAAATCTATTATATTTATTCTATAAGTTTGTTGATTTAGCTTCACTATACAATTTATAAATCTAATTTATATTTGTACGTAATATATTACATTTATCTCTACTTTTGTACATAATATGTTAAATTTAGCTCTAATGAGTTTGTGAAAACTCCGACCAAGATATAATATTTTACTTTATCTTTGTTACATTCATCTCTAACAAGGTCATCAATGATAGTTCTCATAGTTTCGATAAAATTACCAACAAGATCGTCAAAGCTCTATTAAGGTTATTAGTGGAATGATCGAAGATTTGATGTAATTATCACTCATTTGGTAGGTTCTCTTATAATGATCTCGAATTTATAAAATAAAGATATCTTGTTCTATTTATTAAATAATTTAATATAAAAATTATAATTTTGTAATAAATTATCATAATTATGAAAAATTAATTAATTTGGTAATAGAAAAATTAATTAATTTATCAAAAATAAAATAAAATAAAATATTAATGCTATTAGAGGAGAAGGGGAAGAGGGGAAAAAAACTGTTAATTTAGGGCATCTATTTCCCGTATCCTTCTTTTGATTCTCATCCAAAATTTTGTTCCAAGTTCTAACGACGCCTCTTTCTCGAAGCATCTCTCTTTCCAAGGAAGAGGTTAGAAATGGGGACACTGGGAAAGGCAATTTACACCGTCGGATTTTGGATACGAGAGAGCGGCCAAGCCCTGGATCGCCTTGGCTACCGCCTTCAAGGCAACTACTACTTCCAAGAACAGCGTAAGCCTATATCTCTCTTTCGCGATTTCTGATTCTTGTAAACCCTAGAACCCACCACCAAAGGCATCGCTTTAACATAAAATCCTGCTTTGATTCTGTTCCTTTATTGTTTATTACATGTCTATGTTTAGTCCCTATGTTAAACTTGATTCATAATTATAATTCCATCAAAGATCCATTGTATGAGTTAAAGCAGCTAAATGGCTCTGCATTTTTAATTTTGGAATTTCATTGTTGTTCCAAGTTCTAGGAACTGGTATTGTCTATTTAATTTTGGGTTTTACGCTTTATAGGAAATTGTTTCTTAAGTATTTTACCTTAATGGACTAATCTGGAGTTGGATCAGTGGCTCAAGTGCTCAACAGCTAACTCGTTTCAGACTATAGTGCTCCTCAGTCCTTTTCCACTTGCATAATTTCATTTTGTTTAGGATTTCGTTTCAATGCATTGCAGTTTCTTAAAAAATGAATGTACCCAGAAATCCTATTTTTATTGCTTTCCTGTATCTGCATTTCTCTCCCCTTCTTTCCATCTGGAGTTCCTCATGTCATTTTGTTAACTCATTTTGTTAATTGAAGTTTAAATTAGTGTCTATTTATCTCATCCTTATGTTTGTCTATTAAGTGTCCAGGCATCGGACGCTGATGAATGTATTTGACAAAGTTCCGAAGGTTGATAGGGATACATTTGTAGCACCCAGTGCATCTGTCATTGGTGATGTCCAGATTGGGAGAGCTTCCTCCATTTGGTATGGATGTGTTTTGAGAGGTAAGCAGCCCATAGATAAAGTGCTTCATTATATTGTCCATTTGAATCATTGTTTATTCCAAGCATTTCTATTTGTTAATAATGCTAAAAGGAAAGCTTTTATGTTAGAATTGTTTTTGGGTGGTTTCAATGTGCATTTTTCAGAAGTGGTTTCAATGAAAGTGTGTTTTGAGATGAAGTGGTTGCAAGAGAAACATTGAGGTGTTTGGCATAAAATTATTTGAAGTGGTTTTAAGTGGCAATTTAGTAATTATTTTAGGATTGGTGCATGCATTCAAAAATGATTCTTGCAAAAGTAAGTATTACTTAAGTCTCTTACAAGCATAAATAATGTTTCTCAAAATTTTCAAACCACTTCTCATAAGGATTGACAAGCATCCTTGAAGTGCTTTGATCTATTTGGAAACACTTTCAATATAAGGAGAAATGGTTCCAAATGGGCCCTCTGTCTACTTCCTCACTTGTTACATAGAAAAGTTGCTGGATTACCTATATTTTTAGTATAGTTTTCAGGATGCTGATAAATTTGTTCTGTAATGAGGAAAGGATATTTTTAATCAGGATGATCTGAGCAGCCTTGTGTAAGGAAGCAAGTTGGGGGGACTAGTAGGAACTAGGTAATGGTATTGTAAAGTAAAAGTATTCCATATTTTTTCCTTGCTTGGTAAGTTATCTTAAGAAAACATAAAAAAATTACTATTAGTTGCACTGAAAGACATAAATTCCTGGTTTGATAATAAATGATATAGGTATAATCATGCTTTCAGCTCACATAATGCTATAATCTCTTTTTACTTGATGGTTATTGAATGAAAAAAAGGGAGAAGTAGGAAGAGATTTGTAAGGTGGCTATTATGTGTAAATCCTTCCATAAGCTAACAAATTTAGATGGTTACTATTTTCTTACCATATTCTGAGTTGTACATGTCATCATAGCCAGCTTTTGGCAACCGTTTTGAAGTCACGGAATTTTATTTGATCTCTTCTGTTTCTATCAATGCATGTGTTTGTATCTTGAATGCTTCTGATTTTCTTTTATTGTCGCATCTTGTGAAAAGGTGATGTTAACAGTATCAGCATTGGCTCTGGCACCAATATCCAAGACAATTCGCTGGTTCATGTAGCCAAGTCTAATTTGAGTGGGAAGGTTCTACCAACTGTCATTGGTGACAATGTTACTGTTGGTGAGTGTCTCGTACTCACATTCTGTGTGAGACTAAGTTGTTGCTGAATTGCAATATAGTAATATCACATAATGTTTCCACTTTAAACTTGTCAGGACATAGTGCTGTTTTACATGGATGTACCGTGGAGGATGAGGCATTTGTTGGCATGGGTGCAACTTTGCTTGATGGAGTTTTTGTTGAGAAACATGCAATGGTAGCTGCTGGATCCCTTGTACGGCAAAATACAAGGATCCCCTGTGGAGAGGTCTGCAAATACTCGTTGTTTTCGTGAAGTTTATCATTTACATATCTTTTAGTTTGATCATGAGCTGTTGATATTGAAGAAACCTTGGGAAGCACACCTAACTTCACAAAGCTGGAAAATTTGTCTAAATGAACCTCTTTTGTTAATGACAAGGACTAATTAGGAATTTTGGCCACTGTTATTTTTTGGTTATTCATAAACAGGTATGGGGAGGAAATCCAGCAAGGTTCCTGAGGAAGCTCACGGATGAAGAGATAGTCTTCATCTCCCAATCAGCTTTAAATTATTCCAACTTGGCACAAGTTCATGCGGCAGAAAATGCAAAGAGCTTTGATGAGATTGAGTTTGAGAAGGTTCTCCGCAAGAAGTTTGCACGACGTGATGAGGATTATGATTCAATGATTGGTGTTGTTCGAGAAACACCTCCGGAGCTCATCCTTCCTGATAATATCCTTCCTGACAAAGTATCCAAGGCTTCTTAGAGTGAACCTGGCCAGGTAATTCCTCTCAGGATTGAATCACTGGGTAGTTTATTTGTGCGGATTTATGCAATAAAGTTTGAGGTCGTCTGAATGCCAAGGTAAAGTCATGGTGCAATGTTTCTTGCAGACGTTTATCTTGCCCTTTTGTTCAGAGATTTTATTCTGTTTCTTGAGCAGAACAGCGTCGGCATGACATATATTTAGATGCTTGAAGTCATATGGAGAAAGTATTATCGATTCATAGTGTAAGTGTATATGGAATAAAGGACTTGGAACCAAGGCATTGGGAAGCCTGCTTGCTAATGCTGACTAAATTAGCAGACAAACTTCCTTAGTTGCTTCAGCTCTTTTATCATTTGCATTTTTACCATGCGTGTGTTTAGATGTTATATCCTTCATTCTATGTTACTTGAACTCAAATACAGGTACATGCACGTTTCTAGATATTGTACTTGTTAAACTTTTAGAATTTTAGGACACAATTATTATATTCATGTCTTTGTGTCTAAGGATATATATTCTAGTACTATATCCTGCATAAAATTGTTAAACTAAGAAGTAGAAAGTGTGAAAAAATCACATGGATAAGATCACACCTGACCATAACTTATAACCAATTTGTTTAATTTTCATAAATTCCTTATGTATTTACATGATATACTCGCAAGTCACCTTACCTACAAAATTTAAAAGAGATGCCAATCATGCATAATGCCAATGTAAAATCATATAATGAATATTAAAATTTGAATTGTTTCATGAAGTTTATAAAGTAATAGCCTTTGCATGTTGCAAGGAAGATGGTGAATACTCGCATGCTTGGTTTGTTGTATTGGATAGTAAATATAATTGTATGAGATTGAATTATATTAAAATTTATTACAATTAATTTGTACGTTATTTAATGATAATTTGTATTATATAGTATGATAAATTAATAATAAAATTTTAATAAAATAATTTATATTAATATTTAAAATAGTATTTAATTTGTTTTATGTTAAAATATTTTCATAATAAAAACATTAAATCAATATTTAACTTTTTTATATTTTTTTATATTTTAAAATTTTTTATTTTAAGATAAAAGGAAAAATCAAGTTATATAATTTTAAAATTAAAATTTTAGATATATTAATTATAGTATTTAATACGGATTAGATCTACGATTCTTGATGTTATTAAATTGTTACATAATTTTATAATTTTTATTATGTATATTACAGTTAAATGTATAACTTGCATAACTATATATTAATTATAAATTTAGGAATATGCCCTTATAGAGTTAAAGTACACGGATAAAAATATAAACGATGTTTGTACTGCAGAAAATGTTATTAATGATGATATTATCATTAATAAATGGGTAAAGATTAATTATCAATCTCTTAAATTATGTATCAAAACTATGCAAAGCAAACTAGTCCTATAAATGGGTAAATATTAATTATCAATCTCTTAAATTTAATAATAATATTATTAAAGGATGAAATAATGTAATTTTTGATGCAAATTGATACTTGAAGTATAATATTATCAATGATGATGAGATCTGTTTGATAATTTTTAAAACAGAATAGCTGAACTAGTATTGTATTTCTTAAAAAGGTATAACTTGGTAACCTGATTTAAGTAAGATTATTATACTAATTATAATAAAAATTAAAAATGGTACAAAATGACATTATTTGACCGTGTGCCTGACACATGGTGCGATTTTGGCATTTTGATAAGAAGAAGAAAAAACCTAAAAAATCTTATTGAGACACAACCCTAACCCCTCATTTTCTTATTATTAGAAAACTCTAATGCCAGATCCCACGAACCAGACCCAACCTCACCCCACCAGACTCCTTTCGAGCCCCAATCGACGAACCCCACGAACCCATGAGCCCTATCGAATAGCATTGTCCTTTAATGTTTCTGTTCATCATTATATTTTTTCTTAAAAATAGAAAAATGAAAAACTGAGAAAGGGGGAAAAATAGTTTTATAAATTGTAAGAAATGAAAACTGAAATAAAATAGAAACTAGAAAACAAAAACTATTAAAACGGGAAAACAGAAACAGATACAGATGGACAGATAATAAAAAATGAAACTGAAACTGAAACAGAAACAGAAAATGAAAAAAAATGAAAAAATGAAATAGAAACTGAAACTGAAAGAAATAAAACTAAAACTGGAACTGATAGATAGCGAGGAGGGGAAAATGAAAAAAAAACGTTGATTTTAATGGTGAAAATGAGAGGAAAAATGAGAATGGTGAAAATAGTAGAAAACATGAGAAAGGGGGTTGATTTTGGAGGCAAAATAACCTTTTTCTTTAATATTTCAAAATTACCCTCCATTAAAATGGGAGGAAAAATGAGAAAGGGTTGATTTTGGAGGAAAAATAACCTTTTTTCTTTTAATATTTCAAAATTAACCTCAATTAAAATGAGCATGTGCCAATCACATGACACAAATATGTCATTTTGTTCTATTTTAAAACTCTTATGAAATTAGTATCATTCTCTTACTTATTCAAAAAATACTATACCAAACTATATTTTTGTTAAAATTGCAGAACCAGTTTAACATCTTATTACCTTTTTAAAAACTTTAGGTATGTGATTGATGTAAAACATCATTTGTGAAAGTAAATTGATAATTAATGAAACTTTAGGAAGGTGATTCATATATGCCATCCTCTAAAAATATAACATCATCCCAAAATAACTAAACTTGTCACTTCATAAAAACCTTGACTATCTTCAAATGCTATTTGTGTCCAAAAATTTAGGTCCATAAATGGAACGCTTTGCAAGATTCCTTAAACTACCTCCTTTAGGTCATATTAATTTAGTTGATGTGAATGGTAATAAGAAAAAATTCAAGAATTTATGTATTAGATTTGAATATAAAGATATAAAATAATGAAATACTATTTAAAAGTAGTAGGAATTTTATTCATATCTTTAAATAATGAATCAATTCTCCTATATGATATGAACATTTGATAATGATCATGTATGTATACATTATTATGTAAAATAATTTTTCAAGCAATAAATTTCACATAATTATATTGCATTCAAATAACTTGTATTAATATAAGGTTTGGATTTAATTATCTTAAATTTTTAAATAATTTTTTCTTAATTAATTAAAGTAAAAGTATAATTTAATAAGAGTTCGTTGTTATTTAGGTTTTATAGTTATAGTTGTTATATATTTTAGTTTTGTAATTATTGATATGAGTTTATTTAGTCGTATAATTTAAAAGTATGATTAATTAAGTTAAAAAATTTAAAAATTTAAATTTTTTAAAATAAAATAAAAATTATATATTTTATTAATAAAAAAAACAAAACCTTCTTCTCCTCCCTTGCCACCACCTCTCTTTCTCTCTCTCCTTCCTTCCATCTCTACTCTTTCTACAAACTCTCTCATAATTATTTTATTAATAAAAATTGAGGGAGAGAAAGAAAGAATCAGTGAGAGAGAAAGAGAAAGTGATAGAAAGAATGAGTAAAAAAGAGAAAGAGAAAAGAAAAAAGGAAAGAAGGGGAAGGGAGGCGGTGCTATTAGAGTTTTTTATTTTTATTTTTTAGTAATAAAATGTATAATTTTTATTTTATCTTTAAAATTTTTAACTTAATTAATTATATTTTTAAATTAGATGATTAAATGAGATGGTTTTAATAATTATAAGACTAAATTATATGAAAATTATAGTTACCATACCCGAAGGACTTAATACTCATTCAGCTTGGGTCAATAGATGTGTCTTTAAAACCTATGAACACATGTACCCAACACATACATGATTAAACATATGAACTCAAGATAAAAAATTACAAATATTTGAGACTTGATTTGAGAGCAAATAGTTTAAAGATTTTTCTCTTTTAGACCATTTATTATTTCACTTTAATTCTTTATATTTGGTGTAGAATTGTTCTAATCCTACACTAAATTTAGTATCATGAACAATATTATACCAAATTTGATACGATACTATTTATCGCACCAAACAATGTCCATCATTGCAAACATGGTTTATATTGCATTTTTTTAACTCCTAAAAATATTGTTAAGTTTTTTATTACATATAAAAATTAAAATTAAGTATATGATATAAAATAACTAAAAAAATGCTATAATACAACATAGAGCTAAAAAATTAATATAAATTAAAACAATAATTTAATAAATTTATAAAAATATTGTTAAATTTTTTTCATATATAATAAATTATAATTAAATACATAATATCAAAAAACTAAAAGAAATTCGAATACAACATAAAACAAAAAATATAATATAAATTAAAACAACAATTTAGTAATAAGATAAATCATTTTCGGATTCTCCGATATTATTAAAATATTTACTAAAAATATATGCTCTATTTTGAGATCTTGAATCTTGACTTTGAGATCATTTTCCTTGTTAAAATTCATATCATTCTTCTTGAGATATTTTTTGTATAATCTTTAATTATTCACTTTGAATAAATTCAATTCTTTGTACAATATCTATGTAGATGCACTTTTAATTGTGTTTTTTGATTACATTTAATTTTTAATTCATATAATAATTATAATATTTTATTTATTTAATAATATAATTTTTGAATTAATTAATAATAATATTTAATTATTTAATTGGTTGAAT
This sequence comes from Hippophae gyantsensis, assembly GCA_030763125.1. Taxonomy (NCBI): domain Eukaryota; kingdom Viridiplantae; phylum Streptophyta; class Magnoliopsida; order Rosales; family Elaeagnaceae; genus Hippophae; species Hippophae gyantsensis. Next base: position 31,756,126 of record CM061038.1, read on the forward strand.
ATAACAATTAATAAAAAATAAATAAAAAATATTATATTTTATAAAATAATATACTTTTTAATGTAATATTTAATATTATGGGTTAAAGAGGAGTAAAAATTTAATATAATTTTTGGAGTAAAATATAATAAAACTTGACATTGGAGATACCTTTAGTCCAAAGCATGAATGTGTTTTGCTTGAAATTTTCTAGAATCAAACTAGACTTGTTTTTATAGAAATTTAAACTATTTAATTCAAAATTTACAATAAAATATAACCTATGGAATCCCACAGCATAATTCTAAAAAAATTTCATTCGTAATGAAAACCTTGTTAAAAAGTTCTCATAAAATTATATATTAATCTAAACTCAACAAAATATGTATGTAAAACTTTAAGGTCATTTAAGATCGAAAACTATCAAAATAAATGAGTGAATCAGAGGATAAAACTCATTCACACATTTAAAGGACATTAATCGTATACTTAAAAATCATATAAATTCAAATATAAGATATTTATCATTAAATTTTCACTAAAACTTATAACAATAAAAGTAGGAGATGAAAATAAATAGAATTTAGTGTTTTGTAGCTTCATGAGTATCATCTAGATGTAAATCTTAAACCAAAAGAACTATCAATAGACTATAGTTTTAATACATGAGATATATAAATTCAATACGGAGAAGATATCTATGAAAAAAAGATACCTATGAAAAGAAAATCAAGTGGATTCTTTAATTTATTTCTTTTGAGTTCTTAAAAAATGAGGAGAATATAATTTTTTTGTGAGTTATTTGGTTTTTGAAGAAAAATAAAGGTTTTATGAGAGGAATAGGTGTTGATGGAAATAACTTCAGGGTAATTAGTTTATATAGGAGATTGTTAGTTTTTTTTTCAAGTGCAAGTAAGCATATTGTACTTATTTTTATTAAAATCTCAACCAAATTTGAATAACAAACACTTTTTCAAAACACATTTTTTTGATATAATAAAATATTTATGTGTTTGAATCGGAGTTCTCTAATCTTAAGATATTCACGTAGGATCTAGGATTCTGGTATTGATGTTTCGCATCGATCTATGTTCGCAATGAGGTGGTCATAATCTGATATGTGTTTTTTTCTATCTCATCAGGTTTTGAACCCCAATCCTGACCCTTAAGGTTTTATTAGAAAACAATTTGGTACCATTTGGATCCCTCGTGGATATCTCGAGATCGAAGAACTCCGATTCAAACATTATGTATAAGAAAAACATCCTAAGTTGTTATTTTCAAATATGTAAAAAGACATAAATGTCCATTGTACCTAGAAATTAATTAAAACTTCCATATACGGTAAGACACAATTTATACTATATGTAAGGATTGTTGGACAATTTCATAATACAAAAACATATTAGGATATATTTTTTTAAGAAAAACTTATAATATTATTATAATATTAAAATTGTGGTTAATTGAAACCGAACATATATTAATATGATTTTTATATACATATAATTATATAAAAATACACATTTAATAATTAAATACATAATACTTGACATAATTAGATTGAATTTTATTTTACTTAAAAATATATGATAAATAATTAAAAGATAAAAAGTGACGTTAATATTTTAAATAATATAATAAAATAAGAATGATATTAATATTTAATTATTTTGAATTAAATATATTTTTAAATATGATTAAATGATAAAAAAATATTATTTATTCATAATCAATTATAAATATACGTAAATATATTTAAAATTAATACAAAATTATTATAGTTATTGCAATTCTGATGTCAAAGTGTGCAATCAGAATCCTTAAGATAGGAGAAGGCTGGGGCGTTTCAAATACTTTACGGGGGAAAAAAAGAAAAAGAAAAAGAAAAAAAAGAAAGATAACAGAATAAAATAAAAAAGCCTTGTTGTGACTTGTGATTTAACAACGAAAGATGACTCCATTTAGTTTAAGTTTCGATAGAAGAATCCTTCTAATCTTGGTAGTACTTTTAGATTTGAATTCTAAAATCTTTTTTTTTTGGTAAAATAAAAATAAAAATAAATAATCTAACCGATATTTTATATCGATTATCGAAAAAACTCAATATTATATATTTATTTTAAAAATAATATTTAAATTATGTATTTATTTTTATAAAATTTTAATCTTATTATTATTTAATTTTTTCAATTATAATTTATTCTAACTTTAAAAAATATTTATTTAATGTAATCGAAAAAATTAAAGAATAAAAAGATAAATACTTTTAAGATCTTATATTTATTATAAAAATAAAATAAAATTTTATACTTATTTTTATATCAATCTAATTCTATTATTATTAAAAAGTTACAATTAAAAAATAAAATAATTTTTTTATTTTATTTTTAAAATTTTTAAAGGTAAAAAATAACTATTATTTTAACTTAAATAAATAATAACTAAAAAAATAAAAAAAAATAAATAAATAAAGACACAAGTATCTTATACTTACGAAAATTATACATAATTTTTATATTTATTTTTTATAATAATTTAATCTAATTTTTATTAAAAAATATCATACAATATCAAATTAAATTTTTTTCATTTTATTTTTGATTTTTGATTATGTTAGATAGTGATTCTTTTAGTTTGAATAAAATATAACTGTAACAATCGAATAAAAAAATTAAATAAAAACATAAAAAATAATTAGAATAAATTTTTTAAAAATATAAAACTTATAAAATCACTTTAAAAAAATAAATTCAATATAACTTAATCGGATATGAAAAATAACCATCCGATGTTCAAAGAAAGAAAAAATAAGAATATTTTGTCTGTTGTGAAGCAATTGGGGTTAACAAAAGAACACCGAATCTTTTCCGAAGGTCAAGGAAGGGTGAGAGGCAGTTGAAGGCTTGAAGCAAATGAATTTAATGACTAATAAAAGTATTTAATTAAAACAGCGAAAATATTACAAAAACGGAGCCTCCAAAAACATAGTGGTGCTGCTGCTTCTTCTTCTTCTACTTCTTAATCTTATGCTCTTCACGCCTTCATTTCTCGATTCTTCATATATTCATCTAATATCTTCTTTCAACTAAAGCTCTCTCCTAGGGTTTCCCTCCATCAGAAGGTGACATTTCCATCTATTTCTCTATATTTTCTTTTCTAATACCATTTTTACTTTCGAGACTTTTCCTTTTTGATCTGTGTTTGTTATTTTTATCTGTTTCCAATGCTCATCTTCGTTCGTTTATGATGAATTTGTGTTTTGATTTATATTTTTTTGCCTCGAATTTTTTTTCTTTTTGTATTTAATTGCCTAGGAAAATATGTGTGTTAGGTTAGTATTGTGTTGATGTTTCTATCATTTTCTCTGACTGCTATGGAAGCAATAGATTCAGAAGATTTCTTGAGAATATTGAATGATTAGGAACGTTTGAATTTAGAATTTAACAGATGGAACCTGAGTGCAGGAAATGTTGTCTTGATGAAATTAAAACCATTATGTGGTTGGGGACTTGTGGTTAGTTTTATGTTTGAGTTTGGCAGAGAACAGAGGACGTGATAACTTTGGAAATAAATGATTAATATGTAGTCTCTGTTTTCGTCTTCTTCATGTACGTCTTAGTGATTTGTGTCATCAGTTTTCTTACTAAGGAAACTGGCTGTTATAGTAATGTTAATTGGTTTGATTGTAATTTATACTGTTGCATGATGATGCAGAGCCATGCCGACATTTACGGCTATAGCTTTAGATACCTTATTGGAACCTGGAGCTGCAAAATCAGTCGACAGGCCTGTTCCTATTCCAAAGTCCACTTCCGATTCAAAGTCTGTACCCAATCATAGGTTAGAGAGGAGGAATAGCGCATCAGTTGCTGAAAGAAAAATTCTCAGACCTCAAATAACACCTGCACTTTATGCTACTCCTGAGGCCACTCCACTCCCAGATTCTCCCGTTTCGTTTTCTCCTTCTCCTTATATTATCAATCACAAGCGGCGAGGGCCCCGCCTTATGAAGAGTTTCTCTGAGCTGAATGTTTTCTTGCAACAGAAAAATCAAGGAGATGAGGTAAACGGGAATGTGAAGAATGCAGAAAGGGTAACTGCCAGTCCAAAAAAGAATGATCTTGTTACATTCTCAGTTGGTGAATCCAATGAAGAATCCCAAGTGAATGGGATTCATGATTACATGAACTGTAATTTTGATTCTGCAAATGGTAAAGCGGAGCAAATGGCTGGTGATATCAAAGTTAGGAGTGCAAATGGTGCATGTCAAAGTGGTAAAGTGGAGGTTGGAAGTAGTAGTGTTAGTTATAGTTGGGCCATCAAAGATTCTCCAAAACAAGTTGGACTACATTCAGAACGAGATAGTGAGCGGGATGATTTCTTTGATCCTCAGGATTCATTGGGTTTCTCAAGTAACACTGATGGAGAGGATAATGCTGAGGCAGATCATTCTGTATCACGCACGACACCGGTGGGAGAATTTTTTGATGCTTGGGACGGTATTTATCTATTGGGTTTTTATTTATGTAATTTCATTTTTGATTCCAGGAATTTCCCCTGCTAGATCAGTAATGGAGTTCCTTTTCATTTATGGGAAGTTTCCATGCTTGTTTTTAGATAAATTATTTATTAGTGAGGATATTTCTTATAGCTGTTCAATACTGGTTCAGTATGGTTTGGCTTAGTCATAATCATAAGAAGTCAGGTTTATTCTTCTATATATGTACATGAATATCCTAGTGATGCTGCATATTTTTGAGAACTCTAGGCAATTACCAGCACAGGCTTGAGGATCCTGATTCTTCTTTGCTTGCTTATTCTGAATAAAATGCTATCAAATTTTATTGGTTCAGTAGCACGATTTTAAGTTCTGTTATATCTGTGGATTTGCTGCAAATAAGCATTTATTGGTTCTTTGCTATGTAGATAACTTTTGTTGTTGCTCTCTGCAGATCTTTTCTCAGATGGTGGGCAACAAAAGCCTTCACATTATGATATTGAAGCTCAATTGCGTGAACTGAGGTTGAGTTTACTGACAGAAATAGAGGCACGGAGGCAAGCAGAGGAAGCACTAAATGACATGCAAAATCAGTGGCAAAGGATTAGGCAACAGTTATCACTTGATGGATTGACACTCCCTGATGTTGCTACTGTGTCAGAGTCCAAACAGCTTGATTTGGATCCTGCAGAAGATCTTTGTCAGCAAGTTTATCTTGCTAGGCTTGTATCAAACTCTATTGGGAGGGCATTGGCAAGGGCAGAGATGGAGAAGGAGATGGAAGCTCATATTGAGGCAAAGAATTTTGAAATTGCTCGTTTACTGGACAAACTCCGCAATTATGAGGCTATGAATCAGGAAATGGTTCAGAGGAATCGAGATGTTATTGGTGAGTCATTTGTGCACTACATTGTTGATTCTTGTTGTTGACTTATTTTTGTATAGGATATATAGTGTGATTCTTGTGTATGCTTCTTTCTTTCAGCTCCCCTCTTCCATGGAAAGGGTAGACTTCCTGAAATGCTTATTTCATGTATGTTTTATTGCACAAACTTGAAGGGATTAAATTTCTGTTAGTCTTTACTGTTACTTTTGTATTGGAGTTTTAATCAAATTTTCAAGGTAGCATGTGTTGTATTATTTAGAATGGAACTGAAGTTATTGCTTTGCCTTTCAGGCTACAATCAAGCCCATAGTTTCAATTAGCTCTTTCTGAGTTGCACTAAAATGATACTATATTTAGGTGCATTTCAAGCTCCATACATGTGTGTTGTTTTCCTGATTTAAATAAAAGTGGACTAATGAAGTTGTTTTATATATTTGTTATTAGCCTGATTTTTAAAATGAAACTGTACTGATCACTTTTCCGTGGAAGGGCCAGATAGGCTTTTTTAGTCTCTTGCCTCCACATTTCTAGTGTTATGGTCATTTTATGGACACTCATTTCTCTTTTCCATGTGCAACAGGGATTAGTAGCTGGTCTATGCATGCATATTCTTTCTGGTTGTATTCAGTTGCGTTTTTGTCATGCTGTAACGTGAACTATTTGTGTATTTAGTGCAGAATCATAAGTCTATAGTGTTCAAGTTATCTGCTATACCGATGCTGTTTCTCCAGTTTCAGTCCATGTTATATGGACTCATTTAGATTACCGAGGGTTGTAAATTTCGGCTACATATCCTGATGTCTTACAGACCATTTTTCTCAAAAAAAAAAAAAAAAAAATTGATAAATTTTCATCAAATTGGAGTGTCCGGTACACATACATATCCATGTCATGTTACTTGCACAGAAGCACTTTCACTAAAAATGAAGAATATAAGTAACATATGTTTCAATTCAGGTCTAGGTTGACCTACGAGCGTTTGCTTCTTAATCTATGTTTTATTTTCGTAGAAACTGCACGGCGTGAAAGGGAGAAAAAGGAACGAACCCAAAGATGGGTTTGGGGATCGATTGCTACAGCCCTTACGCTTGGTACTGCAGCATTGGCATGGTCTTACCTCCCATCAGGAAAAGGATCTCAGACCTATGATTCCCAGGTTCCCGAGTCCAATGATGCAGCCAATTAATGATTTCTATTTAAGGTAGTTACAATTATATCATACCCTAGAACAGAGGAAAGTAAAAAGGTCTTATCAGCTCTCATGGATAACATTCGTTTTGTGTTTGGAGTTGCTCGTCTTTTCTCGGTTTGAGAACGTAAAGGTTCATAATAGGTTAATGGCTAACCAGTAGGACTATCAGTATCTTAAGGCTTCTTTACATATTTCATCCCAGTGTTGATTATATGTTTTCTGAGAAGGTCTACAGACTACAGTCATTTAATTTGATAAGTTGTGGGTAGAAAGAAAACTCTGAATATTAAAAATCTCAGAGACCAGTTTAGAAGTTATCATTCTTATATGTTTAGTTTTTTCATTAGTGATAGTTTGAAAGAAGTGAAATGGTTCATTTTTTTATGAACCATTTGAAGCATTTTTTCTATCGTCTAATGGTTACTATTCCTTCAACCACTTGGATCAAGCAAGGATGAAAATATCTGACATTGTCAACAATATCTGTATTTTAAAGGTCTCTATATCCCTACATATTGTTTGTGATGATGTTGACAAATTTTTATGCATAGAAAATATCTATAGATATTAGTTAATAATATAGATATTGTTAGTAAAATATGAATGATATGAATAATATGTTGTTTATGATTAAATTTATATATATTTTATAATAATTTATCATTGAGTATTATTATTTAATTTTATTAATCATAAAATTATGAATTTGAGTAATTATTTAAAATATTTTAACTACTTATTTTATAATTTTTTTGATTTATTTATCAAAATAAATATGAATATGGAATGTATTTACATTTATGTGTAATATATAATATAACTAATTTAAAAAGTAAGTAATTAATTGTTTTGGTATTTTTAAAAGTTTATTAAAGTTTTCATAATTTTATCTCTCTATATATTTTTTTAGAATATTTTTCATTTGTTTGTCGATAATAATAATATTTTTCACCTAAAGTTTAAATATGAATAATTTGAACGTCCATGACCTTGGGATCAATTTGATATTTTTTTTATATTATTACAAATAGGTCGCGTTCCATCTTTTTTCAGATCTGGTAGTCGTTGAATCTGGCTTAATATTAATATCACATACCCAATTTTGCACTTAAATCAATAAATTAAATGTCAATTATATGACACATTATCGTAAAAATATGTGTATAAGTGTTTTTCTGTCTCAAACATGATGTCTAAAACGGACCTAGGGCGGATTGTTCGAAACGGATAGAGTTGAATTTTTTAGTACACTTACTATTCATAATTAACATTTCTAGTCTAATTTCACATAATTATAAAATTTCGGTAAAAAGGTCAATTTTATGTTAACTTTTCCTCACGTGCACAGCATGTGTGGTGAAATGAATCCAGCCTTTAACCGCACCTCCATTGGCGCGCGAATCCATTTTTAGGGAAAGCATTTGAGGCAATTTCAAACATACAAAATAGATACTTCATTTCAAGCTGATAGAGAGGAGTAGAGTCTGAATCTCTGTCAATGTAATTTTGCACACATCTAATTAACAACTATTGAATCATTATCTTTGTTGGATAAGTTTTTTAAACAATTTATCTCAATTTTAAAGATTGAATTCACGTAAATTTAAAAAACTAGTAACAGTTTTTCTCATGTTATTTTATGCTTTTTATTACATTAATTTATAGAAACAAATTATTGAAAATTTAATCAATTTTACAGAATTTAGAATTTCAATGAACGATTACTTTCAACAATCTTCTTCATATCACTATAAACTGTTGTCGATAATTATTTTCTTTTTTAAGCTATTTTGTTAACAACTATTGTTAATAAAATTTTATTTTTGATTAAATAATTAATTTTATAATTTTTAATTCTTTTAAAAAAATATCATTATTTTGTAGAATTACAATTTTTAAGTTAGTGATTCTTGAAAAAGAATAATAATTCCTCATGTCTATATCCTTTTTCTTCAAAAATTTAATAAATTAAGAAATAATAATAATTATTTATTAAAAACAATTTTTTCAGTATTTATCCAAAAGTAATGGAACTTGATTTACTCTTTTGCCTTTTTTTTATTAAAATGAAAAAAAAATGTCAAAAATTTTATTACTAAGAGAAAAATGATGCGATGGTTCATTATTTATTGTAAAAATAACATTTAAGTCATACATTTAATTTTGTAATAATTTAATCATATTATTATGAAAAAGTAACTACATAAGGATAAATGTAATTTTTTTCATTTAATTTTTTCAATTTTTTTTAATTGTATTAGACAAAGAATATCATAACTTAAATAAATTGTAACAGAAAGAATTTAAAAAAATAAAATAAAATAAAAACATAAAAAAATATTTATTTATCCATCAACGTTTTTTATTCATAATAATAAAACTAAACTATTATAAAAGATATGTATAAAATCTAAGTATTATTTTACAATAAATATACAATTTTACGATCACATTTTTTATTATATTTTCCTATTATAAAGTGCTTCTCCTATGATTTAATCCAAATATATTTTAAATGATTCCTTAAAAACAATAATCAAAATTAGATATTATTATTAACCATACTTAATTAAAAATTCATTGAAAAATAATTTGAAATAAAAAATATTATCACACACAAACTTATTGGTGCCGTAGCCTCTTAATTTAATCTCACCATCTAATTTCATTGAGCCAAACAGTAAATAAAAACATATGGGGTACATTATTAATACCCTATTAGCTGCTATTGAAATCCACATAAATTTGCACACATCTAACTTAGTATAGAGATACAGTTTGACCAAAACAAAACTCAGTATAGAGAGCTCCAATTAGCTGCATCAAAACAGGCTCATCCATAACTCAGTTGGTATTTTATACATTAATGGAGTACACCAAAAATTTGCAGTCAGAATCAACAATTATGTTCAAGGTGAAAGGGATAAGAAAAGAATTTTGAGGGTTTATAAGAATGACACGTTGAATAATTGACTCTAAAATCAATTATATTGGACACTTAATTTTTCTCAATTTTTGACTTAATTTATAACTTAATTTGTGACATAATTTATGTAAAAGTAGTCTTATTCCATCTATAAATATGGAATAGTTTATGCATTGAAAACATAAACAAAAATAAAAAAAAATCAGAGAGAATATAGACAAATTAAAAGAGAGAAAATATTCAATGAGTATGAGAGTTTTTATGAGTTTGGAAAAACACCTGAGAGATATTATTAGTAAGAAAATTTGTATATGTATTATGTATATTTTCTACCTAATTCAATAATATATGGTGCCTTCTGTGGGCTTAGGAAAATTTCTGAATCAAGTAAATTTTGTGTGTTTTTTTTACCGATTTAATATATTCATATATTACTATTTATTACTTTCGTACACAAAAAATTGGTATTAAAGTCAAATATAACGATATTATATACTAAATTGAAGCTCTCAACGAGACGAACTCAACTGAGAAATAATCGCTTAAATCAGAGGCCAAACACACTACGAAGAGCTACCAAAGTGCTGCTACTGACAATTAAGTCAACTCACCGAGTTGAGCCATCTAAGCCATTTGACCGAGCTACCAAGTCGTCAACTTGAGCCTCTTAGCCACTTTGACTGAGCTGTCATAATCGTTGACCAAGCCGTAAGCCAATTTGACCAAGCTATTGACTTTTTTGTTGATTGTTGACTAGCGAGTCAACTCATTTATTAGTGAATTTTGGATCGAGTTGGTCCATTTTCACCGGTTTTCAACTAAGTCAGACCTATTCCTAGCTAATTGGATCGTTCTGGATTCAACTACAAACTCCATATTTTCAAATAAGGTATAAGTTTTGAAAAAAAAATACTATTTTAAGTTATAAGTGCAAAATTTTTGTTATCTATTTGTACTTATGACTGATATAAGAGAGGTCGAGGAAGATGAACAAGTTGACCTTAGAAGTTCTGGAAAACTAAGTTGTACTACTCGAAGAACCATGTTATCCAATGTAAAGTTTGAGGTGGAGAAATTCGATGGAAACAATAACTTTGGCATGTGGCAATATGAAGTATTAGATCTATTGTTTCGAAAGGGATCTAATATTTTCTTGGAGACCAGGCCAGAAGATTATTACAATGAAGATTGGAATTATATCAACCGATAAGCTTGTGGCACAATTCAACTGTGCTTAGAAAAAGACCAGAAGTACTTTTTCATGAAAGAGAATGTAGCTGCAGTTTTTTGAAAGAAGCTCCAGGACAAGTATATGAAGAAAATCATAGAGAACCAACTCTATCTGAAGAATAAATTTTTTCATTTCCAGGACAAGAAAGGTACCCCTTTTAGATAATTTCAATAAAATTTTGACTGTTCTGCAAAATTTAGATATTAAAATTATTGATGAAGATAAAACTTTGTTATTGCTAAATTCATTACCTAAGAGCTATGAGCATTTAACCATAACTCTGTTATATGGAAAAGATGAGGTTAAATTCATAGATGTTTCAAATGCTTTGGTAAATAATGAGTATCAGAAGAAGGATCAACAAGATCATAGAGATTCAATATCAGAAGCATTGACTGCAGCCAGAGATAGGACAAATAACAAAAAATAAGGCAGATTAAATAATAGGAGGCGATCTAGAACAATGTCTAGAGGTGATTCATCCAGAAGATGTCCTATGAAGGACGAGTGTGCCTATTGTCTCCAAAAAGAGCACTGGAAGAAAGATTGTCCAAAAAAGGACAAGTCAAATGCAAACGTTGCACAGAAGGCCGATGAAGATGAAGAATCAACCTTTACAGTTTCATCATTAGATACCTACTCAGAAAAAAATGGATCCTTGATTCCGGATGTTCTTATCATATGTGTCCAAACAGACATTGGTTTTCGAGTTTTGAAGAGCTCGATGAAGAAGTTATGCTTATGGGGAATGACAATGCCAGTCAAACCAAAGGAATCAGAACAATACGACTAAAGATGCACTATGGTACAATCAAACGATTTACGAATGCGAAAGTAATTCACCTCACTCTAGTCCAACATTCTTAGTTGAAAAAGAAGCTGAAAAAAGAAGAGAAAAAAAGGAAATGGTAATAAACTTCAAAGCATTGAATAAAAAAACCATTGATGATGGATTCTTTATTCCAAAGAAAGAAGAATTATTATTATTTATAAAAGGAAATAAATACTTCTCAAGTTTTGATTGCAAAAATTGATTTTGGCTAATAAGACTGGATGAAGAAGCTCAAAAATTAACGTTATTTAGTTTCCCCTAAGGACAATTCCAATGAATTGTTGTACCATTTGGATTAAAACAAACCTTAAGTATCTTTCAAAGATATATGAATAACATCTTTAAAAAATTACAAAATATTTGCTATGTTTATATAGATAATATTTTGGTTTTCAGTAGTGAATTAAATAAATATTATTTGAATATTATTAATATTCTATAATAATGCAGGAAATAAGACATTGTACTCTTTGCAAGAAAAACATTACTTTCTCAACAGAAAATTAAATATTTAGGGTTGAAAATTGAAGATGAAACATAATCTATAACTTCATATATTAAATAACATTCAAGATTTTCCTAGTGAATTAGAAGACAAAAACCAATTATAAAGATTTCTAGGATGTTTAACATATGCTAAAACATATATCAAAAAACTTGTATAAATGCGAAAACCTTTACAAGTAAAATTAAAAAAAGACCATATCTGAAAATAGACAGAATAAGATACCTTGTATATGGATAAAGTAAAAACATAGGCAAAAAATTTACGAACTTTATACCTTATACTGCCAAATGATAAAATGATAATATAAATAAATGCTTCACAAAAATATTGGGGAGTAGTTTTGAAAGCAAAAGTAGATGACAAAGATGAATGTATTAACATGATCTTTCCATGGTCTAGAATTAAATTATCACAATAATGAAAAAGAATTACTAACTATTAATTTTTTTTACAATATACGTCATAAGTTCTAGATTCATTGTTAAAACAGATAATAAGAATTTTGATTATTTCTTAAGAACTAATATTGCAAGAGATTATATATAAAAAAGATTAGTGAAATGACAACAGTGGTTCAACCACTACAATTTTGATGTTGAGCATCTTTAGGAAAATAAGAATAATTTAGTAGATGCTCTTACTAGAGAATTGACACATCTAACTATTTTCATGCTTATAAGAATATAACATCTTGATATCAAGATCAAGATAAGGAAAAAAGATATAAAAATCTTACAAGGTCAACTTGAGCTGTTATACCTTGAGAAGTCTCTTATAGAGACATGAAATAAGAAGGAAGAACTTGATTGTTCAAAACAACTCTTGGAGTCCAAAAACTCTAAAGATGAATCTTAATAAAAAATTCAATCTAAAGATGATAAAACTTCTAAAAAAGAATTCAATATGAAAAAGAAGAATTTAACAATTCAAGAGAGAGTAGCATTTCTGAAATAAGAAAGCTCAATTGGGCCGATGAAGCAGAAAAAGAAGAACAAAAAAAAGACTTATAAGGTCTATAATAACCCAAAACCAAGATTCTATAACAATTGGATAGAAGCCAATAAATCTATTATAGAGTTTATCGAAGTAACTTATAGAGCCTTCACCAACAAAATAAAGGCTGAAAGTAGTTATGCCAATTACAAAGTATCAAAACTAATAACTCCAGAAGAGATAGTAAGAAATTACTCTACAACACTACAACAACAACTAATAACACCAAATAGGTTGGCAACCCTAGGGAAAATAATAAAGCCTCTAGTACTATTTAGAGAGGCATATTTTCCAAAGACATCAAAGACAGTAAATCATTTAGTACTATTCAGGGATACATCCCCTAGAAATTCATTAGTCGTTAAAGATGAAAATGACCAATATAAAAATCTCAACAAACCATAATGTTTAAGTCTCTACAATTTGGCAAGAAAATCTACCCAAGAACACATAGAAGATATGAAGTTCTACACTACAGAAAAGAAATTCTCTATGGGAAATAAATTCAATATTTTGGAATAAGATGATCTAATATTTGTTTATAAAGCCTTCCTTATAGGACTAATAGAGAATATATATCCAAAAATTCATTTAAGTGAATTAAATTATTTCTTGGACAATTTCAAAAAAGTGATCAAGAATTCAGGAAGAAGATAAGAATAGGTGACAAACCTGTTTATCTCAAAATTTTGAATTCACTAATAGATTGGAATGAAAAATATTTTCAGATGAAGAATAATTTATTATATATTTTAACACTTCTTTCAAGTATTTGACAAAATACTTTAAATTCAATAATTAAGAATTGCATGAGCTTAAACATAAAGTTTTTTGTTTTAATACCATGTTAGGAAAATTCAAGATACATCTTAGGTAATTTACTTGAGGCATCTTCTAATTTAAAAATAAATAAATTGTACTACTAGAAGATGGTTTTACATATATGACCCTTAAACATCCACCTCACCTAAGGAGAGGTTCCATAAGCTTATTAGACCTTCTATAGAATATTTGATATTAAATGAGAGAATCTTACATACAATGGGAGCACGAATACATGATGGAATGGAGTCATCTTGACTATTCATTTTTATAGAAAATAAAAAAGGTATTAGAAATAAATATGGACGTGATCAATGATTAATATTAATAAGAGTATATAACATACTATATGTAAAATTTTCTTCATTGAACCTCTATGTGATTTGAGTTGTATGTATCTTCAATTTTGAGTTTTAAAAGATTTAAAATTCAAATTTAGCAAGTTGGTGGTAAGTAAATTTTGGGTTGGGAAAGAAAGATTTACAACAATAAGGTCTATAAAATGATATGTCTAAAGTTAATTTAGTAGTTTTATTTATATCTTGATTGAATATGAATATTTCATTTTAAATCTATTCAAGGTTAAACGTTATCCAATTAAACCATATTCAATACTTTTGGTGTGATATTTTTAATATTATAAATTTTAGAGTTATTATTATTTTTATCTTTCTAATATTATTTTGATAAAAAATGCATATATTTCATAAATTCTCATATCTGAATAATATATTAAGACATCATTTATCAAAATAAAATTAATCATTACATCATTGAAGGTTAAATGGTCAAATATTACGCAAAAGGAGAAAAATATATATGCAAAGATAACCATCAAATTATCACGAGCTTCATGGTATCGCTCTTTTTTAAGAATCTCTATTACTATTAAACATGATTGCTTCAATAATAGATGCATAAATGTAAATCTATGCACTTGCTTGCTTGTGAACATCATAACTAGCAAGCTTATAACAAAACACAAGAATAAAAAAATTATTGATACGAATCCACCACTGAACTTTTTATAATTTGTATAAATTAATATATTATATAAATTTATATAATGATATATTTATATTATTAGTTATACTAAATTTTATTTTTGTCACTCAATGTACTTATATGGTATGTTTATAATTTTTAAAATAATTGGTGGTATAATTATTAATTTATAATAAAATATATATAGGAGGTACCACAGATTACTTATAGAAAACCATAGATATTATAAGTAATTATGGAATGTTACTCATATAAAGAGAGGGAGATATTTTTATGATCTATAACTGAATTTGAATGTTTTAGAATAAGTAGATGTTATGAGTAATTATGAAATGTTTTCATAATTTTCTTATTATGGATCAATATTTTCAAAATACTAGTTATTTAAAGATGTAACAACAATACATTTATAAATTCTGAAAACATTCTTCATTTATTTTTTCCTTAAAGTTAAGTTGTATCAGGGAACTATACACATATCACGTCTAATAAGTGAGGATTTCTTGATTGTTTTGAGACTAAATGATGTTTAAATTGTGGATCAATTATATTGATAATAATTTTGAATATATATATTATAAGAAAATGTCTATTTATATTAATTTAACTCATATGTTATAATGAAAAAGCATGTTTCTGCTTGTCGTGAAAGAGGCCCAATCCAATAGATGATGTTTTCTATGGATTTAATTTTTAATTTTTGGGACATGTTAAAATAAATAGCAAAAGCCGAAACACTTAGGATGGATTTAGTAACAAATCAAGAACATAATTACTCTCAAGGAAAGATTTGATGTTATTGATTAATTAATTAATTACAAGGGTCTATATATGTGTGTATATTATCAGTAGCTCATAGAGTTCTATATACGTGTTAGCTACCATAACTACCTAACAACTCTTGAACAAACTATATACACAAAGGGCTAAACGGTGATATACCTATCATCTACTATCATCATTCAAATTTTATCTAAGAAGCACCAAAAGTTTGTGCTTGAACTCCGAAAACAAACAATCCCCAGTGGCTTGCTAAGAGCATTTTGGCCAACTGATTTTCAGAAGAAAAAATGAACATCCACTTCCTTAGCAGAAACTTAACTACGAACAAAGTGAAAATCTACCTCAATATGTATTATATACACATAAATTACATGATTCAAGGTTTGGGTATTGATAGCAAAGGAGGATAAGCAATTTAAAAACCAAGTTCTATTAACATATATTTCAACCAAAAAATATTTGCAGTACCAAGTGCAAAAGCCTTATATTTTGGCTCTCTATTCGAACGGGAAACAACCTTTTGTTTATTAAAAGTCCAAGAAACCATACTAGTACCCAAGAACATAAAAAAAGCTCCTATGTTCTTTCAATTATGCAGATAATTAGTCAATCAACATTATAAAATCCCACCAAATCAAGAGTATAAGACTTATGAAATAACAAACCATGAGAGATTATACCACTAAGATGTCAATGTATATCAATGGGTGACTGGAAAAATAGGCAAGCTTATTGAGAATGTAAGAAATATAAGAAAATGTTACAGTACTATACTGTAAATCTCACACAATACTCCTATAATGAGAAGGATCAAACAAAGGAGTGCCATCAAATTTGGAAAGGATCTTGCCAGGAGAAGCTGGAATAGCCACAAGTTCAGCATGCTGCAAACCACACTTGTCCAATATATCTCTCATATACTTATGTTGAGATAAATGCAAATATTTAGCAATCCTACAAACCTCAATCCCAAGGAAACAGGAAAAATCACCCTACTCCTTGAAAACAAAATTTTCTTGTAGAAGCTTTGTAAAGTCATGAATATGTGATGCAATATTCCCAACAATAATAATATCATCAATATAAATCAAAACAACAAGAATAGAACCAGCTAATTTCTTCAAAAAAACAAAGACACATCATATTATTAGGTGTAAATTTAGAAGAAGAGCTGAGGAAAAGGAAGAACACAGAGAGAGGGATAATTGTTTTAATTCTCGTTATATTTTCATGGATTCCTTGGCTCTCTATATGGCTTTACAGAGCATAAATGTTTAGGGAAATTACAAGAAATAACAAAAAACAACGGGAAACGGGTAGAAGGGATTTCCGCGCCACTACATGCGTGTCAGAGCATCTTTCTAACGGCTTTGGTGGTCCTTCCTAACGAATTGGGGTGGTCCCCCTCTTCTACTGAGCATGGTTATGGCTCTGGCTTGAAGCCACATGCTTGAGCCCCATCTGTGCATGCGAGCGCAGCCATCTGTGCACAGCTTCTCGCACTCTTCCTTTAGCGCACGTAGCTTAGCACGTTCAGCGCCTATCAACTCCTCCCTACTTGAGAATCCTTGTCCACAAGGATGAAGGATGGATATGTCTTAGAGAATCACCATTAATTTTTCCAGGTAGCATCCTCTGTAGAGGCTCTAGCCCATTTCACGAGAATTTTTTATTTTGGTTGATAATTTCCCCTTTTGATCACTCTTCGGTCCAAGACAAATTTAGGCTGAGGAAGCATTGTAGAATTATCAGAGACAGAAGGTAGGCGAGTGAAGGGTTGTGTGTAATGCCCCAGGTGTCTTTTGAGCCGGCTAACATGAAAAACATTATGTATATGAGAATCAAGGGGCAAGTCTAGCTTATATGCCACTGATCCAATTTGTGCTGTGTTTTGTAAGGGCCATAGAAAAGTGGAGCTAACTTCATGGCAGCTTGAAAAACCAAAAATGTTTGTCTGTATGGTTGAAGGCAGAGGTATACATAATCTCCTACTACAAAAGATACTTCTCTACTGTGTTGATCAGCGTGACGCTTCATACGATTCTGAGCTTGCATGAGATGATGGCATAGATCATGTAAACACTCATCCATCATTTGGACGTTGGAAGTAATTGGGATGTAGGCCAGTAAGCGTGGTGGTGGGGTGCCATAAACTACCTCAAATGGTGTCACCTTTGTGGAAGAATGTGTAGATCTATTATAACTATATTTTGCCCAAGGTAACCATTCCACCTACTGGCTTGGTTGTTCCCCAGTGAAACAACACAAATATTGTTCCAAGGTGCGATTGACCACTTTTGTCTGGCCATCGGTTTAAGGGTGATAGATGGAACTCATACATAGCATAGTATCCTGTAGTTTGAACAAGGCCTTCCAGAAGGAACTGACAAATATTTTGTCTCTATCACTAACTATTGAAGTAGGAATGCCGTGTAAGTGTACTATGTTGGCCACAAAAGCCTTAGCAGCAGTTATGGTAGTGAAATGGTGTCTCACAGCTATGAAATGTGCATATTTGGTCAAGTAATCCACCACCACCATAATCACCATGTGACCCTTTGATGGAGGCAACCCTTCAATGAAATCCATTGAGGTCTGTGTCCAGCTCTTGTCAGGAATTGGTTGGGGTTGCAATAATCCAGCTCGTTTCATGCAATCATACTTGCAGCTTTGGCATATGTCATAGGAGTGTATGAATTCTTTCACTCCCCACTGCATGTTAGGCCAGTTGAAATTTTTTTAAATACGGAAAAGTGTTATGTGGAATCCAAAATGGCCTCCTATTGGTGATGAGTGGCACTCAGCTAATATTTGAGGAATTAGGGAAGATTGTGGAGTTAGGTAAGCCTTGTCCCCTTTGAAACATACCCCATCACGCTTACAAATGTTATGTGTCACACTAGTGGAGACTCTAGCTTGGAGTTTCTCATAAAATGATTCTTATTGGACTTATTTTTGGAGAATAGGCCACCAAGCTGTTTGAGGTTGCGAGATGGAGATCAGTTGGAATTCCACCCTTCTTGACAAAGAATCTGTTGCTTAATTTTATGAGCCTTTCTTGTACTCAATCTGAGGTGGTGATCCTTTACTCTAAAAGGTACTTAAGGCTCTTCTGATCCATGCACATTGTGAAGGGTTTCCCCAATAGGTAAGGGCGCTACAGCTTGATAGCCCTAACCACAACCAACATCTCCTTCTCATAGGTTGATAGAGTTAAAGTTGACCCTTTGAGAGCAGCATTGAAGTAAGCCACTAGGCGGTTTTCCTAAGTCAAAATTGCTCCCAACCCTTTGCCACTAGCATCACAATCAACTACAAAGCGTTGAATGAAATCGGGTAACCTTAGGATAGGAAAGGAAGTCAGTGCTTCTTTCAATTGTTGAAAGGCTTGGGTTGTAGCCTCATTCCACTGAAATCCTTCCTTTCCTAGTAGGGAAGTGAGTTGTGTTGCTATCCCACCAAAGTGCTTAATAAATTTTCTCTTATAACCGGCCAATCCTAGGAATCCTCTAACCCCTTTCGATGTGGTTGGTGTTGGTCATTCCACAACAACCCGAATTTTGTAGGGTCCATAGAAACCCCTTGTTCAGATATCAGGTGACCTAGATACTCTACCTACAACACTCCAAAATGACACTTGGATGGTTTAGCAAATAAAATGTTAGCTTCTATCACCTGTAAGACAGTCTGTAGATGTAGTGTATGGTCTTCCCATGACTGAGAATACACTAAAATGTCATCAAAGAAAACCAATATAAATTTCCTAAGATAAAGCCTGAAGAGATCATTCATTAAACTCTGAAAGGTGGTTGGGGCATTGGTGAGGCCAAAAGGCATCACAAGGAACTCATAGTGGCCTTCATGTGTCCTAAAGACTGTCTTTGAGGTATCCTCTTCACGAACCCTTATTTGATGATACCTTGATCGAAGATCTAGTTTGGATTAGACCTTGGCTCCATACAGTTCATCCAATAACTCATCTATAACGGGTATAGGGTATTTATCTTTGACAGTAATGGAATTCAAAGACCAATAGTTCACGTAGAACCTCATAGCCTCATCTATTTTCCTTACTAACAACACTGGTAATGAGAAAGGACTGTTGCTCGGTCTAATCTAGTTGGAGTGTAGGAGTTTTTGTACCATTTTCTCTATCTCAATTTTCTAGTAGTAAGGGTAACGGTAGGGTCTCAGATTTGCTGGTCATGTTCTTGGTTGTAGAGGAATACAATGATCATGTAATCTCTTAAGATAGAGGCTTGTGTGAGGTTCAAACACTTGAGGGAATGTAATCAATAATTTGTCTATCTTAGGGGAATGAGTTCTAGTCTGTTCTCGAGAGGGAGTGCATATGTAAATTAGATAGTTGTCCAATTTTATTGTATTTAAGTGAACATCTTTTAAACTAGTGTGTGTAATGAAGTAGATTTGGACTTATGTTCAACATAATTTGAAATTGTGCTCAAGAATTTCATAAGAGAAAAATACATATGCATATAAAAAGGACAAAAATCATTATTGTATTACTAAGGATAATATAACATGTAAATCTTGAAATGGTAAATCATCATTATTTTTATGTCTAACAAAACCTAAAAAATGTTATGAATTATATAAATTATACTTTATCATTATTCCAACTAATTGGATGTATACATGTTTTTTTTATTATGTTCATATTGGGAATATCATGAGCATGTACACGTCTTCTTATGCTCTATAATGGGACTCTTTCTTTGTTTTTTGTGTCATTTTGAATGTGCCTTTGTCTTTGGTAGAAGAATGATCATATTTTCAATCTCTTATCTCACCTACAATTATATATCGTTAACAACACATCAAATCATGAAAACTAAGCAAACCAGGGACATATGTTAAATTAAAAATTAAAGACCTTATTTTGGAGACATGTGTCCAATTTTATACAATAGAGTTGGATAATTATCTAACGAAGTATATGAATAAATGCAAAGAATATATGTGTAATCAGTTATTCAAATATACATTAACACAAATCAAATCAATACATGATCATGAATTATGCTTTATCGTTGTGACAACTAATTGGATGCATACGTTTGTTAACATTATAACTGTGATTGGAACACAATATGCATTTACCACATTATAGAATAATCTCCCATATACATCATTTAAGTGGACAAATGACTAATTAACGAGGACTTGAATTAGACTGATATGTTACTTTAATGAACACATAGTTAGACATATATCTAACTAGACACAACAGGGTTGGACATATCTCTAACTAAAAACTAGAGACATTCAAATTCAATTAAGTTGTCTAACAATAAAGTAGTTTAAAGCTGGGTGATATATTTGTGAAAATAAAGGCTACTAACTAAATATTTTCAAAGAAAAACATAAATTAGACTTGTTTGAAAAGAAAGGTAAGCAAACAGGGACACTTTTCAATTTTTGATATTTTCCTTCACTTTTTAAATTGTACTTTCATTGTTTAGATTATTTAAGTTGCTTATCAAAAAGCTTGGTGACATTTAATTTTAAATCCATTTATGAACGATGATAGTGAAAAATAGACCACAAGAAATCAAATTGTCCACTTCCCTCTCAAGCCAATTTCAATAAATTGTTTTAACTATAAAAATCATCGACATCAACATCAGGAAGACAAAGACAAGATCAAGATGAATAATAAAGGAATAGTAGATTTAAAGCAACCTATAATTGGATATCAAATGAAGGTACAAAACGAGGAGAGAGATGGATACAAAACTTTGATAACTTTCCAAGAAAATCTTATCACTCTAAATTATCGATTAAAAGAAATTCATCAACTATTTACAGCGAAAATCTCCTTGGAAAATGTATGAATTAAATTGGACTTGTAGTCTTCACAAAGTTATAATTTCATAGCATTTTTATTCTGTTTGAAATTTTTTGTTATTTTTGTAACTAGTAAATTTAGAATAAAAACCTAATCAAAGAAAATCACATAACTTGGTTAAAAAAATTTGTCAAGAATATGTAAAATACCTAATCAGAATAAGAGTCATTTCACACGATCAGAGACATGGTAAGATCAATATTTGTGCCGTCACAACAATCAAAGTTGTCAAAGTCGCTTGATTTGAAGAGTTTGATCATCGAAAGGAGCTAATCGGAGCTAGAGGGATGGTCATCAGAGGGAGTTGGTGGGATGGCCATCATAGGAGCTAGTGGGATGGTTGTTGTGCACGATGAAATTGTTGGAAATGAATTTCAATAAAAAAATGATGAGAATAAGTGCCAAATTTTAATCTCTTAAAATTTTATCCCACATTAATAGTTTTCATCACTTAGGAGATGTTTAATTAGAAAAAGATTTACAATTAGAATTGGGCCCAAGGGGCACCCACTTTTGTGGAAGGGGGGAGGATCTAGGCAAATTGTGATTCCATACGCATATACACACACGCACCCCCACCATCCGTCTGACCGATCGGCCTGCCAAGTTGAGCTGAGTCTGAGTCTGAGTGCGTGTGTGTGAGGTGAAATTTTTTTTCCTTTAAAAAATATTTTTAAAGCTATTTTTTTATCCACCCGAACATAACCGTTTTTATCCACCCAGACATGACTATTTGTTTTTCTCTCATGATTGTGTGAACTCTACATATCCTTTTTCAAGCTATAAATAGAATACTATAGCTCTCAATTGAAAACAACAACTTAGAAATTTCTCTTAGTAGCTAACTAGAGAAAATGATATACTAAATTATTTTTTGAGTTTTTAGAGCAACATAAATTCTTTAGAGGTGTAACATTCTGGACTTCATCAGTGCAGTAAAGCTCTAAGATAGAAAATAAAGATTCGGGACTGCTATCCTAGGAACAATGAGATTGTGTTTTCTTGCACAAGTTTGAGCAAAGTCACGAAACATCTTAAAGAGAGAGACCTAGTCCACGACTCAACCCAAGTAGTATGTTTTAATATATCGATAATATTATTCTTACATTATTTTCACATTCTTGTTATAACAATTTTAAGACGTTTTCTATCTACCAAGTTTACTGAAATGTTAAATGTTGATCTCAACAAACAGTTTCATTTAGAGGGACTACACTTTAAAAGATGGAGACAAAAGATGTTATTTTCTTAACCATGAAAAAGGTCGCATCTATTCTTACCACCAAAAAACCAACACTGCCTAATCCTTTTACTGAAGCTACAACAAAGGATTTAGACACCTTGATGGAAAATGATTTTCTATGCAAAAAAATTATTCTTAATGGTTTATTTGATGATTTGTATGATTATTATAATTCTTATAAGTTTGTTAAAGAAATTTGGGATACACTTCAAAAAAAGTATGACACTGAGGAAGATAGAATAAATAAGTATGTTGTCAGCAGATACATGAAGTACCAAATGATTGCTGAAAAATCTATGGAAGCTCAATCACATGAACTGTAGAAGATAGCACGTGAAATAACTTCTAAAGGTATGACTTTAAATGA
Organism: Hippophae gyantsensis; assembly: GCA_030763125.1. Classification (NCBI taxonomy): domain Eukaryota; kingdom Viridiplantae; phylum Streptophyta; class Magnoliopsida; order Rosales; family Elaeagnaceae; genus Hippophae; species Hippophae gyantsensis. The sequence goes on from CM061038.1 coordinate 31,779,263, forward strand.
ACAAAATCAAGTTGTTGTTATTAGAGATAAATTACTCCTAGATGGAAAGATTTTAAGAATGTACATAGACATAAAACTAAGGAATTTTCTTTAGAAAGTTTCATAACTCATCTAAGAATAGAAGAAGAATCCCGAAAACAAGATAAAAAAGATGAAGTACTCGTTGTCTCATACAACGGTACCAATAATAAATCCCCCTCTATAATTCTGAAACCTAAGGGAAGAAACATGAAAACTCATAATTGTAATAATAACCAGAACCATAACATCCAAAATAGAAACATAAATTAACCTTCACAGAATGGACCTCAACCCCCTCAAGAAATAACAAATTTATGTGTTATAGTTGTAGCAGGCTTGGTCACTTGGCTAAGAACTGCCGAAACGGGAATCATCTTGCCTCGTAGGCGAACCTTACGGAAGATCAACTTATTACTATGATATTTGAAATCAATTTTGTTGGTGGATCTGAGGGGTGGTGGGTGGACACTAGTTCTTCTCGCCATATTTACTATAATCGAGACATGTTCAAGTCCTATTCTGTGTTTGAGGATAAGAAAGTGTTGTAAGGATACTCTCATTCCACTAAAGTTGTTAGTACTAGTAAGGTGAAATTAAAGTTTACCTCTAGAAAAACTATCATTTTGAAAGATGTCCTACATACTTCAAAGATAAGAACGAACTTAGTTTTGAGCTATCTTCTTAACAAAACTGTGTTTACTCAAACTATAGGGGCTGATTTGTGTATAATAACTAAAATAATTTTTTTTTTTTTTGGGAAAGGGATGCCACTGATGGCATGTTTAAATTGAATGTTGAAATTAATAAAGCTTATTCTTCTTCTTATATGTAGAGTTCTTTTAATATTTGGCATGCTAGACTTTGTCATGTTAATAAACGCATAATCAAGAACATGAGTACTTTAGAACTAATTCTTAAACTATCTTTGGATGATTTTGAAAAATGTGACTTTTGTAGTCAAGTTAAAATAATCAAAACTTCACATAAGTCAGTAGTTAGAAACTTGAACCTTTAGACTTAATATACTTTGACATATGTGAACTTGGTGGTATTTTAACAAGAAATGAAAAATGTTATTTTATAACTTTTATTGATGACTGTTCAAATTATACTTATGTATATCTAATGAAAAATAAAAGTGAAATATTTGACATGTTTAAATATTTATGACTGAAATTGAAAATCAATTTAACAGGAAAATAAAATGTTTAGCCTTTGTTAGGATCCATGATCCTAAAAAAAACTTGCTAGTAGAGCATATGAATGTGTGTTCATAAGATATCTTGTGAATAGTAAAACTTATAAATTTTATGACTGAAATGATCATGTAATTATAAAATCAAATGATACTGACTTCTATAAACATAAGTTTCTCTTTATATCGAGTCTGAGTGCGTGTGTGTGAGGTGACATTTTATTTTTCTTTAACAAAAAAATTTAAAACTATTTTTAATCCACCCAAACATAACCATTTTTTTTCATGATTGTGTGAACTGTGCACATCCTTTTTCAAGCTATAAATAGAAGAGCATAACTCTCAGTTGACAACAACAACTTAGAAATTACTCTTAGTAGCTAATTAGAGAAAATGGTATATTAAATTATTTTTGGAGTTTTCCGAACAACATAAATTCTTTAGAGATGTAACATTTTGGACTTTATTAGTATAGTAAAGCTCCAAGATAGAAAATAAAAATTCTGGGTTGTTTTATCCTAGGGATGACGAGACTGTATTTACTTACACAAGTTTAGAATGAACCAAAAAACATCTTAAAAAGAACAATATAATCTGCAACTTAAATCAAATAATATATTTTAATATATCAATAATATTATTTTTAAATTATTTTAACGTATTTGTTATAACAAGAATGCTCGTATACTTGAGTAAGAAGGGGAGATGTTTCAATTTGATAGATATTAAGGCTAATATATGTATTATATGGTGGATTATTTTTATCCATTGACAATAAATATCGAGTGGTTCATTATTATCGGATAAAATACATAAAATAGTTGGTTGTATTAAAAGAAAAAAAAATGATATTAAACCATAACACAGTTAAATGATTAGATTTTATGAAAAAAATAATTGTACTTTGTTTTTATTTGAAAAAAGAAGAAAAGAGTACGGATAAAGGGCAAAGATTTGTTCTACAAATAGGGTTTCAGTTTGTCTGAAATAGAAGCAATCCTTTCTCCAGGCACACGGACCTCTATGCTGTGTTGTGTATACTTCCCAAATTTATTTTAACCGTTTCCCTTTTCTCTTCCAACATTTTCCTAAATTTTCTCTCACTTTCCCAGGAAAATCTGTTTTCGAACAACTCAATTTTCTCTCACTTTTCTGATTCTCATTCACTTGTCTTGAAATGAATTTGTTTGATTTTGACATTGTCAATGCTGAGAAGACGAGTGCTGTAAATAAGTTCAATAGATTCCGAACCATTGCGAAGCTGTTTCGATTATTTGAGTTCTGCGTTGCTTTTGTTTTGTTTATGTGGTCTTGCACTCGGATTCCTTTCGTAGTCAAGATCTCCGGCGAATACTTCCGGCAACTCATCAGCGTTATCGTTAGCCCTCTTTTCGTTTTCGCACTCTGCAACGCCATCATCATCTCTCTGCTAGCAAAGTCCGGCCTAATCTTCGGTCATGACATCAACAACTTCGTCACAAACATCGAAAATGAACTCTACGAGGAGCTTACCGAGAACAGCACTAGTATTGATCGTACAAGGTCTAAATCCGAAATCGACGATATATTGTGTGAGAAAGAGGAAGTTAATTATCAAGACAAGAAAATAATCTCTGAGGTGAATGTGACCGACATTGAAGATGAAGTTGCCTCGGAGACCGAGTCTGATTCAGATTCAGACTCGGACTGTATCCCGAAAGCGTTAAAGAGGTCGCAGTCAGAGAAGATAGAGCATCAGTGTTTGAATAAGGATGTAAAAGAGCTCCGACGATCAGAGACAGAAAAGTACCAGAACTTCGCCAAGGCCGAAGAAGAATATACGCCGGAAATTTTGGTTCAGGAGGAGGAGTTGAGTGGTGAGGAGTTTATGCGAACCGTTGAGGATTTCATTGCAAGACAGTGGAGGTTTCGTCGTCAAGAGTCTCTTTCCGTGGTTCTTCACAATCAGAGCTGATGAATCAGTGTACTAATATTTTTCGAATTTGCAACTAAGGTCCTCAATTTTACTCGAATTTTTAGTTTGTTGACCTTTACTAATTATATTTGCATATCACTCCTCAAACATTTTTTTTATTAAAAAAAAACTCAAACTCAAACTCACGCTCACACTCACTTATATGAATTAAATGTTAAATCGCATAACACTAATAAATATTTGGTGGAGATAATCTCTTTTTGCTGTTTCTACAACATTCCATATTAATTTTAAAAATTGATAAAAAGACCCTAATTATTATATTAATACACACATCATGACATTAAGAATCAAGTCCTTATACTTTAATTATCTACTCTAAATTTAATTAACTAGTCTAAAATGAGCGTTGTTTTATGATTATTGAGTAAGATGAATAAATTATGGGAATTTATTTTGATTATGAAGTCGGAATAATAATATGGTACTAGTAGTCTACTAGAGTAGTAGATAATTGAATGGAATTTAATTCCAAGTACTAGTTGAGTGATAATGTGCATGAATATGCACAACAGTTCACGAATAATTCACATGTACATTGATTGGATTGTCAAAAAGTTAAAAGATATATTTTCTATTGGTTTTGATATTTTCAAATTTCAACTTAAGCTTCTTTATATTTTCCCTTTTTTCTTCCTTGTTCCGACACTTTCCAGTGTTGATTTTGTTGATTAGGAGGAAACAGTTTTAATTTGTTTTAAAATGCAAGGGCATGTTTTGACGGATGAGATCGGAAAACATTATTATTATAACACTTTTAAAATTTATAAACTAAAAATAATATAATACTTTTTAACTCATATATTTTTTTTTATAAAAAATCAATTTATTTATAAACATTATATTAAACATCATTTAATTAAATATAATATTAAAAAAAATTATAATCCATATAATACTTTTTGTTCTTATAAATTTAAAAATATTATTTTATTTTATTTTATAATGATATTTTTCTAGTGAAATAATATCAAAAAATTAACATATATTAATTTTTTTAGAAAAATGGTTAAATTAATTTAAAAAAAAAGTTACTTTTTGAATATTTTGGTGTTAGTAATAATATTATACATCTCATTTAATAACTTTTTGTTTTTTGAATTGTTACATGAATTACATCAATGTCTTTAATCAATTTCATTAATTTATTGAACTTGTAATAAATGTATAAAAATAATATTAATTATTTTTTTAATAATTTAAATTTTTAAAAAATTTATCACCAATAACTTTTAACATGATATTAGAACTAAGTATTTTGTATTCAATGTCTAATAATTATAATCATTAAATTATAAATATTAATTTAGATGGTACATAAATCAATGGTAAAATAATATATGTATAAAAATAATGTTGAAACTTTTATAAGAGTTGTTACTTGATTTTTAAAAATTTTATTATCTCACAATAAAATAATATATCTATATATAAAATTATATTAAAAAAAGTTGTATGTACTATATAACAAAAATATGACATAAAATGCTAGATTAAATCTATGAGAAGAAATGCTACTATAGAACTAGATCTAGGGGAAAAAAATCACAAATTGTGATTGATTTTTTTTTAACTAAAACAAAAAATAACGAAAACTTGCAAGATTGAGAGCCAACTCGAATAGGAGAATAGATATTACAAGACAAATTGAGAAGAAAGGAAAACAAACTTGTAAATTGTAATCTCTCACTATGAATTAAACAAACTTATAGAAGTACTACAAAGCGATAATATTGTAAGCATTACAAAACAGTAGTAAAGCTACTAACACCTTTACTAAAACAAATGACTACTATTTTTACATAATTGTATTATTTTCGTATGATTTTATAAAAAATACAGAATCAAGATCTGTAATACTCCATAATAAATATGTCAAAATGATAGTGAGTTTTTGTTTTTTTTTTCCTTTCTTTTAAATGAAAAAAATGATAGTGAGTTGTGTTAAAAGAATAACTTATTTTCCACACACAAAAAAAAATAACTTTAGTTTATTAATTGGGGGTATTCAATCTCATTTGCATAAGCAGCTTTATTTTTGTGCATGTGAATTTTACATGTACAATTATGTCAATTTCTTTTTAATTTTTATTAATTTACTGTTAATTTTGAACTAAAATGTTATAAGTATGAAAGTTGAGGGAATGAAGTGTGTTAAGCATTAAAATTAAGGGAATAAATTAATACGTATCATAATTTAAAGCTAATAGAATAATCCCCTAAAATCTATGCTAATTAGTGCAATTTTCCATCCTAAGTCTCTAGGAACACCAGATAAATTTCTAATTAAGTAAAAAATTTAGAATAAAGTTACTTTTCGAACACTGGTTAAATTATATTTATTGAAGGTGAAATACACACATCACATATATGCTAGTCTAGAAACACAAGTTAACTTTCATTGATGCAATATACATACATATATATATATTTATTTATATAACATAAAAACATATAATTTTTATACGTTTAGATTTTCATATGTTTTTTTATAACATAATAACACATGTATTTTTAGAGATGATTAAAAGTAAAATATGGTATAATATATAACTTGTTCATATAAAATCTTAAAGAATTTGAAATCATGAAAACAAAATTATGGTTCTCTTATTACTCATTATGTTAGGCGATAATAAAAATAATTTAATAATTATCTTAAAATGTAAGTACATGTGTATTTTTTTTTCAATAAATAACAAATACAACATGAACAATAATATATAATTCTTGTAAGTGTTTATTGAGTTTGAATTATGTGTACATGTGTGAGATCTATGAAAAAAATACGTGTTATTCATTATATTTGAAATTTATTTTTTACTGTTTAAATTATTTTATTTTTACTATTTTTTAATTAACTTAAAATATAACAATAAAAATTATAATAATTGTAACCTTTATTATTTTAACCGAAAATTGTCAAGAAAAGTTAAAGTTGCTTGTTAGAATAATGTGCCAAATACTAAAGGCAGCTAAGGAAGGTCTCTTAAGGCCCAACTGCTCTGTCATAATTATATAGTAGGGAATAACAATTATCACCAATCATTGGAGGATGAAACAACTTTTTATATTTATTTTTCCACCTCTCCTTAAGCATAGTTATATTTTATAGTTTTATCTGTTAGTAATAATTTTTTTTACTGATAAATTTTTATTTTTAACCTTTTCATATGTAATACATATATTTATTTTTTCTATAATATAAAAAATATTTTTTTAAGAGATTAAATGTAAATTAACAAGTGGTAAAAATAGGACGAATCTAACTTTAATTTTGCATATATAAAGATAAGATTTCTAGTGAAGTGATCTGGTTCACAATTAATGGAAGCTGTGGTGTTTAAACTGGTTATTAGAATCATAAAGCGATTTTACCAATCACTTTTGCCTTCCATTAGCATTTTTAGTGAGATATATGTCAAGCTTCTGACCTTTCTTTTCCTTGCTTTCCTTTTACTTATCTTTTAGTTCTTTAGTTAATTATTTCTCTTACAAAACGGCTAATGGTAGACAATGAGATAATGGCTTTGGCAAACAATATGTTTTTTTTTTATAAATAATATTATTATAAGAAAAGTGTTTGAATTTTTAGTTTTATTTTTATATTTTTTTGAAACAATTATATTACTCACTTACTGATTACTATTAGTATTTTTATATTCATTTTTCTAAATTAGGTCGTATAAATTTTTGAAAAAAAATTATACACATAGAATGATGATTACTATTGATTTTGGCTCCTGTATTATATATTAAAGAAATTTTATTTTGTTATCAATTAAATAATAAGATAATAATATTTAAAGTCTCGTAATTATCTTAAAGGTTACTTAAATATTAACGTAAATATATGATTAATTTTTTAGATAATAATAACAATATTATAATTTTAATTAAAATAAAATTTAATAATAATTATTTTTAATATTTAATTAAATTACTTGCAATTTATAGTTATTACTAGTAAAATATACTTGCATATCACCTGCCTTATTGCAAATTCTTAATTACAATGTTTTTATAAGAATTATTACAAATTATTGAATCAAGATTCATAATTATTATATATTTTATAATAATTATGGGAAATTTTTTTTTCTAAAAAAAAACTTACTAATTCTAGAGTAATTGAAATTTTAACAATTAATGTTCAAGTTGGATAAAAATAATAATAATTAATGCTCAAGTGTTTCCAAAAATAAAACCTCTTATTGCTATAAAATAAATCTACCCAAATTATTACGTAATTAAAGTTATTCATTTAATAAAGCATGTAACAAATTAATATATTACCGAGCTATTAGAAAATTCTTGTTAAACCATATACCAAATAATTTATATCAAAAACTATCCTAAACTTAATAAACAAAATAATAATAATAAAAAGAAGTTAAGAACAAGATCCCTATACAAATTTAAAATTAAAAAAATTAAAAGTTAAAAACTGGGCTTATCGATGATAATTATAATGCATAGAATTTAAGATAATTTATTTAAAAAGAATTGTCTGATTTTAATTTAATTTCAAAATAACATGCAAAAAAAAAAATCATGTAAATGTTATTAAAACAACAAAATTTTGAAGTTATAAAAAATAAATACAAAAAGTCACTTTTTATATTAATTAAATATATAGAAAATGAAGTCAATGTGTGTACTTGAATCTTTGCGGAATGTGATCTAATAATTAATATTACGTAAATTTCTAAAGTCATGCAATAAGTCCAATATTAGTGATTCGTACGAAAAACATGATATCATTATATTTGATGTTGTACCAAGATAATTAATCATCTACTATTTATATATAATAAATAAAATAAAATAAATTTAAAATAAAATAGCAAAATAAAAAAAATAATAATAATAATAGATATTGAACATTCTAATTAACTGATATTTATAAGATAAATTTTGGCTTATTTTAAAAGTTTTAAACAAAGATACTGTAATCCTGTAATCATGTGTTAAAGCAAAAAGTATTATTAGATAATTAGTTTTAAGTTATTAGATAATTACCTAATTAAAATTTATAATGAAATAATTAAATTTAAAATTTTAACAATAAAATCAAAATAATAAGCATAATACGTTGATTTAAAATAATTGTTATTGTTAAGTGGCACTACGATTTGATTTATTATTAGGTTTGAGAAATTTGATTTAGAGAACAAGTTAATTTTAGAAAAGGAATGACAAATGTTATAGGATATGATCAGTTAGTATAATTTATTAGATAATTATATTTCAATTATTAAAATTAATATTTTTTTCTCTTATATCTATAGTAAATTATAATAATAAAAATATAATAAATTAATATCACTTAAATATTATGTTGTGTTTGGTTAGAGGGAATAGAAATGAATCAAAACTGATTCTTTCTATTTGTATGTTTGGTTGGATTGAAAAAAAAAATAGAATAAAATTGATTCATATTCTTACCCTATGTTTGGTTGGAGAGAATGAAAAAAAATCAGAATTGATTCATATTCTTACCCTATGTTTGGTTGGACGGAATAAGCGGACAGAATGAAATCGATTATTAAAAGGGAAGGAATCATAATTCCTTCTCCCCTCTTTGTTAATCATAATTATATTCTCATCTAAACTTTTTTTTTCAATTTTATCCTTACCTAAAATATAACCTTAAACTCAAATCTCAAATTCTCAAACCTAAAATTTCAAAACTCTAAAACCCTAAACCTCAAATCCTTAAATCTTAAACCCTAAACCCCAAATCCCTAAACCCTAAAACATAAATCCCAAAACCCAAAACTCTAAATTCCAAATCCTAAAACCCTAAACCCTAAATTCTAAATTCTAAAACCTTAAACCCTTTTTAGAAAAATAATAATTTTAACCCTAAACCTTAACCCACAAATATAACCTCAAATCCTAAATCCCACATCCCAAACCTCAAAACCCTAAACCCTATTTAGAAAAATAATAATTTTAATAATATATTTCTTTTTAATTAAGTAATAATTATTTAGAAAAATAATGATTTCAATAATGTATTTTGTCTAACGAAAAAATAGTAATTAAATGAAATTATTTGAACTTTACTGAATGTAGGGATATTAAGGTAATTTATAGCTTTTTTCATTTCATTCCAGTGGTAAACCAAACACTGTAATCCTAATTCCAAGCTTAATTCTAGTGATCAAACCAAATAACATTGTTTCCTTTCCATTCCATTTCACTCCGATTCCGATTCTGATTCCATTCCACGAACCAAACGCCACCTTAAAGGAGAAGGAATCAAAATTCCTTCTCCCTCCTTTAGGAATCATGATTTCATTCTCATCTCAATTTTTTTTCAATTTTACCCCAATCCCAAATATAACTCAAAATCTTAAATCTTAAACTCCAAATCCCAAATCTCAAATCCTAAATCCCAAAACCCTAAACCCTATTTAGAAAAATAATAATTTTAACCCTAAACCTTAACCCACAAATATAAGCCAAAACCCTAAACCATATTTAGAAAAATAATAATTTTAATCATAAACCTTAACCCATAAATATAAACCTAAATCATAAACTCTAAACCCTAAATCCAAAACCCTAAACCTTAAACCCTAAATCCCAAATCTTGAAACCCTAAACCTTAACCCACAAATATAACCCTAAACCCTAAATCCTAAATCCTAAATCCCTAGATCCCAAATCTCAAACCTCAAAACCCTAAACCCTATTTAGAAAAATAATAATTTTAATAATATATTTTCTTTTTAAGTAATAATTATTTAGAAAAATAATGATTTCAATAATGTATTTTGTCTAACGAAAAAATAATAATTAAATGATATTATTTAAATTTGACTGAATATAGGGGTATTAAGATAATATATAATGTTTTTTATTTCATTCCAATTATAAACTAAAAACTATAATACTGATTCATTTTTTGATTTCAGTAGTCTAACCAAACAAAATTGTTTCCATTTCATTATGATTCTGATTTCATTATGATTCTGATTTCATTACGTGAGCAAAATGTCATTTTAATATATTACATCACATCATATTCACACCCAAATCGAAAAGGCTTTATAGCCTTTAGGTTATTATTTATTAATAAGATAATTTAAATCATATTTTATAAATTTTTAATTACTTATAGTCATAAATTTTAAAACAATGAGAAATATTATCATTAATTCTTTAATTATTATATAATTTATTTAAAATTTATATTTTATTATCAATTAAATAATAAATTATTAATTTATTTCGAGAAATTGCTTGGATGCATAATGAGACGAGGCGCCCTTTATCATACTTAGGTTTCATTTTATAATTTTAAGGGTTTTAAAAAAATCTTTATTTCAAAAATTAGTCAATAAAATTAGTGTAAAAATAGAATATGAAAAAGATTCACCATCTCTTTGATAGGGTGCATATGTTTGATATTTTTACTCATTCAAAGTATTTTTCTTCACTCATTTCAAAATATAAAATGACTGAAGGCAGTTTTAGACATTCTGACAAAAGTCATTCGAAATTTATTTTTGTTTAAAAAGACAAATAAACTTAAATTGACTCGGGTTGCTTTTGTTGTTGCCCATTAAAAGAAAAGGGCCTTGTCTTACATGTGCCCCATTAATGAGGTCATATTAAGGAAGTCCACCTGACGAGTTATCATTGGAAACTCGAGCATGATACTTTACTTACATAGATGGTATTTTGGTAGGTAGGAAGCTCTACCGATTTATTATGTTTGCTTTTTCGTCTAGCTCGACTTACAACCTCATTATTTAATCCTATTGAAAGAATCTAGATGGTTAGTTTGCAAAGACTTTTCAACACATTTTTTGAGTGATAATTGGTTGGACGCTACTCTAATTGAAAAAATGAATAGCTTCTAATGAATTCACCAATGCATTCTTTTGTAGGATATTATTTATAAGCGGATGGATGGTATTTGCCAAAGGCTTTTACAAACCTTTAATATTACCTTGGAGATTCATTCAATAGTTGTCAAGACATTAGAATTTGAACACACTCAATTAAGGAATGAATCACAAACAACGAGACCTATACATTCTTATGTTTGGTTGAGGAGCTCAAGAGTTGAAACAAGGTAATCTGAGCCCTCTTTCAAACTATCCTCAATGTCCATCTTACTCTAATATGCTATATATAACAATCTTCCCAGGCAAAGAAAGGAAGACGTTCATTCCCTTCCAGATGTGACTTGTATGTCGTAGTGGAGAAAATTGTTTATCACCTTTTTTTAGTTATCATTTTACAAGTATACTTTATAACTTCTTATATTCCTTTTTTTCCAAACGACCTTATATAGATTCTTTCATCCTCGTTTTGTGAACAAACACAATGGCAACTGACTTTACATCATAACTTAATAATTTATGAAAAGTAAGGATTGTTTTAGTAATTTGGGTGATATAGATAACCAGAAATGATTATTGGTTTGAGGATAGATAGACGACTTTAAGCTCTACATTTGTCATAGTTTGATTGTTTATCCATAAGGTAAGAATTTCATAGCACGGATTCATGCAAAATACAATAAATGATCTTCAATTCTTCCAACGTCTACGATTAAAAGGCATTCTAAGACGTGTTTCATGGATTGTAAAGGTTTCATGGATAAAGGCTAATACAAATGATGCTACTTTTGGGTTGTTAGGATTCTAGTTAAGTTGTTTTTTTTTTACATTAGGATCCTTCGTTAAAAGATGTTTTTTGTAACCTACTTGGGGTCTTATGTGCTTTTAAGGTAGAACTAGCTATAATCATTCATGCAATGATTTATGTTATCATTTTTAGGTGGTGATAACTTTTGTTGGAGTTTGGCTCTGTTTAAGTTATCGCTCTTTTTTGGACTCGATTGTTTTCGATGCCATCAAGATGATATTCTTTTTGAGTTAATTACATAGAGAAATTTTTTTATATAAAGTTTCAATGTTTTCATATTTATAGAAAGATCAATACTATAATTGATAGTGATATAGCATCTTGGGCTCCTATTATTTTTATCACGGTGATAAGATGCCCCATTGTTCATTAGTCATTTTTTTTATTTGAATGCTAATAACAAATTTAATTACAAGTTTTACTTAGATTTAGTTTATATATATATATATATTTATTTATTTAATAATGAAGAATATATTATAAAAGTACCAACCTATTTGTGATATCTCATCCCTTACAACCTTTCTTTAAAAAGTAATAAATTATTAATATTTAAAATATTAATTATCATTTTAACACTATTTAAAATATTGATATAAATGTATAATTTTATAAATAATAATATTATTATAATTTTAAATATAATAATAATTAATTAAATATTTTAATAAATTATGTATAATAAAGAGTAAAGACTATTATTATAAAGTAGATATGAAAAAGGCATAATTTTTTTTTAAGAAAAAAACAAAAAGCAATAATTGAACCAAGACAAATTTAGGTTCAAACTTATATACACTTTCTGCAGCTAGCGGCGTCACAAAATCTAATTAGTGCAGCTATGTGTCATGATCATTAGATATTTTAGTGAGTTTTTCTTCACGATTAATACAAGCGTTAAAGAAAAAAAAAAAAAGAGGCATATAACAAATACGTGTGTTTTTACCTGGACTATATTAAAATTTGTTTCATTGCTCATTACGTTACAGTTTTCATGGATTTCTGTAATAGTCATTCTAAAGTGGAAATTTCTAACTTAGTGCATTTTATATAAGCTATTTAGCTATATCATTTCATACATATATTGTTAAATAGTTATTAAAATAAAGATTTTTTTTAAAATAATTTAGACGAGTATGATTAATTTAAGCAAATATAAAGGTTTATATAAACTGGATGTACCTACGTGGTAAAATTACCCTAACAAGACACGTTTCAAATTTTGCTATATTTCTACGTGGTTAAATTCATAAAAAGATAATTTATATGTTTTATAGATTATATTATTGATATTATTTAATCCATTGGATTAGAATGGTGTAATTTAATCTCATTTTTTTAAAAGTAAATAATTAAAATAAAATATTATTTTAATGATTCTTAATTAAAATATTTTTTATTAAATTATTAAAAAAATTAATATGGATAAATTATTGGAAAATCTTGAAAAATTGTTTTAATAGATATTTAATATTAATTAATTTTTGAATAAAAAATGATTAAATGAATATTTAATGTTTTAGTTGATTTCAGTTATTTTTTTCAATTTCATTTCATTTCATTTTTCTCTTCGTTTTCTTTTAATTTTTCCGTTACTCTTTTCCTTCATATATACATAAAGAAAGAACGGTAGACTTTTATTTTTCCATTTTATTCTTCCGTTGCTCTTCTTAAAACAATAGACTTTAATTCTTCTGTTGCTCTGCTCTTCTCATCGTTGTATATATGAAGAGAAAATAGATAGGAACGAAAGAACAGAAAGCAAAAAGCAAAAAAACATGAAAAAAAAGAAAAAAATACGAGAAGGGAAACAGTGTACGGAAAAGAAGAAAAAAAAAAGAGAGAAATTTTCGTATTTTTTATTTTTCTAATAGAGTTTAAAGATTTTTAATTTCGTATAACAATAAATGATTGTGTAAATTTATTATTATTTAATTATTGTATAAAAATAAATTTTTACAATTCTCTAACACCCATGATGAGCGAAAAAATTATTGTAAAAACACTGTTTGATACACAGACCTTGATTTTTTACTCTATTTAAATTTTGTATTCATAATTTATATTTATAGTTACATTTGTGTATTTTTAATTTTAATAAAATAATTTTATTATTAAATTTATTTGTCTATGTATTATTTCCTACAATTTTAAGATAATTTCTTTTTGCATTCACTTTTTGGACAAACAAATTCAAAAGCTTAATTTTTTTATTTTTTTAACAAATATTTTAGGACAAATAGATTATTCATAATCTGTTATATATATTTGTTCTGCTATATACTTTTCTTAACAGTAATTTAAATTATTTTTTTGTATATGTTATTTTAATTATAAAGAAAAAAAATTGATAATAACTCTTTATTAATGTTATTTACTTTTTATTAGAGTATGTTTAGATTATTTGTGTTATTTGGTCTCTTAGTTTTTTTTTTTTAATGAAAGCTCATGCATGACAAACCTCAGGAGGTGCTTAGGACATTCTAACTAGGTTGGTACTTCTATAACACTCTTATCATTTAGTCATTTAATTACGAGTATTATTAAATAGAGAAAAAAAGATATATAAATCAAATCTTAACAAAACCTATAATTTGGCTTATTATTAGCATTCGAACTAACGAAATGGTTAACAAATGGTAAGGCATTCCACCACCAAATTACAGTATAAATACTAGGAGCCTTAGATGCTATATACGAGTTATAGTATTGCCTCTCTATAAATATGATAACATTGGAACTCCATACAAACAATTTTCTCCAAGCAAAATATCATCTTCATGGCACCGAAAGCGACCAAGTTTGAAAAAGAGTGACAACATAAACATAGTCTAATTCCAACCAAAGATTCTAGCACCCATATGTAGTAGCATATAAGACCCGGGATATAAAAAACATACCTTAATAAAAGATCTTGAAATCCAAAAAATACTCGCACAACCAGATAACCCTAGCGACCTAAAAGTTATACCATCTATATTAGCCTTTATTCATTCCAAATGTTAAGCCCTCAAAATAACATCTATAATACATAAAGCCTGTTGAGGGAGGCCTTGTATCTATAAACAAAAAGGACCAAAAGATCATTCATTGTATTTCATATGAATTTGCACTGTAATAATCTCATTTCATGAATGAATCGCTAAAATGTGGGAAAAAATTCCAACTCTTCATTTTGAAACCATTTATGTGCTTTCTATAAGTTACCAAGATATGACCCAAACTTAGTTTCTATTGTGCTTGTCTATAAATTGAGGAAGGAAGAATCTATACGAGGTCACCTGTTAAGAAATGAGCATAAAAGGTTCCAAAATGCACTTGTAAAATGACAACTCAAAAAATAAGAGATAGTTATCTCTGCTAAGTCACTTAAGGAACTTCTGAAAGCAGAGGAATATTTTTTTTCTTTTCCTGGCAATTAGTGGGAAGTTTGTTATGTATGGTATGCCAGAGTAAGATGGTCGTGAGAGTGGTATGCAAAGGAATCCATATAGCACTGTCCTAACTCTTAAGTTTTATGGCCACATATAGTGAAGCATAAGCCTTAGTGGTTATGACTCCTTCCTTAATTGACCATTCCTAAATTTTAGGATATATACATATCTTGGCATTTATCAAGCAAATCTCTGAGGCAATATCATGATAGAGGATCACAAAATCCTATGGTATATTCCATCCATCAGCCTATAAATAATTTCCTACCAACAAATGCATCGGTGGATCCACTAGGGACTGTTCATTTTTTCATTTAGAGGAGTGCCCAGCCAATTATTCATCCAAAAGCATATTTAAGAGTCTTTTCCAACTAACTATCTAGATTCCTTCAATAAGGTCAAATAATGAGGTCGTAAACTATGCCATATGGAAGAGTGAACATAATAACTCTATGGAACTTTCTCCCTATCCAAGTACTGTCTATGTAAGTAAAGTAGTGTGCTTGAGCTCCCTGTGAGAACCCACCAGGAAAACTTTCCTAATATGGCCCCATTTAGGAGGCCAAGGTCCTACAAGTTGAGGCCACATTCCTCTAGTGGTGACAACAATCCCTCTAAGAAACTTGGATTAATTTAAATTTATCTGTATTTCTCGATCAAAAGAAGTGTCAAATGAGTTTTGTTAGACAATCTAAGACTACATTTAGGCCTTAATAAAAAAACTGATAAACCAGATTGGACTAAAAAATTGGATTGTTCCAAAATTTGAATTCAGTTTACTACATGTTTTGGTCCGGTCTAATTTGTAAAAAATTTAAAATTTTCAAGCTAAACCAGACCCATTACAGTATTATATTTATAATTTACGTTTTATGAATGTAATAGTTTATGTACCTTAGTGGTTAAATCCATTACTATTTCATTTTTTATTCCTAAGTTCAACACCTAAGAATAGCAATTTTTAAAAATTGTTTTAACTGAGAATAGATAAAAAAAAATATTATTGTTGAAGTGGTCATGTTTAGAACAAAGGTAAAACAAGGTTGATAATATGTCAAAAATCAATAAGCTACTATTTTATTAGTGATTATATAAAATTATTTCACTATATATTTTAATGTTCATATTCTAAATGATAACCAAACCAGATAGGTTTTAAGAGTTTGATATGGTCCAATTTGATACATATGAACAACTTAGTCTAGTTTGTTTAAATTTTATAAAATTTAGATCGAACCAAACTGTGTCCACCTTTATTACATTAGGCCATTGATAATGGTGTAATTTAGTTATTTAGCTTAAGAAAAATTATCAATTAATGACAAATTATATTATTTTAATATTAAAATATTACTTTAAAAAATAATATTTTAATAAAAAATCATTAAAGTAACGTGTTTTGTACTTAATTGATCAGTTTTTAAAATAATGAGACTAAATGACATTACTTTTAATCTAAGGGATCAAATAACATAAATAATCTATTATAAGGGACTACTACAAACTCGCTACATACTTTTTATTACTTTATAAAAGAGCTTACGAACAAAAAATAAACGTAAGAAGATATAAAACAAATTATTACCATAATTCCTAAGTGCTTTTAGCTAGGGTTAAAAAGCACATGAATGCATTTCTTTTACTTAATTTTGAGATTCTATATATGAAACCTTGTTTGAAAAGAAAAATAATAATTTCTAAACATACATAAGATATTTTACTTGTAAGTTCATTTGTACTTTGTGTCTATATGTTAGTTTCTCATGTGTAAAATACGGTGTATGCTTATTTTACTCATTGTTTTATTTTCTTTTATATAAGATTGGTTACTATAAATTAATAATGCATACACACACATAATTAGGAAGAATAATATGGTTAAAAGTATGTTTTTCACACACTATGGGCTTGATTGTTTAGTATGCATACTAGGCCGTGAGTGTTGGATGTTGATTCGTTTTGAATATGAATATTTATGAAAATAACTCGATAATTTTTGAAATAAAAAATTATGATTGTTGGGCTTAACTCTATAAATACCTCAATTCTTCTCTTCTCTTAACCCATGATTATTGCACCAAAACTCTGTCAAAATCTACACTGAGAATTACATTTGTTTCACAAATTATTTTTTTAAAACTTACATTATTTACTTTAGTATTGTGGACAAAATAATGAGTGTTGAGCTCAAAACTATTTTATTTTTTGTGTGAGACACAACATTGAGAGTTTGGGCTTTATTGAGCTAATATATCAAATCGTTAGCTGTGTGTATACGTGGTTTGATTGTGTGTCTCCCATACACTATTTGAGATTTGTAGGTGATTGTGTGTCCCTGGTTTATTGGTGGCTCATGATTGAAGGTGGTCCTCAAGGTTCATAGCACTATTCTATTCTCTTTATTGATCTATGATTTCCAATCACACCATATTGAGAGTGTTGGCTTTAGAGGAGAGATAGGTTTGTGTGATGGACCAAGTTGTTGTAGAGGCAATAAGCAAGAGTAGTAATAGGCAGTTTGGATAGAGGTCCCGGCTGATAGAGGTATTGGTAATTTTATTTCTATCAATGTTATAATTGTTTATTACTTAGTGAATTGTTTGCTAGTGAGCGGTTGCTATAAGAAACCCCAAGATATTACCACATAGATATTGTCTATATATGGGTTTACCTCATTATATTGGTTGTTATGCATGATTTATTATTATCCTAGTACAATCTGAGTTTAAGGTGTGCATGTTCCAACTTTACCGCTTCTATTTTGTGTTCTGCTTTAGTATTTATTATTCTGTATCTTACTAGTTAGGGACGAGTCTTTAAGAAGTCTATATCTGTTTACCTTGGTTGTCAACCAAGTTACAAAATCTTTTATTACTAAAAATGTTATAATAAAGGGTCTTAAATTACACTTTGTGCTTCTATAAGCTAAAGTACAAATTATATGTTTTGGTTGACAATATTAGTCATTAATCCTCCAAAAACAATTAAGTTAGGAGGCTAACAATTCATTTATACATCCTAACATTCCTTCTCATCTAAGGGCAATAGATGTGTTAAAACCTCAAGATTTATGCATCCTAATGCTTCCCTTTTATTTTTATTTATTTTGGAAAAGAAGGGGGTTAGGTTGGTTCATAAAAGCTTAAACATATAAACTCCAACTTTAGTACCATGATGAGTGTGTTAACCCTTAAATCTTATAAAAGCTTAAGTATTAGCAATGCATGTATATATTTTAATAAGTTTTTTCTTGAAAGCATTTTATAATGAATTTTCTATTTACTAATAAAATTATTTAAAAAAAAAATATAAACAAATTAATCTTATAAATTAAAAATATAATTTTTAAAAATAATCTTTTGAACCATGTTTACTTTTTCCAAGTCTTTATGTTTGTGTTGGTATTTCTATTAGAAATATTAAAGTTCGTATTTCACTTAGTGTTTTTGTCGATCCTTATGTAAGGTTGATTACTGTTGATTCAGTATCATGTACACATAGAACATAAATTATATGTTTTCATGATACAAACATTCATATTTTAAGGGTTTGCATATAATATGCATATTTAGTATATGTGTTTGCATTATGTGATTGGAAAGTACATGGGAAAAAATACTTAGCATTTTTAAAATTAAAAAAATAATTTTTTTTGTGTAGCTCGTCAAGGTCCTAAACAAAGACTCGACGAGGTTAGCATGGGTTGGTCAAGTTCAATCCAACAGGGCTCGTTGGCAATTATGGACCTCATTGAGTAGTTAGAAAGGTCTTCCAACCATTCGGTGACAGTTCTTGATAAGGTGTCCAAGAGGTTGTAATTTTCTATGAATAACCCTCTCATTTATTATTTTGTTTGATTAGAAATCATGAGAAAACTTTGAAATTTTTCAAACTTAGTTTTTGAAATTTGTTTCTAACTTATTGCACAAGTCATACATTTTAAACATGGTTTGCAAAAAACTTATTTTGGGGTTTTATTTAAAAAGAATTAAAACTAAGACATTGTTGAGGTATTTATGTTTATGAGTATGTGAGTTGCCTCAGCCTATGTTGTTTAGATCACTACACTAAGTCATTGGTGATTAAACACATCATATGGTGGTAGAGCTTTGGGGACAAGATGGATAGCCTTTGATCACATGTTGTGCATATAGCTTATGATAACTTAAGTGTAGTTGAGAATGTTTTTCCAACTGATAGAATTATAATCATAAAATATTTTTTAAGCTGTAAACTATTTGTTTTCATTCATAATGAATTACTTGATGATTATTAGCACATATGTAACAACATTATGAATTACTTGCTATATGTTATTGTTACCACATAGGTGGATCCTATCTAGGTTTATCATATTATATGTTATGTTATATTATGTATAATCACATACTAAGTTATTACAAAGAATTTATCACCAAATATGCTTACATGTAGGAGATTTTGAATTGACCAAAAGTATTTATTTTCCTTATTGCTTTAACTATTTTGCATGATTCTATTGTTATTCTTTATTGCTTATAGCTTTTTCCTATCAATTTCTACCAATTATATTCTTTTCTTTTTTCTATTGTGTTGTTTGGTTGTTCTTGTTTTATTTATGTTATAAGCGAGAATTTGACATTTGTGATAGTTTTACCCCTCTAGATTGTAGTGTACATAATGTGGACTTTCAAATTGAAACTTTTTTTTAACTAAAGTGCATTCAAATAAACACTTAATATAAAATAGATCCAAGGTTGTGTACACGGTTGAATGCATGTTAGGGCGAGAAGGGGATTGATCCCATCTCACTTCTTAAAAAATATAGTTTTAGGATTAATATTTATGAAAGTAGTAACAATTTACATGTATAAATATAATTGTCTCTCAATTTTAAAAGTGTCATTCCTAAATTGGTAGTGTATGGTTTATATTTAAGACATTATCTTCCCTTTTGAAACAAATATGTAATATAGGCCAATATGAGAGTTGGTAATGACAATAAAACAGTGAATGTGGCATCAATCAAATGAAGAAGATTCCCTTAAGCTTAAAATTGATTAATGTTTGCATGCATTTAAAACAACATCTCTCTTGGTTGGTTAGGTATAAACTAAAAGGAAATTAAGTGTGAATAGATGATATCAATTCAGAATCATTGGAAAAAAATCTAAAGAAACTAAGAAAGAAACATAATATTATATAAAAAATAAATGAATAACATACATAGATAGATATATGCATACATTGTAGAGGGTAGATGGTTACGTGGGAAATCACTCATCATCAACTATGAGGTGGTATTATCCATGACTCATTAGTCTACTAGTAAAGGTAGTGTTGCTCATTGTTGGGCTTGGATTTTGACCCAAAAAATTAACTTATTAAGATAAGTAGTCCATCTTAATTGTTTATCCATTTTGCTCTTAATATTTGTTCAATGTGAGAATTGTTCACACATTTAACTGTACTATTTTTAATCGAACATTCATACTTCATCAAATGCACAACATAGTAAGAAATGGCTAAAAAACTTATGGTAATTTAATTACACCTAAGAGTCCAATGAGTCTAGAATAATATTGAGTAATTCTCATCATGATCCAACAAGAGGCCTACCATTCATTCAAAATTAGGTTACATGCGTCACATACACGAGTTTACTTTCACCTTGAGGATCCACCTTGTGTGCGCCTATGCAATGTAAATTAAGGCCTAGCTTTGACACCACTTGTTAGACCTAGGGTTCCAACCCAAAAAGTTAACTTTATTAGGAGGAATAGCTCGTCCTAACTATATATCCAATTTGTTTTTCATATTTTTTCAATGTGAGACTTGTTCACAAAACCAACAATCTCTGATCAAATAAGAACACATCGCCTTTCTCAAACATGACCACTTGACTCCCTAAGTCCGTACTACGATTCAAACCAATCCATCTAAGTCTTCCATGACTAGCTCTTCTTGTTCTTTAACTTCAATGGCCATCTTATTTGTCCTAATTTTTAGGTCTTCCAAGTTCAACTTATTAAATTGGCCTACACAACCATGATGTTTATAGAATTTCATTTCAAATCCAACTAAGTCCACATTTTACTAATTGGCTCAATATAACAATTATATGCTTTGATTT
Source organism: Hippophae gyantsensis (assembly GCA_030763125.1). Classification (NCBI taxonomy): domain Eukaryota; kingdom Viridiplantae; phylum Streptophyta; class Magnoliopsida; order Rosales; family Elaeagnaceae; genus Hippophae; species Hippophae gyantsensis. The sequence goes on from CM061038.1 coordinate 31,800,670, forward strand.
CATTTTATAGCCCAAAAGCTCACATGGGTTTTCAAAAACCAACTAACTTTCATCCCAAAAGATTAACTCATTAAGAGGAATAATTCATCACAATTATATATTTAATATACTCTTTATATTTTTCTAACGTGAAACACATCCATACACCAAATACTCAGCATATCAACTACTAGTTTAGTGGTAAAGATAATGGTACTCATCACCTACTAATCTAGCCATAAAAGTAAGATTATGGGTTCAAATTTCACTTGGAACATTATTTACAATTTCCTCCATTAGTAGTGATGGATTTATAAATCCCTTCCCAATACCTCCTTAGTCTAGATTTACATTAAATTGAATAATAAAAATAAAGAAAAACTTGGCAGTGGTGTCAATTTTTTCATTTTTTGTGTGTGTGTATATCTTTTATATGGAAAAGACTGAATGTGAGTTCTTCATAGTTAAGACAATAGTATGAGAGGTGATATGAAGTTGCATAAATCTCAATTTTGACATCTAAGAACCATCAAGTTGGAGTTTGAGGGGGATGAAGGTAATTGTTGAAACAAGTTTGTTAATAATAGTACTGAAATAATATTACCGAAAAATTGGTATGAACTGTTTGGGTTAAGTCGCGGACTAGGTTGCTCTATTTAAGATGTTTCGCGGCTCTGCCCAATTTGTGCAAGCAAACATAGCCCCGTCGTCCCCAGGATAAAATAACCCAGAATCTTAATCTCTATCTCAGAACTTCACTGCACTGATGAAGATTGGAATGCTACACCTGAAAACTTGTTGCTCGGAAAACTAAAAAAATAACTTAGAATTGCAGAGAGATTTTTTTTTGTAGGGAGATGAGTTTGCAGATTGTTGTGTTAAAACTGAGAGGTGAGGCCCTCTATTTATAGGTTTCAGAAACCATGTGGCAATTATGATAATAACGGTAATGTCTAGGAATTAAGAGCGTAACAACCATTCTGAATAATGAGGAGTAACGGCCATTTTCTGAGTAAAGATGAGTAACAGACATTTTTGTGAGTAAATACGAGCAACGACTATTTTTCTGAATAAAGAAGAGAAACGGCTATTTAACGGTCATATTCTGATAAAGAAAATAATGGTTGTTTTTTCTGGGGAAAAAAAAACATATATATATATAACAACCATTTGCTGATTGGAAACGTTTTTGTAAAAAATAATTTTTCCAAAAAACCACCTCACCTCACATGCACTCGCACTCGCACTCGGCTCGGCTTGGCATGGCACAGCACGACGGTTCAGATGGACGGTGGCGGCGACGCACGCGCGTGTATGGTATCACATTTGCCTAGGTCCTCTCCCCTTCCATAAAAGTGGGTACCCCTTGGGGCCCAATCCCAATAACCAACTCTTCACTATTTATACCTTTTTTAAATAATGTAAAAAAGCAATATGGGACAAGGCTTTAAATTTTTTTTATAAACTTCATCTTTTCCAATAATCCCTCACTTGAATTTTATATAAAAATAGTTTCATCGAAAAAATGATCAATTAAAAGTATAAGATATTACATAAGCAAAGGTGTCTATTGACTTGAACTTTTGTATAGTATTGATGTTTTAGAATATACTAGAGTAACTCGTAGTTTTGAACTCTATCTCTAACAACATTACACACACAACTTTTTCAAGGTGTAGTTTTAAAAGCCTGTGCTTTATGGCCATGCACGTGTATCCTAGTATAGTGAACGCTCTAGTAAATTTTGCCCCAAAAAAATTTCATAATAAGCGGCCACACTTCCACATTCACATAGGTGAGTCTATCAAGAGTACTCATGTAGATATGTACTTCACTCCACATAGAGTATAGAACTCATTAAGAGTTTAACAATTAACTCATCTTTTTCTATCGCTTTAGGACTTCATGCTTCTAACAATATAGAATGGGATTTGAAAAATAGCATGCTACATCTCATATCACTTCATGACTTGTTATTACCCTTTGAACTTATCTCTTGGGATCTCCAGTCTATAAGTTGGGTTACCATCAAAAGTGACTCTTCATTCTAAGGGCATTAATCCCATTCCTTTTGAGGTTTTGAAAACCTTCTCTCTCGGTAATCCTTTCGTCAAAGGATCTGCCAAATTTTCATCAGAACGTACATGATCCATTCTTACAGCTCATATAGAGAGAAATTCTCTAACAGTACTATGCTTACGACGTATCTGTCGTCTCTTGTCGTTGTAGTAACGGTTCTAAATCTTAGCAATAGCCGCGGTACTATCGATGTGGATCAAGACAACTGGTATCAGTCTTTCCCACAAAGGGATCTCAACTAAAAGACTTCTTAGCCAGCCTATTTCTTCACTAGCAGTGGCTAGTGCTATCATTTCACACTTCATTGTAGATTGAGCCAATATTGTCTGTTTCTTAGACTTCCAAGAAACAACTCTACCAGCTATATTAAATATATAGCTGCTAGTTGCTTTGGAGTCTTCTGATAAAATGTTCTAATCTGTATCGTTGTATCCTTCTAAAACTGTGGGAAACTTTTTATAATGTAACCCAAGGTACATAGTTCTCTTAAGGTATCTCATAACCCTTTCAATAGCATTCCAATGCTCTACACTAAGTCTACTGGTAAACCTACATAGTAGTCCCACAACATAAGCTATGTCTAGTCTAGTGCAATCAGTAGCGTAACGTAAGCTACCAATGATGCTCGTATACTCAGTTTGTCTAACATCGTCTCCGGTGTTCTTGAACAACTTTACACTAGGATCATAAGGAGTACATGTAGGTTTACAGTTAAAGTAATTATATTTCTTTAAGATCTTCTCAATGTAGTGAGATTGATCTAGAAAATTTTCCTTTTTAGACCTAGCTATCTTTATACCAAGGATTACACTCGCTTCTTCGCGATCTTTCATATCAAAATTAGCTCTTAACAATGTTTTCACATTATTCACAACATAAATATTTGATCCAAAAATAAGCATGTCATCCACATATAAACATATAATAGTGCAAATATTATCTTCTAATTTATAATAAATGCATTTGTCACTTTCATTTATTTTGAATCCATGTGAGATAACTAGATTATCAAATTTTTCATGTTATTGCTTAGGTGCTTGTTTTAGAATATAAAGAGATTTATCTAATTTACAAACTTTATTTTCTTAACCTGGGATAACAAAGCCTTCAGGTTGATCTATATAAATTTCTTCTTCTAAATCACTATTTAAGAAAACAATTTTAACATCCATTTGACGTACTACTAAATCATGGATAGTAGCGAGAGAGAAAAATACACGTATAGAAGTTATTCGTAGGGAGATGAGTTTGTAGATTGTTGTGTTAAAACTGAGAGTTGAGGCCCTCTATTTATAGGTTTTAGAAACTGTGTGATAATTATGATAATAATGGTAATGTTTTGGAATTAAGAGCGTAACAGTCATTCTGAGTAATGAGGAGTAACGACCATTTTCTAAGTAAAAACTAATAACATACATTTTTGTGAGTAAATACGAGCAACGGTTATTTTTCTGAATAAAGAAAAAAAACGGCTATTTAATTGTCATATTCTGATAAAGAAAATAACGATTATTTTTTCTGATTGAAAACGTTTTTGTAAAAAATATTTTTTCCAAAAAACCACCTCACACAGACTCGGCTCGGCTCGGCCGATCGGACGACGACAACGCGTGTGTGTGGTATCACATTTGTCTATGTCTTTTGCCCTTCTACAAAATGGATACTTCTTAGGACCCAATCTCAATAGTTAATTCTTCACTATTTATATCTCTTTTAAATAATATAAAAAAATAACATGGATAAGGTTTTAAATTTTTTTTTATAAACTTTATCATTTCCTACATTAATAAAATGAGAGGTGATAGGAAGTCTTTATAGTTAGAGCCTGCAGTCTACTCTCTACTTGACAACTTCAAAAATGTCAAGCTAGTACTCATCTCACTTGTAGCTGTAGGGGCCAACCTCCTCTATGACTGAACATGTCCATGCCGTACCATCCATAATTTTTTCTTCCTCTTTTATGTTTTTAAATGATTTCTCTGCAATTTTTGGGGGTCTCTTCAGCAGTAAAATTCCTTGCAGTTGCCAAAAGCGGACAAGATAATTTCCTTTTCGGATTCACATGTTTTCTGTTCTCGGTTCATGCTTATAGTTTACGAAATAAAAATTATACTTAAAATATTAAATTAGATATTATTTAAATAGATAATTTAATTTAATAATATTCAATACAAAATAATGAATTTAATTATCTAATAATAAAAATTTATGAATAATACATAAATGGTATTATTTTTAAGATAATAAATTTAAAAAAAGTGCTATTATTATTATTTTAGTATAGGTTATGTCATCCTTAATCCCTTAATTATTTTTAAACACGTGTCAGGAATTTTTTTTCTTTTCATATGTTTAATTTTGTCGAATCGTAGGTAACTAAAAGGGTAAAAATAAAAATAACATTAAAAGGGTGAATTAACTAAAAGGGTAAAAATAAAAATTTGTATACGACGGGATGAAAAGAAAAAACTACTGTATATTTTATTTCCCTAGGGTCTAGCATACCTCATTTTGCTTAAACAAGAGTTATAGGTTTTGGTCACATTCAAGTGACTTTATAGTAAATTTAACAAATGATTAATATTTTTAAATTTTATAAGAATAAAAAATTAACATATGATTAAATTTTATATTTTTATTATTTAAATAAATTTAATATATAATTTTAATTTAATATAATCTTATTTTTTTTATTTAATTTAATTAAATAATTTTAAATATTATTAAGATATTATTTTTATTATTATAATTTTTAAATATATATTTTTTAATTTTTCTAATATTTTCTCAAAGGTCACATGTTTCTTACACATAATATATATTGAAGGATTGCTTAGATTTGAAAAACAGGTATGATTTCGTATTAAAATTTAAAAAAACTCGAATAATACAATGATATTTGAAATAATTTGTATATGAGTTTTCTTGTGATATTGAATTGAAAATATGATCGAAAGAGGTAGAAAAAAATGTTGAAAAGTTTGAATGATTGATATTACAAAACAGGTATAGTATATTTATAATTATTGAAGGTTTTATAAATTCTAAATTTTTTTATTAGTTAATAAATTTAGATATCATTATAAAGTAAGTGTTTTTAATACTTTTTTTAGATTATTTTTTTATTTTTTTATTTTTCTAGAATGTATATTATTTTGGTTTGTAATTTTTATGTTAGATAATATTAATTATATTAGTATAAAAATTATTTACGTTTAATTTTAATTATTAAAAATAAATACTTATAATCTTATAATTATTAAATAATGTATCTTTAATCCTATTGAATATAACTAATTTTTATACTAAAATATTTAATCTAAAAATTATGAATTTAAAATATATTTTTATACGAAATAACGTGATTTTTAGAAACTTTTTCTATAAAGAAAGGGACCTTTTTTAAAAAAAATCCAAAAAAAGGGTGTCGGTTAACCTTTATTACTAACTTACTGGCCTCAATAAATCAAATTCGGACATGGTGAAAAGATTAAAGGAAATAAAAAATTATACGTAGATTTTAATGAAAGTTTAGACTGGTGAGAAACAGATACACTTATTATACTATTATTATATATTTAATGAAGTTTTTATTAATTAAAAAAATTATGAAAAAAATAATTTAAATTATAATAATAATAATAAAAATTATTATTTATTAAATAAATAATCTTTTAAAATTGAAGCACGTGCATTGGAATTGCAAGTGATCCCATGGCCATACGTAATAATTTATAAATTAGCTCACCTTTTAGGTAGCACCAATTTAAAATATAAAATCATTAAAATTTTATTAGGCAAGCACATAATTGCTTATCCCGTATTTCAATCATTATAAATTAGCTCACTTTCTTAATATTAAAAAAATGTTCGCACATATTAAATAAATCCTCATATTTATGTTAAAAATAATTAATTATTTTTTATAATTAAAACTCAAATCTAAAATATTTTATATATTTAAATAAATTATATGTACGGAAATCAATCATAAATTCTTGCTTAAATGTACGGAAATTAAAGTCAAAATATAAAATTTCGGCCTTAATATTTTTCAAATAATATTAGTTGGATTTATTAGTCATGATTCATGACAATTGATGGTCGGAATAGGTAAATTAAATTAATATAAATAAATTTCTTTTGATATATATTTTTAAATTATTTTTACATACATAATGTATATACTAAACAAATAAAGTTCATTAATTTTTTTTAACTATATCAGTTGTTAATATAGTTTATTATTACCTACAACAAATTATCAATGAAAATCAAAATATTAAAAATAAATAAATATAAAAACTTCTTTTTTATTGTTATAAAAGGTAAAACATCATTGAGAATAAAAACAATAAAATATCATAAGTAAAGATTGATAATATGCTAGGAAGGTTAAATTAGATTATGTTTTTTTTTCAAAGCTTCGTATAATCTCAATCGATTGAATGTAGATCAATCAAACTTGTTGGTTAATTTTTTTATTTAAAATACATTAATCAATTAACTTATTTCTATTCTAAACACGCAGTTTTGTTTGTTTTGGTCAAAACACCTACTAAATTTTAATTAAACACTTAAATGATATTTAAAACACAAAATGACGATGAATGTGATGAAAATGATATATAAAAATATTAAAATTTATCATTATACAAATATTAAATTATAATATGATGTGCAAGGACATAATTAAAGTGTTTATGTGGGATTTATGACCACCCTCGTAGAGGGGTATCAAACGGGTCAATATTACATCATACGACGTAGTCTTTTTAGTATTTGGTAGCACGACACAACCTATTACCTATTTGACGACACAATATGACAAATAAGAAAAAAATGTAATACATTTTGTGACCCATAACTTATAACGGGTTAAGCTACGCTAGCAAACTAGTTTGAAATTAAATTTTAAATAAATATATAAATATATCTATATATTATCAAATGTTAGCATGATTCAGTGGATGTAGTTAACATTTATACATTAGAAGTAAGGAGTTAGGTTTCCACTACTATCATTTTTTTTCAAATAATGAGTAGAATAAGTCACGTGCTTGGCATGACACAGCACATGATAAAACCACATGGTCTAAGAATAGAGGCACGGTACGATCCATACACGTGTCACGTGATTGCATAACCCATATACGAATCACATGTCGACACGACATATTAATTAACAAATTTAAGAGTACCATAGTACCATATTGAACTCAATGATCTCTTTGATGCATATACTCTTATCCCTACAACAAATTGATGTTTTTTATTGATTATGAATATATGTTATATACATATAAATACCAATTGAGATAAAATTAGAATTTTACACCCTCAAATTTTTTTCATTTTTTGTTCAATATTTGATGATAGATACATAGATGTTTTAAAATTAATATGAATTATTATTATTATTTCAAATAATTAAAAAAATAAGATAATATGAAAAATAATTTCATGAAATTAGATATAATTTTTTAAGAGTACTAAAGTCTTTTTTTTTATTAAATAAATAAATATTATTGGTTTAAAATTTAAACTTAATTCAAAAGTTTGATAAGTTATACAACCGAATATACACTTACACAATCATGCACTTGAATATATTATTAATAGGATCGAACTTACACCCCCTTTGTGCTAAAAATATCACATAACATTTTACTATTAGGCAATTGTTTTTACTATAATGCCACTATTATACATTTGATGCAGTTCTCATTGATTAAAAATAAATTGTGGTAGTAACAACTAATTTATTACAATATCATCTTTTTATTGGGATAATAATAAAAAATGACTATAAAAAAATCATTACTCATCAAATAAAATAATCATTTCACAAACTGACTGTACTTAGTTATTTATAAAAAATGAAAAGTTATATTAATTATTTTACTTATACAAAAAAAATGTTATTTAATTCTTTATTTTAAAAATATAACATTTAATAAATTTATATAACGTTAAAAAGAGATATTTAATAATTTTAAATTTATTTAAAAAAACATCAACGATGTTTTCGTCATAGAATGAAGATAAAGATGATATTATTTTCACCAGTTATATTTATAATTTTTTTTTGTTTGATAGGATGAGAATAAATGATAAAAATTTACTCACTAATACTTGTTTAAAAAAAAATTTATCAATAGAAATTTTTATGGTTTTTTTATAATTAAAATGATTAATAAATATATATTTTTATAAATAAAATGATTAATTAACGTATTTTATATAAATAAAAAAATAATTAATATATTTTTAAAATTATATGAATAAATAACATTTTTACTTTAAAAAAAATTACTATCATATTTTTCTTATCTATAAATTAGCTCACCTTTTAAGTAGCTCACTTTCTTAATACTAAATATTCACTCAAAAAATAAGTACTCAATAGTATTCACAGTAAAAATAAACTTAGTACTTAAAATGAATTGGCGGCTTTTATGTTCCCAAATTTTCAACTGATTTATACCAAACAGGGGAGGCTCAAATAGTAAGAAGGTTATCTGAAAAAAAAAATTGAAGGCTAATTCAAAATATGAAATTGTGTCTTTTGTCCTATTAAAATATTGGTTAAATTTATTACTTAAAATTATAATCATAAAAACAGAGAATATTAACATAATACATAGATATTTTTATTAATTTTCTCAAACTAATGAAACCTAATCTAAAACTTATAGTTTATTAAATATAAATACGACAAATTTTTAACAATTATTGTCAATGAACAATAAAAATTTCAACAATTGTCATCTAGATCCATCAAAGTTTTGGTACACCCAATATAACTTGTTTGTTAATAAATAAAAATATAAATAATTTATAAATAAATTTACATTATATGAGTATTGTTTGTTAAATGGCTTACCAAAATTAACATATTCATTATTTATTGAATTAATCTCATTATTATAGTTTTTACATTATTTTTATCTAAATAATTTATTGTTAATTATATTTGTTGAGTTGATATCGTATAAAATCATGTAAAAGTAAGAAATTTTGCCATGGAATAATCTCATCAATTATATTTATTAGATTATATAATTAAAAATTTTGACGATCCGTTTTGATTTAATTTTGGAGAAAAAATTTAATCAGATCAGATCATTTATATTACTCAAATCGAATGAGATCGGATCGTTTGAAAATATTTTTAATTAATACAAATTAAATCAAACAGTTTGATTTATAAAACGTTTTGATTCAGTTTGGTTTAATTTTTGGACACTACTAGTGAGAAATAATATAAAAAATTTAATATATTATTAAACCATTTCAGTTCGATCGGTTTAAAAATTGATATAATCAGATTGGATCATTTGAAAAACAGTTTTAATTAATACAAATTAAAATAAACTATTTGATTTATAAAATTGTTCGATTTGGTTTTTGAATACTCCAATATATAATAATAATAATAATAATGTATATTTTAATATAATATATAAATATCGTGTAACTAAATAATAAGATTTGTAATAACGTGTAGTGTAAAGATATATAGTGTGTGCATTATATATTCCGTATAAAATCAATATGTGTTATAATTTTAATTAAGAATTTATTTAAAAAAAATGTATTAGATTTATGAATTTTAAAATAGTATCAGAGTTTCAAGATTCTTAGATATGTAAGTACGAAGTCTCCAAGTAAATCATTTTTTTTTAATTTCTTCTATGTTGAGTTTTATTGTTTCACTAAACACTTCTCTTTTCTTTCAATTAATTCATCTATGAGATTCTATCTTTCTTGATTTTCCCATAGCCATTTCTCATCTTTATGATTCGAAAATCCTAGTTTGATGTTCAATCAGTTCTTTAAATTTCTTATTTTCTTGAGTTTTAAAGATTCATCTCGCTGTTTCTTATTTTCTTATGTTCAATCTGTTTCTTCCGAACTTTGTTTCTGTTTCTCGGATTAGATTTATCTCCATCTGCGTTCTTCCCTTCTGTTGCCCCTAACTTTTCCTTTTATTGATTTTTCCCCTTTGGATTCATTTGGGATCTTGATAAAGTTTAGACCTTTATATATTGTTGGGTAAGTTTCATAGCTAGAACTGCGATGTTGCCCACCTAAGATGCTGTAAATTGGCAATGGATTTCTTTCATCATCGATTTTTAACAGTTTCTCTAATGGAAAGAAAGCAAAAGCTTACTTCCACATTTATAGTGTCTACCGAACCCCAGAAGAAGCAACAATAGATACAGAAACAGCAGGTTGTTCAGGAAACAAAACCACAAAACGAATAAGAATATGACCTTTATGACGAAGTAGTAGAAGAGAATGATTCAGAAGATGAGGAAGAAGGTAATAAAATCCAGAACTCCAACCAAATCCATCATCTTCCTTTCTCAATCTTTCTTGTTTTCTCGTTCTCTTCTCTAATACACACAGTACTCTTTTTCTTCGAAGAAAACTATTTATTTGGTTTTACTTTGCTATCAATATTAAATAAATTTTTCACATGTGGTGATTGCAGTTATCATTTATATTTATACCTAATATTTGTTGTTGTATTATCATTATAATTATAATTTATATTTATACTTAACATTTGTGATTTTACTGTTATTTATAGTTTATTTATCATTTATATTTTTTTTTCTTCTCTATGTGAGTGATATCTACGATAATACCGTATAACTTAATGTATTATATAGATATTATGTAATTAAATAATAAGATTTATGATTATAATGTGTGTTAACTAATATATGTTATATAGTTTTGATTAAGAATTCAATAAAAAATTAAGTTGGTTTGTGAATTTTGAAAATAATTATTATTAATGATTTGTTTTAGCTTTCCGTGCTTTTAATTACCCTTTTTATCCTTGTACTCATTTTAATTTAATTATGGAATGAAAGTAGATTATAAGCGCATTAAGGACGTGCTAATTTAATTGTTTAATTGTTGTGTGCTTATTCATGTACTGATTTTCGTCTTTTACGATCTAATATATATATATATATATATATATTAATAAAATCTCATAAAAAGGGTTCAACACCATAACCGTTGGTTAAAAATATATATATATATATAATCCAAAGATTTTCTCTCTCTCTACCATAACCGTTAGATGAATGACGGGGACATTTTAGGCCTATGGATCCTAACATTTTTAACACTTATTTTATTTTTTTTAAATAATTTATTCAAATAAAAAAATTAATTTAAAAAAATTATTATGTATTTAAATAAATATTATTAAGATAAAAATAACACATTTTTTTATTGCCTTCAAAACAATGCGATTTTTTAATTATAAATAATTACATTTTAGGATTATTATTTTTGGATAAAGTTAATGAATATTATCATTAGCTCTATAAATTAAATAAAAAAGACTTAAATGATTAATGTACATATAACATGATTCATCTAGTGATCTACTAACAAGATTTAATTATTTTTCATTTTAAGTTATAAATTTGAATCATACAATTTGATTTAAATGAATATTAAGTACATGTGAAATAAAAATTTACATATTATTAATTAATAATAAGAAAGAAGAAATTTTTAATTCTTATTTTTTTTATTTAAAAAAAAAATTTAGATTTTATAAATGATTAAATTAACGTATATGAACTCTTTAATAGTTTTTATTTATTTTATTCATTAATTTAAATTATATAAAAATAAATAAATAAATAAATAAACATTGTAAAAACATATTTTTTAATAATTTTTTATATTAAAAACTAATACATTTATTAAAAAACATAAGATTTAGTTCAGATAATATAACATAAAATTGTTGGGTAAAACACAAATAAGAATACAAACCTTAACAAAGCTATATGATGCCCAATTAGTTATGAAGTGAACAATATTGCTTATGCTTAAGTCTATAGCATCAAAGAAGCATAAATCATATTGAATTTGAAAAAAAGAGGATGTTACTTAAGTAATTTAATTATATTAGAGCTTTTATAACATTCTTGTAGTAAAACAAATTTGAAATTGTTTTCAATTATCAATTGTATGGAAAATAATAGCATTGGTTTCACCTTTTGAACTGAATTTTCAAAATGTGATTTGTTTCAACAATCTTGAACTTAACCCCACTGTGAGATTTAAATTGAGAATTTGAGAATTGTATCAAAATTTATTTTAATTTATTCTTTAAAATGTTTATTTCAAACTGTAGGAAGAGGGATGGAAACTCTGTATAAGTGTAGGAATTCATTGAATTCTTAAAATTAGACTTAAAATACTTCAAAAACTCAATAAACCACAACTCTAACTTTGAAATTAATGATTTGAGGTTTTGAATAGTCCAATTGAAAACTTTTTTAATGATTTCTATTCTTTCATGCCTATTATTATTTTTAAAATTCAAAAATTATTTTATTTATATATTTGATTTATTTATATTTTAAAGAGAACATTTTTGTAAAAAAAAACATCACTCTTTATTTTATTTTAAAGTTTCCTTAGAAAATATCTCAATTTCATTATGTTTAAATTAAAGTTATAATTCTTTATCCTTAATTATATAAGAAAGGTAACTTTTACATCTTTATTTATTTAATTTTTTATTTTTTATTTATATTATACAACAAAAAACAATTATCATTACTCTTATCAACTAATAAAATCTGTATTTATAAAAAATAATTTCATTTTTATGTATCTTCTTAGGCCAAAAAAACCATAGAAGCACCTCTCTCTCTCTCTCTCTCTCTCTCTCTCTCTCTCTCTCTCTCTCTCTCTCTCTATATATATATATATATATATATATATATATATATATATAATTTCAAACTTTAAGAATGTATTAATATAAGTCAATTATCTTAAAGATCAATTATATATGTTTTAAGTGGGCATTTCAACGCCGTGATTTCGAATCCCATCCAAAGTAAATGGGTGTGTGAGTGTATAATATATTAATAAAAAAAATATTAATATACACTATATAGAATAAACTCATTAAAAAAGTGCAGATATTTTTCCATTATATATCCTTCGTTATAAACATTTGTAGATAGCGTTTACCCTTTTCTTAAAACGAGAAGAAATGTGATGGGCTTAATTTCTTCCTTGGTCAATTCATCATCTACCATTCTTCCATAAACATCAAACAGATTGTCCAAAATCTCTTCTCCAAAGTGGTGGCTGATCATAGATTCTTGAATAGCCCTAACTGTCATTGCAACTCTAGTTCCATAGCTCCTAATATTGCCCAGCTTCTCATCTCTCTCAATCTCAAACATCTCTAACCTGTCCAACTCAAAAGACCCATCTCTTCTCACTTCCTCTTCTATTTCAGCTTTTGATGGTGCATAGAAATGCACATCATAAGAATCCACTTTCTCCCCCTCAACTTCACCCTATTCAAATTAAACAGACAAAACAAGTATAAGATTCACAATTTGTAATAATGTTTAAGAATGTTATTTCCAATATCATATTTACCTAAGTTATACTAGTCATGAATTAATTTATAGCATAATAAATTAAAAATATATCCATAATACAATAACATATACTCCAATGTAGCTAAGGATGGAAAAGAGATTGATAAATGAGAACGTATCGAATTGAATCAAGATGATTGATTGGTACGTGAATTCACGTATAAATCTTTTTAGAATTATAATTTTAGAACTAAAAAATGCACAATCTTAACATATATCTCTAATTTTTAAAATTATTTATTTTAAAAATTTACATTACGAATAATCATTTTTAAAAACTTTATTTATTACATTTTTATAATTCTAACTTTCTCTTTTATATTATTTTCATAAATCTACTTATTATTTTTTAAAATTTGTTAAATTAATATTCAAATCTAATCGCATATGATAATTTTTTTATATTTATTATAAATAATATTTTTTTTAATTTTTAAGTAAATAACTCAAATTTTATTTTTTATTTATAAATAAAAGAAAATCTCAATTTTATTTTACGAATATAAAAATTATGTTAAATATAAAATTTATACGGGATCAAATTAATATTATAAAAAATATTAATTTTTTTAAAAAAATTTACATGATTATAATATTAATTAAAAAATTAAATAAAAATAAAAATATATTTATTATAAATAAACAAGAATGTTTTTTAAAGTAAGAAAGTGACTAAAGCAATAACGTATACTCCAATATTGGAGCACTATCCATCTTGAGATAGTCAATTTAACAGTATGCTAAAAGCAAAGGAGCAGTATCAGCTCGCTGTACAATGAGTTGCATGGTTCAAACCTGGGGACCATGTACTTCAATGTCAAGATTACATGACATATCCTATCTACTAATTTAGGATAGATAAAATATACTTAGAGAGATTTATTTTATTTCTCGAAAAAAATAACTAATGGAACACTAAAGTAACTTGTTTTTTAATCCTTACTTTAAAAAAAAAAATTCTAAAAAGGAAGTAATAGTCTTGATATTTTAAAAAAAAAATAAGTATTTTAACCTTGATATACTTAGGTTGGGCATTTTTAGTCTAATTTAATGAAAAACTAACATCTACAAGCCTCAAATTAAAAAAAGAAAAGAAAAGAGAGTTCCTGTATCATAATTATTAGCACATTTTTCATAATAACGCTAATAAAAATACCAAATCCAATGATATTAACATTAAAATGATTATTTAAAAAAAAACACTTTAGTTTAGCAAACCCTTTACCTTAGAAACCAAAACGGCAAAGGATCTCGATAAAAGCTCCCAGAAGAATGAGTTGCCTCTGTCAACATGTTTAGAACCTTCTCTTCCCAAAAAAATAAGTGTCATTCTTCCTCCTACAATAATCTCTTTGGATCTTGAGGAAAGGAACAATGAGAAATCCTCCTGAAATTGCTTATAGTACATTTGTGAAACTGAAAATGGGCTAGTTTTGGAAATATATATAGCTCCTCTGTTTATGGACTTTCCTTGCTCATCATAAAGACCCGGAGGAACCTACATCATACTAGATTTTATTGTCACAAACTTTGATCTTAATGCATAAGACAAAAAAGTAATAAAAAATAAAATTACTTTCAAAATTATACAAATGATTCCTAAATTTTTTCTATATTTTACATTCTAATCTCCTTACTTTGTTTTCTTATAATTTATAATTTTTACATTTTAGTCCATTTATTTTTCTTCCTTACAATTTAGTCCTTTTGTTTTATAATTTTTACATTTTATAACCTTTAGTTTTTTTATATATATTTTTTAAGTTCAATTTTGGTTTTAAATTTTGTACGAAATGTGTGAAATTTATATTGTAAAAGTACCAAAATATTAGAAAAATAATAATAGGATCAAAGTGTTAAAAATAAAAGTAAAGGGATATAATCAAATCATACAAAAAAATAATAATAATAATAAGAGAATCTAATAGAAGAATGATAAAAAATTTAGGAAATATTTGTGTAATTGAGTTTAAAAAAAAACCAATTAATAAAGAAAGAAAAGACAATAGATAGTAGTACCCTACCCTTGAGAGCCAGTGCAAACTGTATGAGGAAAATACAAAATGCAAGCAATTGTTTGGGAAAAGTCTGCCATAAAAGGAACCAGGATAGCCTCCAATAAAGATAGAAGGAATTAAACCATCATTTATTTCTATATTAAGTTGCTTTGAGAAATCTGGCAATAACTTGAAGATTGTGTTGAAGTCATTAGTTGGAAGATCATTAAGGTAAACTCTCAACTCTGGTGTTGGTTGCAATAATTTTCTACTTGTTATTTGAACAGCTTGTATGATATCTCTGATGATTGTTAGAGTATTGGGTCCAGAAGAACAACCCAAATCAGCTATGCCTAAGCTTTTTGGATTTGTTTCAAGATAAACTTCTTGTACTGTTTCTATGATTACATGCTTCACTGTATCAGATGCCTTTTTCTGTTAAGAGAAAAAAAAATCAATGTGAAATCAAAAAAACAAGAAGGCTTGTTTGTTTTTGCTTTTAAAACCTTGTAAAAGTGCTTATGAACTAAAAAAAAAAAAAAAAAGTACCCTACATTTTGTACTTCTCGACACAAGCATAAACAATACGTTTCTTTATGAAAGTGTTTCCTTTAAAACTAAAGCCACTTTTAACAAAAGCGAAAACAAACATACCCTAATTCTAAAGTTGCAGTTGTTCTCAAAAATGAGAATTGGAAAGAAAGAGAGGAAGGAAGACCTGGAGTGAAGAATTTCTAGCATAACTAGTGTGGCCAATTCCTCCATTCATATGGAAAACATTCTCAACATCCATTTCTGGTTTTTAGAGTTTGTTGCATTTCTCTGACTTGAATTTGGTGGTGTGTTGAAGTCCTTTTAAAGGCAAGTTTCAATGATGAAGTTGTTTGTTTATGCTAATTTTCTTATATTATATTTGTAATAATGGCGGTTCAACTTACATTTCTAAAGTTTATGGTGTCATGATGCTGATAGATTCATGGCAAGTCAGTGGATTAATAGAAGCAATAACACAAAAGATGGACCCCTATTCCACTGCTTATTTGGTTTACGGTGAAACTCAAAAGTCACAAACACAATTGAAGGGGTATTGAGTTGTGCTTCTCTAATCTTTGAATGCTCAAAGTGGAAGTCTTTATTACGTTGTTACTTTTGTGGCTCAAAATGGAAGCCTTTACTTTTTTGCTTCCTTTTCTGGAGGATCAGAGCATTTGTCGAAGCTCATTAGTTTGGCATTATTTGGAAAATAACAAAGTACAAATCAGGCAATTACCACTCTAGAACAGTAGTTATTTTTTTAGATTGGCAGTTTAGCAGTGTTTTTATTGATTAAAAAGTAGATATTTATATCTCTATTATTAATTCAGTATAATAGTAATTTCTAATTTAACAAAAGATACAATAATAACCTAATTTAAAAAACAAACTAATTTATTGAAAGAATATTTTATTTTATGAAAATATTTATTATTTATGTCATCTTTCGTACATTTTGTCTATTTCGTTAAGAAAACAATCATATTTATCATAGCAATTATATATATCTCGACCGTTGTTTTTGTCTTTTCTTTGACACTACCATATTCTTTCGCTCACTATCCACATTTTATTGTTTGTTGGAAAAATCTAAAAAAAATAATATTTTTTATTGAAACTTGTAAGATTTATGTGAGTGTTTACCATATTCGTGAACAAACTATATAATTTTAATTTTAATTTTTAGGTGTGTCTTAGAAGAATATTTCTAACCAAAAAAAATTATCGAGACACAATGATCACATCTCAAGTATATCTTTGTTCTGGTGCACATTGGACTGCATATTAAACGTAGAGGAATAATATGAAAATAAGTTCCTCAATCGATCTAGTCAATTGAGTAATTACTAGATCGATCGAGCTATATTACCTGTAGAATTAATTATTTATATGACTAGATCGATAGAGGGAATAATACTCAATCGATCGAACACTAGATCGATTGAGATTAATAACTAAATCGATTCATTTTTTTAGAATTAATTAATTGATACACTGGATTGATTGAGAGGACATTCAATTAATCGAACTATGTTTTCGATCGATCAAGTACTTGATTAGATCGATCGAGCGACCTAGACTTTGATTTTAAAACCTATTTTTCATACGAATTGGATTGAAATTTTATTATATTGTACTTATTCTTTAAAACTCATTTAACTGATTTTATGGACAAAATGGTAATTTTATTTTGACCTAGAGTGTTTCAAAATGTTCTATAAATATATACCTAAGCATACAATTGAAGCAAACCACATAAGAGCTTAATTGTGTTTATTCTCTTAATCTTTTATTCTATCTCTTGTTTTGCTAAAACTATTAAAATAGAATTTTTCATTAAGTTAATTTATCAAAAATTTGTGGTTATGTTTGAAAGATTTGTAAGCTTACGAAAAAATAAGATATTGCGTTTTTAAACTGATTATTCTTGTGTTGCTAGTTGTCTTTGATTATCTGATATATTATTTAAATCAACTAGTCATGATTGTTAATTATTGAATATGTTCTAGGACACACACATGCACTTGTGTTTATGTGTTAACTTTTCAGGTGCCAGTAGTATAAGTTCAATTAACTCGTGTAACTTTAGTTTGTCAGAATATTGGTCCAAATCTGAATGCCCTTCTTATAGAGACTATAATGAAAGCATCGACTTGTAAGTAGATTACTTAGGGGCATTACCTTGGTGGGTAGTTTAAGTCCTAACCTTATAGCTTGACATTTATTTTTCATAGTGGATAGTTAGGTGGTCCGATAGATTGATGGTTTTTCTCTTAAGTCATTGGTGTGACCTAGGTTGTTTTCATTTAAAAATATTGTGTATTAATCCTTATATTTCTAAATTATTTTATTTGCACGCGATTGTATATCCGATTGTTCCATGCATCTTTATTTTGTTATACTTCTATTGATTATCTTTTCATAACCCTTTCAAGCTAATTAGATATATGACTAAATAAGAAACTTTTTTTAGTATAAAAAAGGGTCACTAAATACACTTAGTATATCTAGGACCCTATTATGGATAATTTAAGATATGGTTATTCTGCTACCTATGCACCTAACTTTGATAGATCTAATTGTCCATATTAGAAAGCTTACATAAGAGCCTTTCTACTGTCTTTAGATTAGAGTGTCTGGAACTCTATACTTTATGGGTGGGAACCACTTATGATTACCAAATATAATGTAGTCACTCTTAAGCTTAGGAACAAATGGACCAATCAAGATAACACTACTAACAATTGGAATCAAAAGGATATTAATGCTATTTTTAGTAATTTGTCTACTGTTAAGTTTCATTGCATTTCACATACTGAAATTGCTAAGCATGCTTAAAATATTTTAGAGGTTACCCACGAGAGTACCTTACAAGTTAAATGGACAAAAATTCACATGCTTAGTACCCTGTTTGAGAATATTAGGACGAAAGAATATGAGACTTTTCTGGATTCTATGCTAGATTATATGACATTACTTACATCTCTACCAATCTTGGAGAGAAAATTGATGATTTTAGGATAGTTTGAAAGATTCTTTATCGATTATCAGATTGCTTCCATGCAAAGGTTACTGCTATCAACGAAAAAAAGGATGTGGAGACCATCAAAATGAACTAGTTGGCTCACTTCAAACCTCTAAGATGAGCTTTCAAAAACCTCCAAAGAACAAAGGTATCACTTTCAAAATTACTATGATTGAAGACAATGACAATAATGATGAAGAATTGGTACTTTTAACTAAAAGATTGAACAAAATCCTCAATAAAAAGAATCCTTGGAACAAAGAATAATCAAGTTGTCAAAAGGATCAGAATCTTAGAGAACTCAAATTTATGAGTTCTGATAGTGAGAAATCTAAACCACTGGACTTCAATGTTTTGAATGTATGGATTTTGGTCACTTTACAATTGACTATAAATTGGAAGATCTTTCAATACTACACTTGTTGACTCTCAGAGTGACAGTGATAATCCAATAAGTGTGACATTGATTCAGATATGAGGAAAGTGATGTTGAATTTTTACTCAATAAATTTAATGTCACTAGTATTGATGAAGTGTTCATAGATTATGTACGATGCAAAAGGAAAGTAGCTAAACTAAATGAAAAACTTAAATCCATTGAAATAAATTCCTTAATTATAGAAAAAGAAAAAATTGAACTGTCTAAACGTGCTAATGTTTTGAATTCAAGTCTTATAGATGTTAAACAGGAAAATAAGAATCTTATATTGGAACTTAAACAATAAAAGGAAGCAGTAAGGAGGTTAAGAATTGGAGTTGAAAGGTTTAGCAAAGTTCTAGATTATGGAAAGCCATTTGAAGATAAGAGAGGGCTAGGATATGTAGACAAGCATACTATATCATCTTTGTCAAAATCAACTAAATTTGTTAAATCTTCAAACATTTCCTCCTCACATGATACACATAACATTGATTATACTCATTCAATATCAAAAGGCACATCTAGAAGGCCTTCTAATCCTACTTCTTATGTTACCCATTATACATAAAGAATAGTTACATTTGTGATTGAAAAATATTATGTTAAGTTTGTGTCTGTTTGTCATCATTGTGGGAGGAAAGGTCATACTAGGCCCAAGTATAGATTTTTGATAACAATTTGTTCAAAAATCTTTCTAGAAAACATGAAGTTGTTGGCTCAATGAGGCAAGTGACATTCGATGCATTTAATTCTAAGACTAATTACCATTATCCTACCATGCATATTGCATCTTCATTTAGGATGAATATAAAATCTAAAGGTAAGTTCAAGAATATGCCAATAACAACTAAGATAGTTGATTTCCAACCCAAAGTTATAAAGAAATCAAAATTAAAGAAAATTAGGTTAGAAAAGATTATCTCTTTTTGGTTAGTTAACCATCGTTCTTTATTGTTTCATCTAGATATGTTTATTTTTTGTACTTAATTGACCATAGGTGAACATCTTTAGTTTGTTTCTTTTTATTTTTATTGATGTTTCTTTAGTTTCAAAAAAGATAAAAATAAAATAAAAAGGAAATAGACATGCTTTATCATTGATATGATCGTTACGTACTCCGTTCATATTTATTTTGATTGGTTATACATTATACAAATGGATATTTTGACTTGTACATTTACATATTTTTTATATTTGGTGATTGATGTTGACATGAACATGCTTATACACTCATTGGACACATATATATATCATGCTTAAAGTTTGTGATTAATTTTATGAGATTTTAGAGAATGAGCTAACATTGATTGCAAAGTTGTTTTTAAGATCTATCTTACATTTTTTAAAATACTGCTATAGAAAGACACATTTTTGAAAAACCTAACTACTATGATTTGTGAAGCTAACACAATAAGCAAAGAGAGATACCTTACAACTAGTGTAAAAGTCATCATACTAGGTATATTGGTTTGTGCATATTTCTTTTTGCAAAAGAAAATAATACGATAAAGGAAATAATTATAAAAAATACAAAAGCTTTTGTATACACAAAATAAAAAAGCTACAAATGGTTATACAATAAATAAATAAATAATCAATCTTTCACACAAAAAATAATAGAAGAGGGGAATACAAAAAATATATAGATTTAAGTTCTCTCTTAGTAAGTAAATTTTATTTTGTAATCATTCATTTAAATCCTTCGTAACTAATCATAAATTAACTAACTCACATACTGTTTCAATTTTGATTTTTATCTCACTTTTGGTGATTTTCGATATGTTACTATATGTGTTTATTTATGTGACTTGTCTACATATATCTATGTTGTCGTACTTTGAAAAAACTAATATATATATATATATATATATATATATATATATATATATATATATATGTTAATTTTTATAATTTTTTGTTTTATTTTAATTTATTTAGAGGATTCATAGAACTTAAGAGGAATTAATTCATTTTTGAATTTTTTTTATTTTTTGGCTCTTTGTTTTTTTTTGTTTTGAGCTTTTAAGGTTGTGTACTCTTATTTTCAATCATTAAACGCATTGTTTGTTTAATCAACCTATTGTCACTGCTTTATGATTATATTTTTTATTCATATAACAAAAAAATGAGAGAAAAATTGAAACATTAATTGAAAATCTACAAAAAGCAGATAGCTAACTTAGGGGAGAATTACTTTGCAAATCTTTTTTGGAGATACTACACATAGGGAAAGTTATGTTTTTTTTTTATTTTTATCTGTTGATTACTCAATCTTATAAATTTTCTTCACTTTCTTACTATTAGATATAATAAACGATTATGAACAATAAATCATTTGTGACAAGTTATTTGCTTGTTGGTGCTTTTATTTTTTAGTGTAAACAAGAGTGGTCAAGATACAAGTAAAGATAATTCACCGGATAATAGGATAGTACCACTATGTAAAAATTCAATTTTCCTATGAGCATTATATAGTGAGAGAGAGGTTTTTTCACATGTATATGCCAAAGGGAGAGATTGTAACGTGAGTGTTGGTGATATTCGTGAATAAAACATATAACTATAATTTTAGTATTTAAGTGTGTCTTATAAGAATATTTTCAAGTCGAAGAAACTATCGAGCCACAACAATCATATCTCTGGTATATCTCTGTTCCCGTATACATTAGATTACATATTAGAAACATAGAAATAATATGAAAATTTGCTACTTGATCGATCGAGCTATATTACCTATTAAATTAATTATTTATATGATTAGATCGATCGAGATTAATGACTAGATCAATCCTTTTTTTAAAATTAATTAGTTGATACACTCGTTTGATTGAGAGGACATTCGATAAATCGAACTATGTAATTGACCGATTGAGCAATTGATTAAATTAATCGAGCAGCTTGGGCTTTGATGTTAAAACCTATTTTAAATACAAATTGAATTTACTTTTTACTTTATCATCCTTATTTCTTAAAACTCATTGAACTAATTTTATGGATAAGATAGTAATTTTACTTTGACCTAAAGAGCTTCCAAATATTTTATAAGTATAAACTTAAACACACAATTGAAACCAACCACACAAAAAACTTAATTGTGCTTATTCTCTTCATCTTTTATTCTCTCTCTTGCTTTTCTAAAACTATTAAAGTAGGATTTTTAATTGAGTTAATTTATCAAACATTTAAGAGTGTGTTTGATGGATTAACATGCCTATGATAATTGAGTTATTGTGCCTTTAAATTGATTTTTCTACAGTTGCTAGTTGTTTTTGATTTATCTGATGTGTCATTTAAATAAAATATTTAGGGTTTTTAATTATTGGATCTACTCTATCACACATGCATACACTTGTAATTGACATTCACATGTACACTTAAACTATTTAAATGGTGTATATTCTACATATTAGAGTTTAAACTTTGATTATAAATCTTTTAATATTTATCATCTGTTTTTCATTTGATGAATTATATATATGCTGCCTTATTTTACTATCTATCTTTGATTATATGTATGATAGTTGTGTTTATATATCATTTGTTCTCCTCCCTATGATTTGCATATTTGAATTAAGCCTTTAAGGAGTCAGTATCTCCTTAGCCTAATTGTCGGGTCTTGGATTCTTTCAATAGTGTTATGCATGATCTGTATGTATATTAGTATAATATGAGTTTTTATCATAGATGTTCTATTGTACTAGAAGTATACTCTAATTAGAAAGCTTATTTTTTATATGTTATCACATGCTTTCTTTTCTATGTAACATGTCTATAGCTTTCTAATCATTACTTATGCTAAAATAAATGAATCTGCATGTCCCCTGATTATTTTATCTTACTTATGTCTATTATATGCATGTAAGTTTGACGTGAGTCTCTAAGGAGTCTGTATCTCCTTATCTTAGCTGTATCCTATATGTCAGACTCTTTATTTGGTTTGCTATGTTTAGATTGACCACATGCTATGAGAGTAAAATTATCATTTACCGAATATGTTTTCACATATTAAGTCTTGAAATGATTGAAAATCATTTGTTGTTTAGTATGCATTATTGTCTCATAAGCTGTTAATTGTTTTCCATGTATATGTTTGTTGCTAGTCTGGACATGAGTTTTTGAGGTAACTTTTCACTAGTATACTTATTGCAAATTGTTGTTTTCATATTTCTCAGTGTTTTAGTTGTGTGTTGAATTGAGTATGTTGTTTTATACTTCTACTGTGTAACTTTCTTAATTCACGTTTATGAGGACGACTTGGTTGAATTGATATAGAGTTTGCAAAAAGATACCATGGGTTGGTATCTTCACCCCTTATCTAGGTCCCGGTTACCTACTTGAATCGGAAGAACAATTGACCTTCGTATAACAGTTTCTACGTATGAGAATCTTCAATTTTCATTTTGAATTGGCTTGAAATTGTTTTTCCTCCTTAAGATAAAATATTTATCACTAGCATATATTTTTTTGCCTATCTAATAAAAATAAATTAATAAAAAAGTAAAAATATAACTTGAATCTCCGTTTTTCTTTTGACATTTCTCATATTTCTCTTTAAGAATTTTAAATTAGAAAGGGAGATATATTATAATTTGGGGATGAAAAATGAGTTACAGAGAGAAGGTCCTAGTTTTAACCTTACCTCGTTGATAATTCTACTCAATATAGTAAAAAATTAAGTTGAAAGTCTAGATCATTTGCCTCGTCAAATAAAAATGCTTACCGTCCCAAACATAATTTATTTCTCATTAAAATTAATGATTGAAATCTCAACATTTTCCCACATGTTTTATTGGACTATAATAGTTTTGCTAGTTTTGGTGTCTAAATTTAGTTATTAATGTTTTTAAGATGTAATTAAAAGAGTCTGAAACCCCATACATAATTAAGATAAATAGATATTGACTTTTTGAGGGCTTATCTTAAATTCACTAGCAACAAAAATTAAACACTTAATAGATATCAACAAAAATAGTGAAAATTAATCATAGAATAGACATATCAATTTAAACAACCAAAATGATAATTAGAAAGTAGTAGGCATGCATAAATAATAAACAATTTCTTATTAAAGAATTAGCTCTACAAGTCATAGAACACTATAACTACTCCCTGAGGCTTTTCATCTTCTTATGATTTGCATTGAATCTTTCTAGTAAATGAGAGTATTTTTTTTCTAAATGACCTCACACTTATTAGTGAGATCATTTTGTTCATCATTGGTTGTGGACTTCCTTTTTCAAGAGTGACCTTTAATGCGTTTATTTCATGCTTTTTTTTTCAAGCTTTTCAATGCCTTTTTCTTTGCGTCTTTAGATTTAATATGCTCTAACAAGATCTCATTATAAGAGTCAAGTAACTCATCTTACTCATCTTCGTCACCTTATGTAATTACCTCTTAAACATATAAGGTAGTAGTGGGAGGGTAAAGGCCAAAAAGTTGGTGTAATCCCATCATCAATATTGGTACTATTTGAAATAGTAACTTCAACCTTCATCATATGCTTGTTTGTGTGTTTCTATTTAGAGAAACATTTTATAAAAATATGCCCTATTTTTTACACTCGAAGCATTTGATTTTGTTGAAATGACTCCTATCTTGTTTCTCGGTCTCATTCTCAGATTCTTCATCATTCTTCACACATTTTGAACCTTTGGTACTCAAAATATCTCTTTTGACTCTACCAGAAGAGGTCTTCTAAAGAATCTAGTGAACTCTTTGGCGAGTATCATCATTTCTTCTTTATCTAAGCTAGAATCTTCATCACTTAAAACAATGGTGCTTGTTTCTTTGTTGGTTCCACTTCCCTTAGTTGTATTGAGCACAATCCTCTTTCTTTTTTCAACAAAAAATGTTTCTCTCTAGAAAGCAGTAATGAAGTTCAAAGACTTAAAAATCAACAAATAACTCATTCACGATGAGTTCTCCCAACTTGTACATAGATTCAATCATTGTAACTTTAACATGAAAATGATAAGGAAGAGCAGCAATTATCTTTTCAATTTACTTTTCTTCACTAATCGATCTTCCCAAGTTATAAGAACTATTGACAATATTTGAGGAACGAGCATAAAACTTGTCAAAAGTCTCTTCTTCTTTTATAATGCAGAGATCGAAGTCTTTATTTAACTTTAGTATCCTAGATCTCTTAATAGCAAAGTTACCCTCATGCGTAGTCTCTAGGATGTCCCAAGCTTTTTTGGAGGTTGTACAATTTTGAATTCTTCTATATTCATCTAGCATAATAGCCCTGATGATAGCATGCAACCCCTTGTTCCACTCTAACTGTTTGCTTTATTCTTTCATCCATTCAGTCATTGGTTTGAGAATTACAATGTTGTCAAGAAAGGTCTTGGTTAGATATGTGCACCCATTCTCAATAAGAAATCAAACACGGTCTCCAAATGACCTTAGGAAGGCTCGCATTTGGGACTTTCAATAGACATATCTGATCTTATAAAAAAGTAGAGGTCTACCAACATTTTATCCCTATCTTGAATCCATTAAAGAGAATGTGTGTGTGATAAGTGAATTTAAAAGTTTAACACTGGAACGGTCAAGCCCTAATAGGGTGAATCTATTCTTATACTAATAATCATGGTAATGGGACATTTACTCTTTAAGGACTTGTCCCAAACTCACTAGCAATGAAAATTAAACACTTAGTAGATATCATCAATAATAGTAGTGAAAATTAATCACAAAATAGATAAATTAAATTAAACAACACATATGATAATTAGAAAGCATTAGGCATGCAACAAATAACAAATGTTTTCTAATAAGAGTTTAAATCACAATATATTGGTACACATATAATTCAAACTCAAAATATACTAGCATAATAACTGAGCATACATAACAACAGATGTAACAAGATAAACTCACATATAACCCTTATCTATATGGTAAACTATTTGGATTACTTATGCAAACACTATACAACAAACAAATCTACTAAACAATAAATAGATACAACTTATTAGAAATATAAATGAGAATACCGCTATCAGTCAAGAACACACTACCTTAATTGCCTATTAATTCCCTCGTCCACTACCTCCGTGATTACTTGATCTGACACATGGATCCTACTCTCTTCCAAATTCATTACTATACTAAGTAGTATGATCAATAACATAGACAATATTGTACAACTTACATGAGAAAAACACTCAACCACAAACAACTAACAAATAATATTTTGGGAACTCAACTAAAGCTAACCCAACCCAAACACATAGTTTTGTTCTCATAAGAATTGTAAAATAGTCTCAAGCTCTCAACATTGAAGTGCGCTATTTCATTCACAAAAAGTATCACTGATACTAAAATAAACTCAAAGTAAATTGTGAAATGGAAGCAATAATCAGAGATAATTTTGACAAAGTTTCGGTATAATTTTCATGCTTGAAAAAAGAGAGAATATGGGGTATTTATAGAAATTATCTAAGCTCACAACCACCCTCACCGAGGCCTCATTAGGGATCCTCGTTGGGGGTCCCACTTGTTGGGATTTCATATGTATGCCTATATAGTGAGAATTTAAAATTTTCCTATCACCACTTGGCTCAATACACAAAGGGACATCATTTGTATGACAATTGCAAGCAAGATTTCTCTTAAGCATTTCAATAAACACCTAATATCTACTAAATAAAATAAGCAAATCTCATCTACCTTATTGCTAGAGATGAAGAAGATTATCTTTACCTTAAGAGATTGTCAAATCTCTTGAGTAGAGGGAAGTCAATTTCCCTTCTAGATCTCTTGGAAACCACCTCTCTTTCGGGAGCACCTCTTGGTTCACCTTAAACCTAAACAACAAACTACCACACCTCTTAGATAAATGGATGTATAGTTCAAGACTTAGATCTAATCACCTAGCAAGAAGAGATGAGAGAAGAGACTTTTGGCTTAGGGTTGAACCACCTAGGTTTTGGCCTTGAGCAAGCCTTTCCAAGTTTTGGACTAGGAGAAGGAAAAACTTGGCTGGTGAAAATGACAGATTTTGGCTAGGGTTTTGGAGGCATCATCTTAGCTCTATTTTTCTCAATTATGCCTCCTATAGGCAAGGATTAAGGCAACTCTTTGTGTAAGGTTTGAATCAATTACACAAATGCCACTAGCCTTGTTTAACCATCTTATGCTCTCTTTAATATCAACTTGTGATTGGTTTAATAAATTAATTTATGAACAAATAATATTATTCATATTATTCTATTATACAATGTCTCTATTATCCTTATAATGCATTCAAACATTATACCAAATAATATTTTCATAACTTCGCAAATTTATTTATAGTCTAAACATGTCATATTATAACATTTTATTTTGGCATTTTATCTCATGTATTTTATCTTATACATCATTATGAAATATAAAATATTCATTGTTCCTCTTCAGTTGGTGTGACCGTATAGAGAATCTATATCATCTTGGCAATAATATAAAACTTTATATTATTAATTATAAAATATTTTATCATTACATTATAGTTTTTCAAATGATATAGTAATTATTTACTCGATCCACTAATTTTGTGTCTATCCTTGTCACATGATATTATGAATAATATGCAAAATAAGATTGTGTCACTTTTACATTATATTCGTTTTCTTGGTCTCTCAAGTGAATTATAACTATAAATATATCAATTATATTGCATGCGTATAATTTCACTTTACCAAGGGGCCCGGTAATATCATAACTCAAAATCGAGGGATAATGATAATATTAACATATAGATTTCTTCCACATAGGTTATACACAACGAAATACTATTTCATTCATATCATAAGATAATATTTAAATAACAATCACTTTATATACTTCTTATGTGAAAAACTTACACATTTCATATCTAAGATTCTAAAGACACAATGGAAACATTAATGACACAAAACACAATCCATATAATGTTCCATCTAGTAAGGTCATGTTCAATATATAAAATACACATTTTATATACTCATGTCATTAAATTATAATCCCTTATCAACATTTATAGAACTACAATATACTTTTAATCGACATGACAATCTTTCACGATAATTAATGTTCCTCCTTAATTACCACAATTGTGAACATATTTAGGATTACATGTTTCTCATTTTAAGAGTTTTATGGTTCAAGACCAAGTGCATCTTCTTGAACACTTTCAAAATATAACATGTTAATCTCAAGGAAGAAGAATACATAATATTCAAAATCATGAACAATATATAAATCTTTATAAAAAAGAATAACTTTTAAAACACACATCCTTCACCACTATGGGTCCGACGAGGGGTTTATCGAGGGCCTTGTCAGGGTACATAAAAATTCTATTTTTTTAATCCAAAAATTATTGATTAATTTTCCTAAATACCCGTATGCACAACCTAACAAAAAACGTAACTCACAACCTAGTATTCATACTAAGAAACCAACATCGTGGCACATGTATGACATGCTCACATACAAAGTCTGACTAACTATGTGAATGTGTGTATAACTCATAAACAGTAACTAACTTTATATAGAGAAAGACAAAAACACTAAGTAAAAGAAATAGACTCCGTGTTTTACACAATAAAACACAAACAAGACAAGAAGAACTATAGGACTTACACTAATTCTTAACTAAAATAACATTGACTTGATAGAACTGAGAGAAACCCTTAAAAGGAGAAAACCCTAAACTCTTAAGCCTTTCAAGCCTATAGTCGATACTTCTTCTCATTCTTTTTTTCATTTGTTTCTTCTTCACTTCTATAGCAAGCCAAAGCTTTAGAGACAGAGAAGTAAAGCCTTTTTCCTCCACAACTCATTTCTCTTCTTTCTTTCCTCACCAACGGCAATCACAGCAGAGCAAGTTATCCATTTTATGTCCTCCTCCCTATTGGAGGGAAACATTCCATTTAGGAAGCCTCTCTGGAGCATGTTTTGATGTTATGATATTTTTATCATACTTTCTTCAATTCCAAGGGCAGAGCTAAGGGGATTGGGGTAGGGTACGACTACATAACTTGATAAAAATTTCTTTTAGTATATAATTTTTTAACATTTTTGAAGATAAAATAAGACATTTAGCTCCTTTTACTATAATAAAATTGTTATTATAATTTATTAGTAATATAATTTTTTATATTTTAGAAAATATCTTATATTTATTAATCATATAAAATATAATTTTATTTATCATAAAGTATTTATAATATAAAGTTTGGTTAACCTCGTTCCATGTATGAAATAAATTATGGTTTTGAACCATTCCTGAGAAATTTTTCCTAACTTCACCCCAATATATTTCGGAGGTAGCTGTATTTTTTTTTATTGTCTTGTTTCTTCTTTGTAAGGATTTGTGTGAAATCCTTTAGATCTTTATTTTCGTATGAATTTATTGTGATTTCTTTGTTACTTGCTGCCAAGTAGATGCATTTTTGTGTTCTTTTGCCCTCTAATGGCCCACTACCTAGAAGGTGTTTAACAAAAGCCTTTATTGAGTATTTGGATTAATCATGATGTGCTCAAGTTATATTCTCAAATTTTATTTTTTTAGATCATTTATAAAATATGTGGAAGTTTTTTTTTTAAATCTTAATATTGTTTTTATGTTACTCTATTTTGAATAAAGTTTTTCTTTTGTTATAAAAAAATAATTGATTGAAAGTTAAAACTAGTTCAACCAATAAACTGCTATGGAAGATAAATTTTTTTTTGGTTAATTTTTGTTCTTTTTACTCACTTTGGTTCCTCGAAAGTGATTAAAATGAAATTTTTTACCTAACAAAATAAGTAGGTTTTTTATTATTATTTTTATCAAAAAAAAAATGATAACTCAGTTAGTTAGAATACATATAATGTGTATTGTTATTTTCTGGATAAAAGATCAAGAATTTGAATCTTGATTGATTCTGACCTTCATAGTTGATTGAGTTATAATCACATTGTTAGTTCGATCATTAACTTCATAAATTATGGATGATTCAAAATGTATGATTTTATTCTTGGTCGGATTTTTTAGAAAAAAAAGAAAAAGTAATTTTACTAAAGAGTAATTTAAACTTTAAATAATCTCAAGTATTTGGATTATATTTTTGCAGGAAGGTAGAGGTGACCATCTCCAACCCAATTCCTTGGACCTTAATTCCATACATTCATAATTTTATCTAACAAGAGACGATTGTTTTTGTATTATGACTACGTATCAATTAAATTATACAAATTTTAAATAAATAAATAAAATTTTAGCAAAACATTAATCTTGTTAAAGTGCCTCAACTAATCTTGAAGTTGAGACATTTACAATAAAACAACAACAGAGAGAACGGGAAAAAAAATACATGTCCTCTAACTTTACATTCCCAAAAGTTAATCCTGCTTCAAGGTTTAACTCAGTTTTATTCAAATAAAAGTCTGAGAGGGCTTAAAACTTAACCATATAGAAAAGGATAAACTCAAATTTAACCTAATTTGAGTATTTTTCACAAATATTTTTGACATTTCAAAAATAACAAATATGTCAGTGATATTTTTATAATATCCTTAAAATCAAAAGGTATATTTGATAATATGATCAATTTTTAATTTATTTAAGCTTTTTAACATTAATTAATCAAAAATATTGGACTAATAAAATAAAAATATTTTTTTTTATTTTTTTCTAATAATATAAAGACATATAATTAAAAAATTAACAGATAAACACACCTAAAATTAAAAATATAATATAGATGTGCTTATAAATTAGGAAAATAAAATTATAATACATACCTTGAATTTTTATTTTTTTTTATCAAATCACACACAATAAAGTGGTTATTAGCCTTTTACCTTTTTGTTTCTTAAAAATGGTTTAGAGTTCATTTCTTTATTAAACTTAATTACATATGATCCTAGATATAATGATAAAAATAACTGAATATTTTTAATTTTAAAATGAATAATTGAATTAAAATAAAATTAATAAATAAAATTAAAAAATGAGATTAAATTATAAAAAAATTAATATTTTTGGATATAAATATATGTTTTATAATAATTTTTCTAATTATTATACACATATTTTATTTGTTAAATATGATAAGCAATTTTTTCAATTATTATGAGTATACAAAAAGTAAATTTTCAAAAGTTCTTACAAAAAATTGTCAAAAAAATTTAAATATTTTTTTATCGATAAACATCAAGAATGAGTAAAAGTTTTTGATAATGTGTCCAAAAACTTAAAAAATAAGAGCCTTATATTATTATTATTATTATTATTATTTGCTTAATATATCCAAATTAAATAGACTTTAATTTTCTATTTACTTCTTTATTTAACAAATAGGGTAAATAAATACTTTTTAATTTTTATTTTATTTTTAAAAGGTACTTCAATAATTTAACAAAAATAACTTTAAAAAGTATTAAGAGATACATTAACGAATGAATTTAAAGTCTATTTAATTTGCAAACAATGCTAGAGATAATAAATTTACGATTACTTTAAGTAACTTGGTGGATTACCATTAATTACTAATATTGAGAGATACATGAATAGTTAATAATTTTATAGATATTTTAAAACATTTTGATGCAATTAATTTAATTAATTTTAAGACATTATTACTTTTCATCTTAATTCATCCATCGAGTTGCTTATGTTAAAAAAAAAAATCAAAAAACTTGTCAAAAACTTACCAACTTTAAATGAAATTACCCATAACATTTAATTAAATATTTATATATTTTTTATATATTTACAAAAATACTTAAAAAAAAATATTTTTTTAGTGTTTGATTATTGTATGATTAAATAAAGTACAATTGGAATGTTAGATTTCTTCGATTACTAGATTTGCAAAATGGGAAAATGTCTTTTCATGAAATAATAATTGTCTTTTTCATAAAATTAATAATACCATAGATTTAATTTTGTCTACGTCTACGCAAAGACTTTATGTTCCACATCGCCAATTTTAGATTGGTCGTTCTAGCTAGAACCAATTCAATCTATCGAGCACCTTAATGTCATATTTTTATTGTGTTATTTTATTCCAACTTGATTTCCATCATTCCTAATTCATTAAAGTGTGGAATTAAACGAATTTTAAAACCCACACAAACACCAATTAGGTTTTTAATAGTGACGCACTATATAAATATCACTTTCATTATTATGTCTCTTCATTACATTTTTTATTGGATCACAAAAAAACATCATAGCATAAGAATTTTACAACTTTTATATATTCACTATTTGTTTTTCACGATTATATTGTTTCTTTTTTATTAAAATTTTTATACTTCAATCAAATAATTAATGTTGTTATTATATTTTTAAAAAATTATATTATTTAAATTGTGTTTATTGGGATAACTACTTGATTTTATTTATTAGTATTATGTTTTGAATCAACTTTGTGTGATCACTACTAATTGATTTGATTTATTTTCGTATTTTGAATTAATTTATTCGGATTATTTATTACGAAATTCGTTATATAACACATATTGTTGTATAGTTTCTTAGTGATCAAATTGAAAAAATCTCACATTAATTAAGAATGAAAGTTGTTATATTTTGAACTATAAATAAAGTTTTCTTCTTCACTTCTAAAACATTTTAAAATTTGTAAATCTTATTTATTTTTTGCAAGGATAATTGATTAGTTTAATTTTATCAAATTATTTATAATTCTTGAGTTCATCCATTTGAAGATAGTGGAAGCGATCAACGATACTCGAGGACATAGATAACATTTATACTTAATTCGTTAAATTTTTAATATTTTTATTTTTCTATTTTAATATATATTTTAGTTTATTTTAACATTATATTTCTAATATCATTATTTTGTTAGGTTAGTTTGAGTTATATTCATTTAAATCATACGTGAATAATAATTACTTATAATAGAAAAAATATATCCGATTTTTTTAACACATATACCTTACAGTTATATTATTTATACTAATTTTTTAAGTGTTAAGATTAATGTATTCGATAGCTCATAAATTTAGATCGATCAAAGCATTGGTTTGAATCAAACATTATAACGACAACTTGTTAACGTAAACTAGATAATTATTACTATATGGATAGATTAAGACTTGTTTTTTACTAAACATTAATTTCATAATCGATTTTTTGGTATTTTGAAGATCCATAATTTTTTTTAAAGTCGTATTTTATCTAAGTTTATTTAACTTAAATATTACGTGTTATATATTTATTTTTTGTATTTATTTTTATACATAATTATATTTTTGATTATTTTAATAGTTAAATTTTTATTAGGTGAAATTTTCTTTTAAAAATCCATTCACCCCTCTCTGTCTTCGTAATTTACAACTTTCAAATATAGCAATGAGCAAATGAGTTTTGTTTTGATGCATAAAATTAAATGTTGCTAATTTATAATAATGCGTAATTTGTTGAAAAAGTTAGCATTTTTTTTATATCATGATTATTTATTAATATAATATATATTTTTTATCTATAATTTATTAACATAGTTATTAATTAATTGAAAACATATATATATATATATATATATATATATGTATATATGATATGGTAATGTAAATAGACTTTTCTGCATTATGTGAAGCATGTTGTGATATAATCCTAATTTTTTTATGTATTATTATATGTATAATAAATATATAAATAAAATTAATTAAAAAAACAGACCCATTAAATAAAATATAAATTTTTTTTATTTATGTATTTACTTATTACCATTCATGGCATATTAAATCACAGGCCAAAAATAGATAATTGAATTGCTTCCATTGTGATATGGGTTTGTCTACTTAACTTCCTTCCCTGTGTTGTTTTGGGAACACTCTGATTCTCTCGAATCATAAAGAACACTTTTGAAAGTTGAAACTTGAGTTTGTGAGTCATCTTCTGAATTATGGGATATTCAAATGTGCTGGACACGTGGCAGACAAGGGATTGGTAGCAATAGCCAGGCCCGGTCTGTCACATCCTCCGGTAAGTCGAGTGGGAGACAATGTAATGGTCCTTTTCACTATGCATGTGCCAAGCATAGAGCAAACAAAGCCCTACATTTCTGAGTTTTAAAGTCATTGTAGGCCATCAACATCCATGTAGAAGCACTACTCTTGCGCATGAGAGGTTCTTTTCTTTTATGGAATCCAATGCTACTAGCCATCATAAGGACTTCCTTGCTACTCTAGAGACTTTTTCAGTAAGTGATTATCATAGGCTAATTTGTAAATTTTTATTTGGTTTTTATTTTATTTTATTGGTTATATTTTTTATCTCAAAATAATACTTCATCCTTCATTTTTTAGAAGATAAATGGTAATAGAAATATATTAAATATAATAAAAAATATAAAAATTCATTAACTATTAGATAAGATATATCAAATCCACTAATTATGATAAAATATATCAAAAATTTAAAAATAAAAAAAAATTTCAAAATAAAACACGCGAACACATAAATAAGTATTTTTTAAATTGTTATATATTTCTTAAACTAATTATAATTCAAAATAGATAAATTTAAACAGATGATAATTAATTTAAAAATATATAATAACTCAAATAAATATGCACATATATATCATTTTTTTTTTAATTTTTTGACGTCTGATATATTTTTTCATAATTAGCGGATTTGTAGTGTTTTATTCAAAATTTTGCAATAATTAATGTCATTTGTTAGATATTACTTATCTTAAGAAAAATAATTATTTTTAAGTTTTATAGCTTATTAAAATTACTACTAAATATATATTTTGCTATACTTCAATTTTAAATCAATTAATAAAGTGTATATTTTAGTTATAATCCATAATAACTATTCTACGAATTTTTTTAGAATAATTAGATATATATTTTTCTCAAGTAAAAAGTACGTTTCTTTTTAGCAAGCATCTTGATAATAAATGCAAGATGTATATCTGTTTTTTTCTTTTACTTATATCAATTTTTAGTGTAAATCTAAAGAAAAATTCCATACCTTATTGCACAAAAAAAATTACAATTTAATCCTATTTAGATTTGCAATAAGATATTGTAGGATACTAGTTTTACAGGAGCAATGATATGCTTTCCTAGGTTGGAGTCATCCAAATCTTAAATGCAAGTTCTCATTGAATCCTTTTTTATACAATTTTAGGTTAACTTTTTGTTTATGTTGAACTATATAAGATTCAGGACACTTATTATAAGTTGGCATTAATTAAAATTATACAAAACAGCACAATTTTAAAAAATATTGTATTTTGCAAATATTCAAAATTTAATCTTAACGTATGTAAAAGAAATTTGCTGGATCTGCCATTGGATGCTTACCTAATAAAAATGAAGAAAAGTTAACGTGATATCACAAGTCTCTTTCTTATTTTTATAATAACTTAATTTTTTATTTTTAAAAAAATAATAACATAAAGATAAATAATTAATTTTTTTTAATTTCAATTTTCATTATATTTTTTAAAAATATAAATTTCATAAATTATCTTTAACAAAACAATGACTATAAAATTGATTAAAATAAAATAAAATAAAAATAGTTTTAAAAAAACTTGATTATTTGTTTAGGTCTAAGATTGTTTAATCTTTTTGTTTAAAATTTATTTTTAAGTTTATTTATTTATAAAATAATGTGCTAGAAAATAATAAAAGAAAAATTTTATCTGTTTTTTTATTAAATATAACGTAATAGTTTATGTAACAAATACATATTTATATTTTTTGATATATATATATATATGTAATGAAAAAAAAATAATTAAAAATATTCTTAAAATTATTTAATTAAACTTGAATAAATTTTTGATTATTTAATGTGTTATGTTGTATATTATATAATAAAAAAATTATTTAAATTTTATTAAAAATTTGGTTAAAGTTTGAAAGAAAAAACTTCTTAAAAATATTTTTAATTAAATATTAATTTTTTATGTATATATTTATTAAAAAATATATAAAAATACACATAATACATGTATTATTTCATTATATTTAACCAAAAATTGAATAAAAAGTTGCATTTTTTTCTTCTTTGACATATTTTTCACAAACAAAATAACTTAAATAATATTTTTCACGTATAAAAAAATTTTAAAATATAATTTTCTAAACTATAATACTAAACAAAACGATTAACAAGCAATTCACTCTAAAAAACAACAAACAAACTAAAATAATTAACTATGACAACCAAAAGTCGCAGGTGTATCATTTTACTACGTTGAATGGTTTAGAAGCTGTAAGCAGCCATTTAGAATACAACGATCCCAGTTGAGTTTTGACTTAATGGTGATTAGTTGATCATATATAGACCCAAAGAAAAACAATAATTATTAATTTGAATTAGCAATGCAGCCATTACATTTCGTATTTATGAATTTGATTATAAAATCAAGTATTGATGATTCGATAATTCCACTAATTTTTTAGAATAGATTGTTTAAATTTAGTATTATTTTTTAACATCAGTTTGGACCATTAATTTTTAAAAAGATGATGATATAAGTTCAAATAATTAATTTTTTATTTTAAAAAAGTATTTCATCAAATATTCACATTAAAATTAATTTTTTTTTTAGAAAATCGAAAATAGGACAATGTAGATTAGATTTTCAATATTTGAAACTAGTAAATTAAACTGTTAAAAAAATCAATAAATTTAAATATATTAATTATAATAATTAATGGATCTATTAGAAATTGGTTGTAAAATTAATTAACCACGAAAGATAACTAGCAACATTTTAAACGTGGGATTGGGTGGGTATTCGCGCGCCAATTAGCGTATGTTTAGAGAGCAACTTTGATATATTGGCAAGTGTATTTATAATAATAATATATAAATATATATATATATATATATATATATATATATATATATATATATATATATATATATATATATATATATTATATTTTTTTAGCAGATGATAATGTCCACTAAAATGTTAGTGCACAACCAACACTGAAAAAAAAAAAACCCACCACTAGTATGGTGCTAAGGATGGAAAATGTGAACGTAAATGATGTTTGAGTGACACAGGGGACCTATTATTTTGGGTTTAGAATTTTAGAAATAATATAATTATTTAAAATATATATTTTAGTGTTTATCTTTTAAGATATATTTCTAACATTTTGTAATTTATCAAAAAAATATATTTTAGTTATCTATATTATAAAGTATATATATATAGGATTTTTATAATTCTTTAAAAAATTTAATAAATTTTAAATAGTCTATTTTTAAGGATAAATTTAAAATTTTAAAAAATAAAATACAAAAATTAATATATTTTTAAAGAAGTACAAACAAAAAACAAAACAAACTTAAATTTGAAATAGAAAAGTTCCTAATTTTTTTTTAAATTGCAAACATTTGAAACAACTAAAATTCGGAGAAAATAAAAAATATAAAAAAAAATCAAAACTTTAAAAACACAAAAAATAAATTTTTTACATTTCTAAAACAATTAAAAAAAATTCATTATTTATTATTTATAATTTATAATTAAAACTTAGTTTGATTAGGGCATATGAGGCCTGAACTTGGCAAAAGAAGCAAGCAAGAGGCTAGACTAATCACAAATTAGCACGAATGAGTTTTAAGTGTTCAGGAATAATTAAAAAAAATTAATAAGTTATTTGAAGAATTTAATAGCATATGTCACTACTAATATATTTGTCTTATACTTTGGTTTTTAACCAATGAAAAATGGGTTTTTTCGTCGGTTTCTAAAACTAACTTATTATGTGGTAGAGTAAAAATTCATCGGTTTAAAAACGACCCAAATTTTTTCATTTTTCACCTATTTTAAAACCGTACCAAAAAAATATACTGGTTTAAAAATAGATCCAAAAATAAATAAATTTATAGGTTTAAAAACTGGTCCAAAAATTTAAAAATTCATTTTGATGTTATATTATAGCCTCCCATTTACAATCTTGAACATTTCCAGAAGACCTACAAAATGCAATATTCGGTCAAATGATCATCAAAGCTGTATTCACAAATAAATAGTTTTTTTTAGCAGTGTATAAATAAATAAAATATTCCTTTGATATATTATAATTTCAATATATATATATATATATATATATATATATATATATATATATATATATATATATTTACATTTAAGACTCATAACCTAACACTTAATTAACATAATAATGTGATTAACTTAACCAAAGTATGTAACGTAGTGTACTTAAAAAAATGAATGCATATTATTGTAGGAAGTTTTATCGAGTATCATATCATTAATTACTTGAAATGGTTAATTGATTATGTAAATAAAATAAAGAAAAATTTGATACCTATAACTCTTTTATACCAAATTTAGTGTGGTTGTGTTAGATCATATTAATGTAAATGTTGCATTTTATTATTTTTAATTTATTTTATTTATCAATTTTCATTAGCTTAAATAGTGTCGGTATAACCATATTTTGGTACTTAAAAACTTAATAATTCATTACTCGTGGATACGATAACTTTTATTTTTAAATTACTTATTAATTATACGTGATCATGTATATTTATTTGTGTTTAAATAATATCAAATTTTGGTACTATATGTGATTAATATTGTTACTAGGCGTTACTAATACTAATTTATGCATAAGAAATATAACAAACTATAAAAATACAAAAATACATTTATTTATTTATTTTATTTTACTATTAATTTTTAATTACTTATTTTTGTTTGTTTAATTTCCATAATTACTTTCCCATTTTTATAATAGCTTTTTTTTTTGTAAATTTTATTTGATTAGTTAGATTTAATTAATTTTTAATTTTTTTATCAATTTTATTTCTTATTACGTTTATTTATTTATTAAGTTTTATTTTCACACATAAGTGATGGACCATTTTGAGTATCAAATACTTATAAATGCAAAAGAATAAGAATGATGTATGAGGAGGCACCATACTTCATAGCGTATATTGAAAGTGTTAGTAATGTGAAGGATATTTTTATACATAAACATTCTCATCTTTTTATATTGAGATCCTATATAGTTACTTAATTCGTACAAAATCAATTGCATGTCTATATATGGAATGAAACGGAACAACACGTGTGATAAAATTTACACCAATCCAGAGCCATCGCACTTTTATTATCAAAATTCAGATTGAAGAGTCAATCTTATTACTCTTGGAGCTACGATCAAGAGGAAATACCTTCTACATGACCAACATATGCATCCAATTACTACAATCATCCACAACTACCCCAACAAGAGGAAGAGTCATCTAATAAAAATGATTTTAACTCTTGTATGGAGTTGATGCAAAGTTTCATAGACAAATGAAAACACGGGAACATGTGGATAGGATTGATCATGACATGGGAAACAATTCAATGATTTATCTTGCAACCTTACCCAATCCCAAGGTTTCGTACTTGATGATATAAAAAGCAATTTAATAATAGATGACAAAGAACTCAACTATAAAGATATGACATATTTAAGAGCTCAATTAGAAGGATATAATGTATTTAGGATAAGTATATGACATATTATAGAGCATGGAGGAGCACAATCATACGGTGGTGGAAGATGTGTCGATCATGCATAAGTGATAAGTAATTTAAGAATAAAGATTTTTGTATTCACGAGGATTGATAACAATGTATTCTCCTAATTACTAACTCTTTAGTAAATTAATTAACGTTATTAAATGAGATTTTAATTGTTTTTGAAGAAAATAACATAAAATAAAAAATAGGTTGCATAATAATTATTAGAGATATGATTATGGAACTATCTTCGCCACTATCTTATAATTTAATTAAATATGTTATGAATAAAAAATAATTTTTTAAATTTTAAATCACTTTCATAATAAAAATCATCTTGAATCTTAACTTTAGTTTTAAAAATCTATGTATGTTTAAAAATTCTTACCTTTTCTTATCGTGTATTAAATTAATGATACGATCATTAATTAATTTAAATCATGAACAACTAAAAGGTACGTTTAATAGATTTAATTCATTTATTGTATTTAGATTTATAAAGGTAATAAATAAACTAAACAAGATTAAAAATCATCGCTTAACTTTTAATGTAGGCATTCAACCCTACTTATGACAGAAACCACAATATATCATTTCAAATAAGAATATTAATGATTACGTACTAATATATTAGGCTAAGTATAAACATATTTGTGCAACAAACTAATTGTACACCTAATTTTTAACATACATAAGTTTTAACATTTAAACATAAAATTGAATACATCAATAATCAATAATTTAAAACTAAAGTTTATCGTGACATTAAATTAATCAAACCATAGTCTGGCACTTGAAATTATCCATAATCGCATTATAAGTTTAACTAGACATAGATTCTAAATGAATCAACATTATTTTCATGGAAACTATAAATAAGGGAAATAAGAAAAGACTTGTAAAAAAGTAGATGATGAAGCCAATGTAACCTCAATCTCTAATATTCAATCTTCTATTTAAAATCTCCTTCAAAAGTTGCCTTAGATGTGCTCCCTTAGAATTGCCTTTGATATCTCTTGTTCTTATTTCATTTATGTGTTTCTAATGACCCATAAAGTTGTTTTTATAGCGTATTTTTAAGCCTATTTTGATTAGGATTAGAATTAGAATTAGGTTGATCCAATGGCCATGATTAAAAGTTAGTGTTGAAAATTTTCTAGTTTTAAGTGCTAAATAGATGTCACGATCGATCTAACCTATATGATTTCCAACCCAAGAACACGATTGAAGCTTGAGCAATCTAATCCACTTGGATCGATCAATCCCTTTTTTGATCAATCTAACAAATCTTGCCTAGGGATTGGCATGGTTCGATCTGGTCTAAATTTTGGAAAATTTAGGCAAACAGAACCGAATTTTTCATATGTATCAGATTGGATCAAAAATAATTGTTCAAACCGGTCTAATCTAGTTATAATCGTTTAGAATATGAACAATGAATTATATTTTGAAAATATTTTATATTATCACCAATCAAGCAGTAGCTTATTGGTTTTTAGCATATTAACATCTTTTATCCTAGTTTGAGACATGGTTACTCCAACAACTTTGTTTGTTTATCTACTCTCAATTAAAACAATAAAAATAATTGATATTCCTAAGTGTTGAACTTGGAAACACCATATTAAATAGTAATGTGTAAGGTTTATAAGTATTAACGTTATTCATGAATAAAACGGTTAAGTGTAAACTAATTTCAGGCATATACTTATTTTATAACATGTTTAAAATTGAATTCATGCATATAGGAATATATTGTTGAAAGTTCTATTTAGTTACAAATCTAATTAACTTGAGAGGGTAAATAGATAATTAACAAAATTAAGACAAATTGAAATTTTCGCAATCACGTGTAAATAAAATAATGCGGAAATATAAATCAACATATGAGATTTTTAGGTGGAAACAACCTAGGTCACACTAATGGTTTAAGAGAAAAACTATTATTGCACCGAACCACCTAACAATTCACTATGAAAATAATGTTAAATTATCAGGCTAGAACTTAAACTATCCACCTAGGTAATTCCCCCAAGTAATCTACTTACAAGCCTCCACTTTCTTTCACAATCTCTACAAGAAAGGTGTTTGGATCATGACCAATGTTTCAACAACTTGAGTTACACAAGTGCTTAAACTCGTTCAACCAGTATCTAACACATTAGCACAATAACACAAGTGTAAATGTGTGTCCTACAACATATTTAATAATGAGTAACCCTAACTAGATGATTTGATAATATATTAGATAAATCGACATCAACTAACAACCTTAGAATAATCAGTTTAAGCATAATATCACAAATATTATAGGCTTGTTGATCGATCAAACACAACCATAAAATGTTTGATAAATTAACTAAATGAAAAAATCATACTTGAATAGTTTTTACAAAACAAGAGAGAGATTAAGATTAAGACATCTGGTTTGGTTAAATATCATATTTTGAAGTACTATGTCAAAACATTATTATTATTATTCTGTCCATAAAATCAACTAAACGAATTTTAAGGAACGAGAACAACATAGTAATAAATCAATGCAATTCGTGTTAAAAATATGTTTAATTTTGAAGCCTTGGCTGCTTGATGGATCTAACATATGCTCGATCGATCGATCCAATACTACAAGCAAAACATGCTTGATCGATCCAGTTCTTGTTAGATCTAGTGTAATAAATAATTAAATTTGAAAAGGTTAGATTTATCTAGGTACTTAATTGATGATATAGTGCTCAATAGATCGATTACTAATTACTCGAATGATCTAGTCAATTAAAAATTAATTTAGCACTTTTTTAAATGAGTAGATCAATTCTTGATCGATCTAGACATGTCTCGTACCATACAGTAGCCTAAATTCAAAATGTTCTTATATATCTAATATGAAATCTAACACGCATAAGAATAGAGATATACATGAGATATGTTCGTTGGAGCTCGATAGTTTCTTTGGATTGAAATAATCTTGAAAGATACACTTAGAAATTGAAATTACATTTGTATGTTTTATTCACGAATATCACAAATACTTGTTTAAATCTTATAATCTCCACCTTTGGCATATTCGTGTGGCAAAACCTTTCTCACTACATAATACTCATAGGAAAAAGAAAATTTTTACATAGTGGAACTTTCCTATGATCTCGTGAAACCATATTCGCTTGAATCTTGTAAGCTCATATATACATTGAAAAACAAAAGCATAAACAACCAGCCAACTTGTCCCAAAAGACTCATAATTCTTTAGTTTAGTGTATATAACAATAGAAAAAATAAAA
The DNA here is from genome assembly GCA_030763125.1 of Hippophae gyantsensis. Lineage (NCBI taxonomy): Eukaryota > Viridiplantae > Streptophyta > Magnoliopsida > Rosales > Elaeagnaceae > Hippophae > Hippophae gyantsensis. The sequence goes on from CM061038.1 coordinate 31,843,956, forward strand.
ATATTAATAAGAGTGAGTAATCATTATATAGAAATTAAAAATATAACTCCTTATATTTGTAATATTTTCAATGAATATTTTTCAAAGTTAAATTCTCAAAGTAGTTCTCCCTAAATTAGCTCTCCCTTTTTGTAGATTTTTCAATTAATATTCCAATTTTTCTTTCCCTTTTGATCATAAGAATAAACAATATAAGCATGAATTAATGACAACAGATTGAGCAAGCAAGCAATGTATTTAATGAATGAAAATGGGAGCACACATTCTGAAAAGATCAGAATAATCAAAATATAGAGCTAAAGACAATATGTTTCTTAAAATGAATAAACTTTTCCTAAATTCTATGACTCCTCTAAATAAATTAGAATAAAACAAAAATTTATAAAAATTGCTATATATAATTATAGATAATTTTTTTTGAATTGTGGTAGTAGACTTAGTTTAACATGATTATAGCAATATACACAAATGATGAAATTAATTTTATTTAAAATGTGACTATTGATAATATAAATATATGTAGACAAATGAGACAAATATACTAACACATATAGTGACATATCAATAGTCATTAAAAGTGATATAAATATCGATTAGTCTATTTATGATTAGTTACAAAGGATTTTAAAAAAAGGAATGTCATTTACTATAAAAAATTATAGTTGTATTTATACTTGCACAAAATAAAATTTACTTACCAAGAATGAATATTAAATTACTTTTTCTTTTATATTCCCTCTTGTTATTTATTATTTTTATTTTTTTAATTTTTGTACCAGAGAATTAGTTTTTTATTTTTCTTTTTGCATAACCATTTATGCCTCTTTGTTTTTGTGCATCCATTTTTTTGTATATGGCTATTTCTTTTATCATATTATTTTTCATTTGCAAATGAAATATGGACGAGCCAATATACCTAGTATGATGACTTTCATACTACTTGTGAGGTAGCCTGCTTCACTCACTGCGGTAGCTTTTGCATATCATAGTAGATAGCCTTCTCAAAACTATGTGTCTCTCTATAGAAACATTTTCAATAGTGAAAGATATAGTTCAACCATAATTTTTACAATCAAGGTTATCTCAAGTCCTAAAATCTCACATAATTAATTATAAACTTTAAGCATGATATACATGTGTGTCCAATGAGTGTGTGAGTAGGTTTATGTTAACATCGATCATTAGATGTGAAAAATATGTAAATGCATAAGTCAAAATATGTATTTGAATAATATATAGTCAATCAAAACAAATATGAATGGAGTATGTAATAATCATATCAATATTGACGTATGTATACTTCCCTCATTTTTTACTTTTTTTTAAACTAAAGAAACATCAATAAAAATAAAAATAAAAACAAAACAAAATGAACTAAATAAAGATGCTCACTTAGGATTAATTAAGCACTCAAACAAAAGTATCTAGATGAAGAAAAGATTGACTGTTAACTAAAAAAAGTCAATCTTTTTTAACCCAAATTTTCATGAATTTTGGTTTTACATCTTTGGGTTGAAAATCATCTTACTTAATTGTTATATATATTTTATTGGACTTACCTTTATATTTCATATTCATCTTAAATGAAGATATATCATGCATGGTAGGATGATAATAATTAGTTGTAGAATTGAATGCATTGAATTTCACTTGCCTCTTAAAACCAAAGACTTCATACTTCCTAGTAAAACTTTTGAACATGTTATTAGAATTTATATTCATCCTATAATACGATGAAACATGCATAAATGGATGATGTTTATAAGTCCTACTTTGTGAAACATGGAAAGAATTAATAAATTTAAAAGCATTCATAAAAAATATACACTTGGACCTAATATAATAATTCTACCACAATGATGACATAAAGGCACAAACTTAACAGTTTTATTAATTATAGGTGCAATAGTTCTTTTTTGCATAATTAATAATTGTAAGAGTGGAGTTAGAAGACCTTACAACAATAGTCTTTAATATTGAAGTTGTATTTGTAGCTTGTGAAGTAGAAGGGTTGAAGGGTCTTACAAACTTAGTTGTTTTTAAAGATGATAATTACATAGCTTAGCCTTCTTTTGTCTCCAAAAAATTTTCCATAGTCAAGAACTTTTTTCAAATTTTTAGCTCCAATGGTTAGCCTTTTATAGATTATTTAGATTGTTCAAGTTCATACACCAGATTTTGTTTTTCTTGTTCTAAGCCACTAAGACTCGAATTCAGATTATTAATACGCTAAGAAAATCAATTTTTTTTTCTTTTTCCAGTATCAAGGAATTTATTTCATAGGATTTTAGTTTTTTATTTAGTTTAGTTACTTCTACAATTGACCTATCTTTTTCTCTTTTTCATCTCACATAATCTATGAATACTTCTTCAATACTAGTGACATTAAATTTATGAGTAAAAATTCAATATCACTTTCCTCATCATCTAAATCAATGTCAGACTTACAAGAGTGTCCACTAGTAGTTGTAGTAAATCCTAAATAGTTGTTGTCATAGCATTTTGATTCAACTGGATTGTCGTTATTATTTTCAGAGTTAGTAAGTGTAGCATTGAAATCTCTTCTAGTTTTGTTCTTATTGTTTACATAATTAACTACAATATGACTAGTCCTATTGCATTCAAAACATTAAAGTCCAGTGAGTTAAGATTTCTTGCCATAAGAACTCACATATTTGAGTTCTCTCAGATTCTGATCATTTTGACAACTTGATTTTCCTTTGTTTCGAAGATTTCTTTTGTTGAGGATTTTGTTCAATCTTTTGGTTAAAAGTATCGGTTATTCATTATCAGTATCATTGTCTTCAATCATAGCAATTTTGAAAGCGAAAACTTTATTCTTTGGAGGTTTTCAAAAGCTCATCTCAAATGTTTGAAGTGGGTTAATAAGTTCCTCTATTTTGATGGTGTCCACACCTTGTTTTTATCAATGGCAGTGACCTTTGCATGAAAAAGATCTAGTAATAAGCAGCGCATCTTTTGAACTATCCTGAAATCATTAATTTTCTCTCCAAGATTGACAGAGGTATTAGTAACATCACATAATCTAATATAAAATTTAGAGAAAGTTTCACCTACTTTCATCCTAAGATTTTCCAATCGACTACCAAGCATGCAAAGTTTAGTTCATTTAACTAGCGTTATGCCCTCATGGACAACCTCTAAACTATCCTGAGCATGCTTAGAAATATTAATATTAGAAATATGATGAAACTTATAGGTCGATACGGCATTAAAAATAACATTAATACCTTTTTGATTTCAATTACTACCAATTTTAGCTTTAATGGTCCAATCTTTTCTACACTTAGGATAGACTATATTATCTTTAGAGATCGTAAATGGCTTCTAACCATAAAGCATAGAGTTTCATATATTCTCATTTATAGACGGAAAAAAAGATCTTATACAGGGCTTCCAATGTGGCTAATTAGATCCATCAAAGTAAGATTTAAGGGCTATAAAAAACCCTTTCTTAAATGGTCCATAACAAAGTCCTAGGCATACTAAGTATATCTAGTATGCTTTCATACCAAATGAAAGTTCTATTTAGTTATGAATCTAATTAGCTAGATGTGGTGAATAGATAATCAACGAAATTAAGACAAATTAAATTTTTTTGTAGATTGTCAAACATACAATCATGTGTAAATAAAATAATATATAAATATAAATCAACAAATGAGATTATTAAGTGGAAACAACCTACACCACACTAATGACCTAAGAAAAAAAACACTGGTCCACCAGACCACCTAACTATCCATTGTGAAAATAATGTTAAATTACAAGGCTATGACTCAAACTACCCACCAAGGTAATGACCCCAAGTAATCTACTTACAAGCCTCCACTTTCTATCATAGTCTCTACAAGAATGGTATTTGAATCCGGACCAACATTTTGAAAATTTGAGTCAAACAAGCAATCAAATCCGTTCAATAAGTATTTGAAATTTAAGCATAATAATATAAGTGTAAATGTATGTCCTATAGTAAATTCAATAATGAATAACTCTATTTAAATTATTTAATAATATATCAGATAAATTAAATCAACTATCAACCCTAGAACAATAAGTTTAAGTACAATATCACAAATATTGTAATCTTGTTAATCAATCAAATACATCCACAAAATATTTGATAAATTAACTAAATGAAAAATGACTACTTGAATAGATATTACAAAATAAGAGAGATTAAGACGAAGAGAATAATGCTCTTATGTGGTTGATAAGTTCGTGTGCCTTGTCTATTTAAATAGAATATTTTGAAGCACTCGATCAAAGCATTATCATTATTATATCCATAAAATTAGTTAAAAGAGTTTTAAAGAATAAGGATAATATAATAATAAATATATTCAACTCGAGTTAGAAATAGGTTTAAAAATTGAAACCCCAGCTTCTCGATCGATCTAACATAGACTCAATCAATCGAACACATATTTCGATCGATTGAATCCCTTATCGATCGATCCAATACTACGATCAAAACATACTCGATCGATCGAGTTAATTCACTATTGATATATTGTAATAAATAATTAATTTTGACTAGATTAGATCAATCTTGGTAATTAATCGATCACTACTAATTACTCGATCGATCTAATCAATTAAAAAAATTAATTCAGGACTTTTAAAAGTGAGTAGATTGATTCTTGATCGATCTACACACCTTGATCAATTGTGTAGTCTAAATTTAAAATATTATTTTTTGTCTAATATAAAATATAAAGTACATGAAAACAAAAATATACTTGATATATGTTCGTTGGAGCTCAATAGTTTCTTTGGTTTGAAATAATATTGAAAGACACACCTAAAAGCTAAAATTATATTTGTATGTTTTGTTCACGAATATCGCAAACACTCATATAAACCTTATAATTATGTAAATGTTGCTTGATCGATCAAGGCTAAGGTCAATTGATCGATGTTCTTAATCGATCATTTTCTATCTATGTGCTCTTGGGTTAAAATTGTTTTGGAGTAAATTGATCAAAGTTATGCTCGATCGATCGAGAATCTAGATCTACCATGTTTGATCTAGGTACACTAGGGTTGAATTTGATTTGAGAAGAACGATCAAAGTTATGTTTGATAAATTGAGATGTTGGATCGATCGATGATCAATCAGGTTGAATTTGGGCACTATTGTTAATGTTCAATCATTTTTGGATCAATTAATAAGAGTATCTATCTATCGACCTATTAGTTCGATTGATTGAGCATGTTTTAGATCGATTGAGCGCATAAATTTTCAGCTTAAAATCTCTTTGTTTAATCAAGCCAAATATGTGGATTACTATATTGCCCTTATTTAATATTGTTTTGTTAAATCTTTTATGAATAGAAAGGTCATTACCTTTTAACTTAGCATTAGGGTTTTAATTCTCCTATATAAACAATCTAATGCTCGTTGTTTTAATTACCATACATATTCTATTCATTTTTATCTTTTGTATTCTTTCTCAAAACGTTTTTAAATTGCATTATATTTCTTTAGGTATGCTCTTGATTTAATCTATCAAACATATTACGTGGTTATGTTTGATTTATTCATATACCTAATTACTTTTATAATATTATGCTTTTGATTTTCGTTCTAGGTTTGCTAGTTTATTTTTTATATCTTATTTATGTTCTCGAATCTTTTAATTATGCTTTTCATTGTTAAATATGCTCTAGCATGCACTTTGTACTTGTTCTATTTGTTCTAACTTTTCATGTGCTCATTGGACAGGTTCGATTCCTCATGGGACTCGAGAGATCAAAATGTTGATATGAATTCGTACACCTATCTTGTGGAGACTATGAAAAAAGTGATTGCTCGTGAGTAGATTACTTTGAGGGCTTTATCTATAAAAGATAGTCTAAGACCTTGCTTTATAATTTAACATTATTTTTCGTAATGATTTGTTTTTCATAGTGGATAGTTAGGTGGCCTGATGGACCAGTGGTTTTCCTCTTAGATTGTTTCACCTAAAATATCATGTGCCAAATTTATCTTTATTTTTGCTTTATGTTATGTATGAAGATATCCATAGGTAGGAACAATTACATGAAGGTCAATTGTTCTTTCGATTCAAATAGGTAATCAGAACTTAGATGAGGGGTGATAAGAACCAAGGGGATAGGACCTAGCTAATTTCAGATTATATAGCAAAGGGTTTCTCCACAAATCAATGGATATTACTCACCATTTTTCGAGGAAGAAAGACGCGTACAAGGAGACTGCTAATTCCTTGATAAGTCTAGCATAAATGACACCCTAACAAGTATGGATATTACTCACCACAAATGCTTGGATGCTAAACAACGCCACAAAGGTTGCCAATCCCTCTGATAAGTTGTAAAGAGGAGCAAAGAGCTAGAATGAGCTCTCAAATGATCTGAATATTCAAACTTCATTCAAAATTATATTTTACGGAGTGGTCAACTCTTAATAGGATACAAACCAACCCTAGCTCTACTTACATCATAGCCATGATCTCGTCCAAGGGTTGAAAATAAACAAGACTAAAAATCGAGAAAAGGTAGCAGAAAACATTGACCAAATCATGAAAAAAATGGGCGGTGACCACAAAAGTAATCCTATAAAATATAACATCTTAACCCTTGATTTCATCCAAGGGTTGAAAAAACTGCCCAAAATCAATCCAAATGGCACTCTACAATTGGAGCAAAATATGGAAGCGGTAGAACAAAAGAAACCCTACAAAATATTACATCTTAACCCTTGTTTCCATCTAAGGTGAAAATGAAGCTTGAAAAAAAGTCCAAATGACATGACAATGTGCCTAGTTTTACTTTGCCAATTTTTATGCTAATTTTCATCCTAGGATTGTCCCAAACCTTGCACTCCCAATTTAGGTCTCCTTGATTATGCATGACCTCTTGAATGAGCCCATTTTAAGCCTTTTCGAGTTGTGCCTTCCTAGACCTTGTTATTGGTCCACTTGGAATTTGTAGAGCTCGATGGTTCTCATCATTCCCCCTCTCTTCAATAGGATTCGTCCTCGAATCATCACTGCGCATAATCAAAAGGAGAAAAGATCAGAAACATTAAAAGAAGTACTAACATTATACTCACCAGGAAGATCAATTTTGTAGGCATTGTCATTGATTAGTTCAATCACTTGAAAGGGTCCATCTCCCAGAGGTTGCAACTTGGACCATCTTTTTCAGAAACCTTTCCTTCCTCATGCACCCAAACCCAATCACCAGGGCTCAAAAATGACTCTCGCCTCCCTTTGTTGGCTCTGTAAGCATAATCCTTATTCTGTTCTCAATTTGCTCATGAATGCATTCATGGAGCTTTTTTCACCGTTCGGCCTTCTTAGCACCATCTAAGTTAGTTTTCTACGAAATAGGAATAGGTAGTAAGTCCAAAGGAGTTACTGGATTGCAACCATAAACAACTTCGAATGGAGAATGATCTGTAGTTGAATGCACACTCCGGTTATAAGCAAATTCAACAAAAGGTAAACGATCCTCCCAATTTTTCAAATTCCTTTTTATTACCATACTAAGCAACGTGACCCAGTCCTATTGACTACCTCGGGTTGCCATGTTTGAGGGTGACAAGGAGTCGAAAACAAGAGTTTAGTGCCCATTTTAGCCCAAAGAGTTTTCCAAAAATAACTAAGGAATTTAACATCCCTATCAGACACAATGCTCTAGGAACTCCATGAAGGCTTCTAACAACCTCCCTAAAGAACAACTCTCGCTACATTAGTGGCATCGTCGGTTTTATGACATGCTATAAAGTGTGCCATTTTAGAAAACCTATCTACAACCACAAAAATGGAGTCTCTACCCTTCTTAGACCTAGGTAACCCTAAAAACAAAATCCATGGAAATATCTACCCAAGGTGTACTTGAGTACGGGCGAGGAGTATATAGTCCTTGTGGTAGGACACTTGGATTTCGCTTGCACAAATGATGCATCTAGAACATATTCTCCCTACATCCTTTCTTATTGTTGGCCAATAAAAATGCTCCGCAAAACATCTAAAGTCTTCTTAATTCCAAATGCCACAATTAATCCCCCACATGGGCCTAATTAACAACTCACGCATGGAACATTTGGGTATACACAATTGATTTTCTTTAAATAAATACCCATCTAATTTATAAAAAATTTCAAAAGAAGTTTTTTCACATGCATGGTAAATATGTGAAGAGAAGTCATCATCATTAGTATACATTTCCTTAACATATTCAAATCCTAGCAATCTAGCATTTAAAGTTGAGAGTAAGGCATACCTCCATGATAAAGCATCGGCTACAAACATTCTCCTTACCTCTTATATTGAACAATATAAGGAAAAGTCTCAATGAATTCCATCCATCTAGCATGCCTCCTATTCAATTTACCTTGACGTTTCGGATGTTTTAGAGATTCATGATCGGTATGGATGACAAATTCTATTGGCAAAAAGGTAATGTTGCCATGCTCGGAGGTCCTAACCAAGGCATATAGTTCCTTGTCATACGTTGGATAATTAAGGGCTGCTCCAATGAAGTTTCTCGCTGAAATAGCGATGGTCGCCATTCTGCATCAAAACGTCTCCTATACCTATTCTGATGCATCACTAACTTGAAGGTTTTAGTAAAATCGGGTAAAGATAAAACAGTGCGTAACACAAATTATCCTTGATGCTTTAAAGGCTCTCTCCACGATTCTCGCCCCATTTGAAACCAACGGACTTTTTAATGACCTCGGTTAGAGGTGCGGCTAGTGTACTAAAATCTTTGACAAACCTTCGATAAAAACTAGCTAAGCGTGAAAACTTCTAACCTCGATTCTGATTTGGGGTGTGGGCCATTCTCGAATAGCCTTAACCTTTTCCTCATCTACTTCTACCCCTTAGAACTAACAACAAAACCAAGAAAAACTAACTTGTCCATGCAAAAAACACACTTTTTCGGGTTCGCCACAATTGCTCTTTTCTCAAAATTTCAAGCACATACCTAAGATGTAAGACATGCTCTTCAAGATTTTCGTAAATGAGAATATCATCAAAATAGACAACAACAAATTTTCCAATAAATGCATGCGAGAACATGATTCATAAGCCTCATAAAAGTGCTAGGTGCATTTGTTAGACCAAAGGGCATGACTAACCACTCATACAATCCATGTTTAGTTTTAAAAGCGGTTTTCCATTCATCACCCTCTCTCATCCTAATTTGATGGTATCCACTTCTCAAAATCAATTTTTGAAAAAATGCAAGAACCGTACAACTCATCTAACATGTCATCTAGTCTAGGGATAGGATGTCGATATTTTACCATAATGTTGTTGATGGCGGCAATCAACACATCTGCTTGATCCATCCTTCTCGGGAGCAGTAGCCGCAGGGAACAACACATGGACTCGGGCTCTCCACAACTTGACCTTTGATCAAGTACTCTTCAACTTGTCTTTTGAAACTCCTTAGTTTCTTCGGGGTTGGTCCTATAGGCAGGTCGGTTTGGAAGAGAAGCCCGGTATAAAGTCAATTTGATGCTCAATCCTAATTGGTGGCACCCCATTTGGAATCTCTTCGGGGAACACGTCTTCAAATTCGCAAAAGAGAAATAGTGGTACTAAGCGAAAGCGGTTAAGATCATTAATAGAAAAATTTGCCTCCTTGTACAAAAGTACAAGTATGAGAACATTTTGAATAAAAGCTCTCTTGACCTCACTTGCTTTAGCATAAAAATTCACATTTTTTTTCTCTAGTATTTTTCCCCTTTCCTCTCCTTTTTCTTCACTCTTTTTTTTCTTTCACTCTTTTTTCTTTTTTCATTCTTCTCTTTTGTTCTTTTTCCTTAACCATCCTCAATGATCTTCAAAGACTTGCTTGGGTGAAAAGGGGTACAAGTGTGATGTTTCTACCATTCTTCACAAACGAATACTTGTTTCTATATCAAGTCATGTGTAACCCTCTATCAAATTGCCAGGTCTACCTAGCAAGATGTGTCCGGCTTGCGTAATGGGTACCATCGCATCATCCTCGTCCTTGTACTTTCCAATGGAGAAGCTCACTAATACTTGCTTATTAACCTTCGCTTCCCCAGCTTATCATTTAACCATTGCAACTTGTAAGGCTTAGGGTGTTCAAATGTTGTCAACCCTAATTTCTCAACTAAGGTAGTACTAGCCACATTGGTGCAACTTCCCCCATCTATGATAACACTACACACTTTGTTACTCACATGACACCTTGTGTGAAATATGTTATCTCTTTGTTGTTCAAGGACATCCTCCTTGACTTGAGTGCTCAAAGATCGCCTTATTACAAGTGCTTCCCCATCCATAGGTCCTATCTCCTCTTCACTAGCTTCCCCTGCATATGGTATCTCATCTTCTTCACTTTCATTATCGGTTCCAACCTCACCACTCGCTAAGGTGATCATTGCCTTCTTGTTGGGACATTGAGAGGCTATATGACCATTACCAAGACACCGAAAACACCTTAAGTCACGATTACGAATTGGGGTGTCAATTTTACCTTTGTCCTTGCTACCCCCCATCTCTTTGGCTTTGTAAGGCTCAAATCTTGGTTTGGATGTAGCAATTTCATCTTTTTTTTCATTGGACTTCCAAGGACTAGTAAGGTTTGGTTTTTGAGTAATGGGACTAGACCTTAATGGTTGGGATCGAAAACTCCGCTTAACTTTAATTGCCTTTCCACCTTGATTGCCATGTGGACCATGTCCTCCATCCTCCACATAATGATGAAGTTCCACAATGTTGGCAATGTATCAGGATTCAACCCACTAAGAAATCTAGCCATGGTTGCCTCTCTATCTTCCTCGACATTAGCTCTTGCCATAGCTTCCATTTCCTTGTAGTACTTATCAACACATTTATATCCTTGAGTCAATCTTTGTAAGCGTTGGTGTAACTCTCTAGTAGTAGTAGGCACAAACCTCTTTCTCATGATAGCCTTCATGTCCTCCCAATTATCTATGGGCCTTTCACGGTTTCTCCTCCTACTAATGACCAATTGATCCATGAATTCAATGCGTAGTCGAAAACTCAATTCTGACAAGTTTTACTTTTTCTCCGTGTAGAGTAGTTGTGACATTCAAAAATATGCTCCACTTTCTTCTCCCAACTCCAAATACAACTCGGGTCATTCTTTCCTTGGAATTGTGGTATCTTCATTTTTATACCACTTAGATCTCTATCAAGCTCCATCTTGAGCTACAGGTAGGGGTCTCGCACATACCTCCTCTACCATTTCTTCCTCCTTATTCCCATTTCTTCCTCCTACTAGGCATTCTTCCCCTTCTTCCTCCAATTCTTCTTCCCAATCTTCTTCCTCTATATCATCCCCAACATGTGCTTGCCTATTAACCCTCCTAACATTGGGTGGAGGTGTTTCTCGTTACCAAAACTGCTAGAATTTTCTTGCCTTTCCAATCTTTCATTCATATCAACCACCAAGTTGTTCATCCTCTCAAAAGATTGTTGCAGCGCCCTCATCATGAACATCATATCCGGTCTTCCTTGGGACTCTTGTTTGACATTTTTTTCAATTCTACACAACAATAGGTTAGTGTAATAAAAATAGAACTAATATAAATTCACACAATACCTCACGTGTTTAGCACTGGATTGATCAGTCAAACCTCTTAGTTCCTAATCAGCAACCAAATCCAGGGATTCCAACCAATTTGTAGAATTATCAAACACCAAAAAAAAAAAAAAAGCAGTTCACAATATCCCACTTGTTAAAGCACAAAGGAAACTAACTCAAAGTGTTTAGAGTAGTAAGCCGCAAAGAAAAAAACAATAGAACAACACTATTGGAAATGACAACAATTTCCCAAAAGGAACTAATCACACAATGGAAGATTTATAATCAAAGTGTAAAATCCTTGAAGCTATGACTTCTAATACTCCATAGAAATTAGCAAATGCAACTTGGCCTCTCTTTTTCTGTTTTTTTTGAATTAATTGGCCACTCTTTTACGTTTTTTTTTCTCTTCTTTTGGAACAATTATGCTAATAACTCAAGAGTAAATCAATACAATACTTTCAATATGAGTTTAAGGAATTTTTTAAGATTGGTAAATAGCACATAGATTACAACACAAAGGGAAAATTAAATTTACGTAGGAACTACCACAGAAAATACTAGAAAACAACCAAAAGCTGTAGAATATATCGTATATTGCGAAATTAGCAAGGAAAAATGCGAGAATAGATTCAAAAATAGCGAGAATTTGCAAGGAAAGCTACTTGAATATGAAAGGAAAATTCAAAAGCAGTAGGATCACATAGGTTACTACTAAAAAACTTTGGACACAATAGAATTTGAAAGGAAAATGCGAAAAAAACGTGGAAACAAAAGAAGAGCAATATTTTAGGGAATGGAGAATAAATTTCAAGAAGAACAATGAGAATGATACTTTTTTTTCGTTTTTTTTTATGTATCGAGAAATACAACAAGAACACAAAGAACAAGAACACAAGAACAAGAACAAATATAAAGGATAGGAATATGAAAATTAGCACCAAAAGCTACGACCAAATGATAAGAATCCAGGGGATAGGACCTAGCTAATTTAGGATTATATAGCAAAGGGTTTCTCCACGAATCAATGGATATTACTCACCATTTTTCGAGAAGAAAAGACGCCTGAGTGCTAATTCCTTTGATAAGTCTAGCATAAATGACACTCTCAACAAGTATGGATATTACTCACCACAAATGCTTGGATGCTAAACAACGCCCAAAGGTTGCCAATCCGCGATAAGTTGCTTAAAGAGGAACAAAGAGCTAGAATGAGCTCTCAAATGATCTGAATATTCAAACTTCATTCAAAATTATATTTCTAGTACTGTCTTAATAGGATACAAACCAACCACTAGCTCTACTACATCATAGCCACTTGATCTCGTCAAGGGTTGAAAATAAACCTGACTAAAATCAGAAAAGGTAGCGAGAAAACATTGACCAAATCATGAAAAAATGGGGCGGTGACCACAAAAGTAATCCCTATAAAATATAACATCTTAACCCTTGATTTCATCCAAGGGTTGAAAAAGAAAACTGCCCAAAATCAATCCAAATGGCACTCTAAAATTGGAGCAAAATATGGAAGCGGTGAGAACAAAAGAAACCACTACAAAATATTACATCTTAACCCTTGTTTCCATCTAAGTTTGAAAATGAAGAGCCGAAAAAAAAAGTCCAAATGGCACAACAATGTGCCTAGTTTTACTTTGCCAATTTTGCGCTAATTTTCATCCTAGGATTGTCCCAATCCTTGCACTCCCAATTTAGGTCCCCTTGATTATGCATGACCTCTTGAATGAGCCCATTTTAAGCCTTTTCGAGTTGTGCCTTCCTAGACCTTGTTATTGGTCCACTTGGAATTTGTAGAGCTCGATGGTTCTCATCATTTGAATATGATAACTTATTGAATCTTTTCATAAGCTCTATAGCAATTAGGCTAAGTCGGCCTCATAAACATGAATTAAGAAAATAACATAGCAAAAGTACAAAACAATATGCTCAATTTAACACACAACAAAAACAACCAACAGTAAGGAAGAACAAATTGTGATAAACACACTAATGATGGTATGCCTCATAGGCTTTTTTCCGGGCTAGTAGCATGCATGAACATAGCAAACATCACACAGTATACAAAACAATCATACATACTGAAAAAAGTTATAAAATATTTTCAATCACTTTAAGACCTCATATGTGAGAAGATATTAGGTAAATATTCGATGATTGTACTCTCACAGCAAGTGACCAAACAAAATATAACTTATCAAGAGAAAGAGTCCAACATCTGATACACAACTAGAGTAAGAAGAAACTAACTCCTTGGAGATTCATACCAAATTCACATGCATAAAAAGATAAGAACAATATAAATTCATCAGGAAACAGATAAATTAATTTAACATTACAAAAGCAATAAATAGGAAGCTATAGACATACTACAAGTAAAGAAAAAAAGAACGCAACTACATAAAACATTAAATAACCTTTCTAATCAGCGTGTAGATCTAGTATGTTTGCATATACAAGATAGAAACTCTGATTATACTAACACAACAATCTAATTATGCATAATAACAATGAAGGAGTCGAAGAACCAATATACAATTAGATTAAGGAGATATTAATTCCTTAAGGACTCGACCTAAACAAGAATATAACATAAAGATAAACACTTAATTAATAATCATAGCAATAGTACAAATAAATACAAACATGTAGTAAATAAGTGGTAGATATATTTTTAATAATCAAAAAGCAAGAAATAAATATTAAAGGCTTTCTAATTAGAGTTTAAACCTCAATATGTAGAAATAGATACAATTAAAACTCTGATTATACTAGCCAAACAATAGAGTATTATATATATATATATATACATACACAAAATCCCTATTTATGTGGTAACATCTTTAAGGTGGCAACAAAAAATCTACTAAGTAATAAAATAATTACAACCATGATAGATATAAAACCCGATTACCTTTATAGTTGGGCCTTTTGTCTAAACTGCCTATTATCGCCCTGGCTTGCTACCTCTGCAATAACCTAGTATGACATAAAACTAGGCTATCCTCTAAAGCCAACACCACTTGATATGATGTGATTAGTAACCTAGATCAGTAATGTGAAGTAAAGCCAACATCATTTTCAACCATGAATAACAAATTGTATATGTGAGACACACAGTCAATCACATACCACACATAGTCGATTATTTGAGAACATTGATATGTGAACTCAATCAATTCAACCTAACTTACTCCGACAATGTAGATCTCACATAAGAAAAACCTTAAGATGGAAGAAAATTAAACATTTTCATAATTTTATGCTTTACTTTGCGATATTGTTAACACCTATTCAAATCTTGGATAAAAAATTCACAAATTTAAGTTAATTTAGAAGATTCTGTACTTATTACTAGACTACTTCCATAAGAAGGTCACTGCAACCAACGAAAACAAAGATATAAACATCATTAAAATTGATGAACTTATTTGGTTCACTTCAAACTTTTGAATTAAGCTTTCAAATACTTATAAAGAATAAGATTGTTGTTTTCAAAAACACCATGATGATGGTGAGAATGAGAATAATAAGAGTGATAATCTTTGCCAAAAAGCTCAAAAAAATCTTCAACCGAAAATACTTTCAAAATAAGAGGTAATCAAATCTTACAAAGGATCATAAAGCAAGAGAATTCAAATTTATGACTTTTGAAGGCAAGAAAATTAAACCCAATGGAACACAATGTTTTGAATGTAATGGGTTTGATAATTTTTACAACTGAGTGTGCTATTAAAAAGAAAAAAATTGGAAAACTTTCTCAAAAAATGACCATTATAATACTAGGGACTTAGAAAATGATGACACCAATTATCACAAAAAGAAAAATACAACGTCAGGTATTAATAGTTGTAATATTGATATATTAACAACGTTTACAAAGTGCATGTTGTAAATGTATGAACATTTACAACGTTAATTTAAATTACTTGAGTAAAAAAAAAACAAAAACAACAATTTATTTTGTTTTTGGCGTCCCGTTGGTTTTTACTTTGGCTTTATTAATGATAGGTCCCTATTTCGAATCCCAACATACGAAAATAATTAAAGCTTTAAACTTTCATTTTCTTTGCCCGCGAAGATTTTTGGACTATCGCTAGTGTCGTGCCTTTTTTTTTTCTCGTTTCTCTCGTTTACCCTAAGGCTCTTTACTTTACTCATAAAAGACATCTAGGGTATTGTGAATTGAAGAGGTGCAATACTTTTGATGCGACAGGTGAGAAACAAATCCTAAATAAATAAAGGGGAAAACCGACAATGGGTATTAATTTGTATTTGTTTTGCAGATTGGTTTTTGGAGTGGAAACAACAATGAGATATATTCAATGGAATTGATTTTTTCTAAGAGGTATTATGAATCTTGATAAGTTTTGTTTGGATTAGAGTACATGAGCATGATTACTGGGAAAATTTGATTATTCCATAAAGATTATTGATTTAAATTATCATATTTGTGATTGTTTTAAAATTGGTAGTTTTTTTTTTCTCTCTATAAAGTGGGTACCACTGCTGAAAGATATTTACAGTAGATATAGTTTATTTTTGTATTGTATTTGATAAGATGATTTAATTTTGTTTTCACTTTACCCTTAACGAAGCTTGTCAATCTTCTATTTTTTCTTTGTTCTTCAAAGGGCATGCATGTCTGCATAAGAGTACCTTTCTATGGCAGAATATTGCTCTTGTACAGTTGTACATCTATTCTCTATGTTCTTTGTACCTTTGTGTGTCCATGTGATAGGAAGTTGACGAATTAAGAGAGGTTTTCTGAATAGTTTTGAATAGTTGTATCACTGAGTAAGAGCAGAAAACAAAAAAATGACATTACATGGAGATACGTGAGCTAAAATAATTCATTTAATTCTTTTAAATTTAAAAATTCAATTCAAAAGATTTATAGATTAATTGGATTTGGATAAAAAATTATAAGGATAGATAGATTTTATAATCTAATTGTATTATTATTAAATTATAAATAAATAAATATTTTATTTTATAGTATATTATATTTAAATATTATGTATATAATAATTATATTATATTATTATTTTAAATTAAAAAATAAATATAAATATTTATTATAATTTTATAATTATACAAATATATTTTTTATATTTTTGATTTTTTAGTTGTAATTATAAATAAAAATATTTGTTATAAAAATATAAATTTAAAATTTAAATTTGTGTATTTTGTGTTTTATATATAACAATAATTTATAAATAAATTTTAATATTAATATGTCTTTATTCGAATTAATTATATCATTATATTAAATTTGAATTGTAAATCTTTAAATTTATTTAAATCTGATCGAAATTGTGATAAATAGAAAGATACAATACTCACGTCAAAGAGATTACCAATAAATATATGAAGGGTAATTGGGCCCAAACTAGTGTACCACTAAGTAGGGCGTATGTTGTTATTTGTTACAAAAGGGAATCTTACTGTTAACATTTACCGTCAGTTCAAAAAAGGGGTCTTTACATTAGGTACCTTTAGCCTTCAGCATAAGTCATTGTTGAACATTGTTCTCAGTATCATGTTGTCTTAAAGATCATCCTAAATCTATTTAACTCTTTAAAATTTGTCCTTTGTACAAATCATCTGACTTCAATTTTTTTCTAATCTTTTGTATGTGGTCCAAGTTGGAAATCAACAACCCAACATTTATATGAACCATAATTAATGTTCTGTGACAATAGAACCTGGAAAAGGTAGCTAGCCAATTAAGTTATTTTTCTTAGATATTTTTTTTAGTAAAGGTAGTCAATTTCATAGATTTCAATTAATTTAGTTCAATTGAATTTAGTTGATTTGAATTAATTTTTAAGAGTGCTATTCATGATTGACTTTTTCCTACACGAATTTATGTTATTTTCTTTTGTATGGTGACTCCTTTATTTTAATATAATGTTCAGTTTGCTTTGTCATATATATATATATATATATTTCATTCAATTATAATATTGAAATGAAGATCTTAATGTAAGTGTTTGATTTATTTACAGCCATATTTTGACCTTTGATCAACAGACTACAAGATGTCTAGTAGAAAGGTAAGGAATTCATAATCACTTTACTTTCTATTTTTTTTTCTTCAATTTATGACCAAGTTAATTTTATAACCTGTCTTTCATTTATTATAATATGTGAAGTCCCTCAAGAAAATTAGGAGTAAGCAAAATAAAACCAATATGGGTGAAAACCAGCTTAATAGTGAATATGTATCATCAAGGGAAAATTCACATTCAAAAACAACTCAAACTACCGAAAAGGAAAGACATAACGCATTGCATGGAAAAGTAAATTGAAATTAAAATACTATATTACTTCTCTTATGTATGTTTTAACTTCAGTTTGCATTATATTATCGCATTTTTTTAGTCATGAAGATAAAAAGATTACCTTTAATATTTTTATTATATTTCAATAAAATTTAAATATGAAATTGTTACATGTTGAATTGATTATTATTTTTTTGAATCTCTAGAATGATTGCCTCCTAATTTTAAGTTTTTATTTTTACACTTCATGATCGTTTCACTTTTCATGGGAAGAATGTCACTAATATTGATAAAAGATCGCATAGAAATGAAGAAATTGACTTATCAAGTGAAAGTTGCCACTCTCTAACTAGATCTGCAACTCAAAAGGAGAGAGGCCAAACTTATCAAATACAAGTTCAATCAAGAAAAGGAAAGGTGGTCCTACGAAAATGGGATTAAAGTATGTAGGACTTATCAAGTGAAAGTTGCCACTCTCTAACTAGATCTGCAACTCAAAAGGAGAGGCCAAACTTATCAAATCCAAGTTCAATCAAGAAAAGGAAAGGTGGTCCTACGAAAATGGGAGTAAAGTATGTAGGACCGCCTAAACCTATGCAAGTTGAGTTTAATGAAAGGGGACAAGCAATCGGTGTAAGTTTAGCCAAACTTGCATCTAATGATTCAGTTATTACAGGAGAGCATGTTCTTATTGTAATTTCAAATTGGGGCAACGTGTCTGATGAAAAGAAAAATGAAATTTGGGAATTGGTGATGGTAATATATATTTTCCAATATTTTACTATGCATTTATCTTGATGATAATAAATTTGTATTGTGATATTCATAAATTCCCTATCTAATTAATACAATAATGTAGCAAAAGTTTCCTATGGATGACTCTCATAAAGAATGGATTATTGGAAAGATGGCAGCAAGTTGGAGACAACACAAGTCCAAGATAACAACATCCATTATGAAAGCTAATAAAAGTAAAAATAGATTTCGTTTATTCGCAAAAATTAGGCATCAAATGTAATACTTGATGACGATTGGGTTGCATTCATAAAATTGAGAATTTCTCCTCAGTTTGATGTGAGTTAATTCGTCAATTTTTTGAAGTAATAATATTTAAAGGTTGCAAGTAAATGTGAGTATAATTAAATTTGTTTTGTAGGCAAAAAGCAAGAAGTTCAGTGCAATGAGAAAAAAAACAAAATCTTCCACATACTATGACTGGGAATGCTATGCTCGCTTAGAGCATGAAATGGTATGTATTTATGGAAATTGGATTTAAGGAATGACTGATATGCTTCTTACAATTTATTCCCTATTCTACAGAAAATAGAAAGTTCTGAATGAAGAGAAATTAATTACTAGAGTTGATGTTTGGACCTGAGGTCATCTTAAAAAGAATGGTGAACCAGGCAATGAAGTTATTGGCCAAAAATTGATCATACTTTCTTTTACCAATATAACTTAAATTAAGTACTATAATGTCTAGTGGCTGTCATCTCAGTTATATGAATTTGTATATATCATGAAGAAATCACAAGGTTGACTCAATCAACTACTAATCCACTTCCCAATAATATAAAAGAAATGCAAAGTGTTAAGAAAAGAGCGTCAAGGATGTGTTTAGGGACTAGGATTTGGTGTTACACCAACCCAACTAGCTGCTCAGAGTTTATACAACCAGAAAATGAAAGAACTTGAAGAGAAATTTGAAGGTAAAATGAAGAAGTTTGAAGAAATGTTTGAAGGCAGTGACTTCTAAGTTTAATCATTCTGAGCAGGTTGGGTTTTAAATAAATTACTTTAATGTTTACTAGAAATTTTCTTGTGATTCTTTTAATTTTTTAATTTCTTTTTATAGATCAAAAAGAATGTGTATGATAATCTATCTGTTGTACGTACCAATGCTTCTGATGTATATTAACTTTTATCATTTTGTTTTTTGTTTTACTAAAGATTTGTTAGTGAACTAATCATGACTTGATTCTTTTAAAGCTTCAAGAGGTTAGTGGCACAATGGAAGACAATCAGCCAAATGAAAATGCAAGATGCCAATTTTTGCATTGGCACAACTTTGACGTAGAAGTGGTGGAAGAGGGAAGAATTGCATCCATTGATCGAAAAAATACAGTGCATCGCATGCCCCTAGGAAGAGACTGTTAGAAAGTGTGGGTTGAGATATAATTCATTCTAATGTCAACTTGTTCAGAACCACAAGTGAATTTTGAATTCTTGGTAATGCTATGGGAAGCACCATTCCTTGGCCTAAAAGTTGCATCAAGATAATTGATTAAAGGTAATTCATATCCCTAACTTATGTATATCTATGAACAAATTCATTGTTTTATGCATTATATTTGGTTTTTGCTATTGATTATTATCTTTTATAATCATTACATGTTGGCTGAATAAGTTTAATGGGTTTTTTTAATTGCTAAAGTAGTCTATCTATTGTCTTAAATAATTGAAGCAGAAAATATACAATTTTTTTTGGAAGTTGTGTATATGCTGGTGATGTGCATAGTTAGCTCTTAAAATTTCTGAGGAATCAATAAAGGGTAAAGAAAATCACTGGTGCCACCATTAAGAAGGGAAACTTGCTTTTGTTTTTAGAAACATCTTCTATGTTACTGATGTGAGAAGGTGAATTTGATATTTTACATTCCCTATACATTAATGAGTTAATTAGTAATGAAGGAAACATGTCCAAGCTGTCTCTATATTGATTTTTTTGCTTTAATTTTTTTTTCTCCAGAAACTTTCATATGCTTTCGAGTTAAAATATATTTTGCTTTTGCCTATCTGTAGAAGATATTTCTATCTTATAGTACATTTTTCTTTGTTCCCTAGGTCATGAAGTCAGTAAACAAAGCTACAAGAGCATCATTTATCAAAGGACTTGGACTAGTGTTGCCTGAACTTGGAAATATTGATGTGAAGTTGAAATATACTTTGTCCTAGGTCTGCTTGTAATTGGTGATTAACTTATCACATTAAACATTCAGAATCTCAAATATTTTGTATAAACTTATTTACATTAACAAACATCTTGAAATATCATTAATATATAGATAAATTTTCTAGTCTTGATATTGCTTTGAGGTCACAAGTTTTGTTCAAAATAATGGTAATTGTAATGGTAAAGTATCATGTAACCTTGCATGGATGAGAAAGTTACATGGTATAAAAAAATGGAGATATAACAACGATCATACTTTGTTGTAGAAATCCAAAACTACAACATTCATCTTATGTTGTAATATTAAAAATGACAACACAATTTGTTTGTTGTAGAATTTCTAAACAACGAGAGTTGCTAGTTGTAGATAAAACACAACGTTTGAATCTTGTTTTCAAAGTTAACCTAAACTTCATTACCACCAGTTTTACAAAGTTCCTCTTTAAATTAGACAACGGGTAATGGACCTTGTGATAGGTTCAACACTTGTGACAACTTCATAAAAGACAACAGTTGATGTACACTCCAACGAGTCTAACATTAGGTTAGATAATAAGTGAAATAATTTTGAATTTCTTTTTACTAAATTTAATGTTAACTTTGAGGAATTTTTTCTAAACTTCGTGGATTATAAGAAGAAAAAAGATAGATTATTGGTAGATGTAACCTAATTAAGTGATAGATTCAAATCCTATGAACTTAATTCCTCCGTCATAGAAAAAAAATTGAATTGTATGAACTTGTTATTTTGAATTCAAGTTAGTATAAGAACTTGAACAATTAAAAGAAGCTACGAAGAGGTTGCCAATTGGAGCTGTCAGATTAAATAAAATTCTTGATTATGAAAGGTTTTTTGGAGACAAGGGAGTATTAGGCCATGTAGATGAACATTTTACACCATCATCTTTAAAAACAATTTAGTTTGTAAAATCTTTTAACCCTTCAGGTGTTATACATACCATATACACCCACTTTTAAATTTATACCTATATGTCATAATTGTAGTAAAAAAAGACATTAGATTTAGGTATAGATTCTTGTTTGTTTCTAACTTTTCTTTATCATGACATGCATGCAATAATCATGCCTACATACACAAGCCTTACCCCTTTAGAAATAAATAAATGAATTCTAGCACAATGAAAAATCTTCCAAAGAAGTACGAGATTAAAGTTGAGCCTTAACCTAAAGACAAAGTGAGCAATTTAGTAGGATTGCATCTCTTTTTTTGTATTTTTATTATTGTTTAAAAAAATTAAAAAAAGAGTAGTATTTTTTATTCAACAATAAAATTACCTTAAAAGCTACCTACATTTACAAATTTTTTAATGACTTGTGTTATTTTGTTTGACTTTTAATTGTATACGTTTTTTACTTACTCATATATATATATATATATATATATATATATATATTCACATGTGACGATTGATGTTTATAAAAACTTGTTCACACACCCACTGAACATATATGTGTGTTACTCTTGAAATTTATGATTATTTTTGTAGATTTTAGGACTTGAACTAACTTTGACTGCAAAATTGTTTTAAGTTCTATATTTCACTTTTTAGAATTTTACTATAAAGATACACTTAGTATTGGGGGGTTGCCTATTATGATGTGTGTAGTTATCGCAGTGAGTATAGTGGGTTTATTTATAATTTGTGTGAAAGTCATCATATTAAATTTATGGCTTGTGCATGTATCTTTTTTCTAAAAAAGAAAAACAAAGAAAAAGTAATTAGCATGCACAAAAAGAAAGTGTCAAAAGAGGTGAAAAATAAATAAATAAATATGTACCTCATTTATAAACTAAAAAATGAAATAAAAATATTAAGTTTTTATCTTGGTAGAAAATTTTTTATTTTGCTCAATTAAAGATTTAATTGTAGTTTTACATGATAAATGATATTTCTTCTTTTGAGTCATTCATGATTGATCATAAATACATTGTTTGTCGTACTAATGAAGTTCAAACATGTATTATATTTTAAGTGATTGTTAATAAATGGATAGCCAAATTTGAACAAGAATTATTTTCAATAAGTTGTGTGTTTTATTATAATTAAATAATTCTACTTACCTTATTAAAAATAAAAAAAAATCAATTTTTATAATTTTTTGTTTTATTTATTTTTTTATTGGGGAGTTATTGGACTTAGGAGAGTTACTTTTAATTTAGTTGAACACATGTTTGATTGTTCATACTGAATAATTATGCTTTAAAGTTAAATTATCTCTTCATGTGATAAAAAGAAGGAAAAATAATTAATAATGTGAGAGATGTTACACAATGGAAGAGAACATTTAATATTTAATGTTATGTTTATTAGTACTCACCGAACTAATAAATAATGAGGCTCTCAAGCTAAGTTGTTATGCCTATTTGTTTTTGTTTTTCAATATATATGATCATGTTGAAATTCTAGCGAAGAAGGTATCATCGGATCATAGGATAGTTCTACTATTGAAATTAAGGAATTACATGAAATATTATTTTCCTATGAGTGTCACTAGCGAGAGAGAGGTTTTATCGTATGAATATTTCAATGAGAAAGTTTGTAAGGTTTATAAGTATTGACGTTATTCATAAACAAAACGAATAAGTGTGTACTAGTTTTTAGGTGCATTATCATGTCTGTTATTAAAAGCCAAAGAAACATCTAAACTTCAAATTTATGTGTTTTATGTATGCACTTATTTCCTAACACATTTAAAATTGAATTCATGCATATATGAATATATTGTGTAAATGATGCTTGATTAATCGAGGCTTAGGTTGATCGATTGAAGCTCTTAATCAATCGAGGATAGATCATGTTCGATCTATATGTTCTTGGGTTGATATTGTTTGGGAATAGGTCGATTGAATTTATGCTTGTTTGATTGAGAGTCTTGATCAATCAATGATCGATCATGTTTGATCTAGGTGCTTTTGGGTTGAATTTGACTGTAGTAAATCAATTGATCGAAATGTTGGATCGATCAATCATTGATCACGTTGAATCTATCCACTCTCAAAATAATGTTCAATCATTGATGGATTGATCAAAGAGGATAACTTTTCAACTTAAAATCTTTTTGTTTGCTCAAGTTAAATATATGGATTGCCATATTTTTCTTATTTAATATTGCTTTATTAAATCTTTTATGAATAGAAAGATCATTAGCTTTTAACCTAGCATTAGGGTTTTAATTCGTACCTAATGCTTATTGTTTTAATTATTGCACTTATTTTATTCATCTTGCATCCTTTGTTCTCTTTATATTAAAACGTTTTTTTTAAAATACATCATATATCTTTAGGCATATTCTTGATTCGATTTGTCAAATATTTTGTGTGGTTATTTTGATAAATTCATATGCCTAATTGCTTTTATGATACATAGCTTTTGATTTTCATTCTTACTAGTTGATTTGGTTTATCAAATTTATGTTAATGAATCTTCTAGTTAAGGTTTTTGATTGTTAAATTTACTCTAGAATATATTTTATATTTGTACTATTTGTGCTAACTTTTTAAGTACTTGGTGAACGGGTTCAATTGTTTGTAGGAATCGAGAGATCAAAAATATTGGTTTGGATATGTATGCCTACCTTGTCGAGACTATAAAAAAGGGACTACACATAAGTAAATTACTTTGAGGATTTTATTAGTGAAGGGTAGTCCTTGAATCGAATTATAAAATCTATACCCAAAATCACTCGAAAACTATTACAATTTGAGGACGATTTTTCTTATGGGTAATGGTTTGGGACGATTATTAAAAAATATCCAAAAAAATCATTTTTTAAACATATTTATTTAAACCCTAATTAATTCTAAACATATTAATTTAACAAATATAAAAATTAATTTTATAATAGAGTTAATTTTAGGTACGAGCCAATATGGTTATGAGTATAACTATACCCATTGCTTCATGTTCGGTTAATACCCGAAATCGTATTCGTCCTTAAATTTTTTTGGATAAAAACTGAATCAACGGTGCAGATAACTGTGGATAACTGAACCTACAATTTTTTTTCCCATTCCTAGTGAAGAGTATTCTAAGACCTTACTTTGTAATTAAACATTGTTTTTCATAGTGTAAAGTTAGGTGGTTCGGTAGATTTGTGATTTTTCTCTTAGATCATTGTTATAACTCAGGTTATTTTCACCTAAAATATCATGTGTCGTGTTTATCTTTATTTTCACTTTCTTCTATTTAAACACGATTACTTGTTTAACCATTTAATATTTCTTAAATAGAAATAATTAGCAAAATTACATTTTCATTCTGTCTATGTTAATTAGATTCGTAACTAAAACTTTCATAATGGATTTAGTTACTGAGCTACATACTCTATTATATTTATAAAATGTAAATTATAAATATAACAATATAAATAGTTTGGCTTAACTTAAACAATTTAATTTTTTTACAAAACGGATTAGACCAAATTAGGTTACAAAACAAATTAGATTGTTTGAAATAATAAATTTTTTCAATCTGGTCCGATTTAATACTTTTTCTATCCAACCCTACAGTCTTGTCGTTCTTATCCTGGCTCCTCATTCTATCCATGATTGATCTCAAGAATTTCTCCATCTATCGACTTGTGGCTCAATCTATCAAGCTTGTTGAATCATATTTTCTATCCATGGGTTCTCGATTGATTTTGATCAAAGCTCGATCGATCGAGTGTCATACTTTTACCTTAAATATATGTTTTTGTCAATTTTTTCTTATTTCATCCTCTAATGCCTTTATAACACAAAATAAACACATAAAACGTATAAAGAACAATAATATTTTTATAAATATATGAAAATTAATGCAT
The DNA here is from genome assembly GCA_030763125.1 of Hippophae gyantsensis. NCBI lineage: Eukaryota > Viridiplantae > Streptophyta > Magnoliopsida > Rosales > Elaeagnaceae > Hippophae > Hippophae gyantsensis. The sequence continues at coordinate 31,869,621 of CM061038.1, forward strand.
AAATGTATGTATAAAATGGTACCGATCAATTAGTTTTCATAAGCTTAAATATTGTTAGTATGATTATAATTTGATACTCATAAGTGCTTCTTTAGACACATTTTTAAGTATTAATTATTTTATATTTATTGATAAAATATTGATTTTTTAAACTTTTTGGAATTTTTGAAATTTTTTTATGATTTTTATTTGACATATGAATGTATTTAAAAATATTCGTGATTGTACTTAGTTGATTCATGCATGTGCATAGAAAAAAGAGCCCTAAAACACCACATTTTGGTAGCCTCGCATAATTTTTACGATTCATGTATCCCTTTTTACACGTATTTCATGTATTATTAGTCTTATTATAATTGAAAAATATATTTTTCAATATAAATACAAAACAACACCCCATAAAATACAATCAATATTAGAACTACACCAAAATTAAGAGAAAAAATAAAAAATATATAGAAATTATAGAATTAAAACGAGTGTAATAATTGAGAAGAAGATTTAAGACATAAAGGAATTAAAGAACAAAATTAAAGAAAATTTTTAAGTTTTCTTCTCCTTTCTTTTATTGTTTCATAAATAATATTCTTAATTTATTATTTTCTATGAGTATCTAACTTTATAATTAATTGTGTGTAATTTCAAAGCCATAGATATATATTACAATATTTAAAAAGATTTATAATATTATATTCAATTATTTTTTTTATTATGTCTTAATTCTTAATTTTAATTATTGTATGAATTTATTTGATTATTAAAGTGAAGAATTAAATAATTAAATTAATTCAAAGTTAAATAATAATAAAAAATTCTCAATATAAATACAAAACAATACCCCATAAAATACAATTAGTATTAAAATTGCACAACAATTTAGAGAAAAAAATAAAAGAAATATAGAAATTATAGAATTAAACTCACTATAATAGTTGAGAAGAAGATTTAAGATATAATCAAAGGAATTAAATAACATAATTAAAGAAAAAATCCTAAGATTTCTTCTCCTATTTTTTATTATTTTCATAAATAATATTTTTAATTTATTATTTTTTATGAGTAGTTAATTTTATAATTAATTGTGAATAATTTCAAAGCCTTAGACATGAATTACAGTATTTAAAAAGGTATATAACATTTTATTTAACTATTGTTTTGATTGTATATTAATTCTTATTTTTAATTATTGTATGAATTTATTTGATTATTTAAGTGTAAAATTAAATAATCAAATTAATTCATCGTTAATTGATTTAATTGATTGGAAATTTAATTACTTGATTAATTTAAATAATTAATGATAAATTACTTGCATTAAATCGAGCTTGTGTATTTAAACTCTATCTAATTTGTTTCTTTAAAAATTAATGTTTTTGATATATTAAATTTAAAGAACTTATTGTAGGTTGTTTATTAAAAAGAATTTGAATTAAGAGTTTATTTAATCAAATGAATATGTAAGAAGAGGTGAAGATTTTTGTATTTGTAAATTTTTCTAAGTTAGTATAATAAAAAAATTGGAGAATGTAAACCTCCTATTCCTTTTCCAAGTAGGTTTGCAAAATCAAAAAAGGAAATACAAGAGTTAGAAATCTTGAAAACTTTTCGAAAAGTATAAGTTAATATTCCACTTTTGGATGCCATTAAGCGAGTTCCATGCTATGCTAAATTTTTAAACGAATTGTGCATGAACAAGAGGAAGCTCAAAGGCAATGAAATAGTGAACATGAGAGAGAATGTGTCAAAAATCTTACAAAGGAAACTTCCACAAAATTGCAAAGATTGAGGTAATTTCACTATACCATGCATTGTAGGTAACACCAAATTTGAAAGGGTTATGCTAGATCTAGGACCTTCAATTAATTTTATGTCTTACTTTATGTTACTTTAAATCTTGACCTCTTTGAAAAAATCTGTGTATTTATCCAACTCATTGATCGATTTAATGCTTATCCAAATGGGGTTTTGAAAGATGTTTTAGTGTAGGTTAATGAGCTTGTTTTCCTGGTCAATTTTTATGTGCTTGATATGAGAGATGACTCGACTATTAAGTCCACACTCTTGATTTTACATTGACCATTCATGAGAACTTCCCCAAAAATATAGATATGCACACTGTAACTCTAACTATGGAGTTTGATAGAGAAGTTATTCTCTTCAATATCTTTGAAGAAATGAGGTACCCAAGTGATTGTAATTCTTGTTTTTCTTTTGATATACTTAAATTTTTAGTGCAATTGATGTCGAAAGTATAAGCCTATTGGAGGTTGCCATAAGAGAAAGTATGATAACCAAAAAATTAAGTTATGAAGAAGAGGATATTAACAAAGTAAAGGAATTGAAGGAGATTGTTGCTTTTCTTAACTCTCATCCAGAGATCAACACAAGGTGCAATCTTTCCTATATTGCTCTTCCTATATCTAATGAGAAACTTTTACCTTTCATTATGTAGGCACCCATCTTGGAGCTCAAACAACTCTCAAAGCATCTCAAATATGTAAACTTATGAGACATAGGCATACTTTATGTGATTGTAGCATTTAATCTTTTAGTTATTCAAGATGAGAGTTAATTTGTGTTTTGAGAGAATAAAAATTAGCAAGTGGGTGGACAATTGTTGACATTAACAGAATCAATGCCTTTATATGGATGCACATAATATTACTTGAAAATGATTGAATCTGCCAATGATGAAAATGGTTAAGAAAGAAGTTATCAAGCTATTGGTAGTGAGTGTAATTTTTTCAATTTCAACCAATCCAAGTGATTACAAAAAAGTTAGGAGTTACAATTGTGAAGAATGAGAACAATGATTTAATTCTTACCCGACTTCAAACTAGGTTATAGATTTGCATTGATTTTTGAAACATCAACTCTATGACTTCCAAAAATCATTTTCCTTTATCTCTCATTGATAAAATACTTGAGCATCTATTACGCCATACTCACTATTATTTTCTTCATTTTTTTAGGTTATAATCAAATTTTCATTGCATCGAGGACCAAGAGAAGACAATATCACTTGCCCTTTTGGAACTTTTACTTATAGACGCATGTCATTTGGCTTTTGTAATACCACTGTCACCTTTGAGAGGTATATGATAAGTATATTTTTGATTTTATAGAGAGCATTATATAAGTGTTTATGGATGATTTTACTGTATATATAGATTTATTTGATAACTACCTCAATAACCTTACATTAATTCTAGAGAGATACATAGAAACTAACCTTATACTTAATTAGAAAAAAATGTCATTTTATGATACATCAAGGTATAGTTTTAGGGAATCTGATATCATCTAAGAAAATAAAGGTCAATAAATCTAAGATAGATCTTATTTGTTTCTTACTACCTCTCACTTGTGTAAGGTATGTTTGTTCATTTCTTGGTGATGTAAGGCTATATTGAAGATTTATATAGGATTCTCAAAAATAACAAGGCTTCTATGTCAGTTGCTCCAAAAATATGTGGTATTTGTGTTTAATGAAGATTGCATCAAAGTATTGAATAAATTGAAATAACTTTTAACCAAAACATTTATCATGAAGCCATTTGACTAGAGTCTACCATTTGAACTTATACGTGACGCAAGTGACTATGCAGTTGAAGTTGTATTAGGACCAAGGATTCGAAAGCTGCCAAATGTCATGCATTATGCATCATAGACGTTACATGATCCCCAACTAAATTACTCTACAATGGAGAAAGAGCTTTTAGCTGTGATTTTTTGCTTTAAAGAAATTTTGATTATATCTAATTGGAACTAAAATAAATGTTTTCTTTGATCATGTAGCTCTTAGGTACTTGCTTATGAAGAAAGATGCCAAACCAAGGTTAATAAGGTGGATTATTCTTCTACAATATTTTGACCTTGAAATCAAAGACAAAAAAAAGAAGTGAAAATTTAGTAGTAGATTAATTCAAGAAGATGAATCAATTTCAATAAGAGAGGACTTTTCATATGAGCAACTACTTGAGACCATAGTGTTTACTCCTTGGTATGCATATATAGTGAACTATTTGGTCACTAAAAAGTTTCCACAAGGCTTATCATAAGCTAGAAAATTCAAATTCAAAACAGTTGGTAAACAATACATGTGAAAAACCCCCTACCTTTGGAAACATCACTTAGACCAATTGATAAGAAGGTGCGTACTTGACATTAAGTTTATTCTATTTTAACATTTTGTCATTCTTATGCATGTGTGGAGATATTTTAGAGTAAAATGAACCACTTACAAAGTCTTAGAAAGTGGATTCTATTGGCCAACACTGTTCAAAGATGCCTTTACCTTTTGCAAAATATATGATCATTGTCAACAAACATGTAACCTAGGCCCTAGGAATCAAATGCCATAAACTCTAATTCTTATTAATGAAACTTTTGACATTTGGAGTATTGATTTCATGGGACCTTTTTTATCTTCTTATGGTTATATGTATATTTTACTCGTTGTAGATTACGTGTCTAAATGAGTGAAATCTAAATCCACCAAAACTAATAACTCTAAAGTGGTTGTGGATTTTGTGGAGTCTAACATCTTTGCTAGGTTCCTAACACTAAGAGCTATCATCACCAATGGTGGACTACAATTTTTTAATAAGACTTTTGGGCCTTACTTAAAAACGAGTTGCTACCCTTTACCACCCACAGATAAATGAACAAAATAAAGATTCAAATATAAAGATCAAGACCAGTCTTTAATAGACAATCAAACTCAATAGAAAGGATTGAAGCTTGAAACTGGATGATGCATTATGGGCATATAGAATTGCATATAAAGTGCCAATTGGAATGTCGTCATTCTGGTTGGTGTATAGTAAACCTTGTCATCTACTAGTTGAGTTAGAGCATATAACATTTTAGGTGGTGAAACAATGTAACATGTATTTAGACGGAGTTTAAAGACACTAAAATTACAAATAAATGAGCTAGGAAAATTAGAAATGATGCCTATAAAAGCTTAAAAGTTTACAAAGATAAAAAAATGCATGTTATGATCGTATGATATCGAGGAAAGAACTCACCATTGGAGATAAAATCCTCTTATTCCATTCACTCATTAAACTATTTCCAAGTAAGTTACATTCTTGTTGGGTTGGTCCATTTATTATTACTATTTTTTTCTCATAGTGTAGTTGAAATATGAAGCTCAAGTATCAATATAGAATTCAAAATTAATGGACATATATTGAGGTTGTATTATGAATCTTTTGTACTAATCAATATAAAGGAGGTGACTCTACACAAACCAACAGATTTGGATGGTTAAAGAAACATACGAGACATCATTGGACTAGCAACGTTAAACCAAGCGCTTTGTAGGAGGCAACCTACCAAATTTGTTTTCTACTTATTTTACATTATATATATGCATGCGTTTATATTGAAGACAATGTAAGAATAAGTTGTATGAGAGTATTAACACATCACTATCTTTATTTTTTATGCTTTATTAGGTTAGCATATTTTAGAATGCATGTTTTAGGATTAATATGCTTTAGGTAACATATTTTTTTGTTGTTACATTTCTTAGGATAGTTAGGATTAATAGATAGGCTTAAAATCGTTCATATATTACCTCTTTATTTCTCATATCTGTGATGAAATTGGCTACTTAATGTTAGGTTAACAAGGATAATGAATATGGATAAAGTCTTGACCTTATTCATAAGTAAAACTAACATTAGGATAATTTTGTTCAAAATTTACATGCATAATAGTTAAATTGGTGGTAAAAGAATTTATATGCCTGAATTTGTGAAAAATATTATGAATCTCTTAGAACTTTGTTATACTTCTAATGATTAAGAATAGGTTGCTACAACTTTTCTTTAAGATTATCAAGGCAAATGCTAAATAGCCATACTCTTAATGTTGTTGTTCATTTAAGAATAAACCATTTAGAGAACTAATTTGAGTCTACATGAGTAACTTGTTTGTAACTACTTCTTACCTTTTGAACCAAATATAATGACCATACCTTATAGTTCAAAAAAAGTGGAGTTGCACAAAAAAAAGAATACATTATATGTAAATGCTAGAATAAGATTTACGAGTATCAATTATACTATAATTGATTAAATATCCAATATATAAAAAACAACTCTTGCTGCAATATGTTAAAAAAACAAAAAAAATATTATATTATAATAGGTTAAAATTGTTTATTTTGTATTTTTTGAGAAAATATAAATATTTAATTTTTTTGAAACTTTTTATGATTTTTATTTGACATGTGGATGTATTATGAAATATTAGTGGATGTACTTTAGGAGAAGTGAATACACTTAGCTAATTCGTGGATGTACTTTAGGAGAAGTGAATACACTTAGCTAATTCGTGGATGCACGTAGAAAAAGAACCCATGACACCGTTTTGGCAGCTTTTACTCTTTCTCGAATCAACCAGATTAGAAAGAGGGAGAATTAGGTTGCTGGTAGGTGGTAGGAGAGGCTCCTCCCCGTGCGTTTGTCCCAACACTTAGGGATGGGCACGGGGACGGGCGGGGACAGATTTGAATATAATCATCCCCGAACCGAATTATAAAATCTGTCCCCGAAACTGCCCGAAAACCGTTGCAGTTTGGGGATAGTTTTTTACCCACAGTTAACAGTTCGGGACAGTTATTAAAAAAAACCGAAAAAAATCGTTTTTCAAAATCCTATTCAATTGAGCTCTTTTTAGCAATGCAATCCAATTAAAAGAAATGGTTGATATTGAATTTGATATCTAAATTTGTTATTTTGAGTTTATAATTAAAAATTTAACATTTAATAATATATATTTCTATGAATCTAGATAAGATTAAATACATATCAATAAAAAACCAAGATATAAATAAAATATTACAAATTAATACAAATATTGAAAACTAAATAAATAAATTTAAGAAAATTTCAAGTATAATAAATCAAAACTTTTTTCTTCTAATTATTATCAAATGCAAGAGTACCCTGCAAAAATCAAAAATATAAAATCAATTTTATAAACCAAAATAATAAATTGATTAATCAATAATGTAAATTTTTTACCTTAACATCATCTTCTGCAATATTAATAGTGAAAGCGGATAAACCAAGAGATAACATATTTGAATAAATTATAAAATATTTGAATACATAATTAAATAATTAATATATAATACATAAAACAAGTGTTAATAAAATATAATATGTACAAGTATTAAATATATAGGTTTATACCTTGTTTATGAATATTAGCGCATAACCAATCTTGAGTACACATCAAAGCTTCCAATGTGTTTTCTTTGAGTCTACTACGATGTTTGCTGTACTTGAAGACCTACAAGGATCCAAATTTGAATCGCATAAGTTTAAAAGACAATACATAACCAAACTTAGAAGTGAGTAAGAATGAGTGCAAAAGCAAGGACAAGGAACAAACTAAGACTGACATGTTCCAATACAAAACTAGATGAAACGAAAAGGCTGCATGCCCCAACATATGCAGGAATCAGGACAAGGTAAGAGAACCATCAAGGCTTACCACATCAGTATATTTGTCTTCTAGTTACAGATAACATGCATTAATCAACCATACAAATAAAACTATGATTTTCAACGCACCTCTACTTCACACAGACTGCAACAGAACATGCCTTCCTCACTCATTTGTTGTATATATGATTCTTTACTTGAACCACAACAATTGCAAATAAAAGCATAAGAAAAACAAGCTAACAAGAAACAAGATGGATGCTCTGATGAAATTTTTCTCTCATCACCCAATTTAGAATCTTTTGGGCTAGTATGCTTTCCAGATTTCCGAATCTTAAGATAATTTTTTGACTTAAAAACTCCGGGATCTGCAGGGTCAGCTGCCGCACACCAAATATACAGATTGAAGGCAGATACAATTTGAAAATAAAAATATGCTCAAGTTTCATTAAAAACAAAGGCATAACCAGTACAGATGAAACATAATGAACTGAGACTCCTACAAGTACACATATTTCATCGGTCCAACTAACACTAGATCATTGCAACTAGCATCTTTTGTTGAAATACTGAACTTCTAATGTTCATTTCCAGAGTAAGCAAACAAAAACAACATACTCTTGGGCAATGGTCTTGGAATTTCAGGAATCAGAAGGCTATGAGTGACCCTTTAGGTTAAGTCTTGACTCTTGATTACCTCTTGATCCTATACTTGGTGACAATGGATTTTAAGGAAGATGATGAACAAGTTCCAGAAAGACCTTTTTGGATGGTGATCCTCGATCTCAACGAGAAAATTAACATTCATTACACAAATTATTTGCTTTATGCCAGAGAACTCATGTAAGTTTAAACTCAAATTACCGTATTCTATGATTTTGCCTACATGTTCTTTTGAATTATCATACCTAAGTGACACCAAATATTTCTCATAGCCTATGATAAATCCATGATACATAATACATTGATCTTGCCTACGGTCTGTCACCCTAAATTGTGTAGATAGAAAGTGAAGCTTACAAACTATTTGTTGAAGAGCAACCCTGGTAAGGTTTGGCTGTATAAAGAAAGAGCAAACAACAATACCAAACACATGAAGGTACGAACAAACAGAGAATACACAGATCACACTTGTAAATCCACCAATAGCACATAACAAAATACATCTTAAAGGAAATTAAGGAGAAATGGCTTACAAGTGGAGTGCAGATTCCCATCACAATATACTGGAACATTTTCTTCCCAACGAAAGGAGCAAAGAACACATAGAAAGAAAAACCCAGAGCCAGAAACACAACAATTGCCACCACCTTCAAATAAAAATAAGAAAACAACTTTTTTTTCAGAGTTAAAAAACAATAGCGATAACCGGACGAGAAAATCTGAAGGCATACCTGAAGAGGATGGTAAGGAAGTTGCCAACCATGTTTTCTCATGAAGACTTTACTACACTAGTTTTCAAGTGTCGTCGTTGGATAGCCTATGATCCAGCATGATTGGATCATAATCATAACCAAACCAAATCATAAGGAGCAGGACTATAAAACCTTGTTCAAAGTAATCTGCACAAGACCGAAGAAGACGGTTCGATTGGAGATGACCGAAGAAGACGCAGCGACTAGTGACGATTGGCGAAGACGCAGCGATTGGAGACGACCGAAGAAGACGCAGCGAATGGCGACTGGCGACTAGCGACGAGGCGGCACTATGAGAGAAGGTAGATCTGCAGATGGAAGAAAAGTAGAAAACTGAGAGAAATTGAGGCACGAAGAGAGTTAGGTTAGGATTTAGGAATCTGATAAATTAGGTTTATATATTAGCTATTTAGGTTAAAAATAAATAAATCTTAATTAATATATAATTTATTTAAATATAATTAATTAATTTCGGTTACGGGCGGGTATGGTTTTGAGTATAAACGTAATCGAATTGTACCCGCTCTTTTATGTTCGGTTTTTACCCAAAACCAAACCCATCCTCGAAATTAAACGGTGAAAAATCGAACCGTCGGGGCGATTATCCGCGGATAACCGAACCCATGGTTATTTTGCCCATCCCTACCAAAACTAGCACATATTATTCTACTCCTAATCCTATATTAATACACATGGCACCCCTTTAATTGAGGAGAGCATTTGCGAGCCGAGTATCCCTTTTTACGTGTATTTCGTGTATTACCAATCCTAATATAACTGAAAAATAGTTTTGTCAATATAAATACAAAATAACACATCATAAAATATAATATATATCATAATTTCATGAAAATAAAAAGAAAAAATATAAAAATTATAGAATTAAACTAGACACAACAATTGAGAAAAAGATTCAAGAAACAATCAAAAGAATTGAAGAACATATTTCTTTCCCTTTCTTTTATTATTTTTATAAATAATATTCTTAATTTTTTATTTTTTATGAGTAATTAATTTTATAACTGATTGTGAGTGAATTAAAAATTCTTGGATTGCATTATTTAATAGCTTAATTTGTAATATTTTATTTAATTATTCTCTTTCATTATATATTAATTTTCATTTTTAATTGTTGTATAAATTTATTTAATTATTTAAGCTTACAATTAAATAATAAAATTAATTCATTATTAATCAATTAGTTAATTGAGTATATAATCGTTTAATCAATTTAAATAATCAGTGATTAATTACTTGCGATGAGAATTAACACTCAAGATAATTAAATTGAATTTTTGCGTTCAACTTTTATCCAATTTATTTATTTAAAAATTATTATTTTTGATATATTAAGTTTAAAGAGTTTATCGTAGGTTGTCAATTAAAAAGAATTTAGATTAATAACATATTTAATTGAACGAATCTGTAAGTAGAGATAAAGATTTTTATTTTGTAAATTTTTCTAAGTTGGTATAATCAAAAAATAGAAAAATATGATATATTTTTGTTAATTTACATTAAATGTTAATGGTATAGAATGATCTTGCAATATTTTTTTATTATTCGAATTTTTATCATAATTTTTACATTTATTAATTTTTAATTATTAGATTAAATTTTTGAGTTTATAAACTAAAATCTTCCATTTTCAATAAATAAGAGTTAGTTTTAGAGTCTACACTAAAAAGATTATTTATTTATTATATATTAATTTTGAAATTTTAAATAATTTTAAATAATGTTTAAATTAATTATTTATCTAATTTTCATTAATTACTCAAATATTTAAAATCTAATCCTTAATAATTAATACTATAATTATTATTTTGATCAATTAAAAGATAAATGATAGTTCTAGATAAAAAATAATTTTGCGTTAACTTCAATTCTTATCGTGCTACGATTCAAAGTCAAAAGATAGTTCTAGATAAAGAATAATTTTGCTTTACTTCAATTCTAATGTAATCATGTCATTCAACCTAGTCTACTATTTCTCCATTGACATTCTTGGTCTTCATATGTGTTTTTGCACCAAATGTAGCATACTAGTCAACCTAATAACGTATGAGATTAAGCCAAAGAAATAAATCCAAATCAAACAAAAATAAACTTAAAATTAAAAAAAATAATTCAAATCGACAATGTTTTTTAGAAGGACATCATTGTGATAGATCAACTTGTTTACGTATATGATATATATACAAGGCTTACAAAACAACACGTCAGAGCCAAAAACAAATGTATAAAAATAATTAAAAAAAATTCAAATTAATGTACAGAAGTCAAGAACTATGTATCTAGGAGCTAGGGTGAACAACCAAATGATCTTGGACTTTAAATAATTAACCCTCTAAGGATCATCTTCATTTATAAAATGTTATATGACCATCTAATGAAGTTATAAAAAAAAATTAGTTCTTTGTTAGTATAAAGATGTCGATGAAAATGTCTACGTATAATTTTTATAAAAATATTCAATATATTATTGTTGATGAAATTTTTTTATAAAACTTTAAAAAAGATCATGAAAATTATTAAAACTCTATCAAAAATTTATAAAATTTTAAAATAATTAATTACATATATTTTAAACTATTTTTTTATTTAATATATATACTTTTAAATATATAAAATATTTATATTAATCAATAAGTTGATTTATTAATTAAAATATTGTATAATAATATATATATTCTTTTTTGCTAAATATTATAGAATAAGTAATTAAAAGGTTTGAAATAATTAAATAGGCTATTATAACTATTATAAATAGATATATCTTGAAAATATAAAAATAAATTTTATTGATTATTTATTTTAAAATATATATATATATATATATATAACAAATATGCTAAAAAAATAAGAGAAAATATATTATTTATTACAAAAGTGAAAAAAAAATTGAAATGAAATGATTATTCAGACATAAGAAAAAAAAGAAAAAAAAAGAAAAAATTGATATTTTATTCGACATTTTAACGATATTTTAATCAAAAAAACATTTATACAAAAATGATATTTTAGTTACGTTATCGACATTTTTGTGATAACTTAACCAAAATATATGAAAATAACATTTTGAATGTCAAAATATTTTAAAAAAAGGGACATGTGAGTCTACATTTTCATCCCTAGTTGGTACTACATGCCTCAAATGCAAGAAGAAATTTCTCTAGGGTGTTTCTTCTCTTGAAGTTAAAAACAAATTAACCTCATTTTAAGTGTTTCATGAGAAGGGAAATTAAGCAATTATATAATTTTGGTTATTTAATTTTTTTTAAAAAAGACTAAAATATTTATCTTCACATAATTACATAATCATACACCCCAGCCCTTTAGCTCAACTTTTTATGGCCCGAAGTTCTCATCTTGCATAAGTTAATGACTATAAGTGATCATGTTTAATATTTTGGGACAAAATACTAATACAACCATTTTCCCTCTTTATAAATATCAACTATTTAATCTTGGAAAGGAGAGACTAGATGAAATCTTATTCAGCCTTTAATAGTTTTGTGATAGTTTGTCAAAATGAAAGCTCTTCTATATTAATGATTTCTAAACTTATGTGAATTAACGGTAACAGGAAATGCAGATCCTATGAAATAATAATTTATTACAAGAAAAGCTAGCGAAACTGTTGAAGTTGTGAGTATTGGGCCACTTCCTGCTCCTTCTGCACACGGTGGCCCAAAGAAGGCTACTGAAAAGAAGCCCGATGAGAAAGCCCAAATTCACATGGTACCGAATGTCAGAGGATAACTTTCTGGCAATTAGACAGATATTATGAACCCAATCTATAATGTTGTATTACGTGAGAAATGACATAAACAATGCATTCAATTACTTTTTATTTTGACTTATGTTTAGGTTTAAATTGAAAATTTTAATTTTATACATTATATTCGGATCAGATTCAATTAACAATTTTATATTCAAATAGAATTTAAATTAAAAATTATATAATCTGTTCGGATATGAATTAGATTTGGATTGACATATTTTATAATCTATTGTATTTAATTTAAAAAAAATTGCTATTAAATTATAAATAAATACACATTTTATTTTATAATGTATTATACTCAAATGTTCTATATGTCATAATTACATTAAATTACATTTTATTTTAAAATAAATATAAATGTTTAAAATAATTTAATAATTGTATAGACATATATCTTATTTTTTTATTTTCTTAATTATAGTTATAAATAATAAATTTGACTATAAATATACTAATTTAAAATTTAAATGTTATATCTGTTATGTTTTATATATGACAATAATTCATAAATAAATTTAATTTCAATTTGACCTTATACGATTTGAAAATTCCAATATGTTCAAATTCAGATTGGTTTAAATTGATTACATCATTGGATTAGATTCATATTGATAATCTTTAAATCTAATTCAGATATCAATCCGAATCCGATCAAAATAGATTCAAATCTACAAAAAATAGATAATTTTGATATGCTATTCACCCCGTATTTATGGTTAATTTGACAAAGAAATGGGTCTTCCTACTCTCTCAACTACTTTAGAATTTAGCCCAACTCAACTGCTTTTTTCTCTTGGTTAGACTTGAAATGAAACTAGTTCTTTTTTTCTTCTAGAAATTAGGGTTGTAATAGTTTTTTTAATATTAGGTTATTGATTTTTCTTGATCTCTTATATTAATAGTGATGTCACTTTATCTTATTGTTTTAGAAAAAGAAATCAATTGAAGACAAAATATATTATTTTAATAATTTTTTTATTAAAATATTATTTTTTAAAGTAATATTTTAATGTAAAAACTTTAAAATAATATATTTTATCGTTAATTGATCACTTTTTTCAAAAATAAATAACTAAATGATAATATTTATAATCTAATAGATTAAATAACTTAAATGACATAATTTATGAGACATTTATGACACTTTTATCTATTGACATAATCTATGTGACATCTATGACATTTTTATCTTTCTTTTAATACCAATATCCAAAATAAACAATGCATTCAAAGAGCTTTTATTTTGGGGATGCCATTCCTCACAAATTTATGATGATTACAAATAATATGATATAATTTTAATGGTTGAATAATAGTGAATTTAATTAAACCATTGAATAATTTTATGTCACCTTATTGTAAACTTTCACAAACTTATCATAAAAAACATTTTTTTAACTTTAGCTAAGATATTTTTGATAGAGAAATGGATCTATTCCCTCTCAACTTAGTTTAGACTTGAGCTCACCCCAAGTATTTTTTCTCGTAAAAGATTGGGTGACCTAAAATTGCCTAGAATACATGCATAGTATGTTGGGAAAATTTTATGACACATGTTTATAAATTTCATTGAGTATCATTTTATTTACTATTTAATTTATTTTCATGTAAGAAGTCAATTTTTATTAAAGTACAAATATATTATTTTTAAAATATCATGATATATCATCTAACAAGTTTAAAAATAAAATGAATAATTTATCCAATCAACCTCAAGTTATAAATCCTTTCATATCAATCTTGGACTTTGCTCGATCAATAGGTAGTTGATTGAGTTATATGAAAATTTCCAATAAATTTTTATAAAGTATTAATCAATTCTTACTCAAAGTGTACATCTTCGAGCGTATATACTTAATAATATAGGCAAGCTTTCAGCCTCTTTGAAAAGATATAATATAAATTGCTTTAAAATACAAATACCAATGATGTACACCCATATGTAAACTAAATTTTACATAATGTCTTTTTCTACAAAATCATCACACTCATAGTTTCTCACAAACAAAATATTATTGGAGGAGAATATAGAAAATAATAGATATTTAAAAATATTATATAACAAGTTAAAATATAGATTTTTTGTTGTAATTGTTTTTTGTCATATAATTGATTTTGTAAAATTGGATAATAAGTTTTTCTTTTTTAGACAAGTTTAAAAATGATAGAATTCAACAATTGTGAGGAAAGAAATTACTTAAGAATAAATTCAATAAATTACATATATGTGTTTCCTCTATGTAAATAGCTGAGTTTGTTACAATATTTTCTACCAAGCTAATACTAGTTAAATACGTGTAACTTACTCTAGTTATAATGGTATATGGTTATTTATAATATAGTTCATTACTCTTCTTCAAACTCAAGTTTATTATAAACCATAAGAGTGCTACTCAAAGCTACAAATATATTAGATGATAAGAAATTAGTAAGCACGTAAGCTATTTGATCATTAGTTCTAACATGTCTAACATCAAGTTTTTCATCAGCTACTTGGTCTCTTAAAAAATGAAAATTAATTCTCACAGGTTCATTATAATATTTTGTACCAAGTATTGAATACTAACATTGTCATAGTAGATGATAAATACTTGATAAATCAAAACTTTTAACTCTTTCAAGATGGACTACAACCATTAAAAAATTTGCAATACAACGAGATACAACTCTGTATTCAAATTTAGTTGAGGATCTTGAAGCTATTTTTTGTTTACTTGATATCCATACGATCAATGAGTCGCCTAAGTAAATACAATATGCACTCGTGCTTTTTCAATCATCAAGATTACCTTATCCATCTACATCAGAGAATGCAACTAAATCAACATTAACATATTTTGGCATCAAACACACCATAACTAGTAGTACCTTTTAAGTATCTATGAACCCTTTTACCATCTTCTAATACAAATTAGTGTGTTGAGATAGAAATTGACATAATTTTTAAACAATGAAGGTAATTTTTGGTTTGGTAATTGTGCATTATTAGAAAGCTTCTACTACACTCATAAACTACACTCGACAATCAATAGTAATAACATCAAAATGTGATATGCAATCTCCTAAAGAGATAGGTGTGGGTAAAGGTTTATCATCAGTCAACTTATGCCTTTGTAGTAGCTCATATATGTAGTTCCTTTGGTATAAATTCAAGAAAGAGTCAGTTTTGAGAATTTCAATTCCCAGGAAATATGATACTTGGCCTAAGTTTTTGAGTGAAAATATAGTATTGAGTTGATAAATAACTTGAGCAATTTTTGTTGAAACTGAACCAATAATTAAAATATCATCAACATATATTAGTATGATTATCAAAATGCTAGTTAAATGTTGGACAAAATTTACACATATGCCTTTGAATTTTCAAAGCCCCAATCAAAAAGACAAGAGCTCAACTTTTGGAACCAAGCTCTAAGAGCTTGTTTCAAACCATGCAATGATTTCTTCAATTTGTAAACCATTTTTTCCTACAAGGGGATTGAAGACATTATAACATCCAACTGTTCTAGTTCCAATTACTATGAAAGTGCTAAAGACATAACTAATCGAATTATTGTATACCTGCTAACTGGACTGAAGGTTTCAATA
This sequence comes from Hippophae gyantsensis, assembly GCA_030763125.1. NCBI lineage: Eukaryota > Viridiplantae > Streptophyta > Magnoliopsida > Rosales > Elaeagnaceae > Hippophae > Hippophae gyantsensis. Next base: position 31,885,880 of record CM061038.1, read on the forward strand.
ATTCCTCCTGGCAACTTCTTGATTTTAAAAACCTATTTGCATCTAATAATCCTCATATCTACTTTAGTAGGAAAAAGTTTACATGTCCCATTTTCCAAAAAGGAATTACATTCAACTTCCATTGCTTATAACTAGCATGAATGTTTAAGATCATCCTTATAAGGTTTTGGTTAATGATATTGGAACTAAAGCTAGAGGATGCATGAAAAATAAGTTTTGGAGGTAAATTGTTTTTTTCAGATGTAGTGATCATAATATGAATGTTAACTAGTGGATTGAATGATAAAGTATATAAAAGAGGTTGTGGTAAAGATGAGATGGGTATTAACTCTATGGATAAATCTATTTATAGCTAGATGGATGATGGATGATGGAACATAAATTGAACTATCAATGTTTTATGGATAAGAGATAAGTATGACATTGGAAATAAGTGTAAGAAAAGGGTAAATAAAAAAAAACAAAAGGAATTGGTGAAGAAAAAATAGATGAGATGGATAAAAGTGACTTCTCATAAGGTTTGTATGATGGGAGACATTGATAAAGAAAGGTGGTAATAAGAGTATAGAGGAACTCTTAACATAGACACATAAAGACTGAATAATGTCATTTGATAGAAAGGGAAATATGGCTATATGAAAGGTGACATGATGACTAATGTAAATATTCTTAAAGTTAACATCAATATGTAGATAGCCTTTATGTTGAGATGCTTAACCAAAAAAAATGCAAGGTACTGAATGAGTATTTAATTTGCTTTTGTTGAAAGGCCTAATGTAGGAAAAACATAGGCAACCAAAGACCTTAAAAAACACATAATGTGGTGACCTATTATAGAGTAGTTGATAAGAACTTTGAAAATATGAACCCTTAGCATGTAACCTATTCTTATAGTATACCATTATTTTGCATACATAGGTCTAGTACTTTGGAGGCAGTGAGTATATTGAAATAAGATGACAACACATTCAACAACTGTTCTATAACTACTTTCAATTGTTCCGTTATGTTATGGCATATAAGAGCATGTAATTATATGATTAATGTCCACAATTACCCAATCCTTGCTTAAAAACCTAAATTATCCCCCCCTCCTAAGTGAATAGATTTTAACTTAGAGCTAAACTATCTTTCAACCATTTCTTTATACATTGATATGACAAGTTTAGATTGATATTTAGTAGCCAAAAAGTAAATCCATATACAGGAGATAAAAAGTGAGGTACATAGATCAATATAAATAAGAGAAAATGTTTTAGTACTCTTAATATGATAGAAGATAAAATGTAGTTTACATACTTTTTCATGTAGATAAAAGTGCACAAATTAGAACCATAAACATCAAAAGAGGTACAAAGAACTTCTTTAGCAACTTTATTTAGTATTAAGTTTGATGGATGAAATAACCCATGATGCCAAAGGCTACTAATAGTTACACTTGCAATAGGTGTATCAAAAAAAATTATCAAAACTATTGGTGAAAAATTACTAGTTGATTCATTACCTTTGAGTGTATAGAGGTCATACTCAAACTTGCCTTAGAAGAGTACCTTTTTAGTCTCGATAAAAAAAAAAGAGGTAGGGCAAAACTCAACATTGACATTTTTATCAACACATTTTATTTATTCACTGATAACAAGTTTGATGTAGCCCACAGAGTATGAAGAATATCCTACAATATTATCTTGAGTTCATTCACTATTAGATCAAATTTGCCTAATTTTGAATGTGAAGTTTAGTCCATTAACTATGAGTACTCCATCATTTCTAATGTAAGGAATTGCAAAATCAAAGAAGGAACTATCAGTTATGAGGTGATGAATTGTTTCACAGTCTAAAATCTAACTAGGTTGTGACTGATCTCTTACATTTATTTTAGTTGATAGAACAATTGCCTCAAAGGATGAAAGTTGCACTGACTTGCCACTTATCATATGTTTGAGTTTGAAGCAGTTGATAGCAATATGGCTAGGCTTTGAATAGATTTGACACAAGAGCCTATTAGAACCCTTTTGTTGTTCTTATAGCCATCAGACTTATAATATGAGTTAGTAGAACCTTAACCACTGGTGCCACTAGTTTTTAAATAGTCATATAAACTCCACAATTGAGATTTGTTAGACTTAGGGAATTTCTACCTTTGTTCAAACTCATTTTGTTAAATTGTGCAACATTTTCTTATAACATAGTTTGCTCCTCAATATGTTGCCTAAGCAACTTGCTATCACAATTTGCTAGAAAGTTGTGCAACTCATTAACAACAACAAATTCTATTATCATGTTTAGTGAAGACAAAATCATTATACTAAGAACCAAAACATGTGACAATATACATAACCATATCTCTCTTTAGTATTGGATCACCACTAACAACCAAATGTTGTTCAACAGTTTTTGCTTCAACAAGATAATCATCAAAAACTTATCACCTTTCCTAAGTAAGATCAATTTTGACCTTAGATCTAGTACATATGGTTGTGTAATAGATTGATATATTTGCTCCAGTGATATCCACATTTTAGATGTTGTTTGCTTATGAAAGATACCAAAAAACATGCTTGTTGTGACAAGCCCAAAAATCCAAGATCGTAGGAGATTATTCCTCTAATTCTAGACATAGAATGCTTGATAAAAATTTAGACATGAGGGTTCTCAACACTACAAATCATCCTTATAGAAGTTGGTTTAGTGTCAAACCGAAAGTTCTCCAATACATAAGGATACACTAATCTCATTCATGCCACATAAGATGGTTGGTGCAATCTAATTTGATCGAGAAATTGATATTGCTTGGTGGAGTAGAGAAAAGTTGAGAAGCATTTGGACTTATCTAATTGACTCAAAGTGGCATCATAATGAGCTGATGAAGAGTTAAACATAGATTGATTTAACATAGAGAAACTAAGAAAAAATAGGAATGAATAAATGCTCTTGTATGCTAAGAGCAAGGCTCTAACACCATGGAAAATTTTAGAGATGAGAGAATTCAACAATTGTGTGGAAAGAACTTATTTGAGAATGAATTCAATGAATTGCATATGTGTGTGTCATCTACCTAAAGTAGCATAGTTTGTTATAATATTCTATAACAAACTAATACTAGCAAAACATGAGTAACATATGCTAGTTACAATATATAATATATATTGTTATTTACAATGCAATCTATTATTTTTAATTACATTTATGATAATTGATATATAATTATAAAATATATGGGAAAATCTATCAAGTTTCTTATTGTAATAAATATTATTTTAAAATAATATTTTAAAACTCATACACACCAAAATCAAACTACTCACCATACATTTTTATACCTCACAAGACCTTTATTGGCACTACATTACATCCATGTGTGCTATTACAATATTTTAAAATAACCAAATACTTACTATATATATGTGGAAAACATCTTATGGACTTTTTTTTGTAACAGAAATGGTGACATTGATGAACTCAGTCCTCTCTTTGGACATACTATCAGTAATAATTTTCTGGTATCGAAAAAACAACTGATTGATTATTTCTTCGCCAAAATGATCGACAATCAAAGGTTCAACCACAGCTCTTATGCATTTGGAAACACTATAACCTTCATCAATAAGACCATTATTGGCTGCTCTAGATTGATCACCATCACAAGCCTTCCATTTGATTTGAGAAGTCTCAAGGTGGTAAATGGAAAAAGATCTGTTGTTTAGAATTTCTAGTTTTACTTCAGACGAAGAAGGTGTGCATTGAGGAATGTTAAAGGAATGCAATTTTTCCTCTTCTATAAGACCCTGAAAATATTACACCATTAATATTCTATATATGTTCAAAATTAACATTCATAAATTAGAGTAGTATGAATTTTTTAAAAATTTACACAAATAATATTCATAGTTTATTATAATATAATTATATGACACACATATCTATAAACTCTAGTTTATATGTCATAATACATTTTATAAAATCTATCAAATAATTTACTTTTTTGCTAACAACAATAATAACAACGTTTTATTTGCTTATCTATTGTATTTCATGCATCTTATAATTTATGTGTCACACGTTTAACAACACAAAGTATCAATTAATTCAAAATGAAAAGATATTAATAAATTTTTTTAATATTTTATTCTTTTTCAAATATGATAATAAAGTTAAATTTTACGTAAATAACTTATTGTAATAATTAATTAAAAATTATTGAACTCCGAATTAAAACATTTCCACTTGTAAAATGAAATAAAATATATTTTTTTCAATTTATTAAAATTAAAACCTTAAAAGTCAAACATACTTTATATATCTTCTCATTTTTTTAAATCTACAGTTTTTTCAATTCTTCTAATTTTTTGAGTTATTTCTAATTTAAATACTGAAATCTTTAAGTATCATTGTTAAAAAAAATCATTAATATACTTTACACAATTAAGCTCTATTAAGAGGGAAAAAAATTATGGGTCCGCCGGTGAAAGCAATCACATAATCATTTGTAAGAATTTGTTTATTTATTTTTGGACGAAATCATATGTAAGATTAAATAGGGCAAAGTGTTATGTTAACCGTATTTGAGTTGCATTCTTTTCTTGTGCCGGCAAAGACAGAAGTAGAATGTGGGGCCATGCATGTCAACTTCTAAGATTTTTTACACATAAATTATTTATTATTTTAATTTTTTTTATTAATTAGATTATTTATCTTTATTTTTTATTAAATATTTTTTTAAATTATATTAATTTTAAATTTTATTTACTTAAAATATTATTTTATCACATATTTTAAAAACAATATATAATTTTCTTAAATTTATAAGGTATAAATAAAAAGAAAATTAAAAAAATATATAATATTTGATATTTTCGTTGTTAGTTTAATAATTTAATGATAAGATTTATTTATTTTCTTTTCATGATAATGATAACAACTATTAATAGGCAAAAAAAAATACTTACTATTTTTAAAGTCAAATTGTAGTATTAATTATTTTTTAATTAATATTTATTTTTAATTAAAAATAAATGTTATATATATTTTTAATTATTAAATTTATTATAAAATATTAAATATTAAAAATTTATAATTAAAAGTTTAATTAAAATACAATTTTATTTTATATATTTAATTTATTTATAATTTTATAAATATTACATTTAAAATTTTATTTATTGAGAATTGAAATGTGTCAAGTTATATGCATTTCCCACCTTATGTATTGGCATATAATTTTTTTTACCTAATTAATTTTAATTGTAACTATGAAATACTAAAACTAACACAAAAATCAGTAATCAGTTATTTTTATAAATGTTATTTTATTTTATTTGAGCAATTAATATCGTATTTTATTTAATAATAAAATGGTACGATTCAATTTTCATCTATTTTAAGTAACAAATTTCGGACATATCAAGTACTCTTTGTAAAAAAAAAAAAAATTCTGTAACATTGTTGGGTAGTACCTCTGTGACCATGTCACTGAGAGCTGTAGCCAAAAGTTCCCAAATCAAACAGCACTCCTTGCTTGATGGATCTTCACTCTTCCTTCCGAGGATTGTTAGAACCATACACCCTCCTCCTTCTACCAATTCTTCTGAGCGACACTTCAAAAACAATGAAAAATCTTTTTGAAATTGTTCCTTGTAAGCCCTTAGCACACTTGGTGGGCTTGAACTTGCCATATAAATGTTTCTTTTGTTACCCTCCAATCCTTGAGGAACCTAATAAAATATACGATCTCCAAGTAATTAATAATAGTTTGAAAAGTAGTATTATGACCCAAAATTGCATATATAATCTAAATTCAAGAGATGAAGTTTATTTCTAAGTAAACTTAGATCCTGTTTGGTTGCGCTTCTATTAGAAGTTATTTCAAGAATATATTTTAGTTAAGAAGTTTTAAAATAAGTATTTAAATGTATGAGATGATAATGTTATATATAAGTTGTTTTTGGGAAAACTTTTTAACTGTTTTAAAATGAAAATATGCATCTTAAACTACTCTAAAAAAATAAGTATTAATTATTTATTTTAAAAATATTAATAATACTTATCAAAATTATGGAATCACTTATTTGAGTAGCTATTAATGAACCAAGAAAATCTTATAATTTATTTTATTTTATTCCACCTATTAATGTTAATGGTTAATTTTATTATAATTGTTAAGCATCATTGTCACATATCGGTTAAGAACAAGACAATAATACTACTTATAAGTTTGGATAACTCTTGATTCAACAAGATCTTATTGGATTGAGTTAAATCTGAGTTTCTAACATGGTATCAGAGTTGGGTTTGGTTTAATTGGTGACTTGAGCTTTATCCTTAATAGTCTCACCGTGACTTTGTGAGATCACCTCTGTTCATGTAGAAGGGACTGTTAAGTTTTCTTTAGTCCTACATCGGTCAGGAGTTTGGCAGACATCAATGTTGTTTATAAATCTAGACAACTCTTGACTCAATGAGATTTTATTGAGTTGAATTAGGCTTGAATTTTTAACGATAATTATTTCATCATGTATTAGTAACCCAATAAGATCTCATTGAATTAGACATGAGTTTCTAATAATAATTATTTCATCGTGTATTAGTAAAATCATTATAATTAAAAGAAATTCTCTACCAAGTTTGAATATATATATATATATGAAACAATTTTGGAGATTTTAAATTTTATCTATTTAATATATTTTATTTTAGTTATACAAATGAATGCTTTTATAAATAACAATTGTCATTTAAAAAAATTGTTTCGCCAAAATATGTATTACCATTCGAAAACTTATCTCAACAAAATATCTAAATTTAAGAAAATTTTATATATAATTTATTGTATGTCTTATGCTAATATTAATCATTTAATATCTATTTTGTTACATTTTATTTTCTTTTCTATTAAAATGTAGCGTTAAACTGAAGTGGTTCTATTTCTTACATTTTCTTTTCTTTTTTTATTAAAATGAAGGGTTAAACTGAAGTGGTTACATGAAGTAAGATGTGGTTATATGTAAGACTCTCTACCCAAATTAATATAATATATATATTTTTTAATCCAATGTATCAAACTTTGACTCATGTAATAAGTGACATATTCTGTTAAAGATTTATGTAATATCGAATTTAAAATCATGTTAAATTGTTGTAAAAAATATATTTAATTACCTATTCATTAAATGTGCAAAATTTTATTTACATCACTAGAAATCATTAAATTTTTATATAATTAAGATAATGAATTAATATCATATACTTAGGATTTAGATATGTGATTTTTGTCGTACATATTTAATGCAGTGATTGATTATCAATTTTAAAAGAAATTTGAAAATAATCAATAAGTCATTAAATCATTATTATATCGTATATATATTTAAGAATGAAAAAATAATTACGGGTTCAATTATTTACGGTTATATTATCGGTTTAGTTTTTATAAGATAAATTTTGAGAATAAATATAATTTTAAATATAAATTAGAACATGAATCAATATGTATGATTCGTGTATGATTATTAAGATTGAGAAGTACATTGAGTGGCTTGATAAGCTAAAATTCAGCATGACGAAGGAAATTGTTTTTTTAGAAGCAAGCATAATAGGAAGAGATATTTGCTTGTGCTCATATAGAAATAGATTAAGAGGCTGCCAGAGAAAAAAGTATTGGCTGTGATTGATGCTGGTAATGTTGAACCTTTGGAATTATTGGCTGTGATTGATGCTGGTAATGTTGAACCTTTGGAATTATTGGCTGTGATTGATGGTGGTAATGTTGAACCTTTGGAATTATTGGCTGACATGTATGGTCACGTAGCAAACGCAAGAGAGGAAGCTCTAAGTATGAAGGGAATATTGGATAAAATTTTAAAATGATTTTTTTATATATATTTTTAATAATTATCTTAAATCATAACTTGTGGATAAAAAATAGTTAGTATAGATTTTCAGGTAATTTTGAATATAAATTTTATAATTTAATTAAAAAATAATTATATCAAAAATCATCCCCGTCCTAACTCATACTCATTCTATATATACTTAAGTTTATCGTTAAAGAGTAAAAATTACATAATATTATTTTATTTATTTATTTATTATTATTATTAATTCTTCTATTTATTTGCTAACAATTAATTTTAGTTCACTTAGTAATTTTATAATAATATTTATTTATTTTACTCTTTTAAGTCATAGGTTAACAATATATCGGTGATATAATGTCTTGTATTGATTAAAAATAATAATATGGTAAAATTAAAAAAAATATGAATGTATTCATTCATTATGTTAAATTTTTAGAATTAAAAAACGTATATTTATTAGATTTTAAGGTGTTATTAGCGAAAAAAAATTAACCTCTTTAAAAAAAATAAATTAAAATAGATCTTATAAAAAGATAAAAATATTTAAATATAATTAAATATGTTAAAAATATAAAATAATAAAATTTGTAAAAGATAAAAAACTATGCTTTAAGATCGGAGTTAATTTCTAACATTATTTAAAGATAATAATATGATATAATTTATAAAAATTATTAATATCATTAATTATTAAGTTAATTTTACATGATTTAAAGTTATATCGTTATTATTTTGGAAAAAAATATTATACTCTGTAATTATAAATCTTTTGTAAAATTAATTAAATTAAAGTACGTGCCTGAGACAGCCACATGAGACTATAGGACGAGTGCACAAAATGTAGAGTGTTTCTAGAGAAAAGCCTGCCATAGAAGGAACCAGGAACACCTGCAAATAAACAATTAGTAGCCCCAATTCGATTTCTCGAGTATTCTCGAAAGCTTGGTAGGGACTTGAATATTGAATTAAAGTCATTTTCAGGAAGGTCATTTAAGAACACTTGATATTCAATTGGTTGTAGCTCTCCTAATCTTGTAGAGACCTTTTGCAAAAGTTTGATAATTTCAAAGACCACAAACATAGTGTTTGGTCCACAAGAACAACCCAAATCAGCTATAGTGAGGCTATTGCTTGATGAGTATGAGGAGTTGCTAAACAATTTGGTTATGGCTTCCTCCAAAATGGGCATGTTCATCAATATTACTTCTTTCTGTATATACAATGGAAAAATGGTTGGGTTAGTCCTCTGAATAATACAAAATAGATACTAATTTAGTCCTATATTAACTTTTGGTTTTGGTTTACTAACAACCATGAAATAATAAAAATAGTTAAGTTAATTCAATTAAATAATATCTTTTAAATTATGTAATATATATATTAGAAATCTAATTATTTAAATATTTTATTTTTAATTCTTAGTAAAAAATATTTATGAATTTTTTTATCATGTTAAAAAATATGTATTTATTTACGTTATAATTTTTTTTTTCTTAACGAGATTAAAAATAAAAATTCATATATGAACTAGATTAAAGTTAATTTAATAATTTTAAGTTATAATTATTAACTAATTTAGAAGGTTTTGGATTATACTGCTAAAAGGCACAAGTGTTAAAGTAAAATTAGCTACTTTCTTTTAGTAATAACAAATAGAACGAATAGTAGTTAAATTCAACGATATTTAATAAAAATAGAAATTAAATTTGTATTTATTAATTAAGATAATATAAATTTATTTATTTTTTTATAAAAAATCATAAAAATCTATTTTATAAAAATAATATACTTATATTACATTAATTTTTTATAAAAATATGACAACAAAAATATTTTACATTTATAAAATAAACTTCTACCATAAAGATAGATAAAGTAACATGATAAGACTAAAATATAACTTATATTATTATTACTTTTAATAAATATATTAGAGAGGGATCTATGGAGTGAATTTTAACATATTTTATATCTATATAATTGGATATAAATAAAAGTGTTCATATGTGTAAAAATAAGAAAATAGGATAATTTTTAGATAGAAATTGTTAAATGTTAAATTTTAGTTAAAAATTACATATGAAATTCTCACATTTGAATTTTTACACATAAAAATACTCTTAATTTTTATTGATTAATTGTTATTTAATTTTTCCTAGATATCTATCTAATTTAATAAGTCAAAATTGAATAGTTGTTTAATTAATTAGAATTTGATTGATCGATAATCTCATTCATGAGAGTCGAGTTTAACACATGTCTAATTAAACTGGTCAGTTGTTCAATTGGTCTGAGTTTAGTCGTCCAATAACTCTAATTATCGGAATTGAGTTAAATATATGTCTAATTACATTGAACATTTGTCAATATTAATAGGATTTTGATGCGACGATGATTCAATTCGCCGAAAAAATGAGACATATATCCACAAAATAGAATCATTAATTTTTAATCGGATATATGTACAATTTTATTATATCTAATTAAATATATGTCAAACTTTATATTCATTAATGGTATAATAATAATAGTAATAAAATTACAAGTTAAATATCTAATCTAGAATAAAAATAATAATAGAGTATTATAGTACCCTATTTTCAGACATTTTATTAATAACTTTAATTCACTATAGAAATTAAGATTTTAAAATAAGCATAAATTAACGTAAACAAAATGCAGATGCAACAAGTAAAAAAAAAACCATGTTGAAATATATATATTCACTTAATTAATTAACAGACCTGCACTAAGGAATTCTTAGCATAACTTGCATCATCAACTCCTCCATTCATGTGAAGAACTTTAGCGACTTCCATTATGAATAATTTCTCCTAATTCCTTTACCAAATGATTGTTATGTATTTCGTTTGTTGGATTTTGTCTTCCTTGAAACTTCATATTTATAGACCAAGATTCTTAGCATTCTTTTCTTTGAACTAGAGTCTGAACATAATACGCTTGTGCGTCATTTTCTACTTGGAAACTACTTAGAAATATATGCACACCACTTAAATCACAATATGAGACATATGTCTTTTAAATTAAATTATTGATATTATTTATTATTAAATTAAAAATAAATTATATTATTATAATTATTTTTATAAAATGATTAAATTATAAATAGTTAATAAAAAAATTGATATATAATTATTTAAGAAAAATTAAAAAATATTCTAATAAAAAAATATTTAAATTTAAACTTCAAAGTTTCTTTTTTTAATAGAAAAATAAATTTCATTGTTTCGTAATAAAAGTACATTAATAATATTAAAATTAAAAAATTAAAAATACATAAAATTATTTTTAAAAAATGTAACAATAGATCTATAATCTAATTAATAGATTTTTTTTTCAAAATTATTGTTTAACTCTTTTAGTCTCCATCTATTTTAGCTTTTTTAATTTTAAAGTTTTAAAAAAATCTAAAAAATATTCAAATATCAAAATAAAATAGTTTCGTTTAATAAATAATAATTTTTTTATGGAAACAAATACATATTAATTATTATTCTATTATTATTAAATATCTGTATTTAATCACATGATTTTTATAATTAATCATTTTATTAAATAAGATGGCTAAATAATATTAATTAACAAACCACGTTAATGCTCTAATCCTAAATATCTTTTTCTAATAAATATTTTATGTTTTTATTACATATTTTATGAATTTTAATTATTAAATTTTAAATATTTAAAAATTATATAATTAATCAAAATAATAATAATGACCTATTTTTTTAAAATGTGGATGAATTTAAATTATTAACTTAATTTTAATATAAAATTTAACTATCATCTTAAGTTTATTCATTTTATCAGTGAACTGAGTTATTGTTGAATATTTTTGATAATTTTTATTTTTTTAATAATTTTAAAATTATTAAATATATTTTTTTATATTTTATAAATAAAGTGATTAAATATTTTTAAAAAATTAAAAGATTAAATAATAGTTTGTCCGGTTCTGCGGATTATTGTACGGGTGTAATAAGTGATGTGATCTGACGAGGTTTGATATCCAATTCCAAGACAAGTTATTTTCACGTTTCCTTCTCCAATAATTCAATGTATTCAGACAAACGAAGAATATTAAGGTTTGATCAAGTAATTTAAAAATTATTTTTTATATTTAAAAATAAAAAAAATTAATTTTAAAAACAATTAATGCATTGAATTATAATTTTTAAAAGTTAAATAAATTTAAAAACATCTAATACATACTTTTTTTTTTTTTTGGGAAAAACACTGAAAATTCATAGAAAGGCGAATGTACGTTGCTTTAGTTTAGGCTACCTTATATATTCTTATTACACGAAAATTATGTTGTATTTTGTTTTGTAAATATGTTACATTATGTTGCTTTTAGTTTATATATCTTTTGAACTTTTTTTAACTTAAAAATATATACTTGTAAAAGATACATTTTAAATATTTTTTAATTTTACTTAAAAATATATATATACATATGTTTTTGATTAGATTTGATTTTAAGATTTAAAAATTACATATTTAATGGATAAAAATCATCTAAATTATATTCTATTTGGTATCTTTTGAACCTTTATTTTAATAATGTTATAATATTATGTTTAATTACATGACATAAATTCCTTTAATACGTAGAGTTTATTTTTAATTTAAAAATATATATTTATTTTTATTATAACATAAATAAATATATGTTTTTAACGTTATATAAAAATAATTATATATTTTTTAATAAGAGTTAAAAATAAAATAATGTTAAATAACTGAGTTATTTATGTACCGAATGAGTAATATTATCCATCTTAATTTGTTTTTTATTTTAATGAATAGTTATATTATCATAATATAAATTATTATGGTTGCAAAAATAATGTATTATTGACAATTTTATTCAATAATAATAACATTCAAATATAATTAATAATCTAATACTAGTAATAAAATTAACATTTTATACACTTTATTGTAACAATAACAAAGTTATTGTGATAATATTATTATTCATTTTAATTTGACATCATTTTAAAGATCTTTAATTTTTTTTAAATTTTATTATTTCATTATTTGTTAATAATTACATACACATATATATAATAATAAAGTTTAAACTTATGCTCTCTTATTAAAATATTAATTTAAAATTTTAATTATCATATTATATCTTATTTTATCTGCTTTTTTTAGCTCCTAACAAAAATATCAAATATTACAATCATATGTTTTTAAATAACATATTTGTTTTTTATAAAAACAAAAAAAAATATTATCATATATTATATTAATTTATCACTTTTATAATTTATTAATTTTAAATATTATTTAATATTTTTATTTCATTGATAAATACTTAAAATTACGATAAAAAAATGATATAATATAAGATTTTAAGTAGAAATATTCATGTTTTTTGTTCTTTAGAATTTTTTTTAAAACAATAGTAAAATAACTCATTGTTTTTTATAAATAAATAATACATACAAAATGTAGGTTGTTTTTGAATGAAATTATTTAAAGATGTAGATGTTAATAAATATATAAATTTAAATTAATGTGTGATTTTTTTAAATCAAATAAAATATTTAATTATAATTAAAAATACATGTAACATTAGATCACATTTATTTAAAATTGAAATTATTTAATAAAAATATTTATTTAAATTATTTATATTGGGAGCCATATATATACGTTAGGATTTTAAGATCAAAATTTTTAACCAATAAATCTAATAAATCATGTTTAACACTATATTATAAATATATATTTTTTAAATTTTAAATAATTAATTAATTGATATTAATTTAAATTATTTTATAATTAAAATAATTGGTTGTATTCTTATATTATTGATTTGTGAAACGTCCCCGCATATGGATAGTGACCTTGCAAGCGCGGAAAACACAGACCACCAACAAAACATCTTGTGTAACACGATTACTTTTGGGGCCTTTTGGTCTTTTTCCCCGTGTTTTCCATGTTAGACGATTTTGGAATTTCAGTTACTAAATTTCACATTGAAACGTAATTAATAATTGAATGGATTTCAGCGGATGTTTCTAAAATGATTAGTAAAACAAACCCTACTCAATGAAGTAGTAACCTGATTCTCCCACTTTATTGCAGTGATGCTTATTACTAGAGTTGTTCATCGGATAAAAATCGTTGATTTTATATTTATTTTATTTAATCTAATTATTCGATATCCACAACCGATTCGATTACTTTTTAAATCTGATGCAATCCGATCCATAAACTATTTAGATTGAATCTAATCAATCTAATCAATAAACTTAATTAACTTTATTTTTAGTATTTTTGAATAATTTTTTTAAATTTTCACATAAATCATAACATAAAATTATTTGAGTTACAAGAAACGTTGAAAAATCAAATAAATATATATTAATTATATATATATTTAATTTAATAAATATATAATAATTAAGTATATATAATTAATTTCAATCGGATCGGATGAATCGTAGTGAAATCCGTCATTCGATCCGATGGTCGGAACAAAACCGTCAAAAAATTAACAGATCAGATTGAATTGATCAGATTAATCGGATGATCGGATTTTTTGCACATTCCCTACTCATTACTACCTCATACAAACTTGAAAGATTTGAATTCTCCTCAAAATGCCTTTAGAAGATTGTCAATCAATCTGCACTATTATATTTGTTAAGGGACAAAATACAAAATAGATGTCCAACTTATAATGAAAGTAAACACAGCTCATGACTTGTACCTTCATTAGAAGTTTTTGCCTCCTACTTTCCAATCTCTCAATCACTACAGCCATTCCATGTAATTGCTTTTCAAGTTTCTCCTTATCCTCATGAAATAAGTGGGAAAAAAGGAACCAAAAAGCTTAGGTTAGCCTTTGAGTTGAGGTATCAATCAGTTTTACCCTTTATCACTGTTCATCAGAAGTCAGCTAAGAAAGATTAAGCATGGGAACAATATTTGTGATTAAGACACTACAATTATATTAACTTGCTGCTATCATAAACCAAGGCTTCCACATAAGTAGGAGCTGAACAGACAAATGTTAAACTTGTTACCAGTCTAATAGATCATCAAAGTAGCTCAAACCAATGAACTAACCACTAAAAATTCCTTTGGTGATTTTTCTGAAACATTTGCAATAGAAAAGGAAGCCACTAACATTAAAATGAATCATAGAAAACTAAACCATTATATATGTTAAGGAACAGAGTGAATTCCATAGAACAAGAGATGTGAAATGTAATTGTTTCTGTTCTAAATATAGAAGCAAGCTTCTCTTCTAGCTCCTATTTTTTAGACATTAGCATAAAAGTTTGAGTATGTTCCTCTACCAATAGATGTTGCTCTTTCATGAATATAAAAGTAGAATCATCATTACACCTTTTCATTTAATATTTGCTCGTTTTATTCAATAATTAGTATTTTTGGATTAAAAATATTAAAATATACTTTATATTGAAAAAGGTTGAAAATATAATTTTTAAGGAGTTTTTAGATTTTTTAATACATGACTAATCAAATAATGTCATGTAAACGACACACAAGTGGGGGAGTTGACCATGCACACCACATGGATACCATGCAAAGGAAGATGCCCAATTGTTCACCACCTCGTTTAATGTGTGACGCAATGTCATACCATGTGCTAACATAACATTCATTTTAATTTTCACCATACGGTTAACGATTTTGTCATGCATCGTCACGTGATTCATCCGTTCTTTACACCCGAGCATCGTGACACACAATCCATAACTTCAAAGGAAATAATTCAGCTAAAGAAAAGAAACCTCTATAACCTTAAGGAGTGGTAAAACTTTAGAGGAGGAACATGAAACTTAAAAGAATGAGGAGAAATAGGAAATTAACAAGAATGAGGAAGAACTAGTGGATAAAGATAGCACTGAAAATGAAATAATTCAGCTAAAGAAAAGAAACCTCTATAAACCCACCATTCATTTTCCTCAAAGACTGCAAAAACAAAAGTTAGATACACAATTTTTAAATTTTTTGAAAGTCTTCAAGAAGCTGCACATAAATATACCATTTACAGCTACACATAAATATACCTTTTACAGCTGCACATAAATATACCTTTTACAACTGTACTTAAACAAAAGCCTTCTTATGCCAAATTTCTAAAGGACATCTTACCTAAGAAAATGAGCCTTAGAGATAATGAAACAATAACCTTAACTGAAATCCTTATTAGAAAAATATCCCAAAAATTGAAAGATTCAGATAGCTTTGACATTCCTTGCAAAATTGGGAACATCCATTTTGGCAAAGCGTTGTATGACTTAGGTTCAAGCATTAACTTTATGTCATTGTCGGTCTTTAAGAGATTAGGGGTTAGTAAAGCCAAATCCACTTTAATAACTCCAAACCCACTTTAATAACATTACAAATGATAGACATATCAGTAAAACGATCCCGAGATGTAGTAGAAGATGTGCTAGTAAAAGTTGACAAATTCATCTTTCCAGTGGATTTCATTGTACTGGACGTGGAAGATGAATGTTACTATCATACTTGGTCCTCTATTCTTAGCAACTGGAAATAAAACTTATTGATGTAAAAAAATGTGAACTTATAATGAGAGTGCAAGATGAACAACATTTAAAGTTTTTAAAGCATCTAAATCCCATGATATTGATAATGTTAATGATTGCTTTAGGATAAATATTATTCATTGTGATGATAACTTAAAAGAATTTGTTGAGTTGTCTACATTTAATACTATTTCACATGATTTTGTGAATAATGAAGTAAACTCATCAAGAAACAACTTAATATATTTTAATTTTGAGCTTAATTTTGGAGGCTATACCTTCTATATGTAGAAAGTTTTGATATAGGATCTAAAGTCAAACCATCTATTAAAGGTCACAAAATTTAGACCTCACACCTTTACCCTACCATATCCAATCTAGTGGCAAGCAAAAGAGTCTAATAGAGAGGTGAAAAAAGATGCTGGAAATACATAAATTAAATGAGCTAAGTTAAAATGCATATTAGAATGCCAAAAAGTATAAAAATAAAACAAAAATATAGCATGATAAAAGAATTAAGCACTGTGTTTTTAAACCAGAACATAAAGTATTATTGAACAAGTCAAGACCCAAATTATTTCCAGGCAAACTCAATAGTAAATGGACATAGAGAAGTGTACTTTAAGACTCGATATGATCATCTAGTCAAGGACGTTAGACGTGATGCTGGTTGGGAGGCAACCAACTTTATTTTACTTACATTTTTATTATTTTTGTTTTTTAGGTGAATAAATATGAAGAGCTATGATGCAACAAGATTAAGCATTTTAAACAAAAGATGTGGTGTGCTAAGATAAAATGAGTTTTCTTTTCTTTTACTTTTTTTCATATTTATATGTGCACATTGGGGTAGAAATTTCATTTACTACTTTAGTATTTAGAAATAATTTTAAATTTTTAAGATTTTTTTTTAATTTTTAGGATGTTTTTAATCATGATTTAGATAGAAATTGATAAATATATGGAAACTAAATGCATACATTCTTGATATGAAACATATGAACTCAATGATAAAAATTGATTGTCATAACTAGGAAAAAGAATGTAACATGCTCATTAAGATACTTATATTGATAATGTGATATGCTTGCTATTTTTGATTGGATTGATTCAAATGGTTATTCATATATTTATGATTAATTTTGGTGTTCTTAATGAGAGAAATTTGTGGGGAATTGTACAAGTTGATGAAATCTATTATGTTTTAGAATCTATTTGATTATCTCTAAGGTGAAATTCTAAATAATATTTAGCAAGAGATATGATTTAGGTCTTATTTTGATCGATTAAGCCTTTCAAGCTAACCATTATTAATATCAATAGTCACACATTTGATCCCCGTTAAGAACCTTTCATATCTTTAAGCCACATTTTATGCCTGACTAATACGCATTATCTTTATTCTTGTGCCTTTAACTTATATGAAGAGAAAAAAATGTAATCATGTGTAATGTTATAGAATAAGGGTAAATGTAATGCATTTTATAAAAAAAGGAAAAAAAGAAAGAAAAACTCATAACACAATAATCCCTCTAAAGAAAAAGAAATAAAAAATGAAAATAAGATTTGAGGGTGTTGTGAAGTTACAAAAAAAGAAAAAAAGAAAAAAGATGTGAAATAAAATAATATGAAAAGAATGATAAAATATAATGCACTAAATATAAAGTAAAAGATCAATTATAATTAAAAAGTTCATGATGAATAAAAAAAAGACTAAGGTGTGAAAAGAGCCTAAATGTTTTCATTTATCGACCCCTATCTAAGCCTTACATTACAAGCATGAAAAACCCTAATTGATCTTTAGCTAAGTACATATTTATATTAGTGGAGTGGGATGTGAAAAATAAACTTATAAGACTTGTTGTAAGATTTAGTTGATTAGCATGCTTATATATGTTGATTTCATGAGTAAATTGAATGATATCATGTGTACCACACATACACGAATCAATTCATCAAAAGCTTTGCATATCCTTGTATTGATGAAACGTTGATTAATAAATATGTGAAATTCTTTGTCAAAAAATTATACGACTTTTGAGAGGCATAATTTTTTCTATATACATATATATATGATTGATTGTACTACTTATATCATTTTATCTAGTTAGACTTTTCTTGAGGACAAGCAAAGAGTTAAGTTAGTAGGTGTGATGACTTTATGAAATTAGAATTATCATTGCAATTTTCTACTTAGTATTTTCTCGTTTTACCCAATAAATAGTATTTTGGGGTTACAAATATTAAACTATAAACTTTATAGTGAAAATGGATGAAAATATAATTTCTGAAAATTTTTTATGAAAGTTTTGATGCAGGACCAATCAGAAGACACCACATGGAGGCCACGTAAGCAGGGGAGATGATCGTGCATGCCACGTGGATACCACGCAAGTGGAAAGGTCTAATCGTGCAACTTTGCATATACTTTGGGACGTAGTGCCATAACACGTGTAAGGACAACGTTCATTTTGATTTTCACCGCATGGTCAATGGTCTTGTCATGCATCATCACACGATTCCTCAATTCTTTCCACCTAGGTATCACACAATTCATAACTATGAATCACATCATTCTATATGGAACTGACTCAATGTGCGTTGACCAAGAGAAATCCATTCCACTATGCGTCGAGCGTTGATTGGATATGCCTTTTCTCGTGCCACGTGTTGCATTTTTATTGGCTAGTATTGTTAATTTTCTCTTTTTTAATCTTAGCCCTTGATCTGTATTTGATCTGAAGGTCTAGATTCTACTTAAGCCTAATTAAACCCATTGCCCCATAAACCCAAATGAGCTAAAAATTACATATTTTTTTATCAGTTTTTGGAGCCATGAAAAGAGAAAAATATAAAAAAATTCAAAAGGAGATATAATTTTGGTTGAGTTTCAAAAGGATATTGATGCTACAATTTAAGAGATTGATCGTGTTTCTTTTTCTTCTCTTTTCTTTATCAGTTTTATGTTTTTCTTTATGAAAAATATGAGTTTTATGAACAAAATTGTGTCTAGCTAATTTATTAATTTAGGAATCTTATGAACCCAATTTTAAAATGTGATGGTCTAATATTTTATTACAATTATTATTTAATTTTTATGATATTAATTGTTTTGTCAACAATTGATCTATAGAGACAATTAAATAGATTTAAGAGAATTATTTAATTGTTTGTATTGATTAAATAAAATGCGTAGTTTACTTGATTAATAATTAATGAACTTAATGAGTAGTACGTAATTTAATTGATATGAGAGTGTGATTAGATTAATAATTATATGATGTGTAGTTTACTTGAGAGAAGAATACATGCTAGATTAGATCCATTTGATCATGTAATTGATTAATATTTATATTAAGGGGATTTTAGTGATTCACATGTTTAGAAAATTATTAGATTAAATATTCTTCGATATTTTCTAAGTTGTAAAATATAATTTAATTAATTATTGCTATTTATTTTTAGTTCTTTTAATTTTATTATTCTAAAACATAAAAACACAAAAAATTGGTTTTTACTTATTGCGATATGTATACTTACGTATTCAATGTACACAATTCGTGTTCGATCACTAGCCAAACTCCTCTAATCTCGTTTGTGTTAACACTAATTGATGTAACTCGCAATGAACCACTCATTGATTGTTGTTGTATTGAATTCAGTTATACTCTCAAGGCTGCTGCATCTTCCTCGGTCTATAGGAGAGAAAAAATTTGGTAAACAAACAAAATTAACATGCCTTCATGTATTTTATACAAAACCATTTCATACTCTATATTGTTCCTTTTATGCTTCTTTTAAGCGCCTCTTCGGCATATGAAACTGGGTTGAAAGATCCTCTTGATCTGATACAATCAATCATATATCAAAGAAAACTGAACAAATAAATGATGCAAGAAATGCACAAAAACACATAACGAGCAGACACCTTTGCAACAAAGGATGCATCTTTCGCCGTTGCAGTATCCCTCAGAGCTTTTCTCAAAGAAGGAATTGTATTTTGCTCATGCAGTTTACAAAAACTAAAGTTAGATGATCTCGTGTGTCATCACTCTTTTGAAAGCGAATAGACTCATGATCACAAAATTCAAAAGCACTTATTTCTTTAAAATATTCTTCTAAAAATCTTGACTTCAACATTTATAACTTATCCATTTTAAAGCACAATATATATTGTTAGAAACTCAAACCTAACTAAATCTAATAAGATATTATTGAGTTAAGAATTTTCTAGGCTTATAAACAACATTGTTGTCTTGTTCTTAACCGATATGGGATAAGAATACTTAACAGTCTACTCCACGTGACGGACAAAGATGTACATAAGAATACTTAAGAACCCCTCCACACGACGGACAAACGTGAACATAATATATTAATTACAATCTAAAAAGTAAAGTTATGTATTTGAAATAATTACAAATATTACACCGTAATATATATGTAATTTTTTTCTTAATATGTTACATTAAATAAATTACTAAGACATCAAAATATTTGATCATGTTAATTTACAACTGAAACCTAACAAGATTCATTTATCATCATATTTAACTGCACAACCATTAAAGGTGCATTATATTATAATATCACAAACAGGATATATATATAATCTAGTGTCCTTTTGACAATTAATAATTTAATTTTCTACTTGTTTAATATCTTTTAATCACTAGTGAAGATGCTATGACATAGTAAGGGTAATTTTCATTGGCGTTTCCCTCTGTGTTAAATTGTTATAAAAAATAAACCTTTGTGTCCGAATTGATCAAAAAAATTCTGATATTTATTCAAATCAATTCTGACAATAGGGATTGATTGAACCTACTACAGAGAAGAGGGGGCTAAATGAATCAAATGAAATATGGCATGGGTCGTGATGATATTTGGACAAAAGGATAGAGAAGGTCGATGATATAAAATAATATATTTTCCAACTATGTATCAGCTTTTGAGGCTTTTCTAACACAAAGGATTGTATTTCATAGTAATTCAAAGCGTAGAACCTTTTTGAAGCAAAATGAAACATGTCAGGTGTCATTAATGTTTAGGCAAGACATAAGGGAGATTAATCATAATTATCCAATATAATAATCATTTTATGATGTGTTTGGTTAGAGAAAATATTAGGTTTATATGTTTGGTTGGGTTGAAAAAAAAAATCATAAATGAAATCAATTTCTAAACCCTAAACACTATTTAGAAAAAATAATAATTTTAACCTTAAACCTTAATCCACAAATATAACCTTAAATTCTAAATCTCAAATCGTAAATCGTAAATCGCAAATCGTAAATCTCAAACCTCAAAATCCTAAACCTTATTTAAAAAGATAATAATTTTAATAATATATTTTCTTTTTAAGTAATAATTATTTAAAAAAATAATTATTTCAATAATGTATTTTGTGTGACGAAAAAATAATAATTAAATGATATTATTTAAACTTTATTGAATATAGGCATATTAAGGTAATTTTTAGTATTTTTCATTACATTTTAGTGGTAAATCAAACACTACAATACCGATTACTTCTTTGATTTCAATGATCAAACTAAAAAACATTATTTTCTTTCCATTACATTCCAGATTTCAATTTTCTGAACCAAACATCACTTTAGTGTAATAGTGATAATTTTATCTATAAAAGCCCTTTTATTCTTGATGAATAATAATAATAATAGTAATACTAACAATGAACCAAGTCACAAAATATAACGAGGTCTATAAACTATACTAAAGGAATTCTTAAATTTTAGTTTTTACTGCTCATCAGTGCCGGTTCCTTTTCAATAGAGGCTAGAGCTTCAAACTTAGTATCATAACTACACTATTATGCAAGTATATTCTAAAAATATAACACGACTGAGTTTCTGATTATATTAAAAATACACATGTTGTAAATTGTACTTTGTACTGCTCTGCTATATAATGCTTAGCTAGAAGACCAAAAGTAGGATCTGGTAGGTATAAATTTGTACTTCAAGAGTAGTCAAGGCCAAAACTACAGAGAAACATGCAGCAACTGAGTAGCAAGTACCTACGCCCCTATCACTTATGTCTCTTTCTTCATCAGTAAGAGCATTTAGTGGATTAAGAAAAGATATTGTTGAAGGATATTGCTCTCTCCTTGCTTCTATTTCATTCAACTCAAATTGCATGTCAGAAACCTGTCAAATACATCATGTCTCTATATGAAAAAATACATGATGCAATGTGCTTACTTGCTTTTATTTCATTCAATTTGTATATATAATCCGGCCAAATACGTGATGTTAGCTCCGTCACACGCCAGATTATTAGATGCATGACTTAGTTAAGTCCCATAATAATCACTACATAAGCAGATTATATAGATAGTGTAAGAGTAGTTCAGAGCATAGTACTAGTAATCTTAACTCCAATAAACTAAAGCTTCAAAAGAAAAAAAGGATGTAACACTTCTCAAAGCAGCAAAGATAAAAAAAAACATAAGAATATATGATGTTAATCACGAAGTTCTCACAGCCTTTAAACAGAGACGGACCTAGACAATGACTAATAGGGGCCTTGGCCCTTCTAAAGTGTAAGGAAATATAATTTTAGTGATATAAGAATTTAATTTGTATTTCTGTTAATAGAGTATTAATGATATGTTATTTCTTTGCATAGTACTCTCTACTTTTGATTTTTTTTTTAAAAGGTCCATTTTACAGTAAAGTCCACTAATTATTCATTGCAAAATTTAACCATCAAATAAACAAGGAAAAATATACTATTTTCATGCCATAGTTAAGTAATTATATTTTTATTCTATGCGACTTAAACCACTTACGAGTATAATATGCTTTGACACAATATCAGCTATAAACATCATCTTTTTAATATATTTTTCTATTTATTTTTACTTTACATAATAAACCATGTTTTAAGCCTACATTATGGCACAAAAATCTGACATAATAATATAATGTTTAAATATTTAATATATTATTTATGCTTAAAATTTAATAACATAAGTTGACCCCTCCAAAATTTCAATCCTAGTTCCGTTACTGCCTTAAGGTTTTCGTATTGAAATAAATGTTTATCTTCCAAATGATTTACTCAAAGATATAAGTGTAGGTGAAACCAGAGCAATTTCAGGTAGGCTCACTTGACTAAAATCAATTTCTACTGATAAATGTATAACATTTGCATCTCTTGGATAGATGGCATGAATTCCCCCTTAAGCGCATATGCTCATTTATATATTATGATTGTTGGGCATGGTATTTTTGAACATATTTTTTCATATAATTAACCTATTATCTTAACTACTAAACGTCATTTTTAACTATAGTTTTTGAAGAAGTGCCCCTTTTATCCCTATGTGTGCCTACGTGTGCCTTTTGTCCCGGATGTGAGTTTACTTATATTAATGAGAGTCAATAATTCACTTAGTTCTAACAAAATTTCACTTTTTGAAAATTTCATCAACGCTTTAGTATATGGAGCTGTAATGAGTTAGGGGAAAAAATAACTCAAACAATGATTGTTTGTAAAAAAAATATTCTCCTTCAATTAATTATTACCCCAATATCCCTACTCTTAAGGGATGTTAAGGCGAGGAATAATATAACTCGCTCTTTATCCATAGTTCTGTAGTGTGTGGTGGGCATAAATCTAAAACAAATAAAATATTGCCAAATATTAGAGACCTTGGTTAAGTAATTGGCTTCAAAAGATTTATGTCCCCATTAGTAAAGTCTCATTCAACCATCTTTAAGACTAGAGTTTCTATTACCTCTTCGTAATTCATATTATCTAAATAATTTTCATATTCATCTTGATCTACGTCTCTTAATCCATTAAAAAACATTTATATCATACATGCCAAATGGGACAAATATACCCTTACCATTACTCTATTATTAATAGCATCAGGAACATTGACATAAAATTTCGAAACTATTGTGTCAAGGTTCTTAACACCTTTTTCATTCTAGTGCCCTTATTTTATTAGTAATTTATGCCCAAATTTTATATTTAAAAAACTCACATATACATGAATAACTTATAATAAGCTATAAATATACTCTTAAGGAATTATGTTGGTTTTAAAAAGTTAAATTATTTTCTAATTCAATTAAGAAAAATAAATCCTAAATATTCTAATAATTTATCAATTTGATAGAAAAGAATTCTAAATTTTAAATTGAATTATGTTTAAATAAAGCAAGTAAATGAAAAACAATAAATTAAACTATAATTGAACATAGGATGATGAATGTATATGAAATTTTAACAAGCATAGGCCTTCATAGATAGAACGAATTAAGTAATTTAAATATAAGTTAGATTTATTTATTTTGTTTTTAAATAAACGAATTTTATATAATCACGATGAGTTCCTAATGATATTCAATTAATCAATTTTTTTTTGTTATAGGTTGAAGTTGATAAATTGATAAAATAAAGAAATATATATATATAAAACAAAATCTTTAATTAATCAATAACTTTATTTAGTCATGCTTGAAATTAATAAATCGATAAACCTAATGTAAATATATTTTTATTATAAATCAAGAATTAACCAATCTTTAATTTATAATTAAAGTTATTTTTCAACCATATAAATTAATACAAATCAATAAAATTAAAATAGGTTATTATTCGTTATACACAATTAAGCACAAATGATATCTCTAATACTTAATTCTAATTTTTTTTATTTAATCTTAAATCAAGACTTAGACCATCATGAATTTATGATTAAAGATATGATGATTATGAAAGGAAAAAAAATCTAAAACTTTTAGTTATTTAAATCACAAAATTGTCCTTCTCATCGTTGGGAGCATAAACTAAAATTTCATATAAAAATTTAGTCAATCATAAAAATATCCTTTCTATTGAAGACGATTCCAAATTTTTAAACAAGTTATCATTGGCTTTTCCAAATTTTTAGATCTTTTTTACAATTGGGAGGATCTCTTTCTATATCTATATATGGGGAATGACTAACCTCAAATCTAAAAATTAAAACTATTAGAATGATTGTTGAAAAAAATGTATTCTATTATAGGTCTAATGATAACTCAAATCTAAAGACTTAAGTGTATTTATAAGAAAATATATGGATACAGAGGGCTTTGGGCCATTTTTGGATGCATGTCAAGGCACACATCCTTCCTCACCATGGCACAAGGCATGTTCAACTTTTCCATTTTCAACCTGAGAGGGTTACACTGTGGTACCATTTATTCTATGCCGCAACAAACGTTATTTAGTGAGCCTGATAAATTCATACAAATAGTATGCACTACAGCACACATATTTTGCCGTGGCATGCTTCACATTTATTCAAATTTACCTTATACATCTTACAAAATAGTTGTTTCTTCATGTGAGGTTTACATGTCTTTATCTTTTAAGCTCTTAGGGTACAATTTCAAATCACTTCTAGATGAGAGAGAGAAGTTTCGAGGTAAGTTTTGGAAAATATTTGATATATTTGATTGTTGATGAGAGTATCTTATGAGTAAATTAGAGTAAAAAATCTAACTTGACTTACTTTGGACAAGAATCTAACAACTCAAAAACAATCAAGCTGTATACTCTAAAATTCAAATAGTTGGGGTGTGAATGCTATTTTTTTAAGAAGTTAAGATTCCTCCGTTACGTTTTCAAAAGATTAAAAGAGGACAATTTCAAATCACTTGTAACACTTTTGTTGTGTCATTTTGTATGCTACTAATAGTTTAGTAAACATATAAACAAAAGAACCACTTTTTGAAATAAAGGTGAACCTTTTTAACCATTTTTGTTCATGTCTTTGCCAGATATTGGTAGCAATTATAGTATTATAGGAAAAGTGGTATCGGATAATTATACTTAGAGAGGACAGAAAAAGAGAGAAAAAGGGCTATTTATTATTTTAAAAAATGAAGAAAAATGAAAAGTAAATATCACTTAGAAAAATATTAGGATCCAAACTCAAAAAGTGGAATTGGAAAGTAAGGATTGATTAAGTCCTAAGCATTCTTAAAGCCTCTTTTATGCACAAATTTAGATGCAATCTTGCTCTGTCTCTAAATTTTCACATTGAAATGTTACTTGCTTAAATCATCTGTTAACATTTTTTAAAATCTATTAACATGAATAAGTATACTCTCAAATACGTTCATATGATTTAGCTGACTTTGTTTTTTGAGTAACTTTTAGTAGGTTTTGTTGGTGTTTAGGTAATGGCAACGTTAGTTGAGCCTTCAATTGGAATTAGGCAACGAGGGAAACATTATTACTCCATGTGGTATACATTGTTTGAGATTGATAACAAGTATGTTCCAATCCATCCTATAGGAAAAGGATTATATGGCGTGGTATGTTCATCCATCAATAGAGAAACCAACGAGAAAGTTACAATCAAGAACATAAACAATATTTTTGATATGCATTGATGCACTTGGAACTCTAAGAGAAATATCCAACATTGTAATGTGATTGCTTAATTTGAAGGATGTTATGATTCCTATTCAGAGGGAAAGTTTTAATTTAAAGATATCCAATACTATAATGTGATTGCTTAATTTGAAGGATGTTATGAGCTCATGGACACTAATCTCTATCAAATCGTCATAACCACTTTCCAATGACCATTGTAAGTTATTTTTATTTCAAGTAATTGTCTTATTTGTAATACATTTGAGCAATTTCGGGGATTTTAAGTTTATTTAATCCTATAATTATTATAACAAAGGTCGATATAATTCTATAATTTTTATTTTTGATCAATGTTGGACAATTTTTTTAAAAATATTAACTTTTTTCTTAAGTGAGCATCTACATGTCACATGTTTTGGTACTATGTTAGAATAATGATCAAACACTGCCCTAAAAAAGAAAACATGTAATATGTATATGTTCATTTATTAAAAAAATGCCATCTTTTAAAAAATTATCCATTAATAATCCATATTTAAAATTACATGACTAAATGAACATACCTTTATAGGTACATGAATAAAGTATTAATTGTGTAAAGTTATGGGACTAAATTAACCTAAAACCCACCTTACGATATTTTAAGTTTTCCTTAACAATGGTTTCATTAGATCTTAATTTAAATTTTATTATGAAAATGAACATCCTAGATATTTTAAATATTGATAAATTCAAGCACAATATGAATATCCAAGCAAAACACCCCAATAAAGATATTTCAACAATCACACCTCAAACCCTAAAATGAAATATCAAAGATAATGAAAATAATAACAAAGAAAAAAAACACATTGAGATTTATAATGGTTTAACCCAATTAGTGAGTCTAATCTATTTCTTTACCCTTACAATGAAAATGAGTTCCTTTAGCTTCAAATGTTAGATATTACAAATATAACGAAGAAATCATGAAGAAAAAGTACTCGCAAATAGCACTCAAAGAGACCTAACAAAGCTTACGCACTCATTAAGGGGGAAACCCTCTCCTCTCTTTTCTAGCTCTCTCTTCTCTTTGTCAACATGATCTCATTTCATCTCACAATGTGCTTATACACACCTAAATTGGCAATTACAAGAATGTACATTGTGTTCCAAGCCTCCTTCAATAATAATGTGGTCTTTTTTATCATTTTTTCTATTATTTTTACGTGTTATATGGATTTAACTATTTCTTGATTGATTAAGCTATTAAAACTATGAACCAAAATTCAGACAGAAACTCCTAGATCAAAGCACAATTAATTCTCTATCAATCGATCAAGCTTGATCGATTAACCTTCACTTCGATCTATTGACATTTATTGGAAACCATTTTCTCCATTTCTTGTAGTGTACAAATGTTAAATTAATGGGAGCTTTATGTAATGAACATAAAATAGGAGAGATATTAAAAGAGGACTAAGATGTGAAAGAAATTTATACATAATTACATATACACATAGAACTACAATACTCGGTGTAGATTGATGTACAGTCTGTTTTCGGTATATATTTTTTAGAACACACTCTTATATTAACGTAGAAAGCTGCATGGAGTATCTAAGATCGCTGAAGAACTTGACGCTATGTGTAATTGTAACTATCTTTGATTTTAAAGCATATCTATTGATTATACTTCCCTCTTACCAATTTGCATGACATATTGTAGTTGCTTTGAGGGCTCAAGTATCTTCATTCAGCTAACATTCTTCTTCCTGACTTGAAGCTGGGAAATCAATGCTAATTATGATATGAAGATATGTGATTTTGGTCTGGCACGAACCAGCAAAGGTAACGGTCAATTCATGACAGAATATGTTGTGACTCGTTGGTATCGTGCACCAGAGCTGCAGCTATGTTGTGACAATTACGGAGCCTCCATTGATGTCTGGTCTGTAGGATGTATTTTTCCCAAAATCCTTGGTCGAAGGCCAATCTTCCCCGGAACTAAATCCTCAACCAACTAAAACTAATCATCAACATTCTTGGAAGCCTGCATGATGCTAATCTCGAGTTCATTGATAACCCAAAAGGCAAGGAGGTACATAAAGTCCCTTCCATATTCTCTGGGAACTGCCTTGTCTCGTCTATACCCTTGTACCAAGAAACCATACCACCCCCCATTTCTTTATCTGACCATACACGAATCAAGAAGGAAGATGAACCGCTGCTTCATTAATCCCTTCTTACATCCTATGTCGCGAATCCATGAGAACCCATAGAGATATGCCGCTGCTCTCTCTATTTCTCATAACCTCTTCGTTATTCTCAAGTTCTCTCTGTGTACGGCCGCTTAAGTCTCTTACGCCTCCCCTGTTCTTTTCGCTGGCTCTCTGAAAGTGATGTAAGGCCTCTTATATATGAGACTAATATCCTAACGGCTGAGAGAAAAGATGGCCTAAGCTAATTGCACTTAGACATTGGCTAACGAGGGAAGGGCTTAAAAGCCTAGTTAGTCAGTAGGTATTAATATTTTAACGGTTAATAATTGAAATCGTAGTTATTTATAAAAAATTTATGATTTTTTCTCAAAAATAACTTTAATCAATAAAATATGAGATATGAATAATTATTATAACGTTGAAAAGTGTGGTTAATTAAAATTAAATATATATTAATATTATTATTTATATATATATAATTATATAAAAATATGATTTTAATAATAAAATATATAATCTTTTATACAATTAAATTGAATTTTATTTATTTTATATTTTATATTTTACTTCAAATAAATAGTTAAAAAACATAAAAATTAATGTTACTATTTAAAATAATACCGTAAAGTAAGAATTAAGTTTAAATTAAATTTTTTTAAACTAAATATATATTTTGAATAAATGTTAAAAAATAAAAAAAACGTGATTAAAATAATGAAAAAATTACTACCGACTCATAACCGATTGTTATTAACTGAATACACTCTAAATTGATATGCGATAGTTATGGTTATTAATATAAACATTCCTACCTATTCCTACGCTTATTCATAATTAGAACTAAGATTATATATGTTAAATACATATGCAAACAAAACCCAAAAATAATATTATACTTAAATGACTTATCATTTTATCAAATTAGACACCAATAAATTACACGAGCTTATATATTATATAATTTCATAATTTTTACATAGAGACTAAATTAATTTACTATATCATGTATATATTAAGGTGTTCACATATCGAAAATAATAACTCGTAATTTTTTCTTATTTACTTTACTTTCTTAAACTAATTTCTCAAGTTTTTATAAGGTATTGGAGCAAATTTTATGGGAGATTCATTATATTTTTCCTTTGATTTCTTGATTTGCGTGATTTGTTTATTGTTTTCTTGTTACTAACAATTTTCTCGGATGGATTCTTCAAAACCGTGTGATGATTCAATCAATCACAAAACAAGATTTACTTGTTAGGCAATTGGTACAATTAGCTATCAATGTTTCTCCAACTAATCTTTCAATTGGTGCAAAACTAGATAGAAATAATTTTCTAATCTAGAAATAACATATGATCAATTTGATAACTGCATATGGGGTAGAGAATTGTATAAATGGAGAAGTCCTGAATCTATATGGTTTCTTGATGGTTTTGCAAAATTAAATCCAAAATATGCTTGGTGGTTAAGAATCAATGGAGTAGTAAAAAGATGGATATATAGTTCATTTCGTCATCAATTGCAAGCAATATTTTTAGTAAGAATATTGCTTTTGATATATGATGAAGTAGTGAATGAAGTTTTGTTTCTTCTTCTAAAACTCATGCTAAGGAGGCTTAAGGATTCTTGATTACTTTGATAAGAGGAAAGACTTTTCTAATGAATTGATGGTTATAGAAAAGGCAACAGATGATCAAGATTTGCTAATCTTGATCGTATGAGGTTTAGGACCAAGATACAATCCTTATATGTGTTTTTTAAATCATGGAGATGTGAATTTAGATCATGCAAAATCAGAATTGATGGCATATAAGAACCTTTTTATCTAACAGAATAAATCTGAAAATAGTTAAGTGTATCAAGAAAATTATTCCAACGCTGGTTATGGAAATAACAAGAAAGTTCATTCATTGGTAGTGATAATACCTTTGATGTGTCTGGTAGGGGCCAGAGAGGTAGAAATGATGAAAGTGGTTACAGACGTTATAAAAACACTCAATGTCAATTTTTTTTCAAATATGGGAGCGCATTGCCTTATCTTGTTATACTTTGAGGAATTTACTTGGAGATGGAAGAGATAGTATTAATAATAATAATAATAATAATAATAATAATAATAATAATAATAATAATGGAGATAAAGGTTAAACTTCAAACTTTTGTGGCTAATGTTGAGAATAGCCATGATTTTTGGGTCAAAGTTATTTGAAACTTTTGAGTCTTTAAGATTAAAGAAAAACTTGATATAGTCTTGATAAGTACAAAGTAAGATTGGTTGTTTAAGGTTTTTTTGTAAACACTTGGTTTGGATTTTATTGAGACTTTCAGTCCAGTGGAGAAGCTTACTTATGTAAGAATTATTCTTTCTATTACATAATTTTTTGGGTGGAATACAAGACACCTAAATATTAATAATTTTTTTCTCAATAGAGATCTTGAAGAACCTACTTACATGAAGTAGTCATTAAGTTTTGAAGATTATGTACACCCTAAGAAAGTTTGTAGTCTCAAAAAGGCTTTATATGAAAACAAGCTCCTAAGCTTGGTTTCATAAGTTACAACAATGGTTGTTGAGTTGGAATTTTCATGGCGTAAGAAGTGATCCTAGTTTGTTTGTAGGAAGAACTAGTGAGCATGTTTTGTTTTTTCTAATATATATCGATAATGTAGTTTTTATTGATTCTTATTTAGTTCGGCTACAAGCCTTTATTCATGCTTTACATAAATAGTTTGCTATAAAAGATATGGACTCACTTAGTTGTTTTTCAAAGATAGAAGTAACTACGCCTTCTAAGAGGTTGTATATGTGCCAAAATAAATATGACAAAGAGTTGTACCATTTTGGACTACTCACACCTCTATGGCTTCATAAGGAGTATTGAGTAAAAATGATGGTATTGTATTGGATGATCCATTAACCTACAAAAGTATGATTGATGTTTTACAATATTGCAGGGCTATTCGACCTAATATAAGTTCTAATATAAGCTATGTTAGTTTTTAAGTGTACCAATAGATGAACATTTGAAGGTAGGAAAAAAGTGTTGCATTACTTGAAGGGTAACATGAGTAGTGAAGTTATATTGATGAAGCCTATTGATTTAAACTTGGTTGGATATACTAATATAGATTATACAAGTTATCATGATGACAAGAGGAATATTAGTGACTATTGCATTTTTTTGTTGGTAATTTGGTTAGTTGGTTCTTTTCTAAACAAAGGGTTATGTCACGTTCTTCAACTGAGTTTGAGTATTGTGCACTTGCTGGTGATGCAGTAGAGATAATATGGATACAAGCTCTTCTAGGAGATAAAAGTTGACCTTTTAGGGAAGTCAAAATTATTCTGCTAAAATATTAGCACTCAACATGTAGTACATAATCAAGTAGAACACGTTAGAACTAAACACATAGAAACTGATTTTATTATAGACTTAGTTTTATAGGAAAAATTAGAAGTAGAATATTGTCATGTGGTTACTAAACCTCTTCCTAGTCATAATATTTTAAATTTTAGAAACAAACATATAGTTCTAAATAGATCATAAGTTTGAGAGGGAGTATTGGATTCTATTATATATATAATTGTCAAATGTAACGTACTAATCACATACAAATATAATTCTATTATGTGTCATAGAATAGATACTAAAGTAATTTACAAGTATCATGTATATATAAGAGTGTTCACTCATCATAAATAATAACTTAGATTTTTTTTCATTTATTTCCTTCCCTAAATTGACTTACTTAAATTCTTATAGTCAATAATGTGTATTTGTATCTTCTATTTAGTTTCTATTAATATAGTATACATTTAGATTCATTATGTTCCCTAAATTAAAATTTTATCAACAATATCTCTTAGATATTTTTCATTTATTTTTTGTTAATCAATTTTTAATATCCATATTTTCAAGTCTCGAACTCAAGATTTTCACCTTATACTATGGTGGTTCATATGTTTTTCATGTAGTATTAAAATCAATAGTACAAGTAATTATTTGAAGTAACTAATCATTCTACAATTTTTTTGATTTATTAACTCATCGCTCAAAATCAATATAAAAAATAATTAAAAATTAGTATAAAATATAAAAAGTTCATATTTTTTGATGTTTTATTTTCGTAACAAAATTTCTTTCATTTCAAGAGAGTACTTTTTGGTATATCTATAAAAAAAATTTCCAAAATTTCTTAAAACAAAGTTAACATTCTCAATATTTTTGTAAAACTTAAACACCAACATCATGATCGATATCAACATTTTAAACCTTGTTATCAAGTACTAGTAAAGTGAAGATATGTTGATAAAAAGTTGTAGAAATTGGGTGAAAACTAATGGTGTTATCCTGGAATTGGTATTATATTACTACATACATATATTATTATTTTAATATCTATTATTGTCAAAGTTTTTTAATGATACCTTCAAATATTAATATTTTTTAAAATAGTGCCCATTTGGTCAAAAATGATTTTTTTTAAAGAAAAATAAATGTTAATTTAATCATTTTAATTAATTTTACTCTTTTTCTCATTTTTTTCCTTCTCTCTTCTCCCTTTGTGACACCTATATCTATTTATATAAAATTCTATTTTATTTCTTTCTAAGGAAACCTAAATCTTAAACTCTAAACTCTAAAAATTAATTCCTAAGTCTTAAACTTCAAACTCTAAACACTAAACTTTAAATTTTAAACCTTAAACTCTAAACCTAAGAAGAGAGAATGAGAAAAAAAGAAAATAATAATAATAATAATAATTGGAATGGATCAAATGGGTAGCTTTTGGATAATTGAGTACTTTAAAATACCACTCAAAAACTTGTACACAATGGGCATCAAAAGATTAATATGGATACTAATAAAATACTAGTCCTATTACCCAAGCTTCACTATTTCATTTGGAGGTAGGTATAGGGAATCAATTGTCGCAAGGAAAGTTGTTTAGTGGCGATAACGACACAAGAGAGTGGAGATTAATTGTGTTAGAATATAAGTTTTTAACCTATGGTTTATTTGACTGGGTCTCACTTAGTATAAGTAGGTGGTCGGCATTGATTTGGGTTCTCTTTTATGAGAGCCTTAAAATCATATATGTACATGCTCAAAATGATATTGAGTACCAAAATTTACTCATTGAGAATAAAAAATGTGATTGTTTTATGTTTTTCTAACATAGGAAAACAACAAAACATCTAAATCTTTATATAGCATTTGTTTCGTAAGATACTGTAACAAGAAGACTCTCTCTACATGAGCGCACATGGGAGGTGTAAATCCTTATATGTCTGGCCCAAAAGTCTCAAACTCTAATTATGTCCCCATACGTCATGTGAACATGAATGTTGTCTAATTTCTATGAGCCTTGTGTGGTCCTATTTTTGCTACAGTTAAATCTTGTTTTCCTTCTCAAAATAAAAGAACTTTCTTATGTTGAATACCAACAACTATTCAATACCTTTGTTGTAGCAATTTCACCTCCAATAGTCTCATTTTGAATGCAATATAATTGACTATACAATTGAGAAAAAGACATAAAAACAACAACTACTTGTCCAGAATTTTTTAATAGTAAATTTTGTTCTTTTTAGTAAATTCTTAATTTAAAGCTAAGTTCAGTGTGATATAGAATTGATACAAAATAGTTCTCTAGAGTAGTAATTGGTGATGTTCAAATAATGTTATTGATCTTTTTATCTTGTAATGTATTTTTTCCTCGATCATATTTTAATTTTATTATTTCATGATATATTCTAATTATAATTTACAATTTATTTCAATTTTAAAATTTTTTAATCTTAAATTAGCACTACAATTCAAGAGATTGATTATATTTATTATTTTACTCTTTTCTTTATCAATATTTATATATTTCTTTATGAAAAATATGAGTTTTATGAAAACAATTATGTCTAGTTAATTTATTAATCTAGGGATCTTATGAACCTAATTTTTATCATATGATGGTTTAATATTTTACCCCAATTATAATTTTAAATTAATTATATTATTTAATATGATTTTTATGCTATTAATTATTTGACCAATAATTTATCTATAAAGTCAATTAAATAGATTTGAGAGAATTATTTAATTATTTGTTTTAATTAAATAGCATACATAGTTTTTAGGCAAAGATATATGATTCTTATGTATGTGATCCATAATTGATGAACTTAATAAGTAGTATGCAATTTAATTAACATGAGAGTGATTAAATTAATTACTATATGGTGTGAAAGTTTATAAGATATGGATCTAATTAACTTAGAGTGAGTGAATAGGTTATTTTTAATTTTTACCAATTTATAATTTGATGACCTAAACAAATTGACCAATCATGAAATCGTGTGTAAAAATAAGTGCAGAAATAAAATAATAACACACGATATTTTTTGGTGGAAACAACTTAGGCCACAACCATGACTTAAGAGTAAAACCACCGATCCATCGGACCACTTAACTTCCACTATGAAAATCAAATGTTCAAGTACAAACTCGGTCTTATGCTACCCTCCCTAGGATACTGCCCCAATGTACTTTACTTACGAGCTCCTGCTCTGTTTTCACAGTTTCTAATATTAGCATTAGCAGTTTCCATATCAACGTTCCAATAAGCTTTCAGCCAATTAGATATGTTCCCAAATTAACTGCAAAATGGTTAGCGCAAAAACACAATTTCATATGTGTGTTCTAGAATGAATTTAATAATTAATAATCCTAACTAGATGATTCAAAAAATATGTCACTTAAATCAAATCAACTAGTAAATCCTAGAGCAAAAAGATCAAGCATAAGTTCAATAAAAATAGCTTTTTTAAAGATTAATAATCAAATCAAATAACTATGATATAACAAAAACAATTATTGATCTATTAATTTAAGAACAAAAATAAAAAAGAAGCCATAAGAACATATTATCAAAGTATCATAAAATAATTAGGTTTATTAATCAATCAAACATAACCACAAATATTTGATAGATTAACTAAATAAAGAAGCCTAAAGAATTATGTTCTTATATTTGTAAAATAAGAGAGAGAAATTAAGAAGATTAGAAGAATGCTCTTGTGTGGTTAATTGAAACAATGAGTAATGAGTTTTATTTAGAGGAAAAATTAAAACTCTTAATCCTATGTAATTGATAAATATTTTTTCTATTACAAATAGGATTAGTAATACTCATTAATTAAGATAACTTCTATATGATTGATAAACATTTTTTCTATTATAAATATGATTAGTAATACTCACTAATTAAGAAGACTCTTATTTAAAATAGATTTATTTTAAAATAGATTTTATGCTAAAGATTTCAATTATAATTTAGAGTATATCTTATCTAATATCTTATAGCATATCTTATTTTAGAGTATATATTAACTAATATCTTTTAGCATATCTTATTCCATATTTTAGCACTAAAAATAATTTTAGATTTATAAGCATATGCTATTAAATGCATAAATGTAATCCTATGTGTCGTAGTTATCAAAGATATACCTGAAGTATAATTATCTGAAACTCGAACATTTGTTTGGCTTTTCTTGATTGACTTGATTATAGGCCTAAAAAAATTTACAGATAAATATTTTATCCACGAAAATAACCAACACTCATAGTCTTTACAAACTCCCCCTTTGGTATTTTCATGTGGCAAAACCTCTCTCTCGCTACATGACACTTATAGGAATAAGATAAAATACAATGATATCCCAGACTCCATAGTGGAACTATTCTATGGTCCGGTGAATCCATCTTCGCAACTTGACAAGCTTGTAAGTAAGTGAAAAGACATAGTTGAACTAATGTACACTTTTCACTTTGCTTATTTCTATATAAATTGAACTAATGTACAATGAGGTTTTTAATTAAATTTGTCATATGCTTTATATATGTCATTTAAGTTACTTACAAGCTTGTCAAGTTATAGCGAAGATAGATTCACTAGACCGTAGGATAGTTCCACTATGGAGTCTAAAGCATCATTGTATTTTTATCTTATTCTTATAAGTGTCATCTAGTGATAGAGAGGTTTTGTCACACGAAAATGTCAAGGGAGAGTTTGTAAGGATTATAAGTGTTGGTTGTTTTCATAGACAAAATATTTACATGTAAACTTGTTTTTAAGCTCGATATCAAGTCTATCAAACAAAGTCAAATAAACGTCAGAATTTTAGATAGTTATACTTTAGATATATCTGTTATAACTGTAATACATAGAATTGCACTCATGCATTTAATAACACATATTCATAAATCTGGAATTATTTTTACTGTTAAAATAAAGAATAAGATATACACTAAAATATTAGATAAGATATAACCTAAATTATAGGCTAAATCTTAACCTAAAATATAGCATAAATTATACTTTAAAAGAACTCTTCTTAATTAATAAGTCTACGTTAAAAGAACCTTTTTTTAAAATATAAGTCTCCTTGATTAATAAGTCTATTTTAAAAGAACGCTTCTTTAAATAAGAGTCTTATTGATTAATGAGTATCACTAATTCTATTTATAATAGAAAAGATATTTATGAATTACATAGGATTAAAAATTTTAATTTTTTCTATAAATAAAACTCATTATTTATTGTTTCAATCAACCACATAAGAGTATTATGCTCTTCTTCTTAATTTTTCTATTGTTTTGCAGATATAATATCATAATTTTTTAGGCTTCTTTACTTAATTAATATATCAAACATTAGTAGTTATGTTTGATTGATTAATAAGTTTAATTAGTTTATGATATTTTGATCATGTGTTCTTATAGTTCCTTTTTTATTTTTATTCTTGAATTGTTAGATCAAATAATTGTATGTGTCATATCATAATTATTTATTTTGATTATTAATCTTTATAAAAGCTATCATTCATGAACTTGTTCTTAATTTACTTGCTTTAAGATTTGCTAGTTGATTTGATTTAAGTGACATATGTATTAAATCATCTAGTTAAGATTATTCATTATTAAACCTATTTTATAACACATATGGATACTTGTGTTTTTATGCTAACCCTTTTGTAGTTGATCCGTGAACGATCTGATTGGCGAGAAGTTTATTGAAATGTTGGTCTGGATACTGCTCATGCTAATATTAGAAACCGTAAAATAGAGTAGACGCTCGTAAGTAAGGTACATTGGGTCAGTATTCTAACGAGGGTAGCATAAAATTGAGTTTATATTTGAACATTTGGTTTTCATAGTGAAAAATAGGTGGTTTGATAGACCGGTGGTTTTTCTCTTAGATCATAGTTGTGATCTAGGTTGTTTACACCTAAAAATATCGTGTGTTATTCTTTCATTTTTGAACTTTATTTTTATACGCGATTGAAAATAACTGATAAAAATTGAAAATAAATTATTTATCCCTCTAAGTTAATTAGGTTTATATTTTATAAACTTTTAAATATGATAGAAAATGATATAAAATATTTCTTTGGAGTAGTAATTGGTGGTGTTCAAATTATCTTGTAAAGTATTTTTTTTTCCTTTAATCTCATGCAACTTTATGAAATAAAATTTTATCATAAGAAAATCATATAGCACGAGACTCGATCATCTTTTAATTTTGTTATTTCTTGATATATTTTATTTGTAATTTACAGTTTATTTCAATTTTATATTTTTTTATCTTTCTAATTTATATTTCATGTATATTTCCTATTTGTCTACAACATTATCTCCTACGAATTGTGCATTGTTTGGGCTCGAACTAAGAAACAGTGGTTTCACTTGCTTTTTGGTTGTAATATATTTGCTCAAGTTCTGGTGGGTTATATCCGTAATTGCCTTTGAAACTACTTGTGCTTTTAGGAGAATTGTAGACCTTCTTAAAATGCTAGCTGATTTTGATGCACCCTTATAATATAGCTAACGTGTATTGGTCTTTGGCAAGTTCGAAAAGCTCGCAATGGTGTGGTCTTCAAGCAAGAAATGGTAAATGTCGAAAGGATCATGTTGATTGCAAAAACACCAATTGATTACAGCGATAAATGAATTTTGGGATGGTTCTAAATATGAAAATAAATGTTTAACCATCAAGGATGATTTGGAGATGGTTTAGGCAGAAATTTACGATAAGAATGGTTGTTAAGAGTCCCTAAAAGCTTACATTTTGAGATGGTTACTTGTTGTCCAAAAACTTTTTTTTAACTCTTTTGGGATAGTTATTAATCGTAATTAAATTTTTTTAACATTTAGTTAAAGTAAATTATAGTTAAACTAAAAATGATAAATATTTATGAAATCCTTCGTTGAGAGAATAAATTAAATTATTTAAATAATAATTTAGATTTAATGGTTTTTTTTTATAAATGAATTAACTGATAACACATATATACTAAAAGTGATGCTAACCAGTATTATCAAATAAATTTAATTAATTAAATTGAATACATTTATTTAAAAAAAAATAAAGGAATAAAAATAATTTTTTTTATATAAAAGTTAATGCATTATTTATAAATTAAATAAATAATTTTTTTTATTTCATACCTTAGATAAGTTATGATTTTTCAACTAATCCATTTATTAGATCGTAGAAATTGCTCATTTAATATCACAAAATAGATGTGATCTGATTCCAAAGTAGTTTAGTCACCATTGCTTGCGTAAAACTTTTGCAGGAGAAATTAGGCGAGAAGTTTTTATCGAAGAAGTCATCAAAAAGACAAATTAGTTTTAGTGATGATGAGTGGTGATGATGCCAATTCCAACTCCAAGCTTATCACATGGGTGTGAGTGGGAGTTATATAATTCTTTTGCCGACCATAAAATCCTAGACTTATCCGTATCAATTCTCAATCCATTCAGATATTATAAGTTATTAGTTTATGAGATTTAATTTGTCAAAGCTACCTTTGTGACTATTAGTTTTATTTTTTATATATTTATTTAATATTATTTTATTATTATTTTTAATTTTATAAATTTAAGATATATTATTATTTTATATAATCTTTCTAAATATTTTAATTATGTTGTTAGTATTTATGGCATTTCTAACTTGATAACTATTGGAAATAAGAATGTTTTAATTATATAGTTAGGAAATTGTGTTAGTTCTTATCCATTAATTTATCAACCATTAATCCTCTTTAAAAACAACTAAAAATACTCGTTTACAATCTGCATCGAACTAAAAGTGTTATAAAGTAATAATAACTAAATTAAATTGGAAGATATCTGTGCCCCACATCCATTTTTTTACAAATAGTGTGGTAGTTGTAATAGCTGTCTTTTTCCTGATATTCGTGGCAAACCGTTGTAGATCTATCTTTGCCGACCTCAAATATAAATAAGTCTAGTTTGAATAAGCTAATTAATATAAAGAAAGAAGAAATGAAGTAAAAAATAAAACTTTTTTTTATTATCTCTTCATATTTAATTAGTATGTATTAATGTTTAATAAGTCGAAAATTAATGAATAAATTTTTATTCACATATTTAGTTTTAATTCATTTGTCATCTCGAGACAAATATATAACAAGTAAAAGATATTGAAACATTATCCTCAAAATAATAACCTTTTATTCATATATTTTATAACAATTAATAGCCTGATGACGCACAGTGAATTGCTTCTCTTTTTTTCCTTTGCCGACACTCATCCGTTCCACAAAAGCACAGCAACGTGTCAACTAAAACACTGTACACGTGTAAGAATACAAAGGCATGCAAGTTGATTTCCTACACCTAGCTTTCTTACCTTTGCTTTTTCTATATAAACTCTGGTGCTATGCAATCTAACATATTGTACGAAACTAGAAAAGCATATAGTTAATTCATCGTCTTCACTACTCAAGCAACTATGTCGAACTACGAAAACCAATACACAGCTGGTTCAGTCGAGACTGACGAGTACGGTAACCCAATTCATCATGGCAGGAGTGGAACCAACACTGGTGGGTATGGTACTGGAACTGGCCGCACTGGTGCAGGACACGATGCTTATGGAACGGGTACCGGGACTGGACACGATGCCTATGGAACGGATACCGGAACTGGACACGATGCCTATGGAACGGGTACCGGCACGGGACGTGATGCCTATGGAACGGGTACAGGCACGGGACGTGATGCCTATGGAACGGGTACAGGCACGGGACGTGATGCCTATGGAACGGGTACCGGGACGGGACGTGATGCCTATGGAACGGGTACCGGCACGGGACGTGATGCCTATGGAACGGAACGTGATTCGTATGGAACGGGTACCGGGACGGGACGTGATGCCTATGGAACGGGTACTGGAACCGGATTGGGACACCACACTGGTGGGCATGGTACTGCTACTACTGAGGGTCAGTACGGCACAACTACTTTTGGTCAACCCCAACATCGTCGCTCTGGCAGTGGAAGCTCGAGCTCTGTAAGCATTTTTATTCTTCAAAAAAAATTTAGGAAAATATTATTATAAATTTTAATTATAGAAATAGTGCATTTTATATGTACTAAGACATTTTTTATTAAAAATTCGTCACATAATTTTATTTTGGAAACATAATTTAAATTGCATTAAAAACATAATTTAAATTGCATTATAGTTAATTTTGTTCTCATTAAAATTATGAAGGTGAACTTTTTGTTAAAAGATTTAGGTATTAAATTTTTTGAAAAAATATTTTTATTTGGAAAAAAGATGATGCTTGCCTTTCTTTGTTTATTATTTATTTATGGTTTATATAATTTATAGATTCTAAATTATATATATATATATATATATATTTATAATACATTTTATACTTTAATATAAATTGAATTAGAGTTCCAGTTTAGGCAAAAAAAAAAAAATAGAGTTACCAATAATTTTTGTGTGTTTGGAAAATATTATTCAATAAAAAAAATGTATTTTATTTAAAAAATATAATTTAAATAAATTATAAATTATTTTGATCCCATCTAATATTATTATTTATTTATTATGATTAAAGTTTCTAGGTATTTTTTAAAAAAATATTTATTTATTTTGAAAAAATATAATGTCAATTGAATTTTTTATTATTTATTTGTGTATTATTTATTTGTGCTTAATATAATTTATAGATTTAAATCATATATTAGGAAATATATTTTTTAATTTAATATTAATTGAATTAGATGTATAGTTAAAAAAAATATAATATTAATTGAATTAGATGTATAGTTTAAAAAAAATATTTTTAGATAACTAAAATATTAAATTATTAATTTTAATGAATATATGTGAGATACGTATATAAATTATAAGTTATAAATATTTGTATTACTGAATGCGAGATTTTCGTATAGATTTATACGAGGCCAATAGTAGTATTATAATCTTAATTTTGGGTTGTGGAATTTGTAGTCAGAGGATGATGGGCAAGGAGGGAGACGAAAGAAGGGACTGAAGGAGAAGATCAAGGACAAAATGCCCGGAGTACATAAGGATGAGTATCAGCAGGGACAGTACCCAACTGGAACTAGAACTACTACAGGTGGTGGTGGTGATTATTATGATCAGTCTTATGATCAGTCAACAGGTGGACAAATCCCTGAGAAGAAGGGTCTTATGGAGAAGATCAAGGACAAGCTTCCTGGACATCACTAAACTCTTTATTATTTTTAAATAATCGAGTTTTATTTAAATTTTCATAATGAAGAGGTATGTATATAATGTCTCTGATCGACAATATATATATGTACCCCAAGCATTTTCAGTTTGTATAATAAGTGATGTGTCTTGTGTGTGCTTGTTTTGGTGCACGATTTATATCATGGTCGTGTATGGATTATTGAAGTTTTAAAGTTTGTATAACAAATATATGATTGCCATCTTCATTTATATATCTTCTTTGACTTGAAATAGATATGTAGTTAGTGTTCTGAGGCTAATTTCCTCTTTAAGAATTATGTGTGTTTAACAAAAATTCTGAAACTAAACCCTAAACCCTTTTGTAATGCCTCACAGAAATTCCATTTATTAAGGAAGTTCTCATTAATATGGATGCCTGTCGAGAAACAATTACCAAAATCTTGGTTTATTTGCATACATGGAGGAACCTACCTAAGTGGCAAATGTCATTTAAAGGGCTCTGTTTTCCCAAAAATTTCGTTTTTAATGGTCTTTTTTTTTAATTAAATGAAAAATGAACTTTAAATTTAGGTATCGCGGCTATTACCTTCTCCATTACTGTTCTGATACGCTGGAATACCCCCGTTAGCCGGCTTTTGTAGCAAATTCTATTTGTTCTCGTAACAACATTTGGCTGAAGCTTTTATACAGGTTTACAGAATTTGTTGAACGTGGTCCGTTGTTAAAAGAGGGAGTCCTGTGTAATAGTAATAGAAAATACTATATAGCTTAACAATAGAAGTAAAATATACTTTTAACATTACTATTAAACTAAAGTTATTTATTTCAACATTGAAAAATATTTTAGGGTTTTAAAATCTACATTAGCCATTTTTCGAAGTATTGTATAATTCTCATAATAATTAATTTAAATATTAAATATAAAATTAATTAAGATATTATGTACATAAATTATGTTATTTAAGTAATAAATCTAATCATTTATTATTCTAAACATAATTAATAAAGAAATAAATAAGTTCTACCAAAAGGATTTTAAATCAATAAAAAAAATTAGACATGATTTTATGAAAAGATATATATTGATCTGGATGGTGATCATCATCTTTAAGAAGATAGTGAGTTATTATGTTCTATAAAAACAAGATTGAAGTTTTGCTGATAAATCGGATTTCTTGTTCGATCTATATATATCCAAGTATAATATTATTTCAATACAAGAACATTATTAATGTT
This sequence comes from Hippophae gyantsensis, assembly GCA_030763125.1. Classification (NCBI taxonomy): domain Eukaryota; kingdom Viridiplantae; phylum Streptophyta; class Magnoliopsida; order Rosales; family Elaeagnaceae; genus Hippophae; species Hippophae gyantsensis. Next base: position 31,929,713 of record CM061038.1, read on the forward strand.
CAAATAAAACTTAAATCAATTGACTCTTTTGAATCGATAAATATTCTTGATTTAGATCTATCAAGTTGCCATAACAAAATCTTTTCAACGAAATTCTCAAAACGATTTATAGTGTGTGATAATTTTCTTGAAAATAGTATATCATTTGAATTTCTATTTTCATTTGAGCTTGGAATTATAAGTGAATTTTCGTATTATCAAATAATGTTTATAACAAAAAGTCTTTTAAGTCTTAACTTGAAAATGTAAACAAGCCAGAGATTATCATCCAATCCAATTAAACTTCTTAAGTTAATTGTAGAATTTGATTAAGCGTTAAAAATATTGATGAGCTAAAAATGTACAATACAAACAAGATCAGAGAAAATCATCATATACAAAAATACAATTATTACTTACATAAGGAAGGAAATCAATACACGTAGATTACGCTAGACAAGATTATGAGACATATATGTATCCATCATACAGCATTTGGCTAAGCTCATTTCATCATAAGCCAAAAATGTAAGGATCAGAAATACGTAGGTTCACAGATTTTGATATGTGACACGTGGTCCCCGAGCATATAGGTACCTTAAATGATATATAATGTTAAAACACAAGTATCTATAATCGAAGATTGCATTGTTTCTTAGTAGAATATCGATAATAAGTAATAATAGTACTAATAATAGAGGAAAATGTATTATTAACTAATATTATTATTAAATTAAAGTTATTTTGAATGTAAAATTTTAACTGAAAAATAAATCATTTTTTTCACTTTCTCGAGAATTTATCTTAAATAGGGATATTTTAGTTTAACTTTATCACATTTTTAGTGAAGGAGTAATCTCCTTTTTCACCTTGAATGGTTAAAATACTTAGAATTTTATATTTTTGGTAGAAGATTAGATCCAATAATTAAAGATCTATAGTTAACCGATATAACACACCATCATTTAGTTATTATAATTTTTTTCTTGGTAATGGGTCACATGTATAAGATCAACTAAGGTATGAGTCATGATATAAAAGATCTTTTAGAGATTTATAAAGGTCCATTGATCACGGTCATAAAAGCCTATATAAGATCCTAATATTTTGATAGGTTCAATTATCTATTAACCTAATTATGTTGTGTTATTTGTCTTATAATTAAACTCATACATATATATTAATCATTTTTTTATACTATTTAAATATATATGTTAATTAATCGATGAATAATTTAAATTTTACATTAATGATATAATTATGAGATTTATATTTTAAAAAAAATAAAATTTAAATTAAAGATAAAATTAATTAAGATATTAATTAAAAAAATAAATCATATAAATAAATTGATTTCAACCAAAAACTAACCATTCATCCTTATAAACATAATTAATATAAAAATAGATAAGTTTATGGAAAGATTAAATTAATAGAGAAAAAATTATAGAATTATCTGAGAAATCATATAACAACTTCAATTATGTGTGATTGGAGTGGGTTTCGATCTAATTTCTTTTGTTGGAGAGCTCGTACATGGGAACGTTGTCATTGGTTTTGACAGAGCATTGATAATATTGTCGGTGACTAAGGTGATAGGACTAGGATTGAAGAAAGATAAATTAAAGAATAGAGAAAAAGATAGAGAGCAAAGACGGAAGGAAGGAAAGATCTTGAATTAATAAAAAAACTGAATTGAAATGCTTAAAAAGTATAATAGTAAATTGATACTACAAAAATGCTATCACATTCTTAAGGGAACTGGTCGGAGGTAATAATAAGGATAACAAAAGAGGGAGTGGGAATTAAGAGTGATATTTCTAATCAACTTCTCTTAGGTTTTTGAGATTATTTAAAACACTACTCTTCTATTGTGGCCAAACAACACTTGTGAAAGTCTTCTACACATAATATTGAGAGAATTTTGTGACAATAAAATTAATCAAACACACATTATTCAAGAAATTGGTCTTTGATTGAAAAATTATTATTTTTAGAGTACAAAGAGCTTCACACATCTAGGGTTCTAGTTGTAGAACTAGAAAATATATTGATCCACTTGAGATTCCAAGAAAGAATGCCCACACATTCCGTTCATCACCCTTGAAAAACGAGCTTTGAAAGTCCAAAGTTTTCAATCGTTGTTTCATGCATCAAGGGTATGCATTTTTATTCCACTTATTATAATTAAATTATTAATATTATAAAAAATTTGATAGAAAAAAATTTGTTACAAATATTAATAAGTTTTATAATTTTTATTGATATAAATTTGATATTTACTAAAAATGATATCACATAAAACAAGCATGAAGATGAATCGATGATAATTGATAAGATGGATTATGATAGTATTGAGGTATTTGTGATTTCTTTGAGTAATAGTGATGATACTTTGGTCTTAAAATTAGGATGTATTTTTTGCATGACATAATACAAGGAGTAGTTGGTTGATAATAAAGAAGTAAATGGTGAAATAGTTTACATGGGAAACAACTATCCTTTCGTCTTAATGGTGGTTCAAAATTTGTGATGAAGAACGTGAGGCATGTAATGGCATTAAAGAAAGACTTTATTTCATTGTGTACCTTGGAAAACATAGGGTATAGATACAAAGGTAAACATGGCTAATTGATGGTATGTAGAAGTTTTTTGGTATACAAAAAAAATAGGCTCTATTGTTTGGATGCCATGGTAGAGGAAAATGTTGTTGTGGTTAGTCAGTAAGAAAAGAATGTAAACCTTTGGAGAAAATGAAGAAGGTAAACTTTATAAGGTTTTATTTTATAGTCATTGTATTTTTGACAAAATGAAAAAGGTGAAGTTCACACCAACAAGGCTCAAAGGATATGACATACTCAGAGATGACATGTCCATGAGTGGTATGAGGTACATTTTAATTATTACTGATTATTTTTCTAGAATGTTATGGGTTTATTTGTTTAAAAATAAAAATAAAAGTTTTGCGAAATTTGTGTATCTAAAGAAACTTGTAAAAACCCAAAACAAAAAAGAAGGTTAAGCATTTGAGAATCAACAATGGGTTGGGGTATTACAATAAGGTATTCATAAAATTTTGTAAGAAGAATGGTATTACAAGGCATATGATTGTTCCTTGAAATCCCCAACAAAAAGGTTTTGATGAGAGGATGAATAGAACATTTTGCGATAGTGAAATGTATGCATTCTAATGCAAACATGGCCAAAATATTTTGAGAAGAAGCAGTTGCTATGATTAGATGCTATGACTTGATACCTTATCAATTGGTATTCTTTAGTGCCCCTCAACTTGAAGATGGCATAAGAGGTATGTTTAGAAAACCTACTAATTGTGATCATTTATGTGTATTTGGTTATGTTGCAAATCTACTCATGAGATAAGAAAAACTAGAGCTAAAGGAATTGAAGTGTATGTTTTTGGGTATCTTAGTGGTATGAATGGATACAAGTTATCATATGTATGGTGATACGAAAAAGTGTATTATTAAAAGAAATATAACATTTAAGAATGATGAGGTGTATTGCATAAGTGGAGTTTCTTATGAATAAGCAATGACTCACCTCGAGATTGAAAGTATTATTTTTGAGTTAGATCTATTGGTGGTTAATAATCAATCCATGGTTATGCTTAGGAACCTGAAAGAGCCTACTATATAAGAACTTTCTAATGATGAAAATCATGTTATAGAGATGGAGGAAGAAACCACTAAGCTCGAGTCATCCAAGTCAAGAAGTTACTACTTGTTGGCATGAGATTGTAGTTGCCGCATAACTATAGCTTTTAAAAAGTTGAATCTCATTGCCTATTAAGTATGAAGTTAAAGATATCGAGAATTGAGTCAAGGTCCTGAGAAAAAGCCACGAGTAAAAAAGATGATGATAAATGACTAAAAATTATGCAAAAATAAATGAGTTCTTTATATAAGAATAAGACATATATATTAATTCCTCGATTAAAAGGTCAAAAAACTACGGCCAAAAAATGGCTCTATACACCTGAAGAAAATATATTGACTTTATTAAAATTTTCTCTCAATTTTGTTAAGTATAGTTCTATTGCATTATTATTAGCTTTTATTATGTATAATATTATGGAACTTGAAAACTTCTTTTTTATGATACTCTGTGAAGGAAATAGTCAAAGAGCAACCTAAGGGATTTGTGACGAAAGACAAGGGTGAAATGGTGTGTGAAAACTTACTTTTTTTATATAAAATTTAATTACAAAAATTATTTATATATATATTTATTTTTAATTTAATTTTTTCTTATAATTATAATTAAATGTATATTTTTAAATTAATGTTAGGAGATTAAAAAAATCATTTGAAATTAATAATATTAATATTAATTGTTTAATTTAAAATTAAATTAATAATTTTTATTTATTAAAAAAATGATGTAAGCTGGCCACACGTGGCCATTTCACCGTAAGAAGAAAGAATGGTCTTTCACCCATTAGAGAAAGAAAAAAATATGCATAGCCAACTCGCGACATTATTTCTTTTCTTTTAGCGTTCTTTATAAATTTATACGTATTTTTCACAATTTGTAGCATTTGAGCTACCAAATTAAAGCTATTTTCAATATCTTTTCTTATTTATAATTTTTTTCTTTCTAATACTATTAGCTTAAATAGTTCTTTAAAAACTTATGTTACAATATAAATTTTTAATAGTTTTAATTCATGAATGAGTATGAATTTAATATTCTCATCATTATATTGTCATTACTTATATTTTATTTTTGTATATTAATTATTTTTTAGAAAAGTCTCAAATTTAAAAATCATAAATTTTTTAATATATGTTAATATGAGTATTAATTAAATAGTTTTGAATAACAAATAAATATGATATTAGGACTTATGGTAATTTAGAAGAAGATTATGGAATTTTATTTTATAATTTAGGTGGCGTTTGGTTCAGGAAATGAAACAGGGATGGAAATAGAATTGAATGTTATGGAATAAAAAGGAAACAGTTTTGTTTCGTTTGACCATTACAATCAAAGAAGAAATCAGTATTATAGTAATACATCATTGAAATCATTATTTTTTAAATAATTATTACTTAAAAATAAAATATATTATTAAAATTATTATTTTTCTAAATAGGGTTTTGGGATTTAGGATTTGAGATTTAGGGTTTAAGGTTATATTTGTGGGTTAAGGTTTAAGATTAAAATTATTATTTTTCTAAATAAGGTTTAGGGATTTGAGATTTGAGATTTAGAGTTATATTTGTGGGTTAAGGTTTTGGGTTAAAATTATTATTTTTCGAAATAGGATTTTGGGATTTAGGATTTGGAATTTAGGGTTTTGGGTTTTGGGATTTGGGATTTAGGATTTAAGGTTTAGAATTATATTTGAGATTGGGATAAAATTGGAAGAAAAAATTGAGATGAGAATGGAATCATGATTCCTTAAGGGGAAGAAAGAATTCTGATTCATTTTCTTTTAATAATCGATTTCATTCTATTCCCACTTTTCAGTACAAATAAACATAAAATTGGAATGAATAAATTATGATTTTATTCCATTTCAATCAACCAAACATGGGATCAATTGACTTACTTGAAAAGTTTAGTTGTTAAAAATTATAAATTATCTAATTTTATATTTTTAAAATTAATAGGAAGTAATATTTATGCAGAACTTATTAATCATTCCATTCCTTTTCTTTTACTCAAATTTTAATAAGTACTTGTTTATTTTATTTTTATTTTTTTGCAGATGTTCATAATATTTGACTTTATTTGTTAAGCTTTTACAAATTTAGTACTTTTTGTAGAAATGAGAATTTTATATCTAGAAGATAGCTAATCGATCCTTACTTAAGTTAAAATGTTTTTACTTAGATTTACATCATAATTATAGATTTTGGTTAAAATATAGAAGTTTATATTCAACTTTTAGCAATAATATTTCAAAATACTTTTATTATGTCAATTCAAAAGGTTTAACTTGGATTTATATCCTGATTTAAGTAATAGTCTTTTAGAATATTATGCATACTAGTAAATATTATTATTTTTAAACCATCAAACAAACATTGTTTCCAAATTCAGTAATAACATAATAAATAAATAATTAACTAATGGGTTCCTGTCTGAGCTCGTATGATCAGTACATATGTAATTAAGATTTTTTTTTGTCTACGTGTGCAAAGAGCTTTGTACAAATATGATTAGTTTTCCTCCTTATATGAGTTTGGTGAGATTTGTTTTTTTGTAAGTTATTACATATAAACTACTTATAGCTATTTTAAATGATAAATATATCTCCAGATAGATTTATTTCTTCAAATTACTAATAAAGTTTATGTATACTTTTATGTAATGGTTTATATCTATTTTATAGTTGAGTTATTAAAAATTAAATAAATATGCTTTATATTTATTATTTTCCTGACTTATCCATACATTGAATATTTTTACCCACCCTATTTGCTTTTAATTTTTTCCTCTTAAGCAACATTAGTTATTTACTAAAGTCTTGAGTGTTACTTTTTGAGGAGACTTAAATGAGTTTACTCATTTTATCTTGTATGATTTCTCATTCTTTTGGAGTTACTAGGAGTTTATTCGGTTTATTGGTAACCTATTTGTACTATAGATTGTTTTGTAAACCCTTATAACTATGGATTGTATAATAGGCCAACATCAACTAATACCTAATATTAACTTCCTTTTATGATTGGTTATATGAGTGATGAGTTTTGAATGTTGTAGACAAATAAATATCATATTCTACTTTCTACAGATTGGTTTAGTGTAAAAAAACAAGAGAGACTATACCAAATTTTTTTATAGATTCTATTATGTAATAGGAATTTTATAAGTATTAGTGAACTCAGGGCAAGTCCTGACATTGTGTGTCTTTTGAAGAAGTTATTCTATAGCTTAAAGAAATCTATAAGGTATTGGTATAAGAGATTCGACGAATTCATTTTGGAGTCAAAAGAAAAAATCATGAAAATTGTATGCATTTGAGAGATACAACTAGCTCTTCTAGCGAGTTATAAACAGTCTCAAATTATTATATTGAAGAGTAAACTCAATTCAAAATTTGAGACGAAGGATCTTAGGTATGCTAAATTTTTTGAAGATGGAGTATAAGAAAGATAGAGAAAATGCAAGTTGAGTCTTTCCAAAGGGTGATATTGTGATAAGGTTCTTCAATTGTTTACCATGGTTGATGCTAAGTTGATAACATCACATTTTAAGTTGTCAACCTCGAACTCTCTTTCAACATAGAAGAAAGAAATGGAAAAGATGCCTTATATAAGTGTAGTAGGTAGCTTGATGTATTTAATAATTTGTACAAAATTGAATATTGTATATGGTGCAAGTTTGGTGAGCTATTACATGGACACTCTAGGTAAAAAATCATTGAAAGGCAATGAAATGGGTAATGTGGTATCTTCGGTGTCCTACCATAATGGGTCTTCTCTATAACCACTCAAAAGAAGTTAAAGTATTGAAATAATAGGTGATGTGGATTTCGACATTACCAGTGATCATGGTAAGAGACAATTGATTATGGAGGTACTTGTTTGGGTTTGGTGGAAACTTGATGGGTTGGAAAGTCAATTACAATGAACAATCAATAGTTACTTTGTCTTTTACGAAGATAGCGAGAGTTTGTTTCCACAAGGCTAGCAAACTCAAGTTTTAAAAAAAAGTTATGGTTTATTGTGGCAATCAAAGTGTAATTTTAAAATTCTTACCAAGAATCCTCAATTTCATATGATCGCATGAAGTATATAGATGTAAAACAACATTTGTTACAAGAGATGATGAAACAAGGCAAAGTGGAGTTGGTGAAAATTCATAGGATGATAATCTAATGGAATGAAAAAAAAAACAAATCCCTTGGAAAATTTTGTGAAGCGTAAACTTTGGTCAAGATGACCACCTTTTTTAAGTGATAGTGATGGGTTGGTCTTCACTTATAAGATTGAGTTCTAAGAATTCACATAAAGTGAAGAATTGTGATATATGATGCAAATCTTGCATCCTTTAAAGATGCTTGGAAATCATTATGGGTGATCAAGCATCAAAGGTTCCACAAGAAGCATTTCAGGTATGGAGAATAGATCAAATAGATTTTAACAAATAGGAAAATGGCTTAGCACCCAAGCGATTGATTGGGACAATCAAGCACCTTACATAGAAGGATCAATCCCTCTTTGAGTGCATTCTGGTCACCTCTATGTAAATTTGACATTTCTTGTATTGAATTGATGCCCAGGTACCTTTTAGGACAATTAAACACTCTTATAAAATTGTCTTACGAACTGAGTGTAGAATGACTTATAAAGACATGATGTCTTCATCAAGGGGCTCAAGATTATAAGGCATTATGATAAATATCCTTAGGGCATGTATAAGCTCCCAAAATGTTCCCTAGAAGATTAAGAAGCATTTGAGTATTTGAAAGAGACGCTAGAAAAACGAGGAATAAGATTTTTCACCATTGTTAGGGTTTAAGAGCTTGATTTGTCTCTTTAGTACTTTTTCTCATTAGTAAGTGTATTCTCTTCATTTTGTTATCCTCTTATATTTAATAGTAATCATTTGAAACTATTAGAACTCACCTCTTTGGAGAAGGAAAGAAGTAGAGTAAACTCATCATATTAATTGTATTGATGTACTATAAATATTCTACTCTTACTTTACATTTCCTTATTTTTGATATTCTTATTTTAGTTTAGTATTGTTTTTATTGAATATCTACATTGTGTATATGCTTGAATATTTTTATTATATTTAAAATTATTTAATATAATAATATTTAGGATATTCACACAATGCTTGAATATTTTTATTATATTTAAAATTATTTAATATAATAATATCTAAGATATTCATTTTTATAATAAAAGATAATTTCATGAAAACTTAGCAAGTTGATAAAGAAGTTGAAAATTAAAATTGTTAAAGTCAAAGTATATTATATTTAAATAAGATTTACTATATCATCAATAAACAATTACCCATTTTATTATTTATTTATTAGTTGAATTAAGGAGATTATTATTAATCTAACTTTTATCAATTTTACTCTTTCATATTCAAACTCTTATCAATATTTTACTATGGTCTACTAAATTTTTTCATTTGATTTACCCCTAGAAAATGCTTCAATTTTCACAAATTTTTGTCCAAAATAAACTAAATGTATTAAATTTAAAGCGTTAAAAGGAATAAATCAAAAGTGAAAAAATATTTTTAACTAGTTAAATGTGACTACATGATTCAAATTTTAATATAGTTTCTACATTATACAAAATTTGTGAAAATTAAAAATTTATGGACCAAATTTAACGGGAAGTAATTTAGGGTATCAGAGTATAGAATCATGAAAATTAGGCATGATAATGTTGTTCAGCAACCTTATAACACTTTTCTGCTGATAATCGATCTGGCTAATATGTAATTCATTTTCTTCTATCTATCTATATTAACTGTTCTTTTTCTCCAAGCGGATTCACTGCAACATCAGTATTGTTATGTGTTGGAGAGTAAGGGTGAGCATCGGTTCGAAACCGCAAGTTTTAGGTCAATTTGAATCTGATCCGATTCGAAGCAAATTATAAATTATTCAACCCGAACAAATCCAAAATCGTTAATTTTATGTCAATCCGAATCCGATCCGATCCGAAAATTATTCAATCAAAAAATTATTCAGTCTGAATCTGCTTTAAATGTCAATCCGAATCTGATCCATTGTACATATCAATCCAAACAAATCCGAATCCGCCAATTTTAAGTCAATCCGAATCCAATCCAATCCAAAAATTATTTAATCCGAATCTGCTTTAAATTCCACTCCAATCGGATATGGTCAAAATTTTAATTTAAATCTATTAAAAAAATTACATAAATAAGCAAATTATGAAATATCAATCTGATCCGAACTGTTATAAATGTCAATCCGAACAAATCCAAATCTAATATAATTTCAACATATAAAATGAAAAATTACATAAAATAAAAAAAATCTAAAATAAAAATATTTTCCATACAAATTAAAAAATAGACAACATGATTAAAAATAATTCAACAAAAATAATCAAAAATAAAAAATTCAACATCAATTACATAATTTAACTCCAAAAAATTAAATATCAATTACATAAATTAACATCAAACAGCAAACAACAAATAGCAAATAACGATGGCAGAGCAGCAACCGACGAGCGAAAGCAGAGCGGCAAGATGCAACAAGCGAGTGCGGCAGCGGCGAGCAACGAGCGGCAGCGGCATGCGGATGCAAAGATGCGGCGTACGGCAGCGTGCGATGCAGCGTAATGACGGCCGGTGTGTAGGATGTAGCGAGCTACGATTGGGACAGCAGAACGGCGAGTAGCAGAACAGAGAGTAGCAGAACAGAGAGCAGCAGAACGGCGATAGTAGATTAGTGAGTAGCAGAACAACGAACAGTAGAACGGTGAACAACAGAACAGAGTAGTAGAACAGATAACAGCAGAATAAAGAGCAGCAGAACATCGAGTAGTAGAACAGCGTGCAACAGAACGACAAGCAACAGAACGGAAAGCAACAGAACGACGAGGAGCATAACTTGAAACCAGCAATGGAGGCAGAGAGAAAGATGGAAGCAATTGGAAAAATATTAGGATGGAGGCAGAGAGAAGGATGTAGGATGGAGGTAGAGAGAAAATATTAGGTTTTGTAAGAGATGTGCGGCTAGGTTTAATAAATTAGGTTAGATAATTAGGTTTATTAATTATTATATATTTATTTTAAAATAATATATAAATATATCGGATCGGATCGGATTATTCGGATTTGAATATTTTCAATCCGAATCCGATCCGATTTCGGATCGAAACCACTCATTTTTTTCGGATTTGATCGGATTTTTCAGATTGATCGGATATTTTGCTCACCCCTATTGGAGAGTTTATCTCTTCTTACTCAATGGAAGATCGGGTAGCCTATTATTTTCTTCTGCTCATACGTTTCTGTTTATTGACTTGCCAGACACAATTTCTACTTTATAATTTTTTGATCATGCAAACATCTCTTATCAAAATTTCCACCAAAATCGATGAAAAAGGTTGTTCTGCTCTCAACGCTTTTGTACACATCACCCTTATAACAATAAAAATAACATATTAATAATATTAAGCGGAATATAATTGATCAAAATTTAATATTAAATGAGTTTTAACTCATTAGAATTCAATTTAAATATCGTTTAAATAAACGACGTTTAATATTAAATGTTTGAGATGAGTTCTCTTTATAGTAAAATATATAAATTAAACAAAATAAGTATTTTATTACAAAATATTATTAGATTGGGTTGATAATATTATATAATTTAACAAAAATATTTAAATGGATCAAATTATCATAATATCTTTGAAATTAGGGGTTAAATCTTACATAAATACACTTAATTAATTAGGATTAATATAATAATTTTAAGTTACAAAAAATTAAAAAATAAATTCATGTCTAACAAAAAAACTTGAAATCCCTTTTCATATAGATTAAAAAAGAAATTTTTGAATAAAAGATAATTAGATTTAAGAATATTATTTATTATTCTTAAAGATTAAGGCTACCTGTCTTTCACATGTATTATATCTGTCTAATTTAAGGATTTTATAGGATGTTTTTTCCTGAGATAATGTTTAATGTATTGTTGAATTAATATATATTTTTTAATTTTCTGTAATTTAGTTGGAAGTTTAGATAAGCTTCAATAGCAAATAGGGAGAGAAATGTTCGAAACAGAGATTATGCAATTTTTATTAACCTTTCAAATTTTCATCACATGTTGCATGGAGCTTATCTACTATAATTAGATGTTGATGATCTTTTCCAAGCTTTATCGTAAACTTGTGTTTGGTAAAGTTATTATGTCATATGTGAGATTACATGCCAAATCTTAATTGAAACGTAAATAATGGGTTCAAAACAATACCATTTTTATCATTGTTTTCACGTGTGACCCATGTGTAATCCTTATAAAATGTGGATTTAGTTAAATTTAAAATGAAATTCTTTATAATCATAGGTTGATGTGGCCAGAAATTAAATTTAGAAAATCTCAAGTTCAAGTATGTATGTAAAACTTAGAATATATATCTTTAAAGGACTCTTAAATGTTAGACAAATAAAATAATTTAAGGTCAAAAGTTGAAGAGAGGTTATCAATGGAAGATTGGTTGGATTGAATTTGAATTTCATTATAAATTTTGAGAAGTTAAGTGGATAATTGTTAAGAAAGGAGAAAATAAATAAGTTTTAAATGATAAAATCTTAATAAAAATTTAAATTTATAAATACAGGAATAAATTTTAATATTTTATTAAGATTTTATAATAATTTTACCCATTAGAAAATACATATTTTTATTTTATTCATTTTTTAATTTTTTTAATAATATATATGAGTTAGTTTATAAACTACATAACTTAATTAATTTAAAAATATATAATATTACTTAACTCAATATATATATATATATATATATATATATCATATCTATATCATTTAAATTTATTTAAAAATAATATAAATTAAAGTCATTTCCCATAAAATATAAATGCATACAACTCCGTTTGACCAACTTAACTCAGCCTATATAACACCTATTGAAACACCGACGTAAAAGACATATTATTAAAGTTGAATAGCAAATTAGGTTAAATAGGCAAAGCAAAAGTAGTAAGATACATGATTGGGACTTGTAATTTAATGAAATTTGACGAAACAGGATCTAATTTTTCTATAAACATTCATAAAACAGATCCTTTTGATCAATTTTTTTTTTACGCTTAGTGGCATAATACTTTTAACTCTCGATTCCATTTGTATGGAATTAATTTATGTGGGATCGTTTAATCTACCAAGATGCTACAATGCAAGAAGGCCCCCACAATAGTAACTTATTTAAATTAAGGTTTAAAATTACATGATTTTGATGAATTTATTTTTATAAATTAAAATTTTAATTATATTTTTAATTAAAAAATATATGTTTATTTTGATAGAAATTATTAATATATTATTTTTATTACAATCGATTATTTATTTTATTATAATTTCTTTTGACCAATTACTTCATTTAAAAAAATTTATTTTTCCTTTTTATATTATATATTTTATTTAACCCTAACTCAAATTATCATATCTATTTTAAAGTTCTAAAATTTATATCTCTAATAGAATGAAATAAATTGAATGAATATTAAAATTAAAGTTTATCTTTTTTTAAATTGTTATACATTAATCACTTTAATGTTATCTTTTAAGATATTATAGTAATTTATTGTTAATTTTGTTTTTTAAATAAATTTTTAATGAAAAATCTTAAATCGAATTGAAATAAAGTAATTAAAGTGATTAAATTTGATCTAAAATATCTATAAATTTAATAAGAAAGTAATTAAAGTGTAAAAATTTAAAATATTATGATAAATATATTTAATTTATAAAAATAAAATAAATTTACTTGCTTTTTTCCACGAATTTACTCTAGCTTTAGAATTTTAGTTGTATATGATTAGATTATAGGCCTGAACTAGTAATCCTGTTAAGCGTGCAACGCAAAATTAGCCACCAACTCCTTTCTTAATTTCAATAACATCGATCTTTGCGGATTTAATTACTGCAAATTTTGAAGGATCAAAAAAAGTTGCACTAGCTAAATGATAATAAAAACATAGATGACCCACATCTTTGCTAATGATGTTAGAACTAGTCAGCAAATAGAAACACACCTCTCTCTCTCTCCCACAAAGTCTAGATCTCCTCTATAAATAACCATTAGACCCTCAAAGCACTCATCATCGGAAGCCATAAACCATCATCTTTTGGTTTGGAGGTCTTAGTCTTGAAAAGGATCAGAGCTCCAGAAAAACCAAAATTATGGCTCAATACTCATTCATGATGAACTTGTTTTTACTCTGTCTCTTCTTGCTTTTGTCCCACTTTCTTTGTGTCACCACTATAATGGTGGTTCTCTCTACCCTCAATTCTATAACCACTCATGTCCCAAAGCTCAGGAGTTAGTTAAGTCAGTTGTTGCTAGAGAAGCTCGTATAGCTGCTTCTTTGCTAAGGCTGCATTTTCATGACTGTTTTGTTCAGGTCTTTCATAACCATTTTCACTAATTTATTAACAAAACTCACATTGCTCTTCTTTTCAAGACCTTTTATTTCAGAAAAGTTACTCTGTAAAAGCATTCCTGAAAACAAATAAAAAATTGTTAACTATATATGCTCCAAAACATACATTAATATGTGCTTGGTGACATAACCATGTAAAACTATGTGATTATTCTTTAAAGCACTTTCAAGTGGTTGATACCACAATTATCTTAATTATATTAAGAAGAACATTTCAACCCTTTTATAACTGTTTAGTATTAAAAAATTACAAAAATAAATGATTAATTTTTTTCTTATATTTTTTAAACGAGATATTATTTTTATATATTGTTTTTAATATTAGACAATAACAATTATAAAATTGATAATAAAATAAAAATTTAAAAGGTTTAAAATTAATCATTTGTATATATATCGTAACTTTTTCGTAAAAAAAAATTAAATTACTGTAACAATAACAAAAGAATTAAAATTCTCTAACCAATATAACTAAGTTGCTCTAGGTGCATTTGTCTCATCATTTTGAAAGTAACGTGCTTCTTCGAGTTACCGTTAGAAGCAAGAGAGAAAAAATAAGAAGGAAGGTGCTTATGAACAAAATGGATTTTCTCTCTTTTTTGTTTTTTTTTCATAGGTGTTTTCGAGGTCATAAATCATATTTTGGGTTAAGCACTTCTGACATAAACCATTTGTATGAAATTATAGCAAACACATACCCCAAGTCTTATTAAAAACAATACTATCACAAGTCCTGCTACGGCGACCTTATCCACTTTCAAATTGTTCATGCCAATTATCACTTTCTTAATAAATAAGTAGTGTGATTTATAATGATACAAGAATAAGACTTATTTCTCACCCATTTCAAATCACAATTTTAATCACATTAATTGTACCCTTTCGTCTAAATAAGTAGTGTGACAATGTCATTTGTTCAATATTGGCTTTGGCTGTTAGAGAATCCACTGTTCTCGTAAGTGTTTTACATTTCAGCCTTCTCATTGCCAAACTTTAAAAATTGATAAAGTTAATTTACAATCCTCCAATTTTATCATAACTTGGTTTTCATTTTTAATCCTTAAAAAACATATATTTATCACGTTTTTAAAGAAAAAAAACATATATTTAACACATTTACGAAGATGTATTAAAAATAATTCATCACGTTATTAAAAAATCATGTTTAACACTTGAGAGGATGATTAAAAATGAAATTTTAACCACAAGAGGTTGGTTATGCTATGTAATTATTCCTAAAGTGTTAAAGCATGTTTCTACATTATGGACCAAGTTGGAATGTTCCATTAGGAAGAAGAGATTCCAGACGAGCAAGCTCACGTGGATCTAACGATAATATTCCTGCTCCAAACAACACTTTCCAAAATATTCTCACCAAATTTAAGCTACAAAAGCTTGACATTGTTGATCTTGTAGCTCTATCCGGTAACGTAGCTAAAGCTTAATTCAAATATCTACGACAAGCTTTTTATGTCATTAGAATATTCAAAAATATAACCCTTTACTTATTCAAGCCTGCATTTTGATCCTCTAATTTTCAACTTGACATATCTAGTCTGATTTCCTGAATTGAGCATGTCGTGCATATAGATTATTATATTAGTATCATGTTTAACTATATTAAATTATATTATAATTTATCATTACAAACCCAATGTCCAAGATCTTGTGGATATCAGAACCTTTTCTTCTTAGACTTCGTTAGCCCAACAAAGTTTGACAACAATTACTTCAACTTGTTGGCTTATAAAGGCTTGTTGAGCTCTGATGAAGTTTTAATGACCATGAACCAACAATCAAGAGACTTGGTAAAACTGT
Organism: Hippophae gyantsensis; assembly: GCA_030763125.1. NCBI lineage: Eukaryota > Viridiplantae > Streptophyta > Magnoliopsida > Rosales > Elaeagnaceae > Hippophae > Hippophae gyantsensis. Next base: position 31,945,681 of record CM061038.1, read on the forward strand.
ATGCAAAGAATAACCATCTTTTCTTTGAGCAATTTGCCAAGTCCATGATTAAAATGGGAAATATATCTCCATTGATAGGATCAAAGGGTGAGATCAGAAAGAAATGCAGGAAGATTAACAAGTAGTAGGCTAAACGGTGACTAAATGCAAACTGACCTCCTTGTAATCGAAATGCATTGAAGTCCATTTAAGTGTTTATTTCAATAATAATTTTGTTGTGCAGTTTATTTAAATTGCTGCAATATTTTCTCGTCGCTACCATTCGAAACAAAATATGCAAATTGACCTCTCTGTAATAACCAAATTGAGTCTCACACTTCTTAGAATGGGATGAATAGGTGGGTTAATAATTACTTAGACACCCTCAACTTACAAGCCGGACACCTAATATTAGCATGGCAATGAGAGATCAGGCTAAAAATAACCAGAAAATCACAAGAAGAGAAGTTTTGACACCTTGACCACCAAATAGCACAATACGGATTTTAATTTATGAGCGGATAGCAGCAACCCAAACATTCCTCACAAATGCTACAAATGTAAACTCTTACTCTACATGAGAAGACATCACAAATTCACACAACTTATTGTGATTTTTGGGACTAAATATACCCAAGCGTTTCACAGTGACAGTTTCTTTCTCTGCATTCATGCTTTTCAGCTCTTAAAAAGGCTTATTACTCTAAGTTTGTTATTATACCTTATCATCATGGAACCACCACCTTGTCTCCTTAGGAGATCTACCATTTCTACAATTTTTCACATAGCGATCATTATCTTCAGGGCGTTGCTGCAAGCATGAAGGACTAAAATCATTAAATTGTTTTGCACAGATCAGATTTTTCTACTGCTCTCAGCTCTAGTTTATGAAAGCATCGGTCAAGTCCTTAACAATCTAGTTAGATAGCCCAATAGAGTTTGAGAGCATGTCCATAATTTACCACAATTATGGTGTCGATCACCAAGTTAATGACAGTTGGATTTATGTAATCTTTAACAATACCAAGTTCTCTGGTGTGTGGAAACCAAGAAATGAAATTAACAGCAATATAAGATGCAAACCTTTACAGTGGAGCTTGAGAGCATCGAGAGAATGCTTATACAGATGGAACTAACAGTCATCGCGGGTGACCACGAATCATACAAAATATCTACAGATTTCCACATCAGAGTAACAAATCACATGTAAGAAACAGAGTTTATTAAATACTTAAGGACAAAAATCCAAGAACAAAAGAAGGTTCAACCTTCAAAAGTACAAAAAACATAAAAAAAAATCAATTATAGCCAAAAAAATATAATTATACTAGTTTATCTTCTATTCCTTTTTAGGAGAAGCTGAAGCAATTAAACATTTAGCTTTGAGCAGAAAAAAGCACATATCTGAGTTCATTATAAAAGTGAAGTGAGGACCGAAGGAAGATCATGCTCTTAATAAATTAGTGAATGCAAACAGTGTAAAAGACAAGACACAGAATACTCCATGCTGTAACATTAAACTAGTATAGAATCAAAATTCCACAAAAGAAAAGAAGAGGCACCACAATTCAACTTGATGGGAAATGGGTCCGAGAACTAAATGCTCATCTGAAAGTGAAAGAATTACCTAAGCATATATGACCATTGCTGTAAATATGAGGGTGCAGGGGAGCCTGTTGCAGAAATATAACCTGTTCATCCCAACATGAGAAATGAAACCAAAGAATAATACAATCACCATTTTATACCATAAAATGAGCTCAATAAATTAGGAAAAACAGCAATTATAACACCTCTAAAACTTGTAACCATAAAAATAACACTCCTCATATCTAGTTTATATATTTTTACCACAAAAAAAAGTCCCAAGCCAAACTTTCACACCGACCACCATTCAAATTAACTCCGACTAATTAGAGTCGTTCAATGTTGAACTTCAACCAGTTAGATCACGCTTATTTGGGGTATTATTTTTATTGTTATAAGTTTTAAACGTATTATTTGAGATAATTTTCCTAAAGAGCAACAACAAAGCCACAGTGAAACGGAGAAAAATCATAGCCAGAGGATTAAATGAAACCTGTGGGGATTCCATTGGGTAATGCTCGGGGAAGTCGACTTGAAGCTGGTAGGTCTCATTTGCATACACAGTTCCAGGAGCTCCAATGACTTCAATTACCCACCTATTGATCACATTACACACCGCCCCAACAGAAGTAAAGGAAAAGAAATCAAATAAAGTAATTCAATAATAAAGCATGAAACTTCAATGGTAAAATTCACAGAAAATTCCGTAAATCTTGCTTGATTGCAGAGAAAAGGGTAAAAGTAAAGTGATCCTAAAAGGCTAACACCCGTAATATGTTTCAGATTTAACCCAATTGACAAGCCAAAAGCATTAAGAAAAGGTAAAACATGGAGAGAGAAAGAAAAAAAGATAGTCATAAATTCAACTTATTTACCAAAGTTATATCAGAAATGTATAAGAAGACAAGAATAACAATAATCACCTTTGAAGATTATCGGTGACTTTGTGTTTAAAACCAGCTGGAGGATTAAGCTGCCACTCGAGTAACTCTTTCTGAAGACGATTGCAAGCAATCTTACTCAAAGCCTTCAAGACATGAAATAAAATAAAAAGACAGAAGAGAAACTCAATTAGAAAAAAAGAATCGAACAAAGAAAAAATGCACATAAAGTGTTTGTGGGTTTGTAGATGAGAAGTCATGAATATTAAGACCAAACCTTGCGAGCGGTGGCGGAGGAGCTGGTCATGCTTTCTTTATCCCAACAAAAAGTCGGAGAGAGAGAGAGAGAGATTTGCTAAGATTTTTTATATTTTATAAGAGAGAGTTAAATTGAGATGTGAATCCTGGAATTGGGTTCAAAGGGACAAGGGATGGGTGGAGGACGATCGGGTACCAATTACTGCACATTCATGCTTAACACTAGCAGTACTATAATTACTTAAATATCACAAATACAATTAGTTTACCATCTCAATAAAACTCAACTAGGCTATTTAAAATATAGGATAAATTTATAATATTTATACTTTTTTCTATTATATAAAGAATTATTAAGGATACACTTTTGCCTTTTTATTTACTCGACAAAGATTACACTCTAACTTTTTTTCTTTCTTTTAGAATTCCATATTACAATTTTAAAATTATATTAATAATCAATATTATTTAAATTATTAATTTAATAATTAAATAATGTACAACGAATTAAAATAATTTTATAAATAATAAATTTATTTATTTTTAAAAATATTTTATAATATGATATATTATAATTAATATTAATATAAATTTATATAGATTTACTTATCTCCTAATAATACTAAAGAGTATGATTTTATAATCATATTTCGTACCAATATCTTATCTAAACTATTAAATTATGAGAAAAAAAATAATTAGTGTTATAAATTTATCAATATCGTTATATATTTTAGTCAGAGTTTATCGATAGAATTATTATAAAAATGATAGATTTATAATATTAATAAGAATTTGATAATAAATTTATCACGATCTAAAATTAAATGATAGATTTGTATAAATGATATATATTTATTAACTTAATATATCAAAAAAATATAATAGTAGTTTTGATGGTGCAATAACAAAGTTTTTTATTTGCAAATACACTTCACGTTAAATTATTATATAAAAATTATTAATTGCTCTTACATTAGATTTTTTTTTCTAGAAGTAGTAATTCTTTAAATTTATCATAAGCATTACCAACTTAATATTTTATTTTATACAACTTTGTGAGTTCAACTATAATATTCCATAACATTTTTGATTTATTTTTTTAATCCTTAAATGAATCACTTATTTAATTGAAAGTAAATCACAATCCACTGTAAACAACATATGCTAAATGAAAGTACAAAAAGTATATGTAAAATTTAAACACTCTTTCAAAATCACTTTGAACATCTTCGTTCGATATTTTAAAATGTGTTCATATATTCATTTTAATCCAACATGACATGATTAAGAGAAAAGTTCATATTAATGCAGGTTGATAATAAGTAGAATAGAGTAATATTAATATAGTTAGTTACATTTTTGTATGTACACAATCTTGAATTCTTGATCTTCGAACACAACAACAAACATTAAGGAAGGAAGGAATCTCTTACACGAATACATCTGAAAGGCGCATAAATTTGCCAATTATTTGGCTGATGTAAGAGAGCTAAGCTTAATTAAGAATTGGTAATATATGTACTTGCTGGCTTAAGTTGTATTTTCAACTAAAATCCTTTTGTTAAGTCGTTTATTATAATGGTTGAGAAACGAAATTTTCATGCATTTCATAGAAAGTTGGAAACTTAGGAAACAATTATTTTTTAATAATCAAGCATTGGCAAGGATCATGTCTTTCATGCTATTGTGGCATCGATAAATCACATTAGTTAAAATTAATAACATGTATAAGTCCTTTTAATCCAAGTTGTATACTTGGAATTTAGATTTCGGGTCTTAAATAACATGTAGAAGTTAACATGATAAAAATAACATGTACATAATTGCATTGATCTTAAAATAATGTCACTTTTACATTTATATGTCACGCTATACATAATATATATAAACTATATATGTATATATTTACATACTATGTATAAGTTAATATGTTATATTGGAACTCAATTATATACAATGTATAGATACTATTTTAGGGTTTTAAATATGAAATGTACATGGGATTGTCAAACTTGTTAACCTTCAAAACAAACCTTCCTCGAGTTCCTTTAACTCTTCTTGTTTAGCCAACAAATTTACCATGAATTTCATTGATTCATAACCTAATAAATCTTCATAAGAAAGACATGCTTTCTGAATTTTTGTAAATATAAGGCAACAAACTTTATGATATGTTATGTTATGTTATATCTAAAGGTGATTTATTTACTTAATCAGGCCATACAAACATCACAATCAATGCCAACTCTTCTCAATCAGGTCATATATGAGACAATTCTTAGTTTTTGGACATTAGAGCTAGTCATCATGTTGCTTTATACGCATCTAATGTGCCTTATTATGTTCTCTATAGTGGAAATGAGTGTGTCCCACTAGATAATGGTAATGTCTTACTATTCATTGTGTTGATAATGTTTTCTATCAAAATTAGTGCATATGGTGCTAATAATTATTGACTTTTGGAAGCAAAAGAACCCATCAATCTGCACCCTTTTCAATTGGTCTAAATGTAATAAAGAGAAAGAAGACTTAGTAGATGATGGATAGCTATATATTGTCTTCTTCAACAATGCTTTTGAACCTCTATAAATAGAGGAAGGCTAAGGCAGGTTTAAGCATCCTAGTAGAGAAGAAAATATATATACTATTAAGAGAAGATAAGAGAAAAATGTTTATTTGGATGTGTTGGGTTTTGGAGTTTTAAGTATTATATAAAATACTACAACATTGTTGCCTATAGTGTAAAGAGTTACAATAACTTTATGGAGTAACTTGGTTATTTTTGATGAAAAAGTTATTCAATTTGAAAATGTTAGAAGTAAATCCAGTTACCAAACACCTAAATAAGTTAAACGCTACTCTAACGTAGTTAAGTTTTCTAGGAATTAGTATTGATAATTAAATTTAAGCCTTAATTCTCTTTTCCTCTCTCTTAGAAAGTTGGAATGTCAAAATGATGACAATATGCAATTCCTCATGGAGCATGTAGATGAAATGGGACACTACTTATGGTTTGATTCTAAGTAACGAAATACATTGAATGTAATTTGGTAAGGCATCATCTTTTACCATACATATGAAATCCTGAGGAAGAATGTTTGAGAGGAGCTCAAGCAAATTCAATTGTACGTCTAATTAAAACAAGTCAAAATTTTGCAAAGCAAACTTATTAAGTTGTTGGAATTGCTAGAAAATAACATATCAATAGGCATTGGCTTGTATGAGGATTGCACCCTCCTCAAATAGGAGAAAGTTAGCTTTTCAAAAGGTGGAAAAATACTAGCCAAAAAAGTTAGAGTTAGTTTGTACAGATGTTAGGGGACTTGATCCAATCAAATCCCTTAAAGGTTCACTGTATTATGTCACCTTCATTGATGATTCAATAAGGAAAGTATGGTTTATTTTCTAAAAAACAAATTTAAAAGTCTAATGTTTTCAAAAAATGTAAAGTTATGATAAAGAATAAGACTAGCTTGAAAGTAAAGTGATTGAGGTCTGACGATGAAAGGGTGTACAGAGATAGAAGATTTATAGATTTTTATGCAAGTAATGAAATCAGAATGGAAAAGACTACTTCAAAGACACCACAACAAAATGTTATAGTAAAGCATATGAAAAAAACTCTGAATGAATGTGCCACAAGTATAAGAATATAGGAAAACTTACCCAAAATGTTTTAGGATGATGTCATTAATGCAGTAACTCACCTGATCAATCGTGAATGGAAAATTGCTAGAGGAAGTTTAAAGTGATAAAGAGGAAAACCTTTCACACTTCAAGGTTTTTAGTTATGCTTTGTATGTTTGCATTAACTATACTGAAGGATGTTAGCTTGACCCAGAGTCCAATAAATGCATCTTTATTGGATCTAGTGACGATGAATTTGGTTATAATTTTTTAGATCATGAAAAATGACAAGTAATCAGAAGTTGAGATGTCATATTCAACTAGAAATTTATGTATAAGGACAAGTCAAATATAAAAATTTGGTGGTATTATCAGTGGTACCCAAACAAAATAATATGTTGAGATTAAGGATATCTTTGAAAAAGATGTGCATCATAAGGTTCAAAACAACCAAAAAATGAATATCCTTAACAATTAGTAAACGAAGTTACACTAGAAGAACCAAAAGTTTCATAAAAATAAATAGATAACAAAGTTCAAGTGGAAGAATGGTGAAAATTTCCATAATAAGAGGACCTATACACACCTAGACTGAGATGCACCACCAAATCATATAAACCAATACAACACTACACTCCCTTCTAAACTTTCTAGTTATTGACGAACAATAGAAAACTAAGGTCTTATGATGAAGCAATGCAAATGAATCATTAAGTCAAGTAATAGTTTATCACGAATGATGAGATATACTAACTCATGCTAAATAAAATATGGAAACTCGTTAAGGTGCAAAAAGGCACGAAAGCATTTCATAACAAATGGATTTTCAAAATTAAAGGGAGTATGATAAAAGAAAATAACACAACATTATATTGATTGTCAAAGGATTTTGACGTAAACCAGGGATTTGGTTCCATTTGTAAAGTTGGCAATAATAAGGCTAGTATTGAACTTGGTAATTGCATGGAATTTACATCTTGAACAGTTAGATGTAAATAGATCATTTCTTCATAGTATATAGAGGAAGAAAAATACATATAGCAACCTCAAGAATTTGAAAATACAAGCAAAAATAACTTAGTGTGTAAGTTGAAAAAGAGTTTGTATAGTATAAAGAAAGATCTAAGATAGTGGTATAAAAAAAATTTATGCTTTTAAAAGTTGCATTGGCTTTACCATATGCAATGCAAATCATTATTGCTATATGAAGAACTTTGATAGGTAATAGCATATCGGTGCTATTTTATATATATATATATATATGTGTGTGTGTGTGTGCATCAATTCTCATATATATATATAATAAATTATTATTCTCTATATATTTTATGTGTTTATTTTATGTTGTATAGGCATTAAGGGGATGAAATAAGCAAAAAAAGGAAAAAAACGTGTATTTAGAGCAAAAATAAGACACTCGATTGATCAAGCACTAGGTCAATTAATGGAGATTCAAACAAGCACTCTCAAGTTGGAAATTGTAATGATTAGATTAATTGAGAAATCCAATCCACACTAAAATATGGTGTTTTTCATAACCAAATTTTAATCCTAGTTATTGAATCAAGAAAATTCTAATCCAACTTAGATTTGGCTCAAAAATACACTATAGTATGGGGTCATCTAAACATAACAATTGTAAAAGGAACAAAATAGATCCATGAGCATATCAAGGACAACTTTGAAGTAGATTTTAAAGAGAAGATTGAAGATCTTCGTAAGCTTTTTTTATCCTTTTCTATTTAACTTTCCATGAATATAATGTTGATTCTTATAAAATCTATGTCTAGCTAAACTAATAATATGATTGTGGAAAATTTCAAGTCCTAGACTATATTAATTAATTTAATGTCATGATAATTTTAGTTTCAATTCTTGATATTTAAAATGTTCAATTCTATCTTTGAGTGCCAACACTATGCATCTATGAATTAGAGTGATCAATTAATTTATTACACAAATATATTTATTTTTAGTTTAATATATTAGTATGTAATCGCTACTTCTCTTATTCAAAATGGTACCTTGCAGCAACTGTCACAAGTAAGGTTGAATGCCTACATTAAAGGTTATCAAAGGTTATAATTTTATCTAGGTTAGTTATCACCTTTTTAAATCTTAATGCAAAGAATGATATATATCTAGTAAGTGAACTTTTAGGTTGTTCAAAATTTAAGTTGTTTTATAATTATATTATGATTCAATACACGAAAAGAAAATGTGAGAATTCTTAAGTGTATTTAGACTTCTAGAGCTAAAATTAAAAATTCAAGGATGATTTTAAATTATAAAAGTAATTTAGAACTTAAAAAACTAATTTGCATTCATGACATAATTAGTTGCATTGTTGGATAGAGGTAAAGATAGTCTCACAATTGCATATCTTTCATAAATCTTTTGTAATTCACTCTTATTACTTTATGTTATTTTCTTCAAAAACAATCAAAAATCCATTTTTTCTAAAATGTATTAATTTATTAGTGAATTAGTTATTAGGAGTAGACATTGTTATCAACCATAGTGGGCACGACAATCCTTGTTCTTAAATTATTTATCACTCGTGCATGACCATATATACTTATGCGTACTCAAGGGTGTTTAATATTTATATTATTTTACTCTTGTATATAGATGACATGCTAATTATTGGGTCAAATATGCAAGAGATAAATAATTTGAAACATAATTGTTAGAGAATTTTGCAATGAAAGATCTAGGTGCTACAATGTATATTATTAGAATGAGGATCAATCGGAACAAGGTACCATAAACCTTGTTATTGTCATAGGATGAGTACATTAGCAAAGTAATTAACATGTTCAACACGATTGATGCAAAGCCATTATGCACTCTCTTAGGTGTTCATTTTAAACTATCCAATGAGTAGTAACCTAAAACTACAAAAGAACGTGCTCAAATGGAAAATGTTTCATATGATTATGTCATTGAAAGTTTGATGTATGTCATAGTTCATACCAAATTAGGCATTGAATATGAAGTGAAAGCTATAGGTATATGAACAATCTAGGAAAGACATATTGTGAAGTAGTTAAGTGAATTCTTGGTTATTTGTGTGGTACCCCAAATATGGCATTATGCTTCAAAAATGGAGATGCAACTCATGAAGGCTATGTTGATTTTGACTTAGCTGGTAATGTTGATAATAAAAATAGTACTAAAAGGTATCTTTATACTCTTTATTCTTTGTGGTACAATAATAAGTTAGGTTTTCTCAACTACCAAAGATTGTTTCTCTCTCCTTCACTAAAGTTGAATATGTTGGAATCGTGGATGCCAATAAAAATATGATTTCAATGTAAGGTTTTTTGGATGATAGGCAAGCATGATGTGTGATATTGTGATAGTCAAAGTGTCATCCCTCTTGCATAAACAACTTTGGTATCATTTGATTAGGTTATTTTTAAAAGAACATGTTCTCAAGCTTGAGAAGATACATAGTATCAAGAACCCTACAAACATGTTTACAAAGAAAGTGACCACTCACAAGTTGATTTTATGTTCATCTTCAATTGGTCTGCAAACTTGACAAACACATGGAGATTTGTGGTGGTAATCGGGTATAGAGACATGATTGAAATCATTCAAGAAGTGGGAGATTGTCAAAATTGGTGTTGTAAGTCCTGCCATTTTGGTATTGGCATTCCTATGTGTAAAATAAATTATTTGTACTTTATTTTATGTTTCTATATGTCCTTTGTAGAGTTGGTTATTGGTGGCTCAGTTTCACTTAGGACAATTTTTGTGTTTTCCAGTTATACACATCGCTTTTATAAATTACATGTAGTTTGCATTTTTGGGTGTTTGTTTTTATCTCATTGAAGACTTTGTTTATTGTTGTGGTCACTCATTGAGGACTTTATTTGCTAGTTATGTTTTCTCATTGGGGTCTCGGTGTTTCTTGGGATCAAAAATGCCTTTCATTGTGGTTTTTTATGAGAAACCTTGCAAGGCAACAAGGGGTAGGCCAGAGTGCTTACTACCCCCTATCCACCCTTGTCTCACAAAGCTCGTCCACATGGGTAGATATATAGGTGGTGAGATGATAGGTGAGGGCCTATTTATTTTATGATCATGTGCTTCAACTCTTATTCTAGGGTTTACTAGTTAGATTAATTTAACTATTTTATTCTTGAATCTAGCTAAGATTTTTTAATATTGAATCTGCTCTAGGACATACTTTACACTTATGTTATTTGTGCTAACCTTTTAGGTTCTTATTGGACGGATTTAATTGTTTGTGTGACTTGAGTTCACGGAACGTTGGTCCAAATTTGTACACTTATCTTATGGAGATTGTGAAAGAAACAATGGCTTGTAAGTAAATTACTTGGGGGAATTATCCATGAAGGATAGTATAAGTCATGGCCTTGTAGTTGAACATTGACTTTCATATTGGATAGTGAGATTGTTCGGTAGACTAGTGATTTTCCTCTCAGGTCATTATTATAGCCTAGGTTTTTTTCACGTAAAATATCATGTGTCAAATTTTATTTATTTTCACATTATTTTATTTACACACGATTTTATGTCTAGTAGCTTGTGATTTTTTAATTAGACTTATTTTTAGAACTTATATATTCACCTCCTCTAAGTTAATTAGATCTATAGCTATAAAATTTCAATTGGTATCGTAGCGACCCACTAGATATACATAGTATTTTCCTATGATCTTGTTATGGATCATTTGAGATAGGGTTCTTCTATAACTCGTGTTTCTTTCTTTTATGGGTCTAACTACCTATAGTGGAAGGCCATATGAGAGCCATTTTTATGTTTTATAGATGAGATTGTGTGGAACTTTGTTATTTATGGTTGGAAATCACCTACGGTTACCAAAGATAATGTTGTCATACTTAAATCTAGAAATAAATGGACCATTGAGGACTACTAAGAGTACTTGGGATACTTTAGAGGTTACCCATGAGGGCACCACACAAGTTAAAATAATTAAACTATGCATGTTAAGATGGAAGAAATTGAAACTTTTTTTAATTCTATGTTAAATCATATATATTGCTAACACTTTTGTCAATCTTGGATAGAAAATTCATGAATTCAGGTTAGTTTGAAAAATTCTTACTCACTAGCATATCACTTCTATGCAAAGTTCAATGTCATTGATGAAAACAAAAGTATAAACACAATCAAAATTGAGGAACTAATTGGCTCACTTTTGATTTTTGAAATGAGCTTTTGAACAACTACAAAGAAAAAATATATTTCCTTCAAAAATGTCATGGTTGATGATGGTGACAATGAGAATCACAAGGAAAATGAAGAATTGGTACTCATGGTCAGAAGACTCAAGAAAATCTTCAATAGAAAGATTCTACAAAGCAAAGGACAATCAAGTCGTACAAAGGATCAGAATCCAATAGAACTCAAACTCATGAATTCAGAAGGTAAGAAATCTAAATTCATTGGACCAAAATATTTTAAATGAACTATTTTGCTCATTTTCTAGCTGAGTATGCTAATAAAAAGAATAGAACTAGAAGAGAATTCAATGTTATACTTATCGACTCAAAACGTGACAACAACAATCCAAGTGAATTAGAAAACATTGACACCAACTTTTTGGCATTTACTACAACTATTGGTGGATACTCCAGTAAGTTTGACATTGATTCAAATAACGAGAAAAAAAATTTTGAATTCATCCTAAACAAATTTTGTGCCAATAGTCTTGATAGACTATTTATAGATTTAATAGGCTTTAGGAAAGAAAATGATATGTTACTTATAGAAGCAAACAACTAAATTTAATAATAAACTCAAAACCTATGAATTAAATTCCTCCATGCTAGAAATAGAAAAACTTGAGTTTTTTAAACATATTGATGGTTTGAATTTAAATCTTGTAGTCTTAAATAGGAAAACAAGACTCTTATGTAGGAACTTGAATAATCAATTGAAGTTGTGAAGAAGTTAACTATTGGAGCTGAAAAGATAACAAAATTTTTGACTATCGAAAACCATTTAGAGGCAAAAGAAGGCTAAGCTATGTAAATGAGCACTCTATGCCATCATCTTCAAAACAATTAAGTTTGTAAAATCCACTAACATGTCTTCTTCACATGCAACACATACACGGTCAGCATCAATGATCACATTTGCAATGCCTTCTAAATCTATTCCCATTGTTACTAATTATGCATAAATAACTATTATTCTTATAATATAAAAAAATTGTTAAGTTTGTGTCTATCTATTATCATTATGATAGGAAAGATCATATTAGGCTCAACTGTAGATTTTTGTTAATTGTTGCCCATGTTAATAACTTTTTCCATGCTTTTAGTTATAAGACTCATTATTATCATTTATCTATACATATTATGTCCAATTATACTAAAAAGCATGAAATTGTTTGTTCAAAGAGTCAAGTGAAATTGAATACATTTAATTCTAGGAATAATTGTCATCATCATTGATCGGGGCAGAACCGACATCGCCGATCCTGCCCGTTATTTTGGTTTTATCTATTTATAAAACTCTCGCAAGTGCACGAATCATTTCATAGAAAATGATAAGTATACTCCCAAGGTCAATCTAAGGAAGGAATGTATGTGGTTTTTAATTTATTATTCAAACTTTTAAAAACGAAATTAAATCCTAAACATCCTGTCACGATATTTTGGGTTTTGTGTTTTTAATCTAATTACATAAAAATAAACATAGATTCAATAAACATTTATGCAAATTTTATCTATTAAAATAGTGGAGTATTTATGGATATACTAATTAAGTTAATTATGCTTGCTCATATTATTTAGGTTATTAAAGATATGAATTGATATTTATTGATTCTCTCTTTTTATATTTAATACCACCTTTTGGCGTGGGTTATATATTCTTTGTTAACTAAACAAATCAATTAACACCTACAAAGGGGTTGATAACTAATTTGGTTAATTAAATTAATTTCTTTTTCTAAGAGATTGAAAATGAACCATTTAAATGCCACCTTTAAGGGGTTAGATACTTTAAACTTTATTCAAGGTGTCCAAATTAAACCTAAGAATTTAGTTATCCGAGTACTAACTTTCAAGTTTTAAATCCATTATCAAAACATATTGTCAATACATTTTCAGATAATAATTTTATAAAAACTTTTGAAATAGAGCTTCACTCTAACTACCTAAGGATTGTACCAACAAATAAAATAAAGCACTACTCTAAATCAGACCGGATAACTAAACCTTAAAATCTAATTTTCAGATTTAAATTTTGTAATGAAAAATAATATATTTCTCTCTAACATTCTTAATATAAAATCTTGAATAAAAATAAAATCAATTCATTTTAGAGATTTTTACCTATTTAATATTTCGCAAGCATAACAACGCGTTATTATTACATCATGTTTATAAATAGCACAACAGAGTTAAATTCTAATCACGTACAAATTAAATATAACATGTAAGAATAAAGTATAAAAATAATCAGAAAGAAAATAAAATCCTTACAGAACTTCGATACTATTCCCGTTGTTGGAAAACCTCCAAGAGGAATTTGCACTCCTATTTATTGAATCAAAAAGCTTATAAATTACAAAAACATAACTAGTTCTTCCCAAAAAGGGAAGAACTCTAAAACTAAGAGAAATTAACTAAGAACAACTAGAAACTAAGAAAGAAACTAAGAAAAGCTTAAAAACTAAGAAATGAGAGAAAGAAAGAGAAGATTATTTGCTTTTGAGGTGTGTTAGAAGTGAAAAGAAGTGGGTGTATTTATAGGTGAGGATGGGAGAGAAAAATGAGTGAAAATGTGAAAATGCGGAGTGCAAATGCCGAGAATCATTGATGACGCCAACATGACGTCACGGCTGGCGGCACACGTGAAAATGGGGCGAAATGGGCGTCACAGACGCGCGGAGTAGCCGGGCGCGGCAGGGACGCGCGTGAACAAGAATGGCGCTGGATCCGGATCAAGACGCGCGGCGCTTCGGGCGCGGACGGCTACTACGCGGGGCCGGCCGGGCGCCGCGCGGGTTCCGGGCGTGCCGCGCGCTGGCCGTACGCCGGGCACGCGGCGCGATTTTCTCCTTTTTGCCATTTTTGACCTTTTTGACCCATTTTGTCCAATTTTTCCATATTTGTTGACCCTTCTCCATTTATTTATTAATATATTTGTGATGTATTGCTTTCATTCCTCTTGAGTCTTTAAGTTACGTTTTTAAGTGAAAATACCTAAAAACAATAAAAACACCCGTGATTCCAAAAAAGACAAATTTATATAAATATATGATAAAACATATAAATATATATATTTTTAATCAATTAACGTGGTATAAAATCATGGTAATTTTAAAGCGCTTTGAAAGCACTCATCACAACCCCCCAATCCTTTCGCTAGTCCCTTAGCAAGAGAAGGTTTACAAAACTAAAAATTAAACTATCCTAAATCACTTTCGTAGATTGACACTATTGCATTTAGCCTATGCAACAAGCCTTTAAACCCCTAAAGGTTGCCCTAGTAGACGAGTTTGTGTCGAGTCTCATAGGGTTTTCAAGAATGATAACCACAAACATTAAACTAAATGTAAAAAAAAAAATTAAAAGAAATAATAACAACAATCAACTTAAAAACTAAAATTACAACAAAATCAAAAATTAACTTTTAAGAATAAAAGAAAACAACATAACACAAAAATGTCTCATACTTTTTAATCTATTTTAAGATCATAATTAAAATCTCAAGTATAAGTTATTTTAATCTTCTTAAACAATCATGATTTATTATAATAATTAGTTGAAAATCATTTTCATATTTCATATCAAAAATGTATCAATTTAATTTCATCCAATTTCAGTGTCATGAATCCGAATTCGCTTTGACTCTATTCCTCACAAGTCAATACTCTCAAAACACTGAATCCTATGGGTTCAAACACTCATACTAATTTATATGCGAAAGAGTTGATGTATAGAAATGAACTAATATTTTCAGATATGTATAAAGAAGAAAGGCTCAAAGTGTTATTTTGACGCTGATCTCATGGAAGGAATCAAATGTATAAATTATAAAGATATCATATATAAAAATTATTTTCATGCATAAATCAAACTCATTAAGAAAAATTTCAAGATATATGCCTTTGCAAATGAAGAAAGTGCAATGACTTTTAGGAATTACTTTCCTATATCTTTCTTTTGTAATTAGCCTTTACTCACAACTCAGTAAGAATGGGTCATAAGATGTAGATTATACTATATATTCTTTCTTCTATATTTTTTCAATATATATCATTTGTTTGTAGAGTCAACCCATGTACAGATTGTCCATTTTTTTTTTTTTTTGAATTTTGGGTACATGGGTCATAGTATAGATTATACTATATATTCTTTATCTCTATATTTTTCTCAAGATACTTTTCAATATATATCATTTGTTTAGAGAGTCAACCCATGTACAAATTGTACATTTTTTTTAAGGATTTTGGTGAAGGGTTAATTTTTCCTGCTTTTTGTTTGATCTTGGTTTAGGTAACCCTGTCAGACATGTCTCTTTTTTTTGTAACAAATACCATGCATTTAACGAGATAAAAGCATATACTATCAATTTCTACTCAAATCATTTAATCTAAGCAAAATAATAATAAAAATATACGATACTTATTAAGATGAGAAAAAAATTCATACATTCAATATTAATGCCTATAGAGATAATCTAAGAATTTGAAGAAATAAGAATGTGTTCGAGAAAAAATATATATTTTACTCAATAAGGGAAATTAGGCTCAAATTATATCTCACAAAGGTAGTCTCCACTAAAACAAATTCATAAACATTGATTTTGGGTTTAATATAATTTCTACATCTTATTAAGAAATACTAGTTATGACAAAAATTAACTAATTATCAAAACTAATTAAATAATATTTCATGAAATAGTTTCAAAAATTACTCTAACAAAGACAAAAAGACTTAACTATTTACGAAATTTGATTTAAAGAAATGATAAATTTTTAGGAGAACTTTTTTTTTTTGTTTAATTCCAAAATTACTAAATCACACAAAAAAATAAAACCAAACACAAAAATGAAGGTGTGAACATAAAAAGAAAAAATTAATAATTGTTTTTTTTTGAATTTTTAAATTGTTAAATCTTTTTTTTCTTTTCTAATTAAGCATAGTAACTTTTCACCACCCTCAATCTAGAACTTACATTGTCCTCAATGTAAATAAATCAGAATTAAAGATAAAGAGAAAAGAGAAGAAAGATTACCTATTTCTCGAGAATGTAAGTAGTAACGGAGAAACGCAGTGCGTATTCATCATATTCATCATTAAAGTGTATACACACATTGTCATGGAACTTCTAACAACTCAACAAATATTTTTAGTTTTAACAATTTAAAAATTATTCACATATAATTAAACTAAAATAAACAATAAAATTAAGTATATAAAACAAATAACAAAAAATTACCTAAAATGACGTCGCTTCCCATCCAAATACATTTAACGCCTTAAGCAAGACGAATCAGATTTCTTTTTAAGTAAACTCAATGTCCCTCATCATTGAGTCAATCAAACCTACAAATAAGACAAGATTGTCTACCTATAATCGCTTTCAAACATGCCCTATCGATTTTTAAATTTTTTCTCCGTACTAAAACTTACGCCGCGAGGGTTTTAGTATAACCCACATCTAGGTGCAAATCAAATAATTAAGGCATCAAAACACAATTGTACCTAGATCAAACAAAGAAACTAACTCTTGAGATTGTAATTAAAACTTTAAAATTTTGGAGATAGTTTCAGATTTTTTTTTTGTTTTTTTTTGTTTTAAGTATAATATCTTAGATAAAATAACATAATTAGTATTAATCAAGAGCCTATTCCTGTGAAAGAAATGAAGGGGCAGCGTTCTTAAAACCATCCTCCTAGACAGAGCAACGTCAGCAGAAAGACTAGTAGACAAAGCGTTTTCAAAAACTAGTCTCCTGCATTTAACTCTCTTAGATCTTTACTTTTCATGCTATTAAAATTAAGTTAATTAAGTTAAAATTTAAGTTAATTAAGTTAATAAAAAGGTAGGTTAATTAAGTTAATGAAAATCTAAGTTAATTAAGTTAGTAAATTAAATTAATATAAGTTAGTAAATTAAGTTACTAAAAACCTAAATTAATTAACTTAAACGAAAATTAAGATAAAAAAATAGTTAAAAAACAAAATTTTATAAAAAAATTAAACCAAAAATAAAATAAATTGAAAAAGTAAAAGAAAGATAAAAAATAAAAATAAAAGAGAAAAAATAATTTTAATTAAAAATTAATCCAAAAAAATAAAATAAAAATAAAATAAAAAAATTGAAAAAAAAATAATAATAATTGAAAAAGATAAAAGAAAAGAACAAAAAATAAAAAAAAATGAAAATAAAGTTTTTGATTTTTTTTTGAAAAGAAATTTTTTTTTTAAATAAATTTTTTTTATTTTTTTTTATTTTTTATTATTTTTTATTATTTTTATTATTTTTTTATTTTTTATTTTTTTAATTTAAAATTTAATTACTTTTTTTTTACTTCAAATTTCAAAATTCAAAATTATTTTATTATTCATGCTATAATTTTCTTATGAAATTTAAAATTTTAATTTTTTTTATTTATAATGAAATTGAAATTTGATTTTTTTTTTTACTTTTCACAAACAACAAAAAAAAATTATTTTTTATTTTTTTTAATAAAAAAAATCACAATTATTTACAACACAAAAAGTTTTTAAAATTTTGATAAATAATTTAAAAACGCTATTTCTTCCCCAGAATCCGCTAAAAATCTGATCGTAAGCGTAACGACATCGCTGATCCTCGCTCGTTACATTTTGGTTTTATCTATTTATAAAACTCTCGCAAGTGCACGAATCATTTCGTAGAAAATGATAAGTATACTCCCAAGGTCAATCTAAGGAAGGAATGTATGTGGTTTTTAATTTATTATTCAAACTTTTAAAAACGAAATTAAATCCTAAACATCCTCTCACGAAATTTTGGGTTTTGTGTATTTAATCTAATTACATAAAAATAAACATAGATTCAATAAACATTTATTCAAATTTTATCTATTAAAATAGTGGAGTATTTATGGATATAATAATTAAGTTAATTATGTTTGCTCATATTATTTAGGTTATTAAAAATATGAATTGATATTTATTGATTCTCTCTTTATATTTAATACCACCTTTAAGCGGTTAGATATTCTTTGTTAACTAAACAAATCAATTAACACCTACATGGTTGATAACTAATTTGGTTAATTAAATTAATTTCTTTTTTCTAAGAGATTAAAAAATGAACCATTTAAATGCCACCTTCGCGGTTAGACAATAAACTTTATTCAAGGTGTCCAAATTAAACCTAAGAATTTAGTTATCCGAGTACTAACTTTCAAGTTTTAAAACCATTATCAAAAACATGTTGTCAATACATTTTTCAGATAATAATTTCTTATAAAAACTTTTGAAATAGAGAGCTTCACTCTAACTACCTATGCAAGGACCAACAAATAAAAGAGCATTACTCTAAATTAGACCCTATAACTAAACCTTAAAATCTAATTTTCAAATTTAAGTTTGTAATGAAAATAATATATTTTCTAACATTCTTAATATAAAATCTTGAATAAAATAAAATCAATTCATTTTTAGAGATTTTTACCTATTTAATATTTCTCGTAAGCATAACAACGTTATTATTACATCATGTTTATAAATAGCTACAATGAAAGTTAAATTTAATCACGCATAAAATTAAATATAACATGTAAGAATAAATCATAAAAAATAAATCGTAAAGAAAATAAAATCCTGCTGCATAACTCGATACTATTCCCGTTGTTGGAAAAACCTCCAAGCCGAATTTGCACTCCTATTTATTGAATCAAAAAGCTTATAAATTACAAAACATAACTAGTTCTTCCCAAAAGGGGAAGAACTCTAAAACTAAGAGAAATTAACTAAGAACAACTAGAAACCAAGAAAGAAACCAAGAAAAGCTTAAAAACTAAGAAATGAGAGAAATAGAAAGGTTAAGAGAAGATGTGTTTCTGAAGCGAAGTATGAAAAGAAGCGGTGTATTTATAAAAAGGTGACGTGGAGAGAAAAAATGAGTGAAAAATGTGAAAACGCTGAGTGCAAATGCCGAAATATGACGCCGCGATGACGTCAATGGGCCAGACGTGGAAAATGGGGCGAACGGGAGCGCCGCGCTGCGTAGGCAGGCAAGACGGAGGACGCTGAACAGAATGCGAGCGCGGCGGCGGCGCGGACCGGGATCAAGACGCGTGCGGCGCTTGGCGCGGATCCGGGCTATCAGACGCTCTGGCGCTGGCGCGCGCGGTCCGGGCGTGCCGCCGGCGGTCAAGCGCTGGCGCGGTGGGCGCGATGTTCTCCTTTTTGGCCCATTTTGTCCAATTTTTCCATATTTGCTCCCCTTTCCTCATTTATTTATTAATAGATTTGTGATGTATTGCTTCCAGTATTCCTCTTTGAGTCTTTAAGTTACGTTTTTAAGTGAAAATACCTGAAAAACAATAAAAACACCCATGATTCCGAAAAAGCCAAATTTATATAAATATATGATAAAACATATAAATATATATATTTTTAATCAATTAATGTGCATAAAATCTTGGTAATTTTAGTGCTTTTTGAGCACTCATCAATCATATCATGCATGTTACATCTTCATTTGGGATGAAATTAAAATCTAAAAATAAGTCCAAAAACATGCCAATGACAATTAACATAGTTGAGTCATGACCCAAAGAATAGAGAAATCAATATTCAAAAATATTTAGGTTAGAAAAGATTGCCTTTTTTTTTTACACTTAACCATTTTCCTCACCTAGGTATTTTTGTTTGAGTACTTAATTGACCTTAGGTGAGCATGTTAGTAGGATTGTTAGTTTCTTATTTTTATTTTGAATGTTTGTTTTTTATTTTTGTTGCTGTTTGTTTTAGTTTATTTGAAAAATTAACAAAATAATAAAGGTAGTAGAAGTTTTTTCATTGAAATAAACTTTAAATATTATTTCTGATTACAAAAACTTATTTTTGTAACTTGATTTATTTTAACCGATTCTTAATTGTGTAAATGAGTATTTCAACTTATGCATTTACATACCTTTTCACATCTAGTGATTGATGTTGACAAGAACCTATTCATACACTCAATGAACATATATGTATATCATGCTTGAAGTTTATAACTGTTTTTGTAAGATTCTAGGGCTTGAGGTAACCTTGACGTAAAATTGTGTTTAAGTTCTATTTTTCACTTTCTAAAATACTACAATAGAAAGACACATAGTAAAGAGCTATCTAATATAATGTGTGAAGTTATAGCAATAAGCGAAGAGGGATACCTCATAATTATTGTGAAATTCATCATACTAGGTTTCTGGCTCGTGCATATTTCCTTTACAAAAAATTAATTAAAAAAGAAATAGCAATTACATGCACAAAAAGAAAGAGTCAAAAGTGGTTATACAAAAAGAAAATAAATAAATAACCAATATCTCATATATATAAGAAGAAAACAAAATGGGGAATAAAAAAATAATTTTCTCTTGGTAGATAATTAAATTTTGTGAAAGTATGGATTCAATTACAGTTTTTCATGTTAGGTGATATTTTTTCTTTGAATCTTTCATAACTAATCATAAATAAATAACTTGACATATTATTGCAATTCAAACATGTATATTATTTTGAGTGACTGTCAGTATTTCACCGTAAGTATTGAGTTTGTATGTGTATCTTATTGGAATATCTATGCATATAATGGATAATTAAATTTTGATTAAGAATGATTCTTAAATTGTATGTTTTTAATCTTGCTTTTGTTTAAATAAATCTACTACCCTTATTTAAAAAAATATTATCCATGAAAATTTCTTGTTTTAATTGTTTATTTTGCTTAATTAATTGCCTAGTTATAGGACTTGAGGAGTAAAGACTTCTTTTTTAGAAACTCTTAAATGTTGATTGATCCAGATATACTTGATCTATCCAAATTTGAATGTCGATTGATTGACAATATTCTCGATTGATTAGGTTCAGTTTAAATATCCTATTTCTTTTCACTTTTCCTCCCACAGAACCCTAATCCTATTTTTAGTTCATCCTTTCAAATTTCTACTCAACTCCCACCAAAACTTCATCTTCTTGATCCTTAATTAATTAGAAATCATTGCTATTTACTTTTCTAGGAATATACACTACAAAAAATCAATTTTGTGCATAAATTTGAACCCATTTTTTTCTTATTTTTCTTTAGTCTCACCACCCAAGCACACTCATTCAGTCTAGCAATCTTTATAAATTCCCTTCCTCTAAGTTAAGCTAGTACGATCATCCTCCAAGCTGAATTTTTTGGGAAAATTTCTATCAAATTCTAGTTCTTGACATCTTAGTGGCATTTTGGTCATTATGGAATTTTGCTCCTCTATTCAATGGTTGCTAGACATCATGAACTCCCTGATGGTGCACCACCTTCAATTCTGTCTCAATAGTGGAACAAAGACTCTCAAACAAGATGTAAAAATACTATTTCCAAACGTTCAATTTTACTTGAGTGCGGTATTTCTTGGCATAATTTTTATGAAATAGGGATTACTCAGGCCATTAGGACTCTTAATTGGCGATCTCTTTTTACACTATCATAAATTTGCTATCCAACATTATTCGAGAATTTTATGCTAATATTGATTCTAAAATTTGCCACCCTAGGCCCATAAGTTATAGAGTTTTATTCAAAATAAAAATGTTGACATCTCATTTCAAGATATTAATACGTTTTTATCAATTACAAACACTAAGAATGTTGATTTTAACATGGAACTTTATAACATTTCAAATGAAGAACTGTTAATCTAATTAACTTGTTCGCTATAGGTCGACCTCAACCTAAAATAACTATATATCCTTGATTCTATCAAATTTTAAACAAGATGATCTATGTTAATTTTCTACCTTCCAAGCATTCATCTAAGATATGCTTCCTATATTCAAAGATTTTGTATTATATTGAAAAAGGCATTGCTTTCAATGTAAGAAACGTTATTCATGATGAAATTGTAAACCAAGTTGAAATCATAAACCCTAGGATTGGACTACTATATGGTTGTCTCATAACCTAAATGATCTATGATATGGGTGTGGTACCCATAAGAGATTCTAAAACCACTCACCGTATAATGACAATAGAAGGTCAATAATTTCAAGATCCTCTACCTAAACTTCTATGAAATAAAAGACCACTAATGTTGGAACCAATAGTAGGGCAGCTGTTGATATTTTTTATGATGATGATGTGGAAAACATCACTGTTCCAAAACTTTTGCATCGCTATCCACTCATATGGGAGCTATGCATACACTCTATAAAGGCCTAAACTAAAAAGTGATGAATACTGATAAGCATCAAGAGGCCTTATTCTCAATGATAAATGATATGCATTCTTAGTACATATCTTATAGCAATTAACCTCCTGAAGAATGATTATCTTTTTAATGTTTTTTTGCTTTTATTATGTCTGAGGTTTCAAAAAAAGTATTATATTTAGCTTTTTGTTTTGATTGTTGTTGACTTTATTAGGATGTGTACTCTTATTTTCAGTCATTTAACACATTTCTTACTTGCTCATACTACTTTTCATTGCTTCAATGTTATATTACCTATTCGTATGAAAAAAAGATAGTCAATAGGAGAGTTTTTAAGAGAGTTATTGTACATAGGGGAAAACACTTAATTCTTAAGTGTACAATTTGTTATGTCACATAGGGGGAGTAATTTTAATACTTAAATGTTTTATCTGTTGTTATCCACTACTTAAGTTTGTTACTTCACTTTTCTATTAATATATACCCTAAATTAAAAAAAACAATGAGTCTTTTCAGGCAAGTTGTGTGCCTATTTAAGTTTTTTATTTTTAGTATACGTATGAATTATTAAGATTCAAGCAAATATGATTTCACTGAATCATATGATAGTTTCACTATATAAAATTATTTTTCCTATGAGTGTGATGTAGTCAAAAGAGGTTTTGTTAAACAAATATACCAAAGGGAAATATTGTAAGATTTATGAGTGTTGATGATATTCGTAAACAAAATATTTAAATATAAACTAGTTTCTAAGTATGTTTTCAAGATCACTATTCAAACCGAAGAAACTTTCGAGCTTCAAGTGAACATGTTTCAATTATACACTTGTTCTTAAGCACATTAGAATACATATTATGCACTTAGGAACATTTAGTATATATGATGTTTGATCAAGGTGGAAGAGTAGTTGAGAATCAATCATGTACGATATATGTCCTCTTGGGTTGAATTTCAAATTGGTGTAGATCAATTGAACTTGTGTTTGATTGATCGAGAGACTGGATTGATCGAGAATCGATTATATTCAATCCACTTGGCCTTCATTTTTTTATTAATCCTTGTCTAGATCAATCGAAAATGGTTTTGACTGATCGATCGTTATTTGATCATTATTGAATCGATCGAAAAAGGTTTCGATCTATCATCATTATTGGTTCAATCGATTGAGCCTGGTCAGGATCGATCGACCTTAATCTGGATAGATTGAGTAACTAGGGCTTCAACTTAAATCATACTTCTATACTTGAGGCAAACTATCAATTATCATATTGTTTCTATTAATTATTTTATCTATGAATGTTTAATGAAAATAAGGATAATTGATCTTTAACCTAGCATTACTATTTTAATTTTTCTTATTTAAACAACCTAATGCCTCTTTGTTTTCTTCAAACACAATTACATTCATTCTATTCATCTTATGTTTTCTTTCTCAAAAACATTTTAAACTCAATCATATTTTGTTAGTTTTTTTTTTAAATTAATCTATCAAACATTGTATAGTTGTAATTGATTTATTGATAAGCCCATTTATTTTATGATTATGTGCTTTTATTTTATTCTAGGGTTTGCTAGTGAATTTAATTTCGCTGTTTTATTCTTGAATCATTTAGCTAAGGTTTTTCATTATTAAATCTACTATAAGACAAACGTTATACTTGTGTTATTTATGCTAACTTTTCAAGTGCTTGATAAATAGATTCGATTGCTTGTGTGACTCGAGTTCTCAGAATGTTGATACGAATTTATATACCTATCTTGTAGAAATTATGAAAAAAGCGTCGGTTTGTAAGTAAATTACATGTGGACATTATTTGTAAAAGATAGCTTAAGTTCTTATCTTATAATAAACTTTGATTTTCATAATAGATAGATGATTTAGTAGATCGATGATTTTTTTTTTAGGTCATTATTTTTTCTTAAGTTATTTTCATGTAAAATATCATGTGTCAAATTTAATTTATTTCTACATTATTTTATTTACACACTATTTCATGTCTAACTGCTTATAATTTTTAAATTAGATTTAATTTTAAAAATTAACTATTCATCTTTTTTTAAATTAATTGGATACATATCTATAAACTTTTATCTTTAATAGATGTGAGTATATTATCATGTTTTATTGATTTCATAAATATATGCAACTTATCTCATAACATTGATCACTTATAAGATGGGAAGATATTTGGATCGTGAATTTTATGCTCATGTTCTTTTATATCGTTTGTGAATATGTTTTCAATGGTATATACTAAATGTAGGAAAAGAACGAAATTAATTTTATTTTTTTATTTTTTTAAAAAAACTTTTTCTCTAGGATGGTCCTCGGTGGATACCGTTATTGTAAAAATGACATAGTTTTTTTTATTGGTCACTTTTCACTACGTCCGTTTTAATATTTTTAGAATGGTTGTGATCAAATGACTACTATAACAAATATTTTTTATGATAATCATTGGTTGCTTTTTTTAATTCTTTATTTTTAATGACAGTCATAACCATCATGATAACACTTATTTATCATAATGTATGAATAGATATAGTTATTCTATATTTTTAAATCCTCTTTTTAGCATGTTAGGTTCTTTCATGCTTACATCCATTTCAAAATTATTTAAGTTTTGTAACAAATATTTAATAACAATCATTAATAATATTTATTAACCAAAATATGTGAATATTACTGATATGTTAATAAATATATTTTTAATATATTATTAATATTAATATATTTGTAAAAATAAATATTTATGAAAAATATATTAATATATAAATAAAATTTTGAATATATTATTTACAAACAACCATATAAATATATAATGTTACTATATATGTGTCCCAAAAATAAAATACTTTTATAATGATAAAATAATCTTGTAGTTCATAATTAATTGAATTAATTATTAAATTTTAAAAAACTTATTTTTATTGAAATGATGCTTACTTTACTTGTTCTAGAAATGATGGGTGCCTTTGAAATTATTTTTTGTTATTAAATCTATTTTAGGATATATATTATTTTAATGTTATTTGCACTAACTTTTTAGTTACAAAGTTTAACGTGTTTGATGTCTCGTGAACTTGAGTTGAAATCACTTGTTCTTGTAGGTCTTAATTAATTAAATTAATTATTAAATTTAAAAAAATTGTTGAATTAATGCTTATTTTACTTCTTCTAAGAATGATGGGTGCTTTTGAAATTATCATGTGTTATTAAATCTATTTTAGATCATACTTTATTTTTTATGTTATTTGTATTAACTTTTTAGTTGTTAAGTTTAATGTGTTCGATATTTCATGGACTTGAGTTGATTGAAGCATTGGTCTGAATCAGATACGTAACATTGGACACTATAAAAAGGACTGATGGCTCGATAGTAGAGTACATTAAGACTTTACTATTATAAGGATAATTTAAGATCTGCTTTGCTCGAACTATTTTTTTGTAGATAGGTTAGTTCATCTAAAGATAACTCTTTTTCTTCTGACTTATGTTGACTAGGTTGTTTTCACTTAAATAATATATATATATTATTTTCTGTAATTTTATATGTGATTATATGTTTGATTACTTTATAATAGTTTAATTTTTAAATGATAATAATTTAACTTATAATCTATTAACCCCTCTAGATTGTTAGATCTATAATTTAGAACTTATAATTTCAAATGCATACATCACTTCACATATTAAAATATAATTGATTCATTGTTTGTAATTGGTTTCATAATTATTTTTAAAATCTCATTAATATAATATCTAATTTAACACAAATACATCAATCGATAAATAAATAATTTAATGCATATATTATAAAATCTTATCCTCAATTATAAGAATGAAAGTAGATAAATAGGAAGATGAATGCTAAGAACGTATACATTTGTATTCAAATTAATTAAGAAAAACAATTAAAATAATTCTAATTAAAACTTCAAATAATAAAAATAATACATCTTATATCTAGTTCATATATTTTTATTATTATAAGCAAACATAACTCGTTTAAGTTGAATTATGACTATTTAGATAAATTCAATATTGAATTATGTTTAATTTTATTTTATTTAATATTATTTTTGATGTTATAAGTTTTATGAGTGTTATTTTATGTAATTTTTTAACTAATTGTAGCATGCCATATAGCAAAATAATTTTGAAAATTATGAATTTTTCAATTTTGAAGAAAATTTTGTCAAATAATATAATAGTTAGGGCGAAAATTTACTTAGATTTAACATTTCTCTAGATAGGATTAAAAATTTAAAGTTCCGAGCTATAGGCTTATCTTCTTTCAACTTCCCATCGATGTGGAGCCTCTTGTGTCCACAAGTTCCAATTATACAAAGTCTTCCAGTTACCTCTAAGAACATAACCTATAGGATCCAAAAGTTTCCTAAACTTGTTGCTTTTCGTTACAAACACGAAACCCAAATATCTTAGATTTGCAATACAAACTAAAAAGATAACAGAAATAAGGTGATGACTGATAACTGATGAAGGAAATAAGATTAGAACTAGCAATGCTTTCAATGGCTATGATGTTATACACGTGTCAAGCAATCGGGAACAGTAATCTCCACCCTTTGATCATCATACCTGGGAACGGTGGAAACCAGCTTGAAGCTCGGTTAACCAGTAGCTATATTCCCTCTAGCCTCGTATGCAATCGTTGGTACCCATTAAAGAAGAGCAAAGATGGTTGGTTCAGGCTTTGGTTCGACCCAAGTGTCCTATTGACTTCATTCACTCGATGTTTTGCTCAACGGATGATGCTTTACTATGATCCTGATATGGATGATTACCAAAATGCCCCCGGTGTACAAACTAGAGTCTCTAACTTTGGCTCCACTGAGTCTCTTCTTTATCTCGATCCTCATCTCAAGTAAGCCTTATTTTCATACCATGCATTACTATTTTTTTTTTCGTTTAATAACAATTATATACTCATGCTAATACATACACTGACAAGATTCTACAAGGTAATTGGTCATACCATTATTGTTTTCGGACGGATTATACAAAATATCACACTTTCAATAAAATATTAGGCTAGCGCATTTTAGAGCACTTGGAAGTTCAAATCCCCTCCCAAAATATCATTTGATATATATATATGTATATATATATATATATATACTAAACATAAATATTATTATTGGCCTTCATCAATAATCCAAAAGCAATTCATAGTGTGCCCTCATTTACGTTTACCTTTTGCATTGATTTACATATTATTTACTAAGGATTATGGGTTGATTTAATTATGTAACTTTATACAATTGTTGTATAATTATTTGGTTTATGTTATTTTAGTATGATAATTTTAAGTTTAGGCCATTAAAAAAATAGGATCAATCATTTGTTATTATTTTTATTTATTAAATTTAAGTTATGTATTATCAATCAAAGATTAAAATATTATTTTTAATTAATGGTTTCAAATTACCGAATCTATTAGATATAGAATGATTAATTAAAATTTAAAAACAAGTACAAATAAGGAGATGATTTTAATCTGTCGTTAAATGACAATTTAATTTTTTTTTATATTTTTATATTTAATTAACATGTGCACATCACGTGAGTTATTTTTAGAGGTATTTTTGGATTGTTACTTAGATCAGACAAATGTAAAATACATATGTTTATTTAATGAAAAACTATGACATTTTATTAAAAAAAATAATTAGTGAATTAAATGATATTGTCCTTATAATCATAACACTAATATACTAATTGGATATAGTTACAACATTAAATCTATAAGAAACTCTTTTCTATTTTTCTTCATTAAATTTCATTTTATAATTGTATTATTAATGATAACCTAACGTGAACTTATGATCATGGACTAATAAGTTGTTCTGAAAAAAATTATATTATAGGCACATAACAACCTACATGGCACCAATAGTGGAATCATTGGAACAAATTGGTTATATCAATGGCAAAACTCTCTTTGGAGCCCCATATGATTTTCGCTATGGTTTAGCAGCAGATGGTCACAAATCTCAGGTTGGTTCTAAATTTCTACAAGACCTAAAACATTTGATAGAAAAAGCAAGCATTTCAAATGGAGGAAAACAAGTAATACTTATCTCTCATAGTTTAGGAGGTCTCTTTATTCTCCAACTTCTCAATAAAAACACTCTCTCTTGGAGACAAAAATTCATCAAACACTTTATCTCACTTTCAACTCCATTTGGTGGAACAGTAGAAGAAATGCTTACTTTTGCTTCAGGCAATTCACTAGGAGTCCCCTTAGTAGACCCATTGCTAGTTAGAGAAGAACAGAGAAGCTCTGAAAGCAATTTATGGCTTTTACCAAATCCTAACATATTTGATAAGAAAAACCCACTTGTAATTACCCCAAATACTTCATATACAGCTAATGATATTCCCCAATTTCTCAATGACATTGGGTTTTCACAAGGGGTTTGTCCTTATAAAGTTAGGACTCTGCCTTTATTGGAGAGGATTGAGGCACCTAGTGTTCCTATTACTTGTATAATGGGGAGTGGAGTTAAGACACCAGAGACTTTGATTTATGGAGATAAGGGGTTTGATCAACAGCCAGATATTGTTTATGGTGATGGAGATGGGACTGTGAATATGGTGAGCTTGTTAGCACTTGAATCTCTTTGGGATCATAGTGTGAGAAATCAAAGCCTTAAAGTGATTAAACTTGACGGGGTTTCTCATACATCAATTCTCAAAAATGAAGTTGCAATTGGAGAAATTATTCAAAAAATTTCTGAGATTAATTCAGGGTTGAGTTGCATGAAAAATGTTGAAGAGCAGTGAATTTGATCGATGCCTTTGTCAGAGCATTATGTAGAGGACTAAAGACTACATGTATGATATTTTTTCATTACATATTTAAATTATTGCTTTTAGTATTATATATATATTATTAACACCCCAAAATTAAAAAAAAATACTATAATAACATCCAAAATGATCAAATTGATTTCAGTTGGAGTTCAATTTGTATCACATCTAATTAGAGAGCATTCAAGCTAAATTTTTGAGTTGAAATTTATTTTGAAAAAATATATGTTGGATATAAATATTGTTATTTGATGGTTACAAATTTTAAAAATATTATAAATTTTTATAATTCATGTTATATTTATTTCCAAAAATGATAACCTACCTGTATTTTAGTACTAAAAAAACATATCACTTATCTAGTTGAAATTTTCATTTCTTTTCATTTTGTTAACCAGTTTCTCTCAAAGTGTTTTTAAACCTAACGAGATCAAAATTTATTCAATTTAAACCAATTTATTTAATCTATGTTGTTAAGTTTTCATCTTTTATTTGGTTGGATATGTTTTAAAATTTTCAAAATTAATCTAAGATAGATATCTCATGAGAGCTGTCCAACTCACTAGTAGTATAATTTTATTTTTATATAATGATTTTATTGAATAAAAATTCAAATAGATTGTATTTCTTGTAACAACCGTTTATTAAAAAATTAATTAAATACTCACAGTAAATTTCTTTAAGATATTGAAATTGTATCAATAGCTTGTTTTTGGGAGAAAGAACATGTGTAGTTTTTTTTTAATTTGAAATCATCATTTATACGGTTTTTATTTATTTATATGCACTATTATTTACTTATTTTATTTTTAAATGAAGAAATAAATATTTATTAGAGTTAAGGCAATATGGTACAATAGATATGGGCCTTGGCCTACCTTTCATTTGAGTTTCTCTTAATATAATTGTGTTTGCTTTTTGAACATGTTGAACGCTTGGACAACAATTGCCTATCATGTTATACAAGAACAACTTTCAATAAGTACAATCGTTCATGTCAGTTTTTAAACAAGGAAACCAAGCATGTATTGTACACCATAACACAATCACTAATCATTAACTATATATAATCTTGAAAAATACATTTTAATTACCGAACAATCGTACCTATCAATTGGATTCTCAAAAATAACTTTTTTTACGATGTCAATTACCTTTAATGATACTATTAAAATTGGAATGATGTGATAACATCACGTAAGATTGTAAAGGCTTTTGTTACTGTGATGTATAATATTTTTCTCCTTTATTTTTGAAAATTAATGGAATTTTTTTTTTTGTTTATCATAGATGTTGTGGGGTGTATCAATTGTGTTGTCTAAATTTGTTCGTGATAATGAACTATTTAGGTACAACTTGCATAAATGTATTGTGTTTAGATGTTACGTTTGTTTTAAGTGGTGTAGTGTATAACGTTTATAAGGATTGATATTATTTGTAAACAAAACAATTAAGTATAAATTAGTTTCTAGGTACATTATCTTGTCTCTTATTCAAAGTTAAAGAAATGCTTGGGCTTCAAATTAATGTATTTCGAGTATACACTTATTTCCTGACACATTTAGAATTGAATTCATGTACACAGAAATATATTTTGTAAATGTTGCTAGATCGATTGAGCCTAAGGTCAATCAATAGATGATTTATCGTGTTCGATCTAGGTGCTTTTGGGTTGAAACTATTAGGAGTAAATCGATTAAATTTATGCTCAATCAATTGAGAATCTAGATTGATCGATGATCAATTGTGTTCGATCTAGGTTCTCTTGGGTTGAAATTATTGGGAATAGATTGATTGAAATTATGCTCGATCGATTGAGATGTTAAATCGATCAATGATCAATTGAGTTGAATCTATGCATTCTCAAATTATGTTTAATCATTATTGGATCGATCAAAAATGGTATCGATTGATTGAACTATTGCTTCAATCAATTGAGCACATAAATTTTCAGTTTAAAATCTCATTGTTTACTCGAGCGAATTATATTGATT
This sequence comes from Hippophae gyantsensis, assembly GCA_030763125.1. NCBI lineage: Eukaryota > Viridiplantae > Streptophyta > Magnoliopsida > Rosales > Elaeagnaceae > Hippophae > Hippophae gyantsensis. Next base: position 31,977,262 of record CM061038.1, read on the forward strand.
ACCACTTTTCCCTTATTTAATACTCCATTATTGAGTCTTTATGAATAGAAAGTTCGTTACACTTTAACCTATCATTAGGATTTTAATTTCCCTATATAAACAACCTAAAACTCATTGTTTTAATAACCACACTTATTCTATTTATCTTGCATCTTTTGTACTCTCTCTCAAAACATTTTTTAAACTACATCATATTTATTTAGGCATGCTCTTGATTTAATCTGTTAAACATATTGTGTGGTTAATTGATTCATATACCTAATTGCTTTTATGATATTGATCTTATGATTTTTGTTTTAGGGTTTGTTAGTTTATTTGGTTTATCTGATTTATGTTCTTGAATTTTCTAGTTAGGATTTTTCATTGTTAAATTTTCTTTAGGACATACTTTACACTTGTGCTATTTGTGCTAACTTTTCAGGTGCTTATTGGACGAGTTTGATTGTTTGTGGGACTCAAGAGATTAGAATGTTAGCCTAGATCCATACACATACCTTGTGGAGACTATGAAAAATGCAATGACTCGTAAGGAGATTACTTTGGGGGCTTTATCTGTGAAGGGTAGTTTAAGACTTTACTTTATAAATGAACACTATTTTTCATAGTGGATAGTTAGGTGGTACGGTGGATCAATGGTTTTCATCTTAGGTCATTGTTGTGACCTATGTTGTTTTCACCTAAAATATCATATGTCGTATTTATCTTTATTTTAATATTTTATTGTTTACACATGATTATTTGTTTGGTCACTTTATATTTTTTAATTATATATAATTGGAAAAATTTCTTATTCACCCTCTATAGGTTAATTAGAACCGTAACTTAAACTTTCAATTGGTATCAAGGAGATCACTAGATATACTTAATGTTGCCTAGGACCTTATTATGGATCATTTGAGATAGGGTTCTTTTATAACCTATCCTCCCTTATTTAATGGGTCTAACTACCTATATTGAAATGCTCGTATGAGAGCCTTTTTACATTCTCTAGATGAAAGTGTGAAATTCTGTGATTTATGCTTGAGAACCACTTACGGTTACGAAAGATAATAAAGTCACACTTAAGCCTAGAAATGAATGGACTATTGAGGATAAAACTGATAGTTGTTAGAATTAAAAGGGCATTAATGTCATCTTTAGTACTATGTCACTAGATGAGTTCCATTACATTTATGATATTGAAACTACTAAGCATGCTTGAGATACTATAAAGGTTTCCCATTAGGACACCACCCAAGTTAAACGAACTAAACTTCACATGTTGGATACTAAGTTTGAAAACCTTAGGATGGAAGAAAATGAAATATTTTCTGAATTTAATGTAAGACTTTGTGATATTGCTAACACCTATTCAAATCTTGGAAAGAAAATTAATGAATTCATGTTAGTTCAAAAGATTTTTTGCTTATTACTAGATTGCTTCAATGCAAAGGTCACTGTCATAAATGAAAGCAAAGATGTAGACACTATTAAAATTGATGAACTTGTTGGTTCACTTCAGACTTTTGAAATGAACTTTCAAACACCTACAAAGAACAAGGGTATCACTTTCAAAACCACTATGATTGATGATGGTAATAGTGAAAATGATAAGGGTGATGAAGAATTGATACTCTTAGCCAAAAGGCTCAAACAAATCTTGAATCAGAAGAACTCACAAAGTAAAGGCAATCAAGCTATACAAAGGATCATAAATTGAGAGAACTCAAACCTATAAGTTCCAATAGTAAGAACACTAAACCCACTAGATTACAATGTCATGGATTTGGTCATTTTATAGCTAAGTATACTAACAAAAGGAAGAAAATTGGAAAGACTTTTAATGCTACTCTTAGTGACTCAAAAAGTGACCATGACAATGCTAATGACTCAAAAAATGGTGACACCAATGACCTTGCATTCAATACAACTGTTGATGAGCACTTCAGTGTGTTTGACATTAGCTCAAATAGTAAGAGAAGTAATTCTGAATTTCTTATTATTAAATTTGATGCTAATAATTTTGAGAAGCTTTTTCTAGATTTAATGGGTCGCAACAAGGAAAAGATAAATTACTAGTTGATGTAAAAAAATTAAGTGGTGAAGTCAAAACCCATGAATTTAGTTCCTCCACCTTAGAAAAAGAAAAAAATTGAGATGTCTAAATTTGCTGATGTTTTAAATTTAAGTCTTGCATATTTTAAATAGAAAAACAAGAAGCTTGTGCAAGAATTTGAACAATCAAAGGATGTTGTAAATATGTTGACCATTGGACTTTAAAGGCTAAACAAAGTTCTTAACTATAGAAGGCCTATTGGAGGCAAGAGAGGATTAGGCTATCTAGATGGAACTCTACGCCATCATCTTTAAAAACAACACATTTTATAAAACACTCTAACCTTTCTTCTTCACATGCTACACATGCATATGCATTTACTTCTAAATTTATTCATATATGCCATAATTATGGTCGAAAGGGACATAATAGACCTAGGTATAGATTCTTGTTGGCTTCTAACTACTTTGATCATAACATGCATACATCACATTCAAGAATCAATAATCATGACTATGCGAACAAGTCTTATGCTTTTAGAATTGAATACATGAGTATGAAATCAAAGAAAAACCCTTCTAGGAAGTATAAGATTGAAACACCTAGATCACCTTCTATAGGTCTAGCTAAATCTAGGAAAGGTTAGGTCAAAAAGTTAGCTCTATATTATTTTATAGCCCACATTGCACTTAAAGCTAAATTTACTATTGCTTGATATTTTGATAGTTGGTGTTTTAGACACATGACTGATGATCATTCTTTTTCTAAAACTTATAAAGATTATAACAAAGAAACAATTACTTTTTGTAATAGGAACAAATCTAGGATTGTGGGAAAATGTACGATTTAAGTTGAATGATGTTTTATTTTTTAATGGACTTAAAGCTAATCTAATAAACATCAGTCAAATTGATGATGAAAAAAACTATAGTTATAATTTACCAATAATCATTGCATTATAACTCATCCTAAAGGTAAAGGTATGCTTAGAGGAACCAGATCCCATCTTTTAATGCCATTAAGAAATAGAATCATTTTTGGCTAAATTATAAAAACATTTTGTGAAATTAAGTAAAAAGAAAATTATGCGCGGTCTACCTATACTTTCTAAAACTATAAAAAAAATTGTAAACCATGCTAACTTGGCAAACAAACTCTCTCTTATGATAAGAATATTAAAGGATTTGATACAAGCAAAATACGTGAGTTAATACATATCAACCTTATGGGTTATATGAGAATTGAGAGCTTAGGTAGCATTAAATATATCATTGTTACCGTTGATAATTTGTCTCGTTTAAATGAGTAAATTTTATAAAAGAAAAATCTGAAGCATTTGATTTCTTTAGTTCAATTTGTCTTAAAGTGTAGATCGAAGCATTTAATCAAATAGTCAACACAATGAGACTAAGTATTGATCATGGTAAATAGTTTGAGAACTCAAAATATGCTGAATTCTGCAAAAAACATTGAATAGCTCATGAGTTTTCTACACCAATCACCCCTAACATAAAGGTATAGTTGAAAGGAATAACCAAATGTTACAAGAGATGGCATGAGTCATACTACACACTAAGAAAACCTCAAAGAAGTTTTGAAAGCTGTAAGTACCTCGTGTAATATAGTGAACCATATCTATTTATGTCAAGGTATAAACCAAACTCCCTATGAGATATGGAAAGATAAGAAACTTAATCTTAAGCATCTACATATATTTGGAAGTGAATGTTAAATTCTTAGAGATCACATGCACTTAGGTAAATTTCAACTCAAAGTGATGAAGGCATTTTTCTAGGTTACTTATTACCAAGTTATGCTTTTAGAGTATTTAACTTGAGAACTAACGCTACGATGGAGTCTATCAATCAATATGATTATAGATAATGTTGGTACTAGTGCTCCAATAATCAATGATAAAGATTAACCTTTGAGTATAAGTTTGTATACTAAGGGATAAAATAATGAAACACCAAACATCAAAAAGGTAGAATCTGAGATAGATGAAGAAGCAACCTTGGATGATGAGAATGCCATTCACGACACTCCAATTCCAAAATCGACCCATACTACCAAAAATCACCTTGCTAAGAACATAATTGGTGACCAAGTGTAAGCACGGTAATTAGAAGATGATAGGTAAGTGAGGTAACTTATCTTTGCTATATTTCCCAAATAGAACCCAATAATGTAAATGATGCTTTGAAAGATGAATCTTGGATAAATTATATATAGGAAGAGTTATCTCAATTCACTAAGAATGATGTATGGGCATTAGTATCTAAACCTAATGACAAAAATATCATAGGAACCAAATGAGTGTTTAAAAACAAATTTGATGAATATGATGTTGTATTTAGGAACAAAGCTAGGTTAGTTGGCCAAGGATATAAACAATTTGAAGGAATTGACTTTGATGAAACATTTTCTCTTATAGCTAGGTTAGAATCAATTACGATCGTACTTTCCATTGCATACTTTTAAACTCTTTCAAATGGATGTGAAATATGCTTTCCTAAATGGTTTTCTTAGTGAAGAGGTCTATGTAGAACAATCTAAATGCTTTATTGATCCAAAATACCCTAAGCATGACTATGAACTCAATAAGGCTCTTTATGGTTTGAAACAAGCTCCTAGAGCTTTATATGAAAGACTTACAACTTATCTCTTAAACAAAGAATTTATTCGAGGGGGAATTAATAAGACTTTTTTCATTAAGAGAACCAAAAAGGATATGTTCATTGCATAAATATATGTTTATGACATAGTTTTTGGGTCAACATCTACCTTAGGGATGACCACGGGTACGGGCGGGGACGGTTTTTGATATAACCGTCCTAGAATTGAATTATAATAATTATACCCAAAACCACCTAAAAATCATTACAGTTTGGAGACGCTTTTTCACCCATGGGTAACGGTTCGGGACGATTACTTAAAATAAAATCATCCGACTTAATTTTAAAAAAATTCTATTAAACATGATACAAATTAAAAATAAACAATTTTAATTCTAACTTAATAGAATAAATCAAAAATTAAATTGTCCACAAAATAAATGAGCAAATACAAATAAAATATTACAAACTCATACAAATATTGAAGTTTAACTACATAATTTTAAAAAAATTAAGTATAATAAAGCAAAAATTCTCTCTTCTAATTATTCTTCAACGTTAAAAGTATCCTGCAAAAATCAAACATATAAAATCAATTTTATAAACCAAAATAACAAATTGATTAATCAATAATGTAAATTTTTTACTTCAATATCATCTTCTGCAATACTGCATTTCCTTGTTTGATACCTGATATTATTAACCACCCACTCGTTGATGTTTTTTCAATTTTACTTTTGATAATATTTGTTTGTTTTAGTTAATTTTATGAGTGACCAATACTGCTTATTTGAAAACTTTGATATTTTTGTAAGTTTTTGATGTTTATGAAAAAATAAACACCCACTTTAACTTAATTAGACAACCATGCCCACCCATGTCCACGTAACACCCATGGCCATGACTCAATACTTCACAAAAAATTAAGAGTGCAAGTAACATAGTCCTCAGGTATCATTCATGTTCTGATAATCATGAAATACATAAATCATCAACATTATCATGCTTTGCTCCCGAACATGATGTTGTGTAGTGATATGTTTTGCTATCATGTTAAAAGATAAGTATTTGCTTAAGGGTACAGTGGAAAGAGAAAAATAAAATGGGAAGTGATAGTGAATAAGAGAAAACACAACAAAAAGAGCCATCTTCATTATAAAAGATAACCAAAATTAGTCGAATACCCATACAAAAAGTGACAAAATAGAGTCAGAGAGCTGAGAGTTATAACCAGGGGAAGGTGATAACATTAAGAAGAAGAAGAAGGTAAGAAGCTGAGGAGGACTAACCAGGGAAAGAGTTAAACGCCAGAGGGTTGACAGCGGCTAAGGGTAGAAGGCAGACAGTTGAGAGCTAAGATCGACAGAGAGACCAAAGATTGAGAAAGGCGAGCGGTAAAGGCAAGATCGAGAGCTACGAATTGCGATTCTAATTCTGCTAAATTAAGGATATTGAAAAAACCCTAACGCGTGATATATATTTTAATTTATTAAATATAAAAATTAATTAATTAAATATAATTAATTTTAGGTACGGGTGGGTACAATTTTTAGTATAACTATACCCAAATCGTACATGTTGATTTACATTAGGTTTTTTCCTCGAAATCATACCTGTTTTCAAAAAATTTTGGGTAAAAACCGAACCGCTGGTTTGGATAACCGTGGATAACCGAACCTGTAGTTTTTTTGTCCATCCCTACTCTACCTCACTTGTCAAATATTTTGTGCATATAATGACTAGTGAATTTGAATTATCTATGATGGGTGAACTTAGATATTTTCTTCATTTACAAATTAAATAACTAAGTGATGGTATCTTTGTATCTCTATCAAGTATAGATGTAATCTCTTTAAGAAATTTCGGCTTAAATCAAGTAAATATTTGAGAACTCTTAGAAGTACAAGTACTAAAATTTCTATGAAAAGTCAGGTAAGAGCATTGATCAAATACTGTGTACAATATGATAAGGAGCTTACTATACCTCGTAGCTAGTAGAATTTACATTTTCTTTAGTGTTGGTGTCTGTGCCAGTTATCAATCAGATCTTACCCCACGTTTGGTTGGAGGGAATGGAATGGAATCAGAATTGATTCCTTCCATTTTGTGTGTTTGGTTGGACGGAATGGAGGGCGGAATGGAATCTGATTACTAAAAGAGAAGGAATTCTCCCACCTTTGGTAATCATTATTCCATTCCCATCTAAACTTTTTCTTTCCAATTTTACCCTCACCTAAAATATAACCTTAAATTCAAATCCCAAATTCTCAAACCCAAAATTTCAAAACCCTAAACCCTAAATCCAAATCCTAAAATCTTAAACCCTAAACCTCAAATCCCTAAACCCTAAACCCTAAAACCCTAAACCTTAAAACATAAATCCCAAAACCCTAAAACATAAATCCCAAATCCCTAAACCCTAAACCCTAAACCCTAAATCCCAAATTCCAAATCCTAAAACCCTAAATCCTAAACCCCAAATCCCCAAATCCCTAAACCATAAACCCAAAATCCCAAATCCCTAAACCCTAAACCCTAAAACCCTAAACCTTAAAACATAAATCCCAAAACCCAAAACCCTAAAACATAAATCCCAAAACCCTAAAACATAAATCCCAAAACCCAAAACCCTAAACCCCAAATTCCAAATCCTAAAACCCTAAACCCCAAATCCTAAACCCTAAACCTTAAACCCTAAAACCCTAAACCCTAAATCTCCAAATCCCTAAAACCTAAAACCTAAACCTTAATACATAAAACCCAAAACCCTAATCCCTAAAACATAAATCCCAAAACCCTAAACCCTAAATTCCAAGTCCTAAAACCATAGACCCTAAACCTTAAACCTTAAAACCCTAAATCCAAAATTCTAAAACCCTAAACTATTTTTAGAAAAATAATAATTTTAACCCTAAACCTTAACCTACAAATATAACCCCAAATCCTAAATCCCTAAACCCTAAATCACACATCCCAAACCTCAAAACCCTAAACCCTATTTAGAAAAATAATAATTTTAATAATATATTTCTTTTTAATTAAGTAATACTTATTTAGAAAAATAATGATTTCAATAATGTATTTTGTCTGAGGAAAAAATAGTAATTAAATGACATTATTTGAACTTTACATCATGTAGGGGTATTAAGGTCATTTACATCTTTTTTCATTCCATTCCAGTGGCAAACCAAACACTATAATCCTGATTCTGAGCTTGATTCCAGTGGTCAAACCAAACAAAATTGTTTCCTTTCCATTCCATTCCGATTCCGATTCTGATTCCGATTCCGATTCCGATTCTGATTCCACGAACCAAACGCCATTTTAAGGAATCACATATTGAACATATTAGAAGGATTATCAAGTATGTTTCTGGAACTAGAAACCTTGGCATTTGGTTTACTAATGACACTATATGTGAGATTAGTGGATACATAGATGCAAATTGGGTAGACAATTAAGATGTAACAAAAGCCAACTTAGGTGAATGCTTCTATATTGGTAATAATCTTGTATTTTGGCATATCAAGAAACAAAACTCTATCTCCTTATCTATTGTAAAGGCAGAATATGTTGCTATTGGAAGCTCGTGCACTCAACTTCTATTGATGAAAAACATGCTCAAGGAGTATGGTTTTGAACAAGGAACTATACTCATTTACTGTGATAACATTAGTGTTATATGTAAAATGAAAAATCTTGTACTATTCGAACAAAACAGATAGACATTTGAATCTCTTAGAAGTGTTTTAAGGGTCTAGACTATAGAGTGTTTTTTTTGTTTTGTTGCTCCTTTATTTAAAATAAAAAGGAGTAGCATATTTTTAAAATGATGAAATGGACTTAAAAAAATTTACTTATACTTACAACCTTATTTTTTTTATGACTTGACTTGTTTTGTTTGACTTTTAATTGTATACTATTTCGACTTGTGTACATATACGTACATTTTTACATGTGATGGTCGATGTTGGTAAGAACCTGCTCACATACTCACTAAACACATATGTATGTCATGTTTGAAATTTATGATTGCTCTTGTAAGATTTCAGGACTTGAGCTAACCTTGACTGTAAAATTGTGTTGAGTTTTATCTTTCACTTTCTAAAAATTTTACTTTAAAGAGACACCTAGTTTAGAGAGAGCTACTTACTATGATGTGTGCATCTATTGTAATGAGTAGAAAATGCTACCTCAAAACTAGTATGAAAGTTATTATACTAAGTTTATGGCTCGTGTATGTATTCTTATTAACAAAAAAAACAATTATCATGCACAAAAAGAAAGAACCAAAAGAGATTAAAAATAAATAAATACTCATATGCCTCATTTATAAAATAAAAAGAAATAAAAATATTAAATCATTTCTTGATAGACATTTTTTATTTTTTGAAACTGAAGACTTAATGATAATTTTACAAGATAGGTGATACTTTTTTTAGGTCCTTCATGATTGATCATACATGCATTAATTGTCATACTAATGAAGTTTAAATTATATATTATTTTGGGTGGTTATCAATATGTTACTATATGTGTTAGTGTGTTTGTGTTGTGTGTCTTGTCAATATACTTATACATATAATAAATAGTCAAAATTTGAACAATAATGATTTTTTAATTGGTTGTGTGTTTGCTCATGATTAAATAATTCTATTATCTTAATATAAAAAAATCAATTTATATAATTTTTCGTTTTATTCTACTTTATTTTTTTGTTTTTAATATTTAATTGGGAAGCCATAAAACTTAGAAGGGGTTAATTTATTTTTTTCTTAAAAATAAAATTATAAAAATGTTAAATGTTGATCGATATAGATAAACTCGATCAATTGAAATTTAAATGTCGATCAATCAAACAAGTATAGTTTAAATACCCTCTTTGTTTTTTCTTTCTCTATCATTGAACCCTAAACCCCCTCTCATATCTCTCATGCATTTTTGCCAAAATCTCAAGAAAAATCACAATTTTTTGTCCTAATTCATTCAAATATCATTTCTAAACACTTTGCTAGGATCATAAACTTCAAAAATTCCACTTTTTGCAAAAATTTGACCCTTTTTCTACCTTTTTTTCTCTCATTTTCTCAATAACCAAACACCTTCTTGGTCCAAAAATCTCACAAACTATTTCCCCTTTACTTTAATCCAGCGTTTTCAAATGCAAACCAAAATTTTAGGGTAAGAATCAATGGTTTCAAGAATTTTGATTTCTTAGGAGTATTTTTGACATTTTAGGTATTTGTTCTTCTCCTACAATGGCTACTACATGGCGAGAAATTCCTAAAGGTGCATAGGTTGCTTTTTCTTCTCAATGGTGGAATTTTTTTTTCAAACAATGTATAATAAAAATACTACCTCTTAAAGACCATTTTTTATTTGAGCGATGAATAGCTTGACATGATTTTCATGATATTGAAATTACTCGAGTAATTAGGGATTTTGGCTAGGAATTGGCTTTTACACCAATAAAACTTTGCTATCCAACTTTAGTCTAAGATTTTTATCCCAATGTTGACTCTATGATTTGTCATTCTAGGCATATGAGTTATAAAGTATTTATTCAAAACAAAACCATTAACATTTGACCCAAGGGATTAATGAATTTTGGTTAGTTGCTAACACTAGGATTGATAATTTTGATTTAAATCGGTTTAACATTTCGAGTGAAGAATTGTTAAATGAATTAACTGGTTCGTTGAATATCAACCTCAACCTAAAACTTCTATACATATTGGGCGAATTTACTCCTTTTATCGAATATTAAATAAGATAATATGTGTTGATTTAATTACCTCTAAGCATCTTGCTGAGATAGGTTACCAACATATAAAAATCATATACTGTACTAAAAAAAGAATTATCTTTAATGTTAAAACTATAATTCAATATAAAATTGTGAACCAAGGTGAGGTTTCAAATCCTAAGATTGGACTATCCTATAAGCATCTAATTAAACAAATGATTCTCGTAGCTTATATGCCATCAACAAGAGATCATGATACTATTCACTTTATGAGCAACATTGGATGGCCATGATTTCAAGATCTTCAACCCAGACATCCAAGAAACAAAAAAATCGATAATATTAGAACTAACAGTGTGATGATGAAATGAAAAACATCATTGTTCTCGATCTTTTTCATCGGGGACTATTTAAGAACGAAGTATGACCTAAAATGGATGTTTTATCTACACAAATAAAAGAAATGCATACATTTATGAAAGTTTACACTAAAAAGTTATTGATTAACGAAAAGATGCCAAGTTTTCTATTATAAGTGATATGCAAACCGTTGGATAAGCGTACGAAATTTACAAAATGTGTTTTACTAAGTAAAATTTATATTAGAATTTAAGGTTTTTGAAGTATTTAAATTAACTATATATGAAATCTAAGAGAATGTTGATTATTGTACTTGAATGAGATAATAACATTCATAACTTATTATTTAGTAAATATATTATAATTATAATTAATATAAAAAAATTTAAATATAAAATGAAATATATTTATTAATAACATTTATTACAATATTTAAGATTCATTTAATATAATGAATTTCCTAATCTCAAACTAAAAAAACAACTAACTTGAGAAAACAACAAGAGTAATTGTAACCAAAAGTTGTTATTTACCGTTTTTATAGATTAAATTTTTTCACCATGTTCTATTAAATATTTATTTTTTAAATAAAATTTTATTAATTTTAAATTTTATTAATTTAAAATACTATAAAATCATATAAAAAATAATTTTACCTGTAATCAGAGCTAAAAAGTTGATCGTCTGCAAGAAATCAGAGTAAGAAGTATGAATTGGGGAGCATTAATTTTTGGGAAACAGAGTAGTTGTTGCAGAGAGAGAGAGAATATGTAAATTCTGATTTTTAAATTAAATGCTCTTTTCACTAAAACGAAAAAGAAAATGGAAATTGAAAGCCCGCTTAAGACTGCCTAACAAGTGTTGACGCCTGTTGCCAATTGCCTTGTATAGAATATTGAATATTGTAGGGTAAAATATCAAAAATACACCTTAATTTTACCTTTTCTCCGTATGTTATTAACATTTAAAAAATATCTTAAATAATATTAAAAATAAAAATATTATAAAAAATAATTTCAGTTAAGAATGATATTAATTTTTTCATTCACATATTTTTTTAAAATTTTCTTAAATTATTAAAATATTCTTAAAAATTATAAAACAAAAATTTATTTATTTATTATAACCAAAAATAAAAATCTATAATAAGTAAAAAATACATAATAAATCAAAAATTTATTCAAATTAAAAATAATTATAAAATAATATTATATTATTGATTTATTTTTTAAATTAATAAATCATATAATTTATTATCCTTGTTAATATTTTAAAAAATATTTATTGTTTTGATATATTATATACAATTTTGTCTTAACGTTGATATTTATTATTTAGAAAACTAATTAATCATTTAATTAGATTAAAAAATTATATTTTTATACAATGATTAATAAAAAATCAAAATTTATTTTTTGATTTACTTAACAAAACTAAATATTACTTACCATTTATATAATTAAAAAATTACTATCTATTTTTATAATCTATTTTCAATTTTTTAATTTTTTATAAATTAGTTTAATTTTTTACTTTTATTATTAATTTGTGTTTTAAATTGTATTTTTTATTGTTAAAGTATGAGCCATATCTGAATAAATTTAATTAAAGATCATCTTTAACCTTTTTAGAAAATTAAAAATTAAATAAATTAAATAAAATAATACCCTTAAAATTTATGATAACAAAAACAACACTTTAATAATATTAAATATGATCATTGAATCAAATTCAACATTAAATGTATCTAAATAACTTTAGTTTTATTTGAATAAAATCTAATTAGACGACATTAAATGTAAAATAATTGAATGTATTTTTTAAAAATGTATAAATTAAATATAAATGGTGATGTTTTTGGATACAAGTTTTATAAATTTTTACTTTTGTTATTTTTTTAAAAATTAAAAATTAACAAATTTATTATGTGTAATCGTTTGAAATAAGTAATAAAAAGTTCACTTATAGTATGCATTTTAATTTTATTTCTATACACACATATATATAATTTATATGCATATATTTAATTTTTTTTATATTTTATTTTATTAGAAGAAAATAAAATTATGTATTTTTATTTTATTGGTTTAATATAATTGATTATTTAATGTTAAAATAAGATAACTCAAAATTTTTACTTTAATACTCTTTCAATTTTATAGACATTACAAAAATATCATTAAATAACTATTATATTTAATATCCACAAAAGTTGGAAGTATCTTTAATATTATTGAAATGTTAGTAATATTTGTGAAAAAAATATAAACCTTAGGTATATGATACGAACATAATTTGCTCGAGGTTGTTGAGCGCTCGGATGCAGGATGACGTAGGTGCTGAGCTGAAGAGACACGCTGAACGCGTGAGGAGAAGGGACCATTACAAATTCAGTTAGGAATGTCAGAATCAGTTATTAGAATTCCATGTAATTCCAAATGCATGTAAGGTTATATAGCCATAATCAATCGGGGAATGGACATGAGAAATTATAAGCAAGCCTATATTGTAAAGATAGCTTCCCACCTACCACTGGGCTCCCTCGTAATGGGCTTCGTCTCAAGCTTTTAGACAAGTCTCTAGACCCGACCCACGAAGAAATGGTTGCTCCGTATGAAAAAGTTAATTGCGAGAAACTGTATCGGGTGAAATTCCTAGCTCATTGGGATGTCAATCGCGCGAAATTGAGCAGGTGGCTTAGAGTTTTTGGTGGATGTGTTTGCAGAGGTGGTCAGAGAACTGTCGGAAATAAGGGCCGAGGAGGCCGTATGATCAATCCCGATAAGATCTGGCAATGGTGGCACGATAGGAATAAACAGAAACGATACGCTCTTGTACCGATTAGGATTGCTTCTGATATTTCCCTTGTGGTTATGACGCCTGATCGAAGTCTTAAGGCTGTTCCAGAAGGAACCCTTATCGTTCTAGAGTCAGCTAAATGTGATGTAAAAACTCTAGCAACAATTAGAACTTGGAAGCATTCTAGAGTTTTCTCTGAAGTTGAAGAGATCTCCATCTCACCCTACCTTCCTAATCAGCCTACGATTAAGGCTAAGATAACACTCCATAGAGGTAACATCAGTACCCTAACTTCTTCTATGGATAATAATAAAACACTTGGGGGGTAGATTACTAAAAAGAATTGGGTTGGGAAGAAGGTGTTCTTCATGATCATTAACTCTCTCTGCTATGAAGGAAACAATTCCAGCTTACGTTCCTTGGTCATTAGGTTCCCTTGTTCTTCCATTAAGGAGTTTTCTTTGGTTATACTAGTTATACTTGCTATGAAAAAGTTGGAAGCCTTGTCTTTGCGAATAGAGGGAGGGTTTCAAAATGAGTTGCAGATTCTAGGTGGATTGAGATCATCATTTTTTTTGGGCTATTGTGTTGAAAAGAGTATTAGAATCCCTACTTATGAGTATAGGCCTAATAGAAATCTTCAAGGATCACTATCTGAAAATGGAGATTTGAGTTCTGATAAGGGAATACGAAGTGATCATGAAAGAATGTTATTAATTTCATATAAGACCCATAAATGGGAATTCTTAAGGCAGCTTTCAAAGAGTCAAGTTGAAAGGATATATCAGTATGAGGGTTTCTATAAATTGAAACAAATGGATCTCAAGCTTAAGGGTTGCAGAGGTACTTCCATCAAAAAAATTGTTGTTCAAAAAACCAAATATTACTCTGCCACTAAGATTATTGTGAGCCATCATAAGAATCTATCATCAACCTCTGTTGCCAAGTACTGTGCTAAGGAGCTACCAAATGACTGTGAAGTTCTTGCTGTGAAAGACATGGAAGTTGTCTTCAAGAGAGATGGCTCTTTTACAAGTGATTATAACCCTCAAGAAGTTCAAGATCATCCTAAAAATGGTTTCTTTGCTGTTTTTAGCTGTACATTAAAAAAATCATCCAAAGTTCAAAGTAATGGAAATGCTAATGTGGTCAAGAAGGAGAAATTTCAAGATCGGAGTCATAGCCAATTTTTGGAACAGTGTTTTGACACAACAGCTCTGAATAGTGGTAAAGAAAGTAGTGTTAAACAAAACGGCTCAATCGGTACATCAGTTTCCTCCTTGCCTAATAAATTTTTCGTAGTTAATAATGGGAACAACAACTCTCTAGCTGTAGTGCCAATGCAGAGAGTACTAATCGGGCAGAACCGACATCGCAGATCCTACCGTTCATTTGGTTTTATGTATTTATAAAACTCTCGCAAGTGCATGAATCATTTCGTAGAAAATGACAAGTATACTCCCAAGGTCGATCTAAGGAAGGAATGTATGTGGTTTTTAATTTATTATTCAAACTTTTAAAAACAAAATTAAATCCTAAACATCCTGTCACGATATTTTGGGGTTTTGTGGTTTTTAATCTACTTACATAAAAATAAACATAGATACAGATTCAATAAATATTTATGCAAATTTTATCATTTATAATGGTGGAGTATTTATGGATATAATAATTAAGTTAATTATGCTTACTCGTATTATTTAAGTTATTAAAGATATGAATTGATATTTATTGATTCTCTCTTTTTTATATGAATACCAAAGGTGGGGTTAGATATTCTTTGTTAACTAAACAAATCAATTAACACCTATGGGTGGGGTTGATAACTAATTTGGTTAATTAAATTAATTCCTTTTTCTAAGAGATTGAAAATGAACCATTTAAATGCCACCTTTGGTGGGGGTTGACGATTTAAACTTTATTGAGGTGTCCAAATTAAACCTAAGAATTTAGTTATCCGAAAATTAACTTTCAAGTTTTAAAACCACTATTGAAAACATGTTGTCAATACATTTTCAGATAATAATTCTTATAAAAACTTTTGAAATAGAGCTTCTAGCTTTAGAGGCGATTGTACCAACAAATAAAAAGACTACTACTCTAAATCACACGGGATAACTAGACCTTAAAATCTAATTTTCAGTTTTAAGTTTGTAATGAAAAATAATATATTTCTCTCTAACATTCTTAATATAAAATCTTGAATAAAAATAAAATCAATTCAATTTAGAGATTTTTACCTATTTAATATTTCGCAAGCATAACAATGTTATTATTATATCATGTTTACAAATAGCCAGCACAGTTAAATTTAATCACAGACAAATTAAATATAACATGTAAGAATAAAGCATAAAAAATAACTACAAAGAAAATAAAATCCTTATAGAACTTCGATGTTATTCCCGGTGCTGGAAAACCTCCAAACAGAATTTGCACTCCCATTTATTGAATCAAAAAGCTAATAAATTACAAAAACATAGCTACTTCTTCTCAAAAAGAAAAGAACTTAAAAACTAAGAAGAACTAACTAAGAAAAACTAAAAACTAAGAAAGAAACTAAGAAAAGCTTAAAAACTAAGAAATGAGAGAAATAAAGAGAAGAGAAGATGTGTTTTTAGGTGTTTTTAAAAGTGAAGAGAATGGGGGTATTTATAGGTGAGGATGGAGAGAAAAAATGGGTGAAAAAATGATGAAAACGTGGAGTGGTGATTGCTGACGTCATCTTGACCGATGACATGTGAAGTGGAGTAATTGTCTATGCCGATGGGATGAGAACCTTATGAATGGGTAGGCATAGAAGCGCCTGCAGATCGTATGAGCTACGGATCTGGCCCAGCAGAGGATGGGCGACGCGCGGAATGAAAATTGTAGCGGATGAAAGCGAGCGAAGGAGGATCTGGCGCGTTCTTGTTGCTTGTAGCTGTATGGCAAGGCCATTGTAAGGTAATTTGGGCGGTTGTGTATGATTTCCCTCTTTTGACATTTTTGACCCATTTTGTCCAATTTTTCCATATTTGTTGATTTTTCCTCATTTATTTTTGAATATATTTGTGATGTATTGCTTCCAGTATTTCTTTTTGAGTCTTTAAGTGACGTTTTTAAGCAAAAATACCTAAAAAACAATAAATGTGCATAAAATCATGGTAATATTAGTGCTTTTTGAGCACTCATCAAGTACCGGCAATACCAAGTTCAGTTTCTATGTTAATAAGAGAATGGTCTGAAGTTAAACCTGGTTGGCCAATACCTTGTTTGGCTATACGACCAAACTGTCAAGAGAGGTGTTTCCTTCGACAGACCTCAGTGGTTCAATGGGCATTACAGTTACTACCTAGGTACTCTTCATCTGCAAAAAACAATTCTGGCAGCAGAATGAGTAGCCGAGTCCCAAGTGAAAATAGTTTTTGCAATCTTAGTAGTGAAAGTGGTATAATTGTTTTGGTGGGTAAAGAAATAACGACAATTCCACCTTCTCCTGATAACAAATTGCTTTGACCTATGGTCTTAAATATAGAGGTATTGTATGGCATGTCTGTATCATCTTTGGTTGAGCCAAGACATGTTAAGGCATATGCGAAAGTGTGCACAATATCTGATTGTGGATATGCAGTTGGAATGGATAAAAATTTATCTTATCTACTGCTTGAACTACCATTCATCACAAGGGGATTCATGGTGGAACATGTTATGGGTGACATAGTCACCGGGGATGTTGTGGAGCTTGAGATGGTTGCAAGTACATATTCAATTGTTAAAGGGTTGTTGGACTCACTTACAGAAACTGTAATACCAGAGGCTCCAAGGAGTGGTACAAGACAATTGGATAAAGACATTAAGCAACCAGCATGGAAGCCATATGATGCAGAAGGATTTCTTGAGTTGTAAGTACCCTTGACAGGATCAAATGAAGATCAGAAAGAAGTTTTGTCATTTCACCCTAATGCTAAGAATTCTGAACATAATGTGGACAAACAAGCAGTGAAGTTATTTCCAACCCTGAGCAGTTTGGTGTGGACATGCTATCAGGTGGGTTGTGGTAATAGACCTTCCCTTAAAGGATCTTACCAAGTATCAGTTATATCGGAAATTAAAAGGGTGAAGGTGTACAAGCGACAGCTAATGGAAGAGCATCCAACTGAAAGAAAAATAATGTCAAATAGGCGTGACATGGCGTCGAAGGCAACCATCAGTAACCTTATAAACTTGCTCCAAAGTCAATTCAGGGCTACTTTTTGCGCCTATCCAAAGGCACAGATAGTGATCCTACCAACTCATACCTCCACTCTATCCTTGAGGACAAGGATTCTAAAAGAGGGATGGAATGATACGAACATAATTTGCTCGGTACATTGGCCTTCGGATGTAAGCGACTAGGTCTTGGTGAAGAAACCTGTTGAGCAGCGTGAAAAGAAGGAACCATTACAAATTCAGTTAGGAATGTCAGAATCAGTTATTAGAATTCCCTGTAATTCCAAATGCATGTAAGGCTATATATAGCCATAATCAATCAAGGAATGAACATTAGAAATTATAAACAATCAGTTCCCCTCTTACTGTTCTCCTTCTTTCCCCAAACCTCCCCTGAAATTCTGTTCGTATCAGGATATTATTGACATTTTTCACTTTGGTATGAATGAAGAATATGTGATATATTTTATTAATTTTAAAAATATATTATTAATATTTATATTAAAAATTAATAAATTTTATGTATTTTTTACATATTAATTTATTATTTAATTAATAAAAATATTTATATAATTAAATATTAATAATATTTTTATTTATTAATTAATTATAGTTTTTTAACAAATAAAAAGTCTAATTTAAAAAAAAATACTAAATGAATCTAAATATATACTCACAATAAATATAATATATCATGTGACATAATATTATTAATTATGACATGTCATAATTTTCATAAAAAATAAAAAAACATTATTTTTAAAAGAGCAATAATATTATTATAATTAAATTATTATTATGATAATTATTTTTTATTAATAATAATTTTTAAAATTAAAAATAATACTAATATATACTTAATATTAAATATAGAATAATAAATTCATACATATTCTTTTATAATAATAAAAATAATTATAATAATATTATTAATTTTTTAAAATTGTTGTAATAAGATATAACATATAATATAATATAAATTTAAGAGAAATAGTAACATAATTATATTAATTATGATAAATATATAAAACTATTAATTTTTTTATTGTACACTAAAAATAGGAAAATTTATATAATAAATTTAAATATAAAAAAGTCAAAAAGAAAATATATAAATAAACATATATTTTTAAATCATATATTATGTATTTAAATTTATATAAGTTTATATTTTTTAATACAATTAATTTAAAAATATAAAATATCTTAAATATATATATATACACCGTATGTATTTTTAATTTTTAATCTTTTAATAAAAAATTTATAATAGACTCATACCTTTTTACTAAAAGAAATTAAATTTTTTTATATATTTTTATTATAATTAATATACTACTTTCCTTCGCTAATAAATTTAGGTATAATTATCGATTCCTCTGATTTCTAATGATGTGAACCAACCGTACCTCTGTCTCCCTACAATTCACCACATCTTTCTCCTTTTCATATATAGCTATTCTCTCTTCTCACTCATACATTCAAAGAATTTTGAAGAAATCCGAGATTTCCCTTTTTGTGAGGACTTTTAAGCAGATTCAAAAACACTTTACCTATTTCGTTATTTTCACGGAGATTCATAGTTAATTTAATTCCCATTAATAAAATTTAAAATTTATGTAATTTTTGTTTTTTAAAAACAGTTTACCCATTTCGTTATTTTTGCGGAGATCATCCTTAATTAATTTAAAGTAGATTATTAAAATTTAAAATTAATATAATATTTCAAAAAAAAAATAAAAAAAATCAAATACATAGTCATAAATAACATCGCATTTTCGCTTTATAATTCAACAAATTAAGAATTGAAGTTCTTTTCCTGTAATTGGTAGTGGCTCACAATTTGGGATTTTTGGTTTAGAAAAGAAATGGCTGGGTTTTTCCCATTAGAAGGAGGTACTGAGAGAGGTGGGAATTCTACAAATGATCAAGACGATCTCCAAGAAAGATTGTTTTGGTACAAAAATGAGGACGTACCGTACAAGGGGTTTGAGCTGTTGCAACGACAACAACTTGTTCAAAACCAAATAGCCGGAACGAGTACTCATCATTACCCACAAGATCTCTACGCTTCAACAGCTGGTAGAAGCTCAATGAATGTATCGGACGACTCGTCGTCGAGATCGGGTTTGATGATTACGAGGACTAGTTGCCAAGACTGTGGAAACCAAGCCAAAAAGGATTGTGTTTACATGAGATGTAGAACTTGTTGTAAGAACCGAGGGTTCGAGTGTTCACCCCATGTGAAGAGTACATGGGTTCCGGCTTCTAAACGTCGAGAGAGACAACAATTCACTCTTTCGCAGCAACAACAACAACAAGTTCATGAGATTCGCGAAGAGATACTGAAGAGGCCGCACGGAGAGATTCCAGTTAACTCTTCGTCTTCTCTTGCCTGCTATACTCGTTTACCCTCCGACACTTCAGGTATTTTATATACGAGCTAATTAACTTCACAAACTCTAGCTTCCTATTTAATATCGATTGCGTGTGATCTAAGGAGAAA
Organism: Hippophae gyantsensis; assembly: GCA_030763125.1. Taxonomy (NCBI): domain Eukaryota; kingdom Viridiplantae; phylum Streptophyta; class Magnoliopsida; order Rosales; family Elaeagnaceae; genus Hippophae; species Hippophae gyantsensis. Next base: position 31,997,514 of record CM061038.1, read on the forward strand.
TCAACATGATAAAAGAGAGTAGAGATATCATATCTCTATGATTATTTTGCCTTTCCTTCTGTGAAAATACTGTTAGTGAGTAATCCTGATGAATAGATCGACACTATTTCTCCTCTCCGTGCGTGTCTCTGTCTCTGCTTTATCTTCCTCTCCGTGTTGATCGATATCTGTGTATGAGCTTGTCTCGAGAAATTAACCTATTTTTGGAACGGCATGATCAATTGTTATTCATTATTTTTTTTTTTATATTTCTATGTTTATTTATATTTTTTAAAAAAATTATTTTAATTTTATATTTTATTTGTGGAGTAACATTTAATTTTAACTTAAAATTAAAATTGAATTAATATATATTAAGTTATTAAATTAAAATCCAAAAATATAAAATATCAATTAAAAATATTTGATTAATTTATTTACCTGGTTTAATAGATTCTTTTGTTGTTCATAATTACTTATTCTTTAAATAAATTAAAATAATTTTATTTTATTTTAATAATAAAGTAATAGATAAGATCTAACATTTAACAAAAATTGATATTAGTATTTAAACTATAATTGTACGTTATTTTTTTAATAGCACACAAAATTTTAAAAATGAATAAATTTTTTGGAATAAAAAATGGTTTAAATTTTTTATTAATTATAATAATTTTTTATAAAATTGAATGTACCTGAAAAATAACATAAGTTATTTTGTATTCTCAAATAATATAAAATTTTAAATAAAATTATATTATTATAAACATTTATCATATATGTATTTAAAATATAAAATTAAAAAAATAAATGTGTATAAAATACATAGATAATTCGATTAAATATTGGTTTATAAACTTTGAAATGTTAACTAATTTCATACATGTCAATTTTTACATTTTTACATTTTTATAATTGAAAGTAATCTATTTCGATCTATAAAACATAAAATTTAATTTGATTCAAATTGATTTCGATCGAATATGTTGATTTATAGGTTATTATGTTTATCTAATTACTAATTAATTTCAAAGTAGAAAATATTAATTTTGAAATAACTTAAACTTTTTAAAAAATTACAAAAATAAAAATAATACTTAATAATATTGAAAAGATTTAAATAACTATAATTCAATTTAAAACGCTTCCAATTAGACTACGTTTTATATAAAATAATATGTTATATGTTTTTATAATTAGAATATATGAATAAAAGATAAGAGTATTATTTTTATAGTTATAAATTTTTAAGATGTTATTGTTATTATTTTTTTTAATTTTTTTATTGCTTTGTCAAAGATTGATTAAATCAAACATTTTTTTAATTTATATATATAAAAAATAAAGAATATAATTGGTTGCAAGAGTGGTAGCTATTAATTCGCTTGATTCTTAATTTTTAAATATTTTATAAAAATAGATAATCTTTTGGTTAGGATGTTGTCAATAATGATTTTGGCGAATAAATTTGAGTAATTATTTTTAATATGTGTTTTTGTGTTATTTATTTTTAAAATAGAAAAGAATAATAACAGAAAATTTTATGATTTTTTTTACAATTTAATGTTTTAATATTTTTAAAAATAAAAACTTTGATATAATATTAATAAAAGAAATAGGGTTACCTCATTCTAATTATTATTAAGTAATTATAAATTTTATCATGATAATATCTACGTAATTTAAATTAGTGATTGATTACATTCATTGATTCAGATCATTGAGCAGATATTTATAATATATATTTATCTAATAAATGGGTTTATTTCTTTGGGATTAGAAGCTGAGAACTTTCCAGCAGAAGTAAGCTCTCCAGCGGTATTTCGGTGTGTAAGAATGAGCTCGATCGATGATGGTGAAGATGATCAGATAGCATATCAAACGGCTGTGAATATGGGAGGCCATGTGTTTAAGGGAATTCTATACGACCATGGACCAGCTGATGAAAGCTGCTTTGGTGGTGGAGTCCAAGTTCAGCCACTAAATCTCATAAGTGCATCCACCAAAGCTACAACTGGTGGTGCAGCCATTGTTGACCCTTCAACTCTATATCCAGCTCCGCTCAACTCTTACATGGCTGGTACGCAATTCTTCCTACCTCCAAGATCTTGACTTAAACAACAAACTTAAGCTTAATTGCCCACCAATATTCTTGTAGCTAGTAAAATTTGACACCAACCCTATTCAAGGACAAGATAAAGAAAACTGAGAAAATTTAAGAGTGAGAGAATGAAATCAATGAATGATGATTGTTGACTTTTTAATTATTTATTTTCCATAACTTGTTTGCTTTAATTTGCATAAACATTTATTTAGGTTATGTAAAAATTTTCTTTTTGATATATTTTTTTGTTTGCAAGTCATTACTTATATTATTATAACATTTATTATCTTATTCACATTACATCTTTATAATTTTACATAATGTATAAGTTATTTTAATGTTTTAATTAAATTAATCAATTTTTAATAAAAAAATATTAATTGAAAAACATTTTAATAATAAAAATAATCAAATTAACTTAAATTTTTTACATAACGTTAATTAAATTGAATGTTTTCCCTTCTAATTTTAGTAACTAATTAATGTTTTCTTTCGTCTCGAGGGATAAGCATGGTGGTAGGGGGTGTCTATATTTTTCTTTCTTTCAAAAACTGCCCAAGTGATTGAATCTGAGAGTAAATTAGACCAACAATTTTATTTTATTGGTTGGTTGGTTCAGTGTATACTTTAAAATTTAAAACATTGACTTAATTGATTTGTTTAGAGGTTTTTATTTTATAAAACTCAATAAAAACTAAATTGATATACTTCTAGTATAAATATATTTTAATTCTTTTATTTTTATAATATTTATAATAACTAATATATTTTAGATTTATTATTTTTCATTTTTTTTCTATATTTTAACAAGTTTTACAAAAAAATTCCCAGCATGGGATATCTTGCCATATTTGTTTCCAAATTTCAACAAATTTGGAAATCTTTATTGTATTTTACTCTTGATTTATTAGGATCTAGTGCACATTTTGATGTACTTCTTAAGCAATTTTAATTTTAATGAAGTTAATCATTTTTAAATAACAACACACAAAAATATATGAAATTAAAATTTATTATTAGTTTTAGATTTGTAAAGTAAGTTTTTATTAAAAAAAAATATAACTCTAAAACGGGGAAGGTAGAGTTCGTTTGCAAAATATGCTAGTAACAAACCAAAATATTGTAAACACCGTGATAATACGGTTTGTAGTTTCTTGTTTTTGTTGTTAATTTTAATTAACTTTATTTTTATGATTAAATAATTGGTTTTGTTGTTTATAATTTTTTTTTCAAAAATAATCATCAATATATTTTGTAACAATTTTTAATTAGTGATTTTTAAGAAAAATAAAAATAAAAAATATCTTACAAGATGATCGGTAATGCTTTATTTTTTATTGATTTTTTTGGATATTAAAAAATAAATAATTTTTTTAATTATTATTTATAAATTTTATGTTTTTAATTATTTTTTTCAAATACTTATAAATATAAAAGTGTAAGATTTGATTTAGTCTTTTAAAAATATTTGATAAAAAAAATCAAAAATCTTATTTTTAAATATTTATAAATCATCCCATATATGAATAATAATTCTTTAAAAAAAGTAAAAATAAGAAATCAAATATCATTACCAAAACCAAAATCGAACATTAAAATCATTATTAACCAAATTCTAAATTAATGTATGTTTTCCTGTTCTGCGTTTGAATTAATTCCATAAATTAAACTTTTTATTTTATTGCTTTCCAACTTGGAAGCTGTTTTTTCCTTGATTACCCGCATGTTTGTTTGCCGTTTACAAGTCTTGCTCATAATTTCATTACCGTAAGGTATGGGCAATCGGGCCATGCATATTTATGTTAAAATAAGAGTATGTTACAGTTATTTTAAAAATATATATAATATTAATAAGAAAGATAATTTTTTATCATTAAATTTTGAGAGTTATTACAAAAATAATATTGATATTTTATTATTTTTATATTATTAAATTTTAAAAAATATTACACGTATATCGGTAATATTTTTATTATATTTATAAAATTTAATAGTACGAAAAAAAGATATTATAATTTTTTTATATTTATAAAATTTAATAATATAAAAATAATAAATAAAGAATAGATAATATTAAATCATGTGATAAAAAATCTATTTAATCTTTATTTTTATTTTTATTTTTTTGAAAAAGACGGAGAGATGTGACATTCATGTCAAAATTGGAAACTGTTTGATTTGATGAAATGTCAAATTATAAATAGGAAACATTGCTTTATCATCTGCTAGACTTGTTTAATGTAAATAGATGTGAAGATGAAAAATGCTTCGTTTACTTTGTCTCTATGTAAGACACTATATGCACTATTGCATTCTGTAGGCTGTATCCCACATCTCTACTTCAGATGTTATGAGTATGGGCTTGACTAGCCTAATTGTTAACTTTCATAATTTAAATAAATCCTAAAAGTGTTTTTTAAAGGAAAATGCAATGTCCCTATTCTATTAAAACCTTTTATTTGATTATTTAATTTATTTTTTCCTTCTTATTTTAATTATTTAAATCAAATACAGTGAATTATAAATTTATTTTGTGTAATATCTTTGTTTATATAATACTATCAAAATATTAGCTATTATAAGTAAAAATAATAATAATATTATTATCACATATATTTTTATTATTATCATAATAAAATTATCAAAATTAATTATTTTATTTTTATAATTAATTATATTTTTAAGTCATCATTTAGATCGTTTAATTTTATAACTTATAAATAACCTTTTTTTATCCTCTATTTTTATGAAAAATATTGTAAAATAAAAAAAATTAATTTTAAGTTTTTTTTAGTTAAATTTATCATATAAATTATTAATTATTTCATTAATAAGACTTAAAGTTATTATTTTAATGATTATTCTCGCATTCACCCACCACCTCATTACATTTGTGTGTCATATTTTTTGTATTATTTATTTTTTTAATTTTATTTTTTATATTATTATTACTTAAATAATAATATTTTAGTCATATAAATTAAATAATAATATTTTATTATAAATTTTATTAAATTTTTTTATATTATCTATTTTACAATAATTAAAGGATTAATAATTATTTAAGACTTGAATTACTGGATTTTTGTGATTATTTTTCCTCAATGAAAGTATTTTATTATAATCGATGAATACACCATGATTCACAATATGTAAAGTTGAACTACCATAGTTGTATTAAATGTAAAATATTGTTATGTTATTTGATGTGATGATTTTGTTGTAGTAGTAACGTATGATTTAATATAATATATATGTACAACATTTTTGTAAAATTTCAAAATGTTCAAAATTTTATAAATATTTATATTTCAATATCAGCCTCTATTATTATTACTTACAAGTTATATCGGATATCTTACTATTTTCCTTTTCAGCTGAAATGATTGAAAAAGACTAAATCATTCAACTGTAATATGATGAAGATGAGTGAGGGTGAACGTTGTCGATTTAATCGGTTATTCAATTATTTTATAAATTAGATTTTATAACTATTGTTTTAGAAAATTTAAAACCATAATTGTCACTTTTAAAAGTTAACCTAATTAGTTAGATGATTTTAGATATATAATTATAATATAATATAAAAATATATATGATTTATACAGAAATAAATATATCATATAATTTAACTTAATATTAATATTATATATTTTATTTATTTAATCTTTTATCATTAAAAATTAATTAATAATTTTAATAACTAATCTATACATACAAAATTATAATTATTTTTAATATTAATCATTCCTATGTTAATGATCTGAAGCAAGACACACTAAAACAAATAACATCTGATGATAAAAAGCTAATATGCAATAACTTTTTGGGACTTATCGTTGTTATTTATATTTTACCTTCAAAATTATCACAAAAGTAAGAAGTAATTATGTTTACATATCGTGGAAAAAGGAAGGCGTAAAATTGAAAATGAAATGAGCGAAAAAGAATAATATTAGATTATGTTTACATTTTGCTTATATTTTAGAAAAAAATTAATACAATTATAATTATATTTTAATAATAAAAAAATTAAAATAAACTAGCAAACGTATCACTTAACTTAGAACATTTGTAAAAATCCATAAATTAATTTTTTGACTATAACAAATTTATTACCAAATTTTTTTTAAGTGTTATAAATTTATTATTATTATTATATTTTGTTAATAGATTTGTAAAATTAATAAAAAATTTGGTGTTAGATTTATCACTAATAAGAAATTTATTAGTAGGTTTGTCACAAAAGTAATAGATTTGTAACATTAATAAGAAATTTGGTAAAATATTTATCACGACCTAAAGTTAAGTGACAAATTTTCATATACGATATCTATTCAGTTGTATATTTGTTAATTTATTTTATAAATTATATTATGTAAACATATAAATAAAAAGTATTTTTTAAAAAAATTAGTATATTAAAAATGTAGGTTCCATTCAATTTTATCAAATTTTTCATTTTTAAAACCTAATGTCTATAAAGTTAGTTTACTTAATTTTCATACTTATTTAGACTAATTAACCTTTAAAAAATTATAATACTAGGGTTGGACGGTCGATTTTTCAAAAAAATGTCCACCCTTAAAAATGATTATATATTTTTAATGAAAGTTTGCAGCTGATAGGTTTTTGTAGGTGTACTGGATATCCTAACTAGTTTTCAAAAAATATATATTTATTTTTATATGATGTTTTGATTGATATTTTAATATTTTATAAATTTTATATAATAAATTCTGAAATATATTGGTGATTAATACATTTACATTTATTGTACATATTTAATATGTTTAATACCATTAATAGAAAATGTATAAATCTTAACACACCACTTAATTCATTTGAACTTACTGAAGATCCATCCTCATTGTATAAAAAAAAGCTAGTAGAAAAATGGTACATGATGAGCATAAACGAGAGTTTATTAATTAGTTTCGTAACCGTGTAAGTATCATATACAAAAATTAGCTGATAGTTTCCAAAAAAATGTATTTATTTTATATGATGTTTTGATTGATATTTTAATAATTTATAAATTTTATATAATAAATTCTGAAATATATTGGTGATTAATACATTTATATTTATTGGGTACATATTTAATATGCTTAATGTCATTAATAAAAAATAGACAAATCTTGATACCCCACTTAATTCATTTGAACTTACTAAAAATCGATCCTCATCATATAAAAAAAGATGAGAAAATGGTTATATGATGAGCATAAACAAAAACTTATTAATTGATTTCGCAACCATGTAAGTATCATATACAAAAATTCATTAGTGCATCTAATTAATGTTTTACAACTTTGTTTTAAACACATTTCATTTTTATAAGCATAAATTTGAGTTGAACTCAAGAAACACAATTATAAAAATAACAAAAACTCTGAAATGGCTTACACATGGTCTAAAATTTGATGTCAAATTGTATTCTAGTTTCACAATTAATGGTTCTAGCTTTACAACACAAGCAAGGGACAAAGTCTGAGTAAACCAAAATAGTGGTGAAAAGATGGTTGCATAAACTTAGCAATTTGTAGTTTGAAAGATGGTAATCCTATACTTTTTAATAAAACATACTATGATATAATTCAAGAAATTTTAGAACTCGTTATGAGATCTTCCATAAAATAGTATTCTTATGTGATTAGGTCGAAGACACTATAAATATTGGATATAAAATAGATGATTTTGGATTTACCCTTGTAAACATATCCAAGATAGGTCACACTGATGATCCTTTACGTTAGCACTTCATGCAAAACAAGTATTTTACATGAGGAATTAAATTGACACAAGATGATATGTTGTGTTATCGTCTCCACAAAAAAGTTCTACCATTGTGATGCTTTAGAAGATGATGATATGTTTGATATGTTATCAAATATTAATCATTTTTCAAACAAATTGCCTAATGTATGTGATGACTTAATTGATGACGATGATTCTTGATCATAGTTTCGAAGTGATTGTGAAGGAATATATATATACATGATCGACAATCTAATTAAACATAATATATTATCTATATTATTTTAATAACTCTTGTTTATATGTTTGGAGTTAAAATGTAAATTAATTTTTATTTTATCATTGTTTGTAGATATTTCATGGATCTAATGATGTTAGAGATTTTAGATTAAAATGATTCATTGGAATATTTTAAAAGAAGAGGTTATGCTAATATACCTGACACTCTACTTAATCCAAATGATAGAATACCTATTGAATTCGATGCAACTTGTAATCCATTGGAAGAAAATGGTCAACATTTAAAATCTTCTATTGGTATACTCATCAAGTCAAGTATACCAATCAATATAATTATTGGAATAAAGTTGAAGATTGTGGAAAGTACAAGATATAGAAAATCATTGATGTAAATCTCTTTTGTTTTATAATTAATTACATATTATATCTTTTTGTATTATATTTCCTCTAAAATGTGTTTTTAGAAAATCATTTATGTAAGTCTCATCAAGTTAAGTATACTAATCAATATAATTAGATCTTTCTATAAGAAAAAAAATTGATCTTTCCATATGTACTTGTTAAGTAACTAATACATTGATCTTTTAACATATATGAGTTTTTTTGTGAATTTATGTTATTAAATTATTATTTTAAATTTATATACATATAGTTCATTGGTTAGAACAAAAAAGGTTATAATAGACAAATTTTTGAATATTTACAAGAATAAAGAGTAGAACACATGCTTCAAATTATAAGGTCGCACGAAGAATCAGAAAAAAATATGATGATATTGAATAGCATAAACATCTTATTATTATGTGCTTATCTTATTAAATTACATATAATCTTATAAAATTACATGTAATAATGGATATGTGTAATTTTATATATAATATACCATACACATGTATATTTGCTTATAATATTTAGTAATATTGTAATTAAGTTAAATTTGTATACATGTATTGTATGAAAGTTATTTTTTTTATAAGTTAGTTATTAAGTAATTAATTAATATCTAGTTTTTAAATGAATAAAAATTTTTAAAAACTCTTTTAAACATATTCTGATTTTTTCTATGATTTTGTGATTTAAAACATGTAGAGAGATTAACAGAAAATAACCAAAAGATGTTTAGGGGTTATACAACTTTAAGTTGGTTTTAAGGTAGAATTGACTTAAAATTTTGATTCGGTTAACATGTAAAACCGAATTTAAATTTTAAGTCAGTTTTATCGGTGAATCGACTTAAAAATTAAAATCATCGCTATTTAAGTTGGTTATTATATATAATTTTATTAGTTTAATCATTTGATAAAAAAAATAATATTTTAATAGAAAAATCATTAAAATATTATAATTTGTCTTTAATGGACTATTTTTACAAAGGTAATAGACTAAATAATACTATTTCTAATATAAGGAACTAAGCAACACAAATCCATAATCTAAGGGAGTTCTATGATATTTTTCTCTATTTTATATTAATTTATCATAACTATATTCCTTTATTTTTTTAATAATTCTTTTTATGTTTCGATTGGTTCTCCTCGAAATTGTTTTTCATTTTTTGATTCCTCCAGTTGAGAACTTGATTTACATTGTAGATATTTTATATTTGATTCTTAGACTAAGTTAATTTCTTCTGTTAATCATACCTTAATATAAATATTGTTTAAATTTATAATACTATTATCTTTTGATAAAAAATATTCATATTCTGAGTCAATATGTTCCTTATCTGTTTTTTTCTAATAGATAAATACTATAAGTATTATCTATATTTGATTTTTTTATATTTTTTTTGTTATTGACTAGTTGTTATATATTGTTTATCACATTTTTGTTTTTTCATGTAATATATGATATTTGTATCAATGAGTATTATCTATATCTGCTTCTTTTTATGTTTTTTTGTTATTGACTACTTGTTATAATATTGTTTATCACATTTTTGTTTTTTCATGTAATATATGATATTTGTATTAATGAGCTTTAATATCATTAAAAATATTTTTCGATTTATAAAAAAAAGTCGAATTAACTAAGAAAACATGCAGTTAATAATTCAGATTATATGATTTATATATTTTATTCCTATAAATTTTTAGGTAAGTAATATTAGTCATGTAATTTAAAAATATAATCAATTAAGTCAAAATTTTCATAATTTAATAAGCACTTAAAAATAAGAACCGACTATTCATACTTTCAAATCATACTTTAAACCATTTTTTAAGAAATAAAAAAATGAAAATTAATTACTTTACTTGCGATAAATATTAAAAATATTCATTCATTATAAATATTTAATTTATATTTAGTTTGTAAGTATATATGGATTCCAAGGCCGAAAAAAAACATGTTTAAGTAGGTTGGAGGAAACAAGGGTAGTGGATTCAACATAGACAATATGATAAATAGATTTAATTTATAATGCTTTTATGTATACTATCTAATTATATATTTGTATTTAAATGAAGAGTGAAGGTGCTAGAGTTGATATAACTTTCACATAGGAAAAAATAGCTATTGGAATTCTCAATCTTTAAAAAAATGTGTACTTTCAATCCCTTATTTTTAAAATATATATTATAATTCATTTACTTATTTTTAAGTTGTATATAGATAGACCATCACGTGGGATTAAAATGATCCTTTTAGACATTAATAGCATGTCATGCTATTAATGTCTAAAAGGGTAATTTTTTAAGCCTTTTTATTCGAGGCAACGAGAACATTGAGATAGTATTGCATGTATATTTATTAAATAACTAATATATTGATCTTTCAACATATATAAATTTTAAATTTATGATATTAAATTGTTATTTTAAATTTAAATATATGTAGTTCTTTGGTCGGAGTAAAACGAGTTATGATAGACAAGTTTTTGAATATTTACGAGAAGAATGTGCATAACATATATTTCAAATTATAAGATCACAAGAAGAATTAGAAAAAGAATTTGATGATATTTAATAGCATATGTATCTTATTATTGTGCATTTATCTTGTAAAATTACATGTAATAATAGATATATGTAATTTTATATCTAATATACCATGTTTATGTATATTTACTTATAATATTTAGTAATATTATAATTAAGTCAAATTTGTATATATGTATTGTAAGTTATTTTTCGTTATAAATTATTTTAAGTAATTAATTAATATATAGTTTTTAAATGAATAAAAAGTTTTAAGAACTCGGTTAAACATATTTTAGTTTTTTATGTGATTATGTGATTTAAAACATGTAGAGAGGCTAACAAAAAATAACCAAAATATATTTAGGAGTTATACAATTTAAGTTGGTTCTAGGGTGAGAAGTCATCTCAATTTAAGTCGTTTCATCAAAACAACATAACATCATTTTAAAATCGGTTATTAATTGACTTAAAAACTCTTTATTGTAATAACAATGTGTATATATATATAATATCATTTCTTAAAATTTGTAATCATAAAAATAGTACTACTTATATCTAATTCTTATATTTTTAATATTAAAATAAAATTTGATAAATCATTTTACATTGATAATTGTTTAATAAAACTTTGTTTAAGTTGATTTACAATCATCTAAACACATACAATGTTAAACTCAATTTAATTTAACACTATATAATATTAATTATATGTTATTTTTGTTGTTATTAACTTTATAGATGTTATTTTATCTAATTTATAGTTAGAATTAAAAATAAAAAATTATGAATAAATGGATTAAATTTTATTTATTATTATATATATGTTTTATTTTACTTAAAAATATATTTATTAAATAGCTAAAAAATAAAAATAATGTTTATTATAAAATTAATATGAGTTTAGTATATCAAATATTATATTAAAATTTTAATTAATTCTTAAATTAAATATATTTTCAAATATATATTAAACAAATTAAATTGAAAAGTATTAGATTAGTTATGAAATTGTGATTAAAAATGGACTTAATCTTAAGTTGTTGCCTTAGCACAACAAATCCCTAAGATGGTAACATCGTTATTTTATTTAGTTAACAATAACGATGAGCTAATAAATTATTAAAGTATAAAATAACTACCAACCTTACTTTTTTTTATAACCTTAATGAATTAAAAAATTAAATAAAAATAAGAGAATATTAAAAAAGAAAAAAGAATATATGATGAGTTATATTTTTTCTTTGTACTTATAATTTTTTACTTTTTTATCATTTAATTGCATTAAAATATTTTAATTTTAATAGTATATTTATAACATAAAATATTCTTAAAAATTAAAAATATAAAATTTATAATTAAATTACTTAAAAAAATATAATCCATTTCAATTATCAAAATCAAATCAGAAACCCAAAAAAAAAAAAAAACCATTGGATACTATTAAAAGAGATAGAATTTTTTTTTCCACAAATATTATTTAAAAAAAAATCACATATTTACATAACTTCTTAATTTTTAAATAAATATTGTCCACTGATGTGGCTTAAAGTTAAGAAATTTATTAAAAATACTAAAAATCTAAAATTTACAAAGATGTATTTAAATTGGATTGTTACATATTTTAATATATATATTTTTTTAAATTTAGTTGTATTTATTTAAGATTTTTTAAAAATATATAAAAATTTAAGTATATTTAATTACTATTTTTTAGAAATTTATAAAAGTATTAAGATATTTAAAATATAAATAAATTTAATTTTTTTATTTAATTATAAACTTTTAGAGGATTTAAATATTTTTTAGTATAAATAAAATATATTATCAATAACATCTTTTCACAATGGAGTTTTGGTGACTTTTTTTTTTAAATTATTTTTACCTTTTCTTTTTCTTGTCATTTTTTATTCCATTCTTTTTTTTTCTGACTTTTTGTTTCCCGACTCTTAACTGCCCTCTTTTCCTTTCATTTTTATATTTGGTACGTATCATGATTTATATTTAATTAATTTTTATTTATTTTTATAATTCCATAATTTTGTTTTAATTATTATTAAAAATTAAAGATACGACGATAATAATAACTTTTATCATAAATTATACGTATCTTTTTTAATTAATACAAATACTCTTTTAATGGTATAAAAACTTTAAATATTTTTAATTTTTTTAAAAAAAATCTAAATTTTATTAAATTTTTAAATAAAATACATAATAACATATTAAATATTTTTAGTAATTATAAAAAGTTTATTAAAAAATTATAAAATAATGAAAAAATATGAATATGAATCTATGATAAAAATATAAAATATATTAAATTTATAAAAGTTGTCAGAATAATGAAAAAATTATACAAATATATTTAATAGTTTAGTAAAATATCTGCTAAGTTTTTTAAAAGTATTTCAAATCTTTTCAATTATTTATAAGTTTTAATTAAATTTTTAAAAATTTAATAAAATATATATTAAAACTTTTAAAAATATATTAAAATTTGTAGTTTTAAAATTTAAAATCTATGAAAGTTAAATCCGAATTGAAAATTCTACCTTTTTTTTTTATAAATCTGTGAATGTCCTAAATCGACAGCGATGCGGAACGTTATGATTCCGTCCCCGCTTCATTCTTACTCGTAGTTGCATAAGCAAGCCAATCCATTTTAGTCAACTGTTCATCAACAACCCTCTTGAGTCTTTGATTTTGAAGTTGGAACCATCGTGTGCTGGATTTTGGCCTTTTTTCTTATATCGTCAGCCGAGAGGTACATTCGGGTCTTGCAATTAGCCTTTTTGAATACTCTTTTACAGATCTTTTGGCGTTTCCATGTGGATATCTAATATTAGGGTTTTCTGGTTTACCTCATTCTTTTCGTTCTAATTATACTCTTGGAATAATTAGCATATTCTTCTCCAAGATGTCTCTGTAACTTAATTTTAGTACATGTTTATCCGTATATGAACCACCATAGAATTGCATAGCTGTATGTTGTGAAATAATGGTTGGTGTTGGGAAAATATATTAGCAGACTGACTTTCTCTTACTTTATGGTTGTTCTCTTAATGATTGAGATTTATAGATTTAGGATATGTTGGCTTATTTGGCCTAGGAGATCAAAGTTGGTAATGGGTAGCGGATGCGGTCATTTGTTCACAATGCTTAGATATATGTTCTCAGTTTTGAGCCAAAAGGACATATTTGTGTATGGATTGCGAATCAAATTTCTGCCTTCGTTTCATATAGAATTTAGTTAGAATATTTTCCAGATTATTTGAAGTCAAAATTAGATGAATTTCTTTTTAGATGAAAGTTAAATGGTGTAAATAGAAAAACTTAAGTTGGAGAGGGGAGTCTTATCTACAAGACCTTCAGGTAAACTAGAAAAAATAATTAGTCTCCTAATTATTGCAAAATGGGTACTTTAGTTTGTAATTATTAAGTTGGGCTGATTGGGCTCTGTAATTTAACAAAAATAATCAAATTGATCCTGTTAACATAATGTGGTCAAAATTAGGTGTTATATATTACTGAAATGTATTTGCTAAGAATGTGCCTAATTAACGAAGGTTAATTTATTAATTTTGAGCTATAACTATTAAAAAAATTGTAAGAAAAATTTTGGAATCACTTTTCCCACAGTTCAAAAACGAGAGAGTTTTGAATCAAATAGCGGGATTTAAAGTTATTATCATTTCATTGGTGCTAAAATGGTTTAAATTCATCCAATACCCTTGAAGAAGAAAGTCACGTATCTCTCCCATATCTTCTTTTGTCTAATTTAAACATCACGATTTAGATTTGTTTGACTCTTTATTAATAACTATAGGATCAATTGGGCTCAATCCAAAAACAACAGACTAAATTGCTCATTCAAAGAAATGGGACTAAATCGGCCTGACGCCCCAAGGTAAACCAGCAAAATTTGATGAAATTAGTAAAAACTGGTTAGAACAAGCGTATTAGCTTCAAGTCCATGCCTCCTTGAGATGTTTTTTCTTTCGTGTGCGATAGATACTGGCCTGGTTGAATGTTGAATATTGTGTGCTCCAGCTATTGACTGGATCACCTAAAGCATTTTTTGCATTATGATACATATATGAATGCACTAAGGCCAATAATGTGCTATCTCAAAAGTTCTTTGGCATTTTGATGTTCTATCAGCCTGAACACTTTTTTCATTTGAAAAGAAAAGAGTGAATTCCCAATTCGTTTTCTTGGATTTCAGGGGTTTCTTTTACCCTCCAAGCATAATAAAATTATGAATTAATTGGTTTTTGGTGTCAATCTCACTCTGCTATGTATTTAAATTTTCTGATGTTGGTGTGACCGTGTGAGTTGAATCTTTATGGCATTAGAGGGTCAAGAAATATTTTCAGTCCTATGCTTGAAGAAGGCACTTTATGGAAGAAAAATGAACGATGCTTTTGAAACAGCAGCTTTTTGCAGATGGAAGCAATATTGATGCTGTTTATAATTTGGCAGTTATCAATCTTTGCATATGGAAGTCATTGCAGATCCTGAGCGCCAATTGAGGATTGAAGGAAGTGTACCAAATTTTCAAATTGATCCCAGAATGGCTCGATTTCCATGCTGCATTGTATGGACACCAATTCCTGTTATCTCATGGCTAGTTCCTTTCATTGGCCACCTTGGCATATGCAGAGAGGACGGTGTAATCCTAGACTTTGCAGGGCCCAATTATGTGTCTGTGGACAACTTTGCTTTTGGAGCAGTTGCACGCTACCTCCAAATAAGCAAAGAAAAGGTATGTGTGTGTCTTCAACCTTCTAAAACAATCTACATGGTAGTTTTGTGGGTATAGTGGTTAGTTTGTGAACAAAAAAGCATGAAATTTTAGTTCCACTATTATGTGGATATGAACATTTTAATCATATTATTTTCGAGTTAAGTATCGACATTATGAAAAGTGTGCAATTCTAGTCTCATAATTATAAAAGTTGAGCACTTCTAGACCATTTTTACACATAGTGCTCAAGTTGCATAATAACTTCACTAAAAGTGCCCGTTCAACTTGTAATATGACTAGAGGGCTCAATTTTGGAAAAAAATCATGATCTTCGGTGTTGCATCCCCGATTATGATATGTTACTGTACTGCTTTCCTAGTTGGAAGATTCCTTAAATTAAAGCTTGGTTCTTTCACGAAACTTTAATTTTGTGATATGAATTTTTCTCCTAAAGATACCTCTATGCTTCATTATGCTCAAAGTAGGTGGTTTTTCTTATGCTTAATCTTTTGTCAAGCAGTGTGAACTGTGCTTCATAGATCCCCTTCTTCAAGATGAATCAGGAAGGGAGACACTAACATGGGATGATGCACTAAGGAAGGGCACTCAGGAATATCAACACCGGTTCTACAACCTGTTCACTTGCAATTGTCATTGTTTTGTGGCCAACAACCTAAATAGGACGGGATTTTGTGGTGGTGGGTGGAATGTGGTGAACCTTGCTTCTCTGATCTTTCTAAAGGGAAAATGGGTAAGCACAACATCCATTATGAGATCATTCTTACCTTTTGTAATCATAATGTGTCTCGGACTTGCATTTGGAGGCTCCACCTTTTTAACATTCTTGGCATTTTTTACTTTCATTCTTGTGGGTTGGTTCTTGCTTGGAACTTATTGCTTCACGAATTTTATCCAATTGTAACCTCTTCATATTTGTTTAGATCAAATTAATACTAAGGACTTTTAATGAATATCAACAATCTTATATCCCATCAGCAATATTTCTTCTCCCCCCAACAAAAAAAAAACAAAAAAAGGAGCTGGAGTCTCTTGACACGGAACATTTAACTGAGTTATGCTCATGGATGAAAAAAATGGGGATAATATCCTGATATATCCATGGAAGGATCAGTAAAATCACATTATGGATATTGTTATGATGTAGAAATCTGTTTCGTTCAAAATATAGGTAATATCGGTACAATATAGGAATATCAATTTTGGTAATTTTGCTTTGTTATTTCTGTAGTGTCTCGAAATTTCAAAAATATAGGTAAAAATATTGGTTAGAATGTATGAAAAAAAAAGTAAGTTGCCGCAATGGATTGTTCATTGGAGATGCAAAATTCCTTTTTGCAATAATAATTGGAATATTAATTTTCTTTAGAAATCTAATTTAGATATTTTATTCTATTTTTGTTTTTTTCATCTTTTAATATTTATATTTATATATGATGATGTCTTAAACTTTACTACTTAAAATTCAATATATAAATAGCTCTCTCACACCAATGCGCCCACAAGTTACACATGACACAGTTAAGTTTAAGTTAAAGTACATCAAGTTACACATGACACAATTAATTAAGTTTAAGTTAAAGTACATCGTTGATTCCTAAAATTTAATTAAATTTACATATAAGTTTTCAAACTTTTAAAATATATCATTTGGTCTCAAATTTTTGAAATTTTATACATAGGTTTTTGAATTTTTAAATCTTATAATTTAGTTCTTAAAATTTTAGATCTTATAATTTAGTTCTCAAAATTTTAAATTCTATAATTTATCTTTAAATTTTTAAAATTTTACATATAGAGTTACTAAAATAAATATTTGTGAATCAAAAATTTAAGATCCATGTGTTAAGTTTTAAAAATTTGGGGATTGATTCGTATTATTTTAAAATTTAGGGATCTATGTTTGAAGTTTTAAAAGTTTGAAGATTAAATCATACATCTTAAAAGTTTGAAGACTTATATATAAATTTTATTAAAATTTAAGAATCAATGGTGTACTTTAACCATATTTTTATATTATTAATTTAGCAAAAAAAAAAGAGAAATGTATTATTGTGATATCTCTTTAGATATTGTTACGAGAGATAAGTAACATATACATGACATATTAATAATTATAAATAAAATTATTATTACTTAATGTTATGGTACAATTACTGTATTGATGTTATCACTCATACAAAGTTATTTTAATTAAGTATTTGTGTGTATTTATATTACATGTAACTTAATATTTTAGAGTTAATATTATATAACATACATTTATATTTGTTAAATAAATATTTTGTTACTGTTATATATCCATTATGTGTGTTACATGTGTCATAAATATGTCATTTCATTAAAAAAATTAATTAAATAAGTATATTATTATTATTATTATTATTATTATTATTATATTTATTGAGATTTTATAAAATATTTCAAAAACTTTATGAAAATTTTATAATTTTTTTAAAAATAATCATCGATATCGATAATATTTTATAAAATTGAAGTTTCAATATTTTCATCCTTGGTTATGCTTAATGTTGGTTTTGTTAGAAATTGAAGAACAAAAGTTTTATTTAATGCTAAAACTACTAGTTTTAGTATGATTTAGTACTATAACTTTATTTCTTGTTTCAACTTACTATTAAAACTATATAATTTTGTTTCATTTTATTAATTTGTTAGTTTATGCATTCAAAATGACAAAAAATAAAATACATGCTAGTTATGGGACCACATTAGGAGTATTTTATTAATTTTCATATAATGTACAAAAAACAATATTCGAAAAAAATTGAAAAAGGTACGAAGGTAAGAATAAGAAGACCATTCACCAACAAAAATACTATACTAACATTTCACTTACTTCACCACTACGTCCTAATAGCAACCATCATCGCACTTCTTTGCAACCTAACCTCATTCTAAAACAACGAACAAAGCATCAAAATAGTACGATATTCATAGCCTTACTTATTGAAGACAATCCGACCAGCCAATCTATTTCCTACAACCACGAAATTATAATCACCATTTTTTTTCACATCAATTTTATTCTAAAGCTATTATAATTTAGACTTTTAATCTCATATTCTTTAAGTTATTTTCTTCAAAGATCATTTCTTTGTTGTCTATTTGTGTTTTTTTCTTAATTTTTTTACATTATTTATAAAAATTATTAAAATACTCACAATATGATCACCTGATTGATTAGCATATGTGTGATTTTTCTATCATTTTAGATACTTAAACCAACAAAATCTTAAAAGAAACAAAAATTATATAATTTTAGTAATAAGTTGAAACAAAAAAAAAACTTTAGTACTAAATGACACAAAATTAATACTTTTATTACTAAATAAAAAGTTTGTATGAAAATAAATAATAACTTTGACAAGCCGGAACTTAACTAACCTTTCTTTGTTTTACTTACCTACCCATCACCCACGTAAATTTCACTCTTGATTCTCTTGTTTGTTTTTTCAATTTTTCAATAAGGATTTTTATTTTTCTCAAATGAGCTGTTATGTTTTAACTGAGGTAAATTGATGTAGAAATAATTAGAGATTAATTTAACTTATACTGTAACAGTTAGAATTAACGTTAATTTTTTATTGCATCATTTTAATACTTTAATTTTTATTTTTTAATACATTTATGATGTTTGTTACATAATATTTAAAACTAAATTGTAGTACAATCATGAAATGTATTCTACGGAATAAAAATTATATATTTTCATAGAAATTTAGTACTAACAATAATTATGAGTTTAAATTACACTTAATACTTTACTTAATCTGTTTAAAATTTTAATTATAAAATTATGTGTCTTAATATTTTATTTATTATTTTAAAATGTAAGAAAAATATAAATGAATACTAAATATTAATTTAAATAAAATTTTATAATGATATTATTTTAATAGATAAAAAAAATTATATAAAATAAATTAAATATTATTTTATTAAAATATCTATTATCAATTTTATCCAATTATATTATATAAATTTTCATCAAATATTAAATAAAATTATTATAAAATAATTTATTATAATTTATTCCAATATAATAAAATAGGGTTTGATAAGAGCTTTGCTAGCCCGGACATATTTCTATGTTTGATTTTGAAGATTGTTTATGTAAAATAAAATTATGAGTTGGTAAATAATATGAACTACTAAGGGGTGTAAACAATTTGAACTTAGAATGCATAATTTTTAAATTTAAAATTATATGTTACATTTTCTTCTCAAAATAAATTAGTAAATATTTTTATTTTTAAAATATAAGAAATTTTTGAATATTTTTAGAAGTTATTAGAAAACTAATTATTTCAAAAAGCTAAACTATTGAGAGAATGATAATACATACATTTCAATAATATGAGTTATTAGGATTTTAACACAGGGTCTTCAATTTTAATATCATTTTAAAATGATTGGGAAATTAATTCTTTCAAAACTTAAATTTTAATAAAATTTATATATGAAATTACTTTGATATGTAAGATATTTACATAAAATAAATAAAACATCATTTTAAAGAGAAATGCAAAGGATACATAAATTTACTCGTTATATGACAAAATTAATTTGAAACATAGAAAAGTAATTTATTTTTAGTTAATTTTGGGGTATTTTCCTTTTATCAAGGAATATGCAATTTTTTGATTTCTAAATCACCTTCCCTATCTTAAAACTAGCCTTGTTTCATTCTTATACAATAACAGGGTCAAAATACCCATACTCACTTTCACGTATGAAAGTTCACAATAAGCATAAATAAAATTAGGGATGAATATATTATTTTTTAAAATTAATAATTTTAAAATTTATACTTAAACATAATGATTAGGCATGTAATTGCATATTAAAATTTAAATACAAAAAGTAAAACAGTTATATTTTTTAATGAAAACAATGTAGGTCATACTAATGACCTAAGAGAAAAATCACTAATCTATCAAACCATATTATCTTTCTACTATGAAAATTAAGTATTAAAATATAAATTCGGTCTTATATTATCATCTTTAGGATAATATTTCAATATATTTTATTTACGAACCATTGCTTTATTTTCACAATTTCTAAGATTAACATGAACGGGTCTTGACCAAGGTTTCAATCAACTTCTCAATAATTGGACACATTTACCGAATAACTTGTAATAGGGTTAGCACACAAAAACAAGTATCTATGTGTGTTTTAGATGAATTTTAATATTAAATAAATCATAATCCTAGTTCTAAAGATATCAACAAATAAGGAAGCAACAAAAAATTTAGAGCAAGATCAATATAAATTGCTAATTTAAATCTTGATAGTTAATTCGATAGATCTTGACCACACATATAAAGAATTTACCAAACATATAAAGAATTGAAGTAAGAATGAAATAATCCTAGAAAGAAGAAGGTATATAATCATAAAAAATAATAAATAAAAACTATTAAATTCTTAGGAAATAAAGCATGTAATTTTTGTGTGCTTGTAAATTGTGTGATCTCTTGTAAGAATGATTGTAACAATGAACCATGGGTTCTATTTATAAAAAAATTAAAACCCTAATTATAGATCATTGTAAAAAGATAATTATATTCCAAATATGATTAGTAATAATCATTTGTTGAAGAAGACTCCAATGTGAAAAAGAATTCTTTTTGAAGAAGTTTTATTTAACAATTGTCATTATTAGAAGAACAAACATACATCCAAAAATAAATTGAAAACACGAAAACCATACAAATAACGTTTATAAGAGTCTTAACAATGTCTCAAATAATATTTCTAGGTACAAATTAAATAACCAGATAAAGAAATAAACCTTAAATTACTTATTTATCAATATCAAGTCACGTGTTGTCTTGTTGAAGTTTAATATGGGAATTATCTTGTTGAAGTTTAATATGGGAAAATTTACAGAGAAAGAGAGGTGTGCTATGACTAGCTTAGTGAGAATCTACTCCATACTAATATCACAGCAAATACATGTAATATGTATAAAGATCTTATGCATATCAAGAAAAATGGAGGTTTTTTTTTAAAACTTGGGTATACTTATACTTCCTCGTTTCCTGAACCAGGAAGAGTATACATTTGAGGTATTGGATAAATGATAAATTATATATATTTTTAATTATTAATTTCTCTATATATACACTTATTTTATTGTTTTCATGTGCTATAATTTTTTATTTTTTATTTTATGAAAAAATATGAATTTTTAGAACTTTTATGTAATATTTTGGGATTTTTATGGATTTTTTTGGATAAGGTAGATTAACTTAAAAATACCTTTGGATGAACTTAGAAAGAAAAACCCAACATGTAGGTTTTCATGCCATATGTCATCCAAAGAGCATGCCATATGTCACCATATCATTCGCAACTCTAGCCAAATGCATACCACAATCTAGTCGTGTTCAAATTACACGTGTATCGGACCACGTAATACCACCCATCCATGTTTGACATGTGAATCTCACAACCATGCTTAACATGTGTTTAGGCACTAAATGCATTCTAAGATGTTTTGACTATTTGACTGACATATATATTTAAATAACACCCCATTAAACACAATAAGTAATAGAAACACACAAAATTTGTGAGAAAAATTAATTTGGAGCATTCTTAAAGTATTTTTGAAAGTTGATTCAACAATAAGGTTAAAGTTTTGTGTATATGATCTAGTTGGTTTCATTCCTATAAAAACAATAAGATTGTTGTTTTGTTCCTTTCTTAATAATTATGAATTGTTTAGTTATTATTATAAATTTGATAATTTCTATGTCTAGCTAAGCAGTTCATTGTGATTATGGATAATTCTAAACTTTAGATTATGATTTAATTTGAATTATGTTATATTTTAATTAAAATTTTAATTTTTAATTTTTTAATGTATTTAATTTCATGTTTGAATGTCAAAGTATTCTAATTTTTGAATTAGGTATACAACTAGTTTAATATTAGTTTTACTTATTGCTAGATTATAAAGTTGGTATGAAATTGTTAACTTTTGTAATAAAATAGTATTATAATTAAAATTAAATGATAGATTAAAAATTATGAATGATTTCCATTTTATCTAATTTAATTATTATTATTTTTATTATAATACAACAAATGAATTAAATCTAGTAGTTATAATTCTATATTTTTTATGAGTTATATTGATTAATAACTGAATTGTTAGTCAATTACAAAGTTGAAAAAGTGAAAATTTTTAATCAAACTTAAATTCCTACGACTAAAATTTTCTACTTTTTCAAATTAAATAATCCTAAAATCACATGTTTTTTATATTGATTTCAAAAATCATGTTTTTTTTGTTGCTATTTTCTAATTTTTTTATATTGTTTTATTTTCATAAAAAAATATTCAAAAATCCAAACATTTAGTATTTAAGTTTAAGTTAGTAATTAATAAGTTAATTTTTTTTATCCTCCATAGATAATGATATTTGTTTCTACACATTTTTAAGGAAAGTAAGGTTAAATATTTGATAGTCTATTTTGGATCCATCAAGATTTTCGCATTGTATAGCTGGTGATTGATTTAAAATTTTTTTATTGTTTTTAGATTGAGTTCTATTTTATTATTATTGTTTTTTATCTCTTTTATTTCTTCATCTTTATTTTCAAACTTTTTGGCGCTCGACTCTTAATAACTAATTGAATGCAATTAGAACATGAACATAATTATAACTTGAGAACAAGAGGACCAATTAAAACAACCCTAAGAAAAGCTAACCAAGTCACCCTCATCAAACAATTTAGAATCTGAAAAAAAAGTGATGGAATTGAATAACCAAACACCTAAGGACTTAGCTACACCAAACTTAGAGTAGTAACCCTTATGCATAATATATCCCAACTTGGAGGTAGTTTTGAACTTAAGTTTGGATTAATTTATTTATTACCTATTTTTAGGGATTTAGCTAGAAAGGACCCAAACAAACATCTTACAGATTTTCATGTTTTCTTCGCAAGCATAAACTAATAATATTAACTAAAGAAAATGTTAAATTGAAAGTCTTTCCATTCTCCTTAGCAGACAGTGTTAAGGAATGACTATATTATCTTCCTTTAGGATCCATTACCACCTAGAATGAGATAAAGAGGTAGTTTCTTTGAGCTATTTCCTAGCTTCCAAAGCCATAACAATAAGAATTTTTTTTTTTGGAATTATACAATACAATGGGAAAACACTCTATGCAATTGGGAAAGGTTCAAAAGCTTGTGCTTATTGCCCACAACACCAAATAAGTGAGCAACTTCAACTTCAATATTTCTACAAAAGGTTAGCACCTATAGAGAGAAACATGATTAATAGTGCAAGTAGTGGGACATTAGTAAATAAAACACTAATTGAAGCACGATCCTTGATTGCAACCATGGCTACTAATTCTTAACAGTTTAACACACATTTTGATCCACAGGACAAGATAAATGTGATAAGTACTAACTACCACCATAAGAAACAATTGAATAATATTAATTCTTTGGTGCAAAAGTTGGCTATTGGACAGGTTAAGACTTATGACATATGCTCTACAATGGAACATCCTACTGAGATGTGCCTTACTCTTCAAGAGAAGAACTATGAACAAGCCAATGTTATTAGAGGATTTCAAGCACAAAGACCCATGTATGATCCTTATTCTAATACTTACAAAGTAGGATGGAGAGATAATCTAAATTTAAGCTATTTATGCAATAATCAATTAACCTCAAATAACCAACCTTGTTTCCTTAGAAAGCTTGGTCATTACATTAGCCAATAATAATGCTAAATTTCAATAGGATATCAAAGCTTCAATTTATAACCTATAGACATAAATAAGCCAAATAGTCACAATTGTAGAAAGATTGGAAGCACATGCATATGACAAGCTCCATTCACAAACTATAATAAATCCCAAAGAGATTGTCAATGCAAACATTGAAATGTGACAAGCAGCTAGAAGAGCTCAAATAAGTCTCTAAAAATGTTAAATCAAATAAGGTGACTATCCAAAACAAAGAGATTGAAAAAGAAACCCCATAAGTAGCTAAAGGGGCACCAAAAATAGTATCCAAATCTCCCCTTTCTACTTATGAACCTATTTTACTTTTTTCTAGCAAGTTTAAAAACCCAAGAAAGAAGAGCATGAAAGGGTGATTATGGACACTTTTCAAAAAATATAAGTCAACATTATACTTCTAGATGCTATCAAGTAAATCCTAAATATTCCAAGTTTCTTAAGAAACTATGCACCACCAAACTCAAGCTAAAAAGTAATGAAGTGGTAAGTGTAGGAGAGAATGTCTCTACAGTGCTACAAATAAAGCTTCTACTCAAATGCGATCGAGGTAGTTTCACCATTCCAGTGAGGTAGATAATACAAGGCTTGAAAAAGCTATGCTAGATATAAGAGCATATATTAATATCATGTCATATAATATTTATGTTTCACTAAATTTAGTTCTTTTAAGAGAAACATGTATTATTAAACAACTTGCTAACAAGACTAATGCCTATCCTAAGGGTGTTGTTGAAGATGTCTTATTGCAAGTAAATGAGATGATTTTCTTGGTAGACTTGTATGTATCGGACATGAGTGGTGATTTTCTTCGTATATGCTTGCTTCAATGCTTCATAGTTGACTATATAAAACGTTCATATGCACCTAAGAAATATTAACTGAAAATAAGTACATGGCTACCAGCAACATCTTATTTGTCTTTCATGGATGTATTTAGCATTAATGTTTAACCTGTTTGACTAGTGTGGTTATGATATAAGACTC
Source organism: Hippophae gyantsensis (assembly GCA_030763125.1). Taxonomy (NCBI): domain Eukaryota; kingdom Viridiplantae; phylum Streptophyta; class Magnoliopsida; order Rosales; family Elaeagnaceae; genus Hippophae; species Hippophae gyantsensis. The sequence goes on from CM061038.1 coordinate 32,023,070, forward strand.
CCCACTGTAGTTTTAACCCGTCTGATTAGTGCTTCATTATTTTATTTTTTTGAAATATTTCAGGTGGTAACCCTTTGGGAAGGAGAGATTGTTGACACCAAGAATTATACTTTCTTGACAGGAAAATGGAAAGCTACGTATGTTTTCTATTGTTATTGTATCAGTTTCCTTCTCTATCTCTCTCAAGTGTGGAAAGTACCATATATTAATTTATAGCATATGGTGGTGAAGGATCTTTCTTTGGTCGGTTTTCAAAATCATAAACATGTTTTTCCGACATGATATTGTTTGTAACCTCTTGACAAACCAGATGATGATATTAGGCATTTTCTCTTACCCGAGAAGCCTCACACCCCACTTTCACGCACTGGTTCAATATACTTAAAAACTCAGGCCTAACTTTGAACCCAAAAGCCAGCTTGTAAGTTAGAAGGTTGCTCAGACTTATAAGCAGCACTACTGCCTTACTCTTAGCCAATGTGGGACTTAACATCCCCCTCCACATCGACTAGAGTCCGAATTTACGACACGGTCCGGATTTACGGCACGAGAGCCAATGGGAGTACAAAGAAGCCAAGAGCCTAGCTCTGATACCAACTTAGAAACCCAGGCCTAATTTTGAACCCAAAAACCAGCTTGTAAGTTAGAGGGTTGTCCAGACTTATAAACAGCACTGCTGTCTTACTCTTAGCCAATGTTAAACTTAACAAATATCATTACCCTACACTCGCGCACATTTAGGGACCCAGTTTTTATGAAAAAAAAATCATCGTAATTGTTGCTTAAAAGATTCCTAGCCAATTTCGAGTATGTTTGTCATGGTATTATTCGATTTTGATTTCATTTATTTGTGCTTCATCGCTGTCGATCCCTGAATCAAGGTTGGTTTTTTTTTGGTACAATATTTCCATGTTCCTTTCCTCTATGTTTATTTCTTTTCTTTTTTTGGCTACTGATTACCTCCTTTGTTAAGAGACTTTGATAAATGACTGAAAAATTGTGTAGCAACAATCGAGCTCTTAAGAATTAATCTGGTTCCTTCATATGTGAGTATGTCCCTTTGTAACTTGTGGTTATGGTGTTTTTATTATTTCAGGTTTCTAGTTTACAATATGTGAGTATACACACTATGTTTGCAAACTAAAAAGGACTTTATATGGCTTAACAATGGCTCCTTGTTGATACCAGGGTGCACAGAACATACAGGACCTCTTCTGATCAGCTGCTTAATTATTATTAATTAATTGGCATATATATATTATCTCCAAACTTTATGGGTTTTGGAAATCTAGCTGTATTATATATCTAGCTCTAACAACTTTTTCTCTTTTGTTCTATGATAATAAGTTGATAGCTTTCTCTCTTGTTTTCGCCCAATTATAATGTTTCCAGAAACCATGTTGAACATACAATCCATATAATCAATTTCCTTTGGGCTGATGTTAAGCTTGATGAGTTGAAGCATGTCAAATTTAACAAAAATCCTATAGACATGTCGTCAAAGTTGGGATATAGGACATGAGTATGCTGGTAAGGACATGCTTGAGCCAAGGGAAGCTGATATACCTGCCCCTTTTCTGGTTTTGGTTGGGCTTCCTTTGGTCGCTTACATACTACTTGGTTGTTCCTAATGTAATTCCTATTGTGGGTCTTCCCCGAAGAATGGACTTTATTCTTGTGCACTGTGCTTTAATCTAGCTAGAACACCCTGCTATCAGACACGAGTATGCTAATAATAGATGCTGTTTTTTTATGAGAAAATTAGCAATGTACATAATAGATCCTATTAAGAAAGAATTTTTTGAAAAAAATCATTACAATGTGACATGTAAAATATCTTTTATATTGATTTAAATCTAGGATAATTTGATTAGTAATTATTAGTAATTTTTTTTTGTGTGCATATATTTCATATTTTATTTAATTAACTAACTATAGTAAAGTTTTATTATATTTTAGTGTATATATAAACTCTTAAATGTAATTGCATTCTTAAGTTTAATATAATGATTTTTAATTTTTTAATATATATTAAAAAATGAGATTAATTGAGATGTATATGGTCACGGTTTAAGTATAACCGAGACAATAGAAAAATCATTTGATTATAAGACCGTAATCAAATGGTATGTCTATAACCTTAGTATTTTAAAGACCGAGACCCTAGACATACTCCATGACCTCAATTTTATTAAAAATTAAGACCATAGAGTACAGCCTATGATCTCTCTCACTTAGACCTCGGTTCTTATAATCGTGACTATAGACTTATTGTCACACTTAAAAACTGATGTCATATATCAATATTATAGTAGTAGATATTTTTAAATATTTTGTTAAAGAACTCTTATGGTTTTTTTAACTTAACAATCTTAGAGTTTTAGTAAGTACGCATTATATCCATGAAATATTATGAATAAATGGTACTAAATTTAATGATAGTGTGGTCGTTGAAATTTTTTGTTTTTTGGAAAAATTATGTTTGTGGATTTCTTGCAAAGTTTCATGCTTTCACCAATAATGGATATTGATGCGTTTAAATACAACAATCAATTTAAACCTTACTTTAAATTCATTAAAATATTGTGTTTTAGTGTAGAACAAGTAATAATTTTTCGTATAGAAGATTTTAAAAAATAACTCCTATTTAAGAAATTGGGAGATTTGTTGTTGTAAACTAAAAATTAAATCTATCAACTAAAAACTAATAAAATAAAAATAGGATATAAGAAATATGATTAAGATACAAATAAAAGACGATTATAGAGTCATACTCCACCACTAGCATGTATTGAAAATTAATAAAAGCATATCCTATCTTTCTATTTTTTGATTATATCAACTTAGAGAAATTCTTATTTAATTATTGAATTAAATAAGTTCTTTATTCAATCTCTTTCTAATAGACAACCTAGAATAAGCTTTCAAAATATAATATATAAGAAGCATTTAATTTGAAGATGCATATTGGATCAAGATTAAATTCATAAGTTAGGTTTAATTATCTTGAGTGTCAATTATCATTGCAAAGTAATTTATATAAATTGATCAAATAATTATGCACCTAATTAACTAAATTGATTAATGATGTACTAACCTATTTATTCAATTATACACTTAAATAAACAAGAAAATTCATATAAAAATTAAAATAGAGAATTAAACATAATCAATAAGAATAAAAAATTGGAATATAACAAGTTTTAGAATTTGGGGTCACCAAGGTCCTATAACTATAATGATAATATACTTTAATCATATAACTTTTTAAGTAAGCTCTATTAGTCTTGTAATTTAAAAAAATTATCAATTATGTTATATTTTTAAGTAAGCTCTATTAGTAACCTCGAGGTTTTTAAGTTGAGTTAAAAAGTCCCTCATTTGCATCATGTGCTCGTGCAAACCTTTCACATTGGTGAGTTTTAAGGAAGATAACTTCATAATAAGAGTGCTTACCAAAACCTTATCTGAAGTGATGAATTGATCATCAATGACTTTTAACAGATCTTGAACATTGTTATACTGATCAACAGAATCAGGAATACCAGCAAAGATCTTAGTCTTAATAAACATCATGCTAAGGCGATTAGATCGCTCTCATTATTCATAAAGCATGATATTCGCTGAAGTTCTTATTTCAGTAATTTTAGGTGGTTCACTTGTTCTAATAACATAGTTAATATTCATCCACTATAAATGAAGAAGAATTCTTTCCTTCCAAACTTTATTATTACTCCCTTTCAATTCGAGAATGTTACAACGAATATTAAAGAAATTTACAAGTTGTGAAGCTATAATTAAAGATTATATGTTTATTAAAATTTGAGACCTAAATTAAAATCATTCTTTACCGATGAAAATCATAAAAAATATGAATCTAGTGACATAAAACTTGCATGTGTGCTAAAATTCTAATTCAATTAGATTTAAGATAAATCTAAAGCTCTCATTATTCATAAAGCATGATATTCGCTACGATTAAGATAAATCTAATTGAATTAGAATTATCTTAACTTTACAATAAAATTATCAAATTATGTTTATTTTTTCTAATCTTTGTCGGTAAATTAGAAAATATAATTTGATATTCTTTCCTATTTAATCATACTAAATATAATTAAAAAAATTGTGATATAAGATTTATTATATCACATATGATTAATTACAATTAATATTTATTTTTTAAAATGTGATCTTAAATAAGTCTTATTATAGTTTTAATTAATTAAATATGTTGTGACTACTCTCTAATTAATTAAATTATATGAATCACTTAAACATTAACTAAATCCTTAGGCTCAATTATTGCATAAAATCATAAACAATATTAATTTAATTTCAAATGTACAAATATTATCTATCTTAAGATTGCATGCATAAAGAAATGATAATAAATTATATAAGAAAAATAAATAATATAAGTAAAAATTAAATTCATGAAGAGCCATTAAAAATTAATTCCATTATGCATAAATTATTTAACCAAATTTCATATGCATAATTTATACATACAAATACTAAAACAAATAATTTAAACATAAATAAATTTTAATGTGATAAAATTATTTAAATAAATATCACATGTATAATAAATATTCTACACATGACAAACCTAAGTTAAATAAATTAATCACATTAAAATTATATTTTTTATTTCAGTAAATAAATAAAAAAACATATTCTGAATATATATAAGATGTATTTAGTATAAAAATTATTAGAAATTAGCTACAGCCTAGTGGTCAAGGCATTATGCCTTCACGCGAAATATCTGGGTTTAAGTCCCAGAAACAACAAATTTTTGTTTTGGACTTCATCTTCAACCTCCAATCGGGTCAGAACGACCAGGTTGCAACCCGATCGGAACCCGGGCGTATCTTACAATTTTGAGGATGAAATTTATCTTTTTTTTTATCAAAATTCTCAGAATTGAATTTTCAAGTGATTCATGGTATCAGTTTGAATCAAAAATATTATTTTAAATAAAAAATTAATTGATACATTCTAATGAACGCAAATGAAAAATTAAAATGATTTTCTTCATGATTTTTCACGTTTTAAATCACAGAATCATTAGAAAATTAATAATGAAATCATTTATAATTATCATATGCATCAAAACTAAGCCTTTTAAAAAACCCAATTTCAAGGTGCTCGGTGAAACATAGCAAAACAAAGATCATTCTAAATTGATTAAGACATAGGTAATATGGGCTCTCATACTAAATGTAATCATAATTTAATTGACCCAAATGCAAAATAAACAAACTAAAAGGATCAAAAACAAGCAAAATAAGGATCTTATCTCTAGCTATTGAAATTGTTCTTAAAGTTACAAACTGATCAAAATTGATTTGCTCTTTATGTTAGAAACTTTCAAGCTTTTAACAGCACTCAAATAGATAGTGTATTACACTAGAATTGTATGTTGAGTTTGGGGACCATAACACTCCTTTTATAATCATGCTTCCCATCAAAGCATTGACATCATTACCAACTTTCATTAATAACCGATGAATTATGACTCTTTAATGACAAAATTTGAACCATACTTAAATGATTCTTTTAAAAAAATGGATTGAAAATTAAAAATTGAAAAACAGATGGATCAGTTATATATTTAAATCCTCGAAAAAACTTGCAAAACATACCAAATTATGTCTAATGATTAGAGTATCATAAATTAGATTTAGGTGAAGAAATTATAATACTAGATCTAAATCTATATCAAACTTGAAAAATTAAAGAATAACTACTGTGATATTTATTCAAAATAAAAAATAAATAATGACTAATTTATTGGATAGAAAGTTCATATATATACCGAGAAAGTTCATATATTCAAAAGAGAAAATTCAAATGTGAAAGTAACTTTCTAATAGATAAAAAGTCCTTAAAATTTTGAGAAAAAGAGCAGCTATGGTTTTAAATCATAGAAAAGAGTGAAAAAAAGAAGGAAAGATATTTAGTTGTTTTTGACCTCCTTACTCGAGTATAGAGTTTAAAATTAAACATAGTTGACTTTTCTGCATATTATGGGTTAATTAAAGATGTCTTAAACATGTCATATAAATTTTTTTCCATAATAATATTGGGTGAGCTAAGCATACATTTTGGGTTTTTTTCGTCTTCTTTCCCGATATATTTGATTAAATTAATACCATAGAATTCTTCATATTTTTTAACTCAATATAGGCATATGCTTGAAATCAATGAAAAAAACGAATTCTTTTTCTCACTAATTCTAACTCTTTTTTTATTATTTAATTAAATATTTAAATTTTATTATATATATAATAATACTTAAACCACAAAGATACGGTACAAAATTTTATGTTTGTTTATGTTATAACATCAAATTATTTTTTTTATCTCGTTTATACCATCAAATTCTTAAAAATTTCATGTATAATATTATGTTATTTTTTTTGTCTAATTATATCACAAATTGTAATACAAATTTTTATTTTAAATATATTAATTAACTATCTAAATTGTATTAAATTTACCATTGATGTGTGACACGGTAAGATAAAAACTAATACTATGATATAAATGAAATATTTTACAAATGAAATTGTACAAATAAGATAAAAAATAATTTAATATGATAAACAACACTTATTGTTCAATAATAGTTTTTTTTAGGTTTAAACAAGTAGCAAAGTTGGTATATTTTCCTATTAAATGTACAAATTTAAGATTATAACGATCATGTATTAGAATTAAAAAAAAGAAATATTTTTTTAATTTTTAATATATAATACATTATAACCTTTTAGTATAAATTTATGTATAAAATAAGTTACTTATTATTAATCATTGAAGTAATATCCAATTTAGTTATTACATTTTTAAAAATTGAAAATATTGGTTATTGTTTTTAAAATTGATGTATTATTATTATATTTTAGACATTTTTATTATTTTTTTGATAATTTTGATTGTTTTAATCATTAATATAAGTTGAAAAAGAAAATATTGAAAAATAAAGTTATTAAAATTAAATTAAAATATTAACATATACATGATTATAATAATAAGTTCACTAATCTATAACAATTTAAACTAAGTTGACCTATTTAAAGTGAATTAGATGCGAAGAAAAAAATTCTTCTTTGACTTAGCAGTCAATCTTTTCGAGTTCGTCATGTAAGACCGTTATTTTAATTAGCGGTCAATCTTTTTGACTAGCAAATGTGAACCGTTATTTCGCGCTTCCCCCTTCTTCTTCTTCTTATTATTTTAAATAATTATATTATTCAAGCTTTTATAATTAACTTATTATTACTATTGATAATATTTTCTTATTGTGAGCTTTAATTCCCTTGTCAATAATAGTGTATAATTTTATTCTTTACAACAGCAACAATAATAATAATAATAATAATAATAATAGTAATAACAATTTATATATCTTGCTATGAGGTGTACTTTAACAGTAGTATATAAAAATATTTTGGATTGTAATCTTAGTTATGAATTTACAAAGAATGTATTTATTTTAAAACAATAATAAGTGTGTGACGTATCTTATATATATTTTTAATTTATATAATTCACTTCAAAATATATAATACACATTCATTCATATTTTAAAATATTGAAAATTTGAATATATTTTGAAGAGAATAAAAATTATCAATTTTATTAATAAATTGTTAGAAATTCAAGTTTAATTCAATCTAATAAGATCTCATTAAGTTAAAGGTTGTTTAGGTTTATAAGTATCATTACTATCTTATTCTTAGTCGATGCGGGACAAAGATACTTAACATCCACTTTACACATCAGATAGAGGTGGACATAAACGCCACTGTAAGACTATGATAAAACTGAGTGTCCAAACACATAAAGACAAAAACTTGGTTCTAATAACTCAATCTAATAAGATCTTATTGAGTTAAAAATTATTCTAACTTATAAACAATTTTAATGACTTACTCCTAACCTATGTGAGACCATGATACTTAAGACAAACTATTAAGCGAGTTAAGTGTTATTCATGGCTTAATTGATTCAAACATAAATAGGTGTATTTATAAGTTAAAAATTTGACTTAAAAATTTATATATAATAGTTATGTAATTATTAATAAATATATTAATAAAATAAAATTATTTTATTATTTTATATCTTAAGGCTCTTGACACAAAAAAAAATACAAACTTTATATTTAAATATTTTATATATTTAATAAAAAAATACTAACTCAAAATTAAATAATAATAATTTTTAATGTTTATATGATATAATCCGTATTTCAAATCCTCCAACAACATAATTACACTCCGCTTGTAGTCTTCTACTTGTATATAACGTCTAAAAGACGTTACTTTGGCATTGAATTCATCTACTCTGTATTTTAAAAAATGGTGATTTCTACGCACAGAAAAAGAGAAACTTTCTCATTCATCTTCTTCCTCATTCTATCGCTGTCTCTCTCATTTCAATTCTCTGAAACATGTCATTCAGTAGATAAACAAGCATTGCTCCAATTCAAACACAAAATCACTTCTGACCCATCCAAGCTTTTCCATTCATGGAACTCATCTTCTAATTGTTGTTCTTCTTGGGAAGGCGTACAATGTGATTCCTCAGGCAGAGTTGTAAATATCTCAAGGCCAGGACTTGCTTCAGACAAGGACCTTTTAATTGATACATTTGTGTCTGGTTCTTTATCTCCTTTTCTGGGAAACTTATCGTCCCTTCAACTCCTAGACTTGAGCAATCTAAAAGACTTATATGGTTCAATACCACCAGAACTAGGCAAGTTAACTCACCTCACTTATCTCTTTCTTGACTCAAACAAACTCGATGGTTCAATTCCTTTAACATTTCAACACCTCTTTAAGCTCAAAAAGCTTTATCTTAGTAACAATCATATGTCTGGTATGCTTCCAAATTCTGTTTTTAGATCTTTGAAGTCACTTTTTGAATTGGGTTTATCAGGAAATCGATTTTCTGGGTCAATTCCAAATTCAATTGGAAAATTGGTTTCTCTGTCTAAACTTGATCTACATTGGAACAATTACTCTGGTAGTATTCCTAGTACCATTGGTTACCTTAAGAATCTCAAATATCTTGATTTGTCTGAAAATCAAATAAGTGGGAACATTCCTCAAACACTTGGTGGGCTTTCTTCATTAGTTTTGCTTTATCTCAATCAGAATCAGATTTCTGGTAGAATTCCTTCTTCAATTTCTGGGCTCCTTTCCTTACAATTTTGTCAATTATCTGAAAACAAGCTAAGTAGAAATTTACCATCTACAATTGGGAAGCTTCCAAAAATCCAAAAGCTGATATTTGAGAATAATAGACTCTCAGGAAAATTGCCAGCATCAATTGGTCGACTTTTTACTCTTACAGAAATTTACTTCTCCAACAATCACTTTTCTGGAAAAATACCTTCAACTTTTGGCAATTTAAGAAAATTACAAACATTAGATTTATCAAGAAATCAACTTTCTGGTAAAGTTCCTCATCAGCTAGCTAAATTGCAGAGTCTACAGACTTTGGATCTTTCATTCAATCCTTTGGGACTTGTAAGTATACCAAAATGGTTTTCAAAATTGAAACTTTTTCGCTTAATGTTGGCAAAAACTGGGATTAAAGGGCAACTTCCAATTTGGTTATCTTCATCATCCATTGCTATTCTTGATCTTTCAAGCAATAGCTTGAAGGGAAATTTACCTCATTGGATTGGAAATATGACTGAGCTTTCATTTCTCAACTTATCAAATAATGGATTTGATTCACAAGTCCCTGAAGTATTCACAAAACTTTCACTTTTAATGGATCTTGATCTTCATTCTAACAAGTTCACAGGTCAAATAAACAGATTATTTTTAAAACAATCACAAGACCCACTTGGTCAATATAGTTCTATTGATATATCTAACAATTTGTTCATGGGTCCAATTGATGAGAGAATTGGAGAGATACATGTGATGAGTTCAATCAAGTCTCTTATTCTATCAAACAATCCATTAGGTGGAAACATACCAAAGTCATTGGGGAAATTGAGTGAGTTAGAGAGGCTTGAGCTTGTGGGGAATAAGCTATTTGGGAAGATACCATTGGAGCTTGGAAATGCTAAGAAATTGAAAACCATTTTGCTTTCAAAGAATAAGTTGAGAGGTAATATTCCAAAAGAGGTATTGAATTTGGAGGATATTAGAGAATTTGATGTGTCTGCAAATTTACTAAGTGGAAAAATTCCTCCCCATAAAGCAAATATCTCTATTTCTGCTTTCAGGAATAATCCAGGCTTGTGTGGATCTCCACTTCCTCCTTGCAAGCACTCCTAGTAGGCTCAATTATGTTTTTTTTTTTTATTATTTAAATCCTCCAAGTTTAGTTGTTTTGTTCCAAAAATGAAAGATTTAGCTATTTGATAATAGTCTCTTAATTCTCAAACAATTATTTCAGACGATCAGATACTAAGACTTTATTTAGCAAAAAAAAAAAAAAAAAGATACTCAGAATTTGTGTATGTTACAGCTTATAAGTGACAGTCACACACAACTAGTTATACCATTATGTAAATTGATTTTATTATATAATTATGATAGTATTATGTAAAAAATAATTCCTTTATCCGTCCTAATTATACATGTGCCTAATAACAATGGTTTAGACTTAGGTAATGTAAATTGTTTACAAGGATTCACTTTATTTGACAGTAACTTTGATACTATTTGTTAGACTTGTGGATTCAACTCAAAATATTTTTTTGTAATTTAATATGTTAGGATTGAAATGTAATTTAGAGAATATAATTTATATCATAGATCTATAATATTTTTTTTATTTAATAAAAAAGATGACTTTAATATCTTCTTTAAAAAGATGATATAATTGTGTTAATAGTTGGGGTGAATGTATTCCGTTTAATTGTTATTAGCATATTTTATGTATTCAAGTAGATTGTTATTAACATATTTTATAATCCAAACTTGTCTTGATTTATTTTAAAAAAAACAAAACCTAGACTTTTAAACTTTTAAACACAAACTTCTATAACCCTTTTTACAATAATTTTTTATCAAAACATCCTTTAAGACCGAAAATCTTTTAACATGATATATATGTTATTTAAAAATATTTTAACTTGTTAAAAATTAAAATAATGTGCACCATACCCACCTCAATATAAAATGAAGAACAACAACAAATATTATCAAAATAGTTAAAATTTGAAAATAAGTTAAAAAGAAATCTCTTGCAAACATACTAAGAAATGTTTTTTTTTTAAAACAAGTGTATCTCTCATTCTCCCCTCCTAAAAAAATAATGCTTATCTTAAATGTATTTAATTAAGTTTAGATATTAGAATTTATAAAAAATAAAAAATATATTAATTAATATGTTTAAATATTATAAATATAATAAAAATAAAAATTATCTATAATAAAAATACATAAATTTGATTATCGATTATATAAAATAAAAACCTTTAACCGTAGTTACAAGTTAGTTTTCTAAATTTTAAGATTTATACTAATATCAGCAAACTTATAAAAAAGTATAATTTTAATTTAATCTTAAATTCAATTGGCATTTTTTAAAGAATATGCCAAGCACTATTAATCACTAAATGGCAATGTTGTATCCTACTTTGAGCACATTAAGGCATCTCCACTCAGAACATATTCATGCTTGCAATGTCAGCCACAATCTAATGCAATATAGTTGTTCGATTCCCACCCAATGTTATAATAAAAATAAATAAATAAAATCACTCTCCAATGTTGACATTTCGGTTGGGAGGCTATAAAATCTTTAACGGCTATAAAAATATTATTAGTTTCAACCTTTCTTCCCATACTCCAAAAGAAAACAAAAAGGGAAAGACAGAGGCTCCAAAACAGAGGAATTTGCCACAAATACAAGTGTCTCTCACGTTATCCAAAATACTGATCAAGTCTTCGATTTATTTGTCGTTTTATATATCTGCCCATAAGTTGCTGTCATTTAGCATTCTCGTGTTTTTGTATCTTTCATAAAATTCATGGAGAACCACTTTGTAACAACAACGACTATCACACTCATAATTGTTTTAGACGTTCAGAAAGCACTTTGATCATTGGGTGCTTTGTGTGTTTTATTCCCTGCTTCGGTCAGTTTCGATTTTTATTTTTTTAAGAAGTGATTCCAAAAGAAATGGTTTGAAATGTCGTATTTAGATAATAAAAAAAATGATTTAAAGAGAAACGTTTAGGAATTTGGCATAAAATTGTTTTAGAATAACACTTTAATAATTTATTTATAAAATGAGGCTTTTTAAAATTTTAAAATTACTTCTAGTAGAAATTGTCAAACATACTTGAAAATAAGTATTTCAAATTACTTTCACTCAAAAATAAAAATAAAAACGATTTCTAAATGGATCATTAATATAGTAAGAAATTAAATGAAAGTCAGCATTTTGCCACATGAACTACCACCATAAAGAAGATTAACATGTTGTGATATACATTTTAAATGGTACATTATGGAATGTGTAAGAATATACTAATGTAATACACAAATTGGTGAGATTAGAGCAACATAAATTGTGACGATTATTGCTTTTTGGATTTGTATCTTGTCACAACTCTCTATTTTTGGGGGGTAAAGATTGAGTTTTTGATCGACTCAAAACTTGCAAGAAAGCCTACACATTACATTCATGATCCATTGGGATGCAAGCCTTGAACGACCGGAGGTACCAACTCACCTTCCATGCTACTTTAGGTATGTGTGATCATTTGTCTATGTAGAAACTAAACTAATAGAATCATAAGGACCCTAAAAGTAGAGTTTGTATTATCTACATATATCAACTGCTTTCACTAAAACTATAAAGATTCAATTTTTTTTTCTTGAAAAACGTTCTCAAAACCAACGCTACAATATTGCAATACTAGCTTATTGTAGCTATTTTTAACCGGATCAAATTATATCTAAATATTTTGGTATTTCTAAACATTACTTGAGATTATTTTATTCTCTTCCTACAAATTTATACTCACTCATACAACACAACAAAAACAACATTAATCTAGTCTAATATCATTTGGACTTAAAATACAATATAACTTTAAAAAAGTTGAGAAATTAACATAAACATATGTACATAACTACTTAATAGATAGTATGTACTAAATATAAGTAATTGACATGTGTCAATAGATTAGTCATCTTTTGTATAACTTATTAGTGAACAAATTGAAAAGGTCTCATATTGATTAGGAATGAAGGTGGGTGTTATATTTTGAGTTATAAATAAAATCATCCTACTCCACTTCTAAAATATCCCAAAATTTATAAATTTTTCTCTTTTTTATAAGGGTAATTGATTAGCTCAATTTTGTCCGATTAGTTATAATTTTGGAGTTCATCCATTTGAAGATAGTAGAAGTAGTCAACGACGTCCGATGACATAGGTAACATTTATACCAAATCTCATTAAATTTATGGTGTTTTTAACTTCTTTAGTTTCTTTTAGCATTATTTTGTTAGACTAATTTGAGTTCTATTTATTTAAATCATAAGTGAATAATAACTACTTAGAATAGAAAAAAATATACTCGATTTTCCTAACAATTGGTATAAGAGCTGAAGGTTTCTACTTAGACATTTGTTTGTATTCTACTTGTTTGTTATTGAAATATAGTTGCTAGTTGTTATAATATGAAGAAATGGCAGAAGAAAAGTCTCCCTCAAACAAAGGCCAACCATCCACGTCAAGTAGAATAATGATGATGAATGCAAAGTTCGAGGTGGAGAAGTTTGATGAAATCGATCATTTCGACATATAGCAAGACGAAGTTCTAAATACTCCATTTCAACAAGGTCTAGAAATCGACATTGAAGAAAAAACCAAATGGAGTAGATAAAGTCCAGTGAAAAAATATCAATTGATTGGCATGTGGTACAATTCGTTCGTATCTCTTAAGAGAATAAAATTACATGTTCATGAAGGAGACATCCGCAAGTAAGTTATGGAAGGCATTAGAGAACAAGTTCATGAAGAAGAACGAACAAAATTGGCTTTATTTGAAGAAGAAATTCTATTTTGAATACCTTCCAAGTACCACAATAAACGACCACATTACTGCTTTTAATCAATTAGTAGCATATTTGTTAAATATGGATGAAACTTTTAGAGATGAAAATTTAGCCTTGATGTTGTTAATCTCCCTTCTTGATGAGTTTAATCACCTTATTATGAGCTTACTCATTAGGAATGATAAAATGTATTTTGAGGAAGTTTGCATTACTTTGTATAGTTATGAAATTAGGAAAAATATATAAAAAATAAAGTAGGAATGAAATAGCAGAAGCACTGTTTGTAAGAGGGCGTCCGCAAACTCAACAGAAATGAAGGAGAGGCAGATCTCATTCAAAAGGAAGGCTTAATAAAGATGTGCCTTTTGTCACGAAAAAGACCATTGGAAGAAAAATTGTTTGAAGTTGCAGAAGAAAGGAAAAACTATGTCGTCTGATGCATGTGTAGCTGAAAGCAATTCAAAATCAGATTTTACATTGGTTGGTTCTTCAATAGCATCACATCCTAATGATTGGATTTTTGATTCAACGTGTACCTTTCATATGTCTCCTAACAAAGAGTTATTCTTTAACTTTGAAGAACTAGACGGTGGAGTTGTTTTCATGGATAATGATTATCCATGCAAAGTTTTAGGGATTAGTACAATTTGTTTAAAGAATCAAAATGGTTCAACTAGAGTCTTGAAAGATGTTCATTATGTCCCAGATATGAAGAAGAATCTCATTGCTGTGGGAGTTTTATAATCAAAAATCTTCACTATGACCATACAAAATGGAGTATTGAAGGTTTCTTCTGGAACACTTGTGGTAATAGCCAAGGTAGTAACGAAAATTACATTCAAACATTGTTTAGACTTGATTAACATCCTACAAATTTGAATTGGCAATGGCGTTGCTAATCTAGAGATTGAAGAAATCATTAAAGAATCACTAAGTCACTAAAGTAGAGATTTGTTGTATAGATCCTTAATGAGCAAATTGAAAAACTCTCACGTTGATTAGGAATGAAGGTAGGTATTGTACTTTGGGTTATAAATAAAGCCCTCCCTCCACTTCTAAAACATCCTAAAATTTGTAAATCTTCATCTCTTTTGTAAGGGTAATTGATTAGCTCAATTTTTCTCAATTAGTTGTAATTTTAGAGTTCATCTATTTGGAGATAGTAGAAGTGGTCAATGACGCCCGAGGACATAGCTAACATTTATATTGAACCTCGTTAAATTTATGATGTTTTTATTTTTCTACTTTAATATCTACTTTAGTTTTTTTAACATTATATTTCCAATAGCATTATTTTTTTGGTCTAATTTGAGGTCTATTTATTTAAATCATAAGTGAATAGTAAGTATTTAAAATAGAAAAAATATACCCGATTTTTACAACATCATCGTTACAACCATCTCCTCATGATATGCAAAAAAATTGGCTACCATTTGTGCCTTAATTTGTCTAGGGTTAATACTTAACATCATATTTGTCGAGTTCAATTGCAATGTGAGCTAGCCTTCCTAATACTATGGGATGACCCAACATTTCTTTCAAAGGGTGTGAGGTCACCACCATAATGGGATGTGCCTCAAAGTAATGTCTTAATTTTTGACCAGACATCTGTAAGGCATATGCCAATTTATCCAACATTTGGTATCCATTGTGAGCTTCAATGAGAACTTAGCTTACATAGTAGACATCCCTTTGAAATCTCTTTCTTTCTACTAGGGGGATCACACTAGTCATGTGATCAGTTACTGTGAGATAGTCGTACAAAATCTTATTAGGCTATAGGCTGACGAATATCAAAGGTTTTCCAAGATACTTTTTTATCTTTTGGAAAGCCTCCCTGTACTCATTTTCCCATTTAATAACTACATCCCTCTTAAATAATTTAAAAAATGGAAAATATTTTTCAATGCATTTAAAAATAAATATGTTAAGATTGATGATCTTTTTATTTAATTATTGAACCTCCTTGAGGACGACCTCATGTTCATGAATGCAACAACTTGTCCAAATTGGCTTTGATTCCATAGGATGAGACTAAGTATCCCAAGATTTTTCCAGACTCCATCTCAAACACACAATTTTTTGGGTTATGTCTCATTCTATAACTCCTTATTATCCCAAATATTTCCTCCAAATCATTGACATGATTCCATAGCTCTTGAGTCTTAACCATCATATTATCCGTATATGTCTCCATGTTTTCCCATGTGATCTGTAAACATCATTTTTACCAACCTCTAATAGGTTGCTTCGACACTCTTCGATACAAATGGCATATAAGTGTAGCATAATGCGCCTTCCTTAATAATAATGGCAGTTTTTTCTTCATTCTTTGGATGCATCCTTAATTGATGATAATCAAAATAAGCATCTAAGAAGTTAAAATTGAACCCCACTACATATTCTTGGCAAAGTATAACATTCCTTGGACAAGCAAGAATATACACGCCACAACCAACCAAAGTAGGTGTAGATAACAAGTATCAAAAATAAATTATTTTGATAGAGTTCAAACCTCTGACGAGAGAACAAAGAAAAGTATAGTATAACAAGTAGTTTTCTATTTTTCCAATGCACATGTTACGTGCACAAACCCCATGTTACGTGCACAAACCCATATTCATGCACACATGAATATTGCGGATAAAGATATTACAAGTATTTTGAACCAATAAAAACATAGATTAAATGCATAAAGAATAGTTAAATTTAAAGATTTATACATATATAGTATTGAGTCGAGGTATTTACAAGTTCCGTAATTTTTCAAAATATATACTTTAATCTTTTATCTTTTAAAGTATACACTTTGGATCTTAAAATTTATCAAAATATTCATTCTTTTTTCTCTATCTTTTAAAGTATATATCTAGGGTCCTCTAATTCTTTAAAACTTTCAATCAAATCCAAATAGTCTTTTTTTCAAGGGTAAATTCAGAATTTCAAAAAAATACAAAAAGTAATAATTTTTAAATATATATTAAAATTTTGATTTAAAAAGTAAAAAAAAAACCCTTAGATTTCAAATGAAAAAAATTCGTTCCAAATATAAATTATATATGTTTTATTTTAATTTTTAGTGTTTTTCAAAAATTGATTATTTTAGTAATTTTGCAAAAAAAAAAATGCTATTATTTTTCAATATTTCAATTTTATTCTTACAAAAATTCAGACTTGACTGAAAACATTAAAAGAAATAAAAGACTCTGGATATATACCTTAAAAAATATAGAATCAAAGTGTACTTTTTGTTGAATTAGAAGACCCTAGTGATAATTGTAGAAATAAAGATAGAAAAAAAAAGAATGAAACTCCTAGTGATAATTGTAGAAATAAAGATAGAGAAAAAAGAATGAAACTCCTAGTAATAATTGTAGAAATAAAGATAGAGAAAAAAGAATGAAAAAGATAGAGGCAGCCGAGGAAGGAAACATGCATAGCAGAAGTTTCAATTATTTGTATTTGATTAAATGTATTTTGATTGTTTGCTATATATGTATTTATAGCATTTGTAAGCTTGATGGTTAGATATATTGTAGAGAAAATATTACTAAAAATAAGATTTTTTTTTATTACAATCCATTATAATAATTGCTTTGAAACAAAATTGCACTTCGCATAATTGGAGAGGTGTTGAGTGTTGGGCACAGCGGGTAAAAATAAAATGAATTCAACAGAGTAGAATAATGACACCGAAATTTAACGTGGTTCACCCTTTTAATTTGGGCTAAGTCCACGGGACAAATTTCGAAAAATATTTCTTCCACTAATAAATTAATGGGTACAAAGTGAGAGGCAATACAACAAATTGAGATAAACCCAAAAATAGTGTCACACAAGTGTTTCCCAAACTCACTATTTTGTCACTCCCCTTTTAGAAAAATATCCCAATATTTTTCTAAGATATTCTTTCTCACTTTCTTACACCTTGACACTATTTTTTCTTCAAACGACATTGTTCCTTTGGTTTTGCTTTACTTCTCTTCTTGTTTTGGTGTGTTGGTGTTTCTCTAAGGCAAAGACATTGCCTATTTATAGGCAAAATTTCATGTGATGTTAGTTGCCTACCATTGGTGGTTTGCCTACCATTGGTGGTTACCTACCAATTGTGGTTGCACCTACCATTTATGGTTGCACCTAACATTTGTTTATTTTCTTCCTCTTAAATGTAGGAGGGACTTACAAATCTCCTTCGAGCTACATAGACGCCAATCCAAGCTGACTAAGCGATAGTATTCAAAATTTTGTCTTGCGAGAATTTTCGTCAACATGTCCCGATCCATTTTCTTACGTATGGATCTTATAAGTTGTAATAGCTTCTTCTCCATTATATCCCTAATCCAATGATATCTCACATCAATATGTTTTGATCTTGAATGAAAAAGAGGCATTCTTTCCAAGATGGATAGCAACTTTCGACTATCACAAAATAGCGATAGCTTGTCTTGTTGCAACCCCAAGTTCTTTGAGAACTTTTTCATCCTGTAGCTCTTTACATGCTTGAATTCTTGCTATAAACTACTACCACTTCGGTAGTGGACGGAGTGCAACACATTTTTGTAACTTTGATTGCCATGACCACGGCTCCCACTGCAAATGTAATCGGGTAACACAGAAGTGGATTTTACGGAATCCGCATCCCGAAATATCTGCATACGTGTATCCAACTAACATAGGTTTGTCATTTCCAAAACATAGGCATATTTTGGAAGAACCTCGAAAGATACTGAAAATCCATTTCACTTTGCAGCCCAATGTTCCTTTCCGAGGATTTGAAAGGAATCTACTCACAATTCAAGCTGCATGAGTGATATACGGCGTGTACAAACCATGGCATACATTAGACTTCCAAGCTTCTTTGAAGCATATGGAACCTCTTCCATCTCTTCCTTCTCTTTGTCGATGAAGGGCTAAGCAGAACTTAGCTTAAAGTGATTAGCAAGAGGACAACTAATAACTTTAGCCTTATCCATATGAAATCTTTGAAGTACTTTCTCAATGTACTTCTCTTGTGACAACCATAATTTCTTGGCGCTTCTCTTGTCTCTAATAATAGTCGTACCAAGAATGCGCTTTCTTTGGTCCCAAGTCTTTCATGGCAAAAGACTTACTCAACTGTGTTTTCAAGTTGTTGATTCTAGAAATATTTCGGCCAACAATCAACATATCATCCATCTTGTCTTTTGCATAAGTCAGAGTTGTTGTGATATGATTATATGATGAGGGTAGTGATGCCAACAACATCACAGCTTTCTCTTCATCGCCAAAACTCACATTAAATCTTGCTAAATGAGAAAGCTTGCTGTTGAAATTGCTAACATGCTGCATCATGCTCACATTATCTTCCTTCCTTATCTGATATAGCTCCTTCCACAAATAAAATTTATTGGCAAGGTTCTTTGACATGTACACGTTTTCTAGAGTCTCCCATGTTTCTTTACTGATCTTGCAATTTTTGATTCAATATTTTGCAAGACAACTTGTCAGAAAATTTAAGCGGATTGTACTAGTTGCAATCTCATCTATTTCTCCCATTGTTCCTCGGTGACGGTTGCTACCTTCTTTTCTTTCCCAATGATAATGCCTTATGGACCTTCGTTGAATGAGAATATCCTTAAATCCTCGCTTTGCCGTAAGAGAAATTATTATTGCCATTAAATTTCTCAATATCTACTATCGGCTTGACATTTTTTTCTCATTTGTGTTTCTTTTTCTACAAATAAATCATACTGGATCTAATAAAATCTTTTCGATGTGGTCAGTCTGACTGCAACCAGAGCATATTAAGAATTTTACTAGACCGGCCTCGATACTGATTGTTGGGCACGTGAGGTAAAAATAAAATGAATTCAACAGAGTAGAATAATGACACCGAAATTTAACGTGGTTCACCCTTTTAATTTGGGCTAAGTCCACGGGACAAATTCCGAAAAATATTTCTTCCACTAATAAATTAATGGGTACAAAGTGAGAGGCAATACAACAAAGTGAGAGGCAATACAACAAATTGAGATAAACTCAAAAATAGTGTCACACAAGTGTTTCCCAAACTCACTATTTTGTCACTCCCCTTTTAGAAAAATATCCTAATATTTTTCTAAAATATTCTTTCTCACTTTCTTACACACAACACTATTTTTCTTCAAAGGAAATTGTTCCTTTGGCTTTGCTTTACTTCTCTTCTTGTTTTGGTGTGTTGGTGTTTCTCTAAGGCAAAGACATTGCCTATTTATATGCAAAATTTCATGTCAATGTTAGTTGCACCTACCATTGGTGGTTGCACCTACCATTGGTGGTTGCACCTACCATTGGTGGTTGCACCTACCATTTATGGTTGTACCTACCATTGGTGGTTGCACTTACCAATTGTGGTTGCACCTACCATTTATGGTTGCACCTAACATTTGTTTATTTTTCTTCCTCTTAAATGTAGGAGGGACTTACATTGAGTTGTGATTAATCATCAAATTTTGTTGAGAGGCTATAGTCGGATTTTTTCTTGATATCCTCCTAAAACTCAGTGGCAAAACAATGGCACTAAGTTTGGGAAAAGCCAAGAAGTGAGAAATGGATAGAGGTTTTGATAAAGACATCAGCAGGTTGTTCCACTAATGGAATATGTTGAATTAGAAATTTATGTGCTAAGACTTGTCCTTACAAAATATAATTTAACATGCTTTGTTCTAGCATGTAGAACAAGATTGGCCACCAAGGATGTAACGTTGAGTTTGTCACACCAGATAGTTGGAGGGGTGGGAAGACATAACCTTAATTCTGATAAGAGAGATTGAATCCATGCTAGTTCAGTTATAGTGTCTGCCAATGCATGATATTCAAACTCAGTAGAGGACTAAGATACCATATCTTACTTTTTGCTAGACCATATGATAGGATTGAGACCAAAAAAGACAATGATACCTGATGTAGATCGTCTTTCATGCCTAATCAACATCATAGAAGAAATGCAATTGTAAATGATCTGATTGTCTAAAGACCATAACTTGAGGTGCCTTGTAGATATATAAGAACTCGTTTTAAGGCATTCCAATATGGCTGAAGTGGATTATTATAAACTGATTGAGTTTGTTGACATAATAAGATATATTATGCCTAGTAATGAAGACATACGATAGCACTCCAACAAGATTCCTGTACAATGTTGCATGCTCAAAACATTCACCAACATAAGCAAATAGTATAAGAGTTGCAGACGTTGGTGTGGGAATTGCATTGGATGTTTCTGATGCACAAAGAATGAGTACACAAATTTTGTATGCTTTATAAAATAGTTTGCAAGTTTACAAATTACTTATAAAAGATGATTAGTATATTTCCAAGTTCAATTTAAAGAGTAATCATACGGTTTTTAAATGATTCAACAAATTCTTAAAAATAAAAATAATAACCTAAACATCCTATCACGATTATTTTGGATTGAAGATCTAAATTAATAACATAAAATAAAGATAGATTTAATAAATATTTAAACAAATAAACATTCATCATATAGTGGAGAATTCATAGGATAGATTAGCTTGTTAATTATACTTGATCCATATTAATTAAAATAGTAAATATATGAATTAATATTATTGATTCTCACTTTTTAATAAAAAAATATCTTAACATAAAGATCAGATTCTTTTGTTAATAACAAATAAATTAATATTCTAAAGGTGAGATTACCAATTGATTAATTATTAAATTTTAAATTTTTTTAAAGAATTAACAATCCATCTAATTATTGTCTAAGAGGAACATGTAATTAGACTTTCATTCAAAGTGTCAAAATTAAGTTTATGATTTATGTATCTAAAAATTAACTTTAAGATTTTAAATCTATTATGAAAAATATGTCGTTAATATATTTTTCAATATTAAATCTTATAAAAAATCCTTAAAATAGGGCATGACTCAATATAAGATTTAGATAATAAATATTTAACATTCGATAGTATTACTTTAAATTGAGTTTAAATAATTAATTCCTAAATCTAACTCTAAAGTTTGTTATGAAAAATATTGAGTTCATTTACTTTTCAATAACAAACTTTTGTTTAAATCTTAATGAAGAAATAAAACTTAAATTCATTTTATAAAAAATGTTTACCTACTTTAGTATTTTTTAAGTATAACAATATTACAAATATCTTATATAATTTATAGTCAACCATATATATTTTAATAAATAATCAATAAATTACATATAATATGTAAAACAACACATAAAGATAATCTAAAAATAATACATTTCAATTATACCTCAATTGTATCCTTACATAATTTTAATATTGTTTTTGTTCTGAAAAACCTCAAAATATAATTGATAATACCATTTATTGAATCGAAATTAAAGCTACTGCATAAATTAAAATTGTTCAACTCTTAATTAAAAAAAGAACTTTGAAACTAAAGAAAATAAAAACTAAAGAAAAGTTAAAGAGAAAACTAGAGAGAGCTAAAAGGGATATAGATATGGAATACAATGCAATTGAAGTCCAATTTATAAGTACAGAAAACAAAAAAAAATGGTGGATGAGAAGATTGGCATTGCGCCATAATTCTTTCCAATCACGACATGATACAAGTTGTAATTGGTTGGAACACGATCCATTACACATGTTTTATGGCACATAAAATTTTCATGTCTCAGCTCGTAACAATTTTGGAATTCGTGATATTCAGTCCTTAGTCTCGTGTTGTGACACTAAAAAATTCTACGTCACGGTCTATGTCCTTCTGATCAACTTGGAACCCTTATTCTTTTGTATATCTTTTTTCATAGTTTGAAGCATATGTAATTCTTTTTAAGCGTTAATGTTGTAATGGGGTGCTTTCAGATATATTCTTTGAGCGTTTGATCAATCAAATCATTTTGAAGCTAAAATATTTGAAAAATAACAAAACATACTCATAATTCTTAAAATATAGATTTATTTTACATGGTAGTAAAAATAAGCAACTATAAATCTATTTAATCATTTAACATGCATAAAATCATGATATATTTAGTATTTTTAAGCACTCATCATAACCCCCAACCATCTTCTTGTTAATATCTTAGCAAGAATGGTGAAAAGTTAAAAAGAAAAACTAGAATAAAATGAAACTATCCGACATCTTTTTTGTAGATTGACATAGTTATATTTAGCATATGCAACAAGCCTTTAAACTCTTAGGTTACCTTAGTGGATGAGTTTAAGTCTTATGAGGGCTTTCAAAGATGATACCCATAAACATCACATTTAAAATGCAAAAATTAAAAACAAACAAGTAACACATAACAAACAAAATAAAATTTAAAACAAATTAAAAAATGAAAAAGATAACAAAACTTTCATGCTTTTTAATTTATTCTAAATTTACAATTAAAATTCATAGCATAAGTCATTTTAATATTCTAAACATTCATAATTTACTATAATAATTAGATGAAAATCATTTTCATATTCAAATAAAAAATATATCAATATTAAATTTACTCAATTTTAATGTTGGAATCCGAATTTGTTTCAATTCTAACTTCACAAGACATACTCTAAACAACATTGATCCTTTTGATTTAAGCACTCATTCATATGTATTTACGAATGGAGTTTATGTATAGAAATATACTAATAGATTAATATATATTTAAAGAAAATGCTCAAAGTGGTGCATACTATTGATCTTATGAAAGTAATCGAAAGAAAGGATTTATAAATAAATCAAGTATTATTTTCATGCATCAATTAAAATAATCAAATAAAAATTTCAAGTTATATGTCTTTAAGAGATGAAGAAAATCCATTGACTTCTTCGAGATTTATTTCCTATCTTTTCTTTTGTGTTCATTAATTTCTCACAACTTTGTAGGATACTTCTTAGTTATAGTATTTATTTTATACTATTCATTTTTTTTCTTTTTTTCATTTTATAAATATTCTCTTTTTTTAGAAAAGATCCATGTACTATTTGCACATATTTTTGTTTGATACAATGAGTGACTAATTTTTAGCTTTTTCTTTTGTATTGGCTTAGGTAACCTTATATATGCCATTTTTTATAAGCAATGCCTGAATGAAGAGAAAGACAATATATTTTCAATTTCTAATTAAGTCATTCAATTTATGTAACAAAAATAAATATAAGATACTTTATTAGATGTAAAAATCCTAACATTTAATGTAAAAACATATAAAAATCATCTAGTAATTTAGAATTGATAAAAACAGTGTTTAAAGAAATAGAAAAATATTAACACTCAAAATGGGGAAGATAATGAAACAAAATATTCTCACAAAGTAGTCTTCACTATTTCATTCCTAAACTCCAATTTTGGGTTTATCTATGATACTTGGTAATAACATTATTCTTTAGAAAGGCTACGTTGATCGTGGATGAGGTATCAACGGTACTTTTGAAAACTAGTAATGTGATCCAATTGAGAGTTTTTGCATATGGAGATGTTCTTGCTATCCAAAAAAATTCAAGAACAAGTTCATCAAGTAAAGGAAAGAGCTGGAGGAAGATATTATAGTAGAGATGAAAATCATTTCATGTCTCATTCAAAAAATGATATTGAATTAAAGAAAGGATATACAAGAGATTTTGTAAAGAAAGGTTAAAAGATATAAGAAGCCTTAATAAAAAAGGAAAGGAAAGATGAAAAAAAGATAAATGTCACTAAAACTTATGACTTTGAGTCAAATGTAGTATGTGTGATTACAGGTGACGGCTTAATGAATGATTGGATTTTGGATAATACATGTTTTTTTCATATGTATACAAACAATTTTTTTTATAGTTATAAGTCTTGTACTAGGGGTGTCCATAAACTGGACCGAATCAAACTAAACCGGAAAACTGTACCGAACTGAACAGTTTTATAAATCAAATAGTCTAGTCTAGTTATATTAATTTTTAAACCGGTCAAACTGGACTGGACCCGATCGAACCGAATGGTTTTATAAATCAAACGGTCAGGTCCGGTCTGGATAATTTTTTTTTCTAAAATCGGACTAGATTGGACTGGTGGACACCCCTATCTTGTACCGGTGGTTATGCTATGATGAAAAATGGATCAAAGAGTAAGGTCATTTGAAAAGGCACTATCAAGATGATGTAAGATAGAGTTATTCAAATAGTGAGTGATATGAGATTTTTTCATGGTTTGAGAAATAATTTGATTTCATTGAGAATGTTGAATTCTCTTGGTTATGTATTTTATGCAAAGAATGAGTTTATTGATATGAGTAAAGGTTATTTGGTTATAATGAAAGGAATAAAGAAGGTAAGCTTATACAAGTTGATTGGAAACCGTATTTGTGATAGAGATGCATCCACCATTAAATGTAAGGTGAACATTGGTTGAAAGTTAAATTTGAAATCTTGCATTGCTTATCATAATATGAGGTAATAAAAACAAATCAAGTTTAATGAAAAATTTATGCTTGTGTGGAGGGGATCGTCATAAATGATTAAAGTGTGTTGTTCACGGTACATAAAATATTCAACCAAAGTCACTCTTGTATAAAGAGCCAAATATTGTAATGTAGTTGGAGTATCTGTCGTTTTAGCTACCACAATATTGTATTCCATTGCACCCATTTTCTATAAAGCAATCACCACGTAAGCCACAAAAGATGTTTTTTGACCAATAAACATAAACACATAATGATTATTGAATCTTTTTTGTTTTCATTGAATTCATATATTTTTTTCAATCCAAAAATGGGATTTAGTTTTATGAATTCTTTTCTTATTTCTTTTAAGATATTTAGAAAAAAAATTGTTATTTCTTTTAAAAAACTTAGAACTAGAAAACCTTTTCTTTTCCATTTTAGAAATTCTTTTTAACTCTTTAAAAATAGGTTCAAAAAATGAAAAAAAAATTGGGGAGAATCAAAAGGAGGTTCAGTTTCCTTTCCACAAACTGTTAAAAAACAAAAATCATTTTTTTGATTTTTACTTTTTGGGTTTTACCACTTCAGGTCTTTTAATCAAAATGTCTCAATAATATTAGTACTAGTTCTTCAATCTCATTGGTTAATGATACACTTAAGTATGATGATATTGGCATATGTAGCTCTTTTATACATCTCATTATTATCACTAGTTCTTTTGGTCATTACATTTTGAAAATTCATAAGAGTTTTTAGTAAAAGCAACAATTTTTTAAATAATTATTTTCTTTTAACATGATGTAATATGTGGGCAAAAGAAAGAATATTTTACAAAATATCATTTTTCTATCTTCTAGAAATTATTATCGGTTTCAGTTGATTCAATCTTTGGAGTTATCGTATTATTAGTCTATCTCAATGACACAAAACGGATATTAAATGAATTGATTTGAGATATTGATGAAATATAATGAAATAAAGACACTTTGAGATTTTCGAAACGAAGCCACAATGAAAACGTTTTGGGAGTTATAAGATAATAAAAACAAATCAAGTTTAATGAAAAATTTATGTGGTAAAAAAAAAGAGTGAAGTGTAACAAAAAAATTACTTTTTTTTGTTGATAAAATATAATATTAACTGATTTTTTGAGTAAGTTCTTTATTTAAAGATAAAGTAATGGGTGGGCACTATACTTGTAAATGAGATATACTTGTAAATGTGAAACAATGATGATGTTTATGAATATATCAAAATATAGTATTTGACATAGATTTTTTTTTAATCAAGATAGAGATTTTTGGTATTAATAATAATAATAAAATATTGAAAAGGTGGAACGGTAGGATGGTACTGCTAGTCTTTATCTTCTTCTTTTCTATTATTAATATGCCTATTAATTGTTTGTGGTAATTGGAGTAGCCAAAAGTGACATTAATCACTTCATATGCTTCAAGCGTTTTTGACTTTTTGCAGACGAATTGCTTTTTGTTTTGGCTATGTAATACATTTGACAGGTTGTGTAAGAGTGCAAGTGAGAAAAGGCCAAAGTGAGAGAATATAGACCCACACGGCAAAAAACAGAAAGAAAAAAAAACAAGTGAGTTATGTGTATGTAATTTAGTTAATTAAATTAAAATAGGGAAAATGATTCTATATATTTAAAAAAAATTATTATATTTTACGTGTGAGAATAATATTAGGTGTATTGAGATTTTGAGTCTGGGAGCTAATATTATTCTTGTGACTTACGGTATAATTTAAGTTACTGGGGAAAGGTTTTTAATTTAATAAATAATATTAGTGAAATATTAATATTTTTATGTGTGGACGATACAATTGATCAAAGTGTTGTATTCTTGTTTGCTTGATTTTTTTTGTTTAAATAATAATAATTTGAAATATATATTGTATCATGTTTTTTATTAAACTTATATTATAGATAATTATGTATCATATTTTTTTTATTATTACTTACCTTATGTAAGCATATTAGAAAGACATGAGATATCTTAATTAATATTATCTTATTGTCATCTCATCTTATTAAAAATAAAAATAAAAATGATATGAGTTTTGAAAATTAATAAATTGTATAATAAGTTTCATTAATATTTTATCTCAATTTATCTTTATCACTTTCTTATTGGTAAGGTACTTCTCGTGAATCACAATATGCAATCTAAAATAATAAAATATTATTATAAAGTAGATGCAAACTATGAGCGAACAAATAATCTGATTAGTTCGCTTAAATGTAGAAATCGAATCCAATCTATTGGTTTTGGTTGAATTAAATTGATAAATTTTATATTCATATCAGATGTAAATTAAAAAATATACAATTTATTTGGATTGGATTTGGATTGATGGATTTTATAATTCAATATATCTTATTCCGACTGAATTACAATTAAATTATAAATAAATACATATTTTATTTTATAATGTGTCATATTTAAATATTATACATACCATAATTACATTATATTATAATTTTAGTTTAACAATAAGTATAAATATTTATAATAATTTAATAATTATACAAACATATTATTCTTTTGATTTTCTTAGCTGTAACTATGAATAATAAATTTTGCTATAAATATATAAATTTAAAAATTTAAATGTTGTGTATGTTGTATTATATATATGAAAATAAATGATAAATAAATTTCAATATCAATATGACTTTATTATATCTGAAAAATATGATTTGTTCATATTTAGATTGGTTCAAAGTGATAACATCATTAGATTAAAAATATTTAAATTAGATTAAATTTAAATTAATAAAAAATAAATAATTTTGATATGTTATTAATGCATAATACAAACTATGTGTTCATGCTATATTTGTGCGTGAACTAGGTAACAACTGGAGAAACATATAAAAGTAAAATATGTATACTGTGATTAGTTTATTAAACGTCAACAATAAAAAATAAAATTCCCGTATAACAATTTATTTTTTTAATTTTCATTTTAAAAAGAAATCACTTGCAAGATGAATAGTAAACTTTTAAAATAATATTTCTTTAAAATAAAATTTTTGGTTTTTGATTTTTTTCTATTTTTATCAAGCATTTTTTTCAAGAGTAAATTAAGTCTTATGACTTTGCATGAATATTTATTTTAAAAACATAAAATTTATAAATAACAACCAATTTTTTTTCTTAGTGTTTCTAAGTTTTTCAAGAAAAAATCTTAAATTATAAAGTGTTAAAAACAACTTATATGTAATTTTTAATTTTTTTCCTCAAAATTATAGAGTAGAAATTGCTATTAAATACATTTATGATTATTTTTACAAATGAACAAAAAATTACAAAAATATTATTTAATTAAAAATCATATATCAAAATAATTATTAAACATGAAGTTAGAAATATAAGTTTAGATACTGGTGTTCATAGTTTTGAAATCATGAATTAGAATTAATACAATGTAATTTAATCATTTGATTGAATTGTAAAATTTTCATATGATTTGATCTATAAGTTGATGTTTGGTATATGTTAACATTCTAACTTGCAAAACATGAAGCATATATTTTTACTTAGTGTTTATAGAGTAGAAATTACTATTAAACACATTTATGATTATTTTTACAAATGAACAAAAAATTACAAAAATATTATTTAATTAAAAATCATAAATCAAAATAATTATTAAACGTGAAGTTAGAAATATAAGTTTAGATACCGGTGTTCATAGTTTTGAAATCATGAATTAGAATTAATACAATCCAATTTAATCATTTGATTGAATTGTAAAATTTTCATATGATTTGATCCTATAAGTTGATGTTTGGTATATGTTGACATTCCAACTTGCAAAACATGAAGCATATATTTTTACTTAGTGTTTATATTTGTTTTTATATAAAATTGATTACTATTAGTTCAATATCACAAACACTTATAAAATAGATTTTATGTTTACATATTACACGATATAATTATCTTCGACAAACATCAAGATCTTCCCTTCTGTATGTTGTCTTTTTACAAACTATAAGAATTTAGTAACTTACTATTACTTTACGAGACTTTTTTAATTGGTATACAAGATCCCGCACGTAATCTCATCACAAAAGTCACACTTAATGCTATTATTTTAAAAAGGGACCTACACATATATATTTAACAAAATATATATATATATATATAATGCATGAATTAAGTATATATTTGAACCTTAGTTTTGTCGGTGGTTATCCATCGTAGTTATGCAAATATAAAAGAGATATTATTATTCAATCAATAGAAATCAGTACACAATAGTAGTTATGAAATTTTTTATTATAGTATGTATGTTTAAATTGTGTTTGTTTTTATGGTTTGGGGTGTATTTGTGGAAAAATACTTAGTGTTTTTAAAATTAAAATACAAATTTTTGGGATAGTCATTGAGGTCACCGTAAGAACTCCCTAGCCTCATTGATCTATGTTACAAGGTTCACTAAATTACTCGATGATACTAACGATGGTTCATCGAGTGGTGCTTAACAAATTCTTTTTATCGCTATTATCCTAGTTAAGTAATCAATGAAACGTTCAAGAGGTTAATTTTTCAATTAATTAATCTGAATTAAAACCAAGACGTAATTTATTTATTTAGGTTCATGAGCATGATAGTTATTATAGTCTAAGTTGTTATTCTCATTATATCGAGACGTAGATGATTGACCACGTTACATGATGGCATGCCTTTGAGGGACAATTCATTTAGATCAAATGATGTGTGAACAACTTGAGGTACCTTAGGTACAATTAAATGTGGTGTTGTATTAGTGTTCTAGATGTATATGTATTCATATTTTTTTAGGTTGTGAACCGTTGTTTATTTTTATAATAAACAACTTCTTGTTGTGGTTACCTTTGCAATCCATGGATGTGACAACATGTTACTTGATCCTAATTAGATTTACCAATGTTATATTAGTATGATCAATTTTATTACCGGATATGTTTCTAACATAGGTCTTTGAGTTGATTGCTTTCTTGTATATCTCTTCTATTATTGCTCGTCTTATCTGCATGTTTTTTTGTTTATTATATTTCCTTGATACTATCTATTGTGTTATATATTTATGTATATTTCTTTTTTGCATTGTAAGCAAAAAACCCTTTGAAGGTTGCCGTCTCACCTCCCTTCGGTCTATGAATAGTGTAGGTTCTCAATTGGCATCAAAACAGGTATATATTGTTGGGCTTAATCACTCTATTGTTGATCACTGTTCTCACTTCTCTTTTCGCACAAAGGAGAGAATGTAAGCAGACTTCCATGTCTAGATGACACGAACCATGCTTATTGGAAATATCACGCGTGCCTTTCTTTGGTCGCTTAGAAATCAAACGCGGTTTCTAGTTCAGCCCCACTAGGAGTATACCATGAAGACATTAGCTGATGGTTACAAAATCCATGGAGGAATGATCCAAAGAAGACAAAGAAAGTAACTAAAACAGCATAGGAATGTACACCATGATGAGTTCTGTCACACACACATACATACATACATACTATTTGCGGGCATCAAATCACATCCATACTGGCTTATGAATTAATTATATATGAATATGCAATTATGGACTAGCTAAGCTATCACAACAAATATATGGCTTATGCCTTTTCACTGTTACTTTTACAAGCTTAAGTTACAACATTGACAAGTAACTTACCTACTATTGCAAACAATTACAGAATTGGACGCGTGTAGTAGATGCAGAACCCAGAATCATGGGTGCCAAAAACTACAGGATGCTCCTTTCTTGCAATATCCACTTTCATGGTATTTACAAATTCACCGACCCTTGGGAGACCTTACTGAAAATCCATTACTACCACCATCAAAGAATGGCTACCTGTTCCAGCCATGCCTACTACTCGAATTCCTACCATGAAGAGATGGATCCCTTGGACTAAAAGATCTCTTGCTTCCATGTCTTGATTGGCTTCCCATAATGCTACCTAAGGAAGTTCTTGAATTCATGCTACTGTTCTGCATTGGTTCACTCCCGCTTGTATTTGTGTTTCCTCGATTTGATCCAACCAAGCTCATATTTGTACTTGCCTGAACCCCTCCCCCACATGGGTCCATACTCTCTGGCCTGACACTCCAAGGGGTTTCTGTAGTAGTCATGCCCAAACTAGCAGTGGATGGTACAGCTGGTTGGATATCCGCACTTGCTTCCAATTGATTGACTGGAACATCACTATGCTTTTTATCTCCCTCTATTTCACCACTTGAAGATTTTCCATTTACTCTCTTTTGAGGATAAAGATAATTGGACTTACCTTCACCTAGTGGTTCACTTGTCACAGTTAATTGCAAAGATAAATGCACGTCACTTGTGGAGCTTAATGCATCACCGTTTCCAGGTTCCGGTGCAGGGTTAAATGCCTCAACAGAACTGACACAATCATTTTTAGAGCCATCTGTCAAATCTTGTCCATAATTGATGATTGATTGGGAAGAAGACAAACAATGAAGGGTCTCCATTTCTTCAACTTCAGCCAAGAGATCTGAGACAGATTCATCAGCCAAAGAGCAAAAATCGTCAGGCTCAGTTACAAGAGCCAGCCAACTGGAGGCATGAGAAGCAGGGTGAGGCAGGAAGGAATATGCGAGCTGGTTATTCACCGAAGCTGAAGTGACAGCACAATCACTGGCCACCTCAGTTGGTTTGAGAGAAGATTCAGAGACAAGACTTGAGTTCCATTCCTCAATGGAAGGCCGGGCTAGTGTAGGTGAACACGCACCCCACTCACCAGCTACTTCATGTAGGTGAGGTCCAGCTACTATCCTAGAAATGGTGCTCCAACTAACACCTGCATCATGGGCAGGAGCATTTGAAGATTGAATATGTTTGTTGTCAGCAGGCTTACATTCCAAGTTTCCATCACTGAGCTTTGGAGCATGACAGGGCACATTCAGAAAATTAATCACCTCTTGGTTTGACACTGATGTTTTGAGTTGTTTGGATGGAGAAACAAAACCACGCTTAAAATCTATCCCACAAGTAGAACTACTTACAGTTGTATGTCCCCAGTTTTGTTCCGAAGACTGACCTGAATGACCTTCACTGTCAGATCCATGTTCATAATCCTTGTGATTATTATTACTCCGACTCTTGGTATTCTGATGAGCATTGAAACATTCGTCACGCTGAGCAGAAGTTCTTTCGCTTCCTTGACCTTCCCCTACTTGATCTATTGGGTCTTGCTTAGCAGTAACAAGATTGGTGGAAACATTGATATCCTTCAGAGAATCACAGCCTTGCAAAAAGACTCCAATATGACCTTCACCATAACCCATAATTGTCGTGCAAATAGATGAGTGCGAGCCCTTTTCATTAATAGCAGATTCATTGTTACTATCAACATATTTGCTTGGACCATCCTGCTTGGCATTCTTATTCACATTAAATCTTTTATCATCCACAGGAGTTGCACTTGTTCTATTATTCCTTTGACCATACTGTCCATCCCCACTATTATCGTATGACCCTAAATGGCTATTATCTACCAATAGAGGCTCCTTACTATTTTCTCCCGTCAAAGCCTTGGTAAGAAGTACAGAGCTATCCTGTTTTTCATTTATCCTCCACACTGTCAAATTAGAAGGGAACTGTCCACTCAAACTCCATTTGCGCAGGTGAATCATAGAAAATGGCCCTTGAAGTTTTCCCGTAGGGTCTTGGTAGTTCCACATCTTGTCAGTCTCCATGTCATTCATAGGTTGGTTTGTTTCTGATGAAAGAGGCAGCACAGAAATCTCTAATGGAACCCCAGAAAACAAATCAGATTGCACTACTTCTCCATTACTCCAATCAATATTCACTGAACCAGTAGGATGAGCATTGTTCTTTGTTGTATTCTGATCATTCCTTCCAAATGTTTCTTTACCCCTATTTTGGTCCCTAGGGGTGACACGAAGTTTGTGTGCCTTGCCTCTATTTGTAATTGTGATGCCACTACTCCTTCGTGGTGAGACAGGCTCCTTTCTTTTTCTACCTAAGCCTACCGGGTTGTCCTTATTATCTGTGCATCAGCATCATCAACACCAAAAATCAATATTTACTAAAGGAAAATTCAAAAGGGAATGAGAAAGGGGGAATAAACAAAAAGGTTCCATTTCTAAAAACCTATACAGCAAACCTTGTTTCTTCTCATCTATTTCTCTAGCAATGCTTTCTGACTCACAACTCCGATCCATACTTGAATCGGAGTGTACTACAGGAACTTCTTGCAACCTACGCTGATATTCTTCCCGTGAGCTCAGAAGCTGTAACTTCTCCACACATTCTTGCAGCATGAAATATAAAGTCAAGGAGAAGTGGAAACTATAGAAACTACCACAATTACTTAAGTGACAAATCAAACTTACATCTTTAATGTAAATATTTCACGATAAATGTATATTTTTATTTTTTGGGACAGAATGATACACATACTTCATCTAATGCAGAGTTTGGTTTAGGAGACAGGGGAGAGAAGAAAGAAATTTCCATGTCAAATATGGTAGTGAAGTTGGAGGGTTGAGTTTGACAACACGACAACATGGTAGGTAATGACGGAATAATGACATGAAAAAAGATGAAACTGAAACAAAATTAATAATTATTCTACAAAGCAGACAGTTTGTGAGGCCTTAATTGCTTATATGCTCTTCATAAAGAGAAGAAATGTTGGCAAAAGGTAGTAGTGGGCAATAGTGGCAGTCACTGTTTTCTTGATTGCAGTAATGTCGTGGCAGACAAATGATGATTGTAGTTTTGGAAGCATGTTTTCAACAATTTTTCTAGATACAGCAGTTATAGTTTTTAGATGCAGCAGTGGTGGTGAGTACTACTATATATTTCACATGTTCAGCGTTTTTTATCTTCTTTCTACCCTTTTTGGTAAAGGAACATGCCCCCTCGTTTGTTTCTTAGTGAAGTTGCATGAGATACTTCCATTAAAATTCCTCAAGGCTTACAGCCCAACGCTAGAAGTTAATGCACAGAAAAAAAAAAAGAATTAATTGGAACAATAAAAAAGGATATTCCTTTCCATGTCCTCTTTCACTTGCATGATCACGAAGATGATTTAACCGCATTACCTCTAATTCCAGCCACTATATCAAAGATTTGGAAAGCAAATAACTGCTAAATCACAAAAATAAATAAATACTACAACCACTGTGACAAAATTCTTACAAGAGAAAAAATAAAAAATAAAATGATGGTGGTCCACAGTGGATTTTTGCCACTTTGAACTTGAAAATTAACTCACATCACTAAGTTTCACTGCTAGGAGTGCCCTTGCTTTCTCCTGAACCTCATGCTGCATGAAACACAATTAATTTGTAAAGAAGCAAATACTCATGTAGTAGGAGGGATGTGAATGGTCATTGCATACTTACAACAGTCAGACATTTGATCAACCCACACTTTATAATCTGACGTAGACGTTCACATTCATCCTGCAGGCACAAAACAA
The DNA here is from genome assembly GCA_030763125.1 of Hippophae gyantsensis. Classification (NCBI taxonomy): domain Eukaryota; kingdom Viridiplantae; phylum Streptophyta; class Magnoliopsida; order Rosales; family Elaeagnaceae; genus Hippophae; species Hippophae gyantsensis. The sequence continues at coordinate 32,057,994 of CM061038.1, forward strand.
ATGACACTTGACAAAAAATGCATACACTTCATTTCATATGATGGAAATTACAGGATCTAACCAGCCATCATCTTGCTGGCCTAATAAAAACGTTGCAGATGACAACCATGACAAAGTTAGATATTCAGTTAATGCAATACTTTGTCTTACAGAAATAAGCATTAATGCATATGTCGAAAAGAAAACTCACGTCAATGCAAATGACAACAAAACCAGACAAGGTAAATGAGCAGAAGAAGTAAACACCAGATATTCTAGCCTAAATCTCACTGATTTTATCTATAGTAATCACTATAATCTGCTGTTTATGCAGAAAAAGGTAACAATTTTGCTTGTTAAATGTTAAAAGATTGTTAGCAACCAATTCTCCTAAAAGTTTATATTGTCATGAGAGAGAAAAACTATCTTCTTATATGTCATATTTGAGTCTTATCATTCCCCTCGCTTGATAAGCTTTTTTTTTTAATAAAAAAACCCCACTTAATGGGCTTTTTTAGAACTCCCCTTAAATTAATGGGTGTTGGGCATCAAAAATCCTGTAATTATTTAATTTAAGCACTTTGATCTCAAATTATTAAGTCATGCACCAAAAGTCTATTAATTTTTCAAAATAAGCATTTTAATCTTGTAATTTTTGAGTTGAGCACCTATAGTCATATTATTTATGAAAGTTAGGCAATATAGATCCTCATTTTTTATACTTTTGATGGACTAGAAGTGTTCATTTTGATAAATTATAGGATTAAAAATACTTACTTTTCATAATTACAGAACTAGTACTGCCCAACTCATAAATTACGGGATTAAAGTACTCATTTTAAAAAATTACGGAGTGCCTAAACCAATAATTACAAGACTAATATGCTTATTTGGTAATAATTACAAGATCTCCAGGACCAATTTTCCTTAAATTAATAAGCTCTCACTTATAGGATGTGGAAACGATTGTGACAGGTTCTCATTTGTGGGTTGAGAAAATAGTTTTGAAGGCCCATCAAGAGGAGTTAAGATAGAATACCATCGATTGAGTAGATGATTGTGATGGGCTCTCACTTGTGCACTGAGAAGATAGTTTTGAAGGTCAACCAAGTGGAATTAGATAAAATCCAATCAACTGAATAGATGTAAAGCCCATCAAGTGAAGATAGACTTTAAGTGGAGGTGTTAGGAAAGATGGGCCCATACTTAAGATAAGTGAAAATTTTGGAGTTGGGAGGAAGAACCAAGAGCAAACCTTATGCTCTATTAAAAGAGTCTTAGCAACCAAGATGTCAGGAGGTGGGCTAACAATATTTAAGTCTTAACATTCAAAAATTAAAACCTACAATAAGCTATTGGCTACAAAGCTTCTTTCAAATCCTTATAAGTATGATCTTTCACCATGACAATGGGAAAAATACTCAAGCAGAGCAAGAGATTATCACTCTGTCAACAGATTAAATCATGCATGAACGCATGCACACACACATGGGTAGATGGATGTTGAGATGAGATTGCAGGAGAACCACAACATCTCAATCTTATTTGACTATCAACCACAAAGATATAAATGGCATTTTTGAGCAAACACAAACACCTTCACACTTTTAGTTACAGCAAGATGCTTGAATTTAATCTTCAAAATATTGTGCAGAGCTGATTATTTTCTTTTGATGAGAAACATGTATGGGGTGCGTGTAGAAGATGATAGAACCAAAGAAGATCATTGCACAGTAAATTATACCCCAACAGCTACAACTGACTTTGTCATATGATCAAGAAATCCAGAAACAGAAGAAAAACAATTATTAGAATAAATTCTGACCTGTGAGAATTCCTCATTTGAGATCCCATCAATAGGTATGACTTCTTTTTTGTTTAAATTTAAAATTTCAAGCATAACATCAGTTGTCTTTGTGCCAAGGTTATAATGCTCCTTAACCTTACTGGTACCTATTCGCAAACATTTACAAAACAGTTACTGCAATGTCTTCATTTTAAAAAAAGAACGTGGAGTATCAGTTATATAGATTAATACCAACAACTTGGACGAGCCTGTTATTATCTTGCTTCTGATCGCTACCAGAAACTTTTATTCGCACGATAGATCCAACAACCTTGTCATGAAACTTTTCAGCATCATCCATTAAATTCTCCATCAAATGACGTCTCAAGTAAATCAGGTTAATATTATGAACATCAATTGCAGCATATGCATCTGGATCAGGCTGAGGGCCTCCCTCACTAACCCTTTCATGCATTTTCTGTCGCTTATTATTAACAACCATTGTTTGGTTATCATGATTCCCACCAGATTCCATCTGGCTAGAAACAGCCTCAACAAGTCCCATTCTACCAGTATGATCCACTAGTGTTTCTTCTTTCATAAGAAAATGTGAGTCAAGAAGCTTTAGCATTTCAAAGTGACCTAAGCATGATTTACCAAAGAGACTTAAAAGCCTTGAATCACAATCAATCTGACATTTCTTACGAGGATCACGAAGACTATTTTTCTGTATATAATCAAGCAAAAGCTCCTGAACATCAAACTTCGATAATACAGAAAGATCACCATTTTTCATATGTGAAACAAACTCCAACAGATCCTTTGATGCCCAAGTTGTGTTTCCAGGAATAGGCATTTCTTTGTGACCATCCGATTCATCAATACTTACTGCATTTGTATTAGGAATTATAGGCTTCTTGTTAGTTCTTCCTCTTTTCAAATTAATAGAGTCCACGTCCGTATAAGAGTTGCTAGAAACAGATTTGTCATTGTTCATGTTATGAAATTCACAAGAAGACTCTCCAGTAGAAGCTATCACAGAAGCTGCTTTCAATGGATTTTTGGCTGTAATGAGCTCATCTGAAGATAGCAACAGTTTACATTTTAAAAAAGTCCAGTAGACCTTGAAGAGATACTCCCAGCTGCTTTTGTCATCAAAATCCACTTGCACCTGCAGAAGTTTCATGAAATGTGTAAAAATTGCACCAACTAGAGGTTAACCAACAAAGAACTAGAACATTGGTCTTAGTGCCTTATATTATGAGCAAGCAAGATTGCAGCACTAAGTGAACATACACTAATTTGGGAACCAGAAACAAGAAAAAAATAGGAAGATAACAAGAAACAAAACAACAGCAAGCATGAATGCAAAGAGTTCTCTGATCTTACACTGATACACAACTTTCCATAGGCAAATAAGCTGAGAATGCTTCAACTCATAGAAGAAATTGTGTACCAAAGGATAAACAGTAAACAACCAAAATGAATATATTTCAGCATACCATTTCCTTATTTTCTTGCAAATTTTCAATCAGCATTACAGTTCTCATGCATGTTCCACAAAGTCCTTTATTTCCCCGTATACATTGATAATCAGCATCCTTAGTACATCCCTTGCACAAAGAATATGGACAAGTGTAGCACATATAGTAAGATGCCTTCTGACAAGTGTTACATATATGCCAACCTGAGAGGCAAAAAATGACCAAAATTGTCAAAATTGACAACAATATGGTGACTAAAGTACACTACTTTAAAGCAAGGTATCCAATTTGTAAAAGTATAATGAATGCAGGTACACATTTTCCTTTTATCTAAAAGAAACATAGAAAAGAAAAGCACATGAGGAAAAAATGCAGATATCATGTAACGAGACGTGAAATAGAGCAAGAAATGATCATGAGAGGAGTAAGGAAGAACAAGAAGAAGGAAGAGGGGGTTGGACGGGAATAGAGCAAACCTGCGTTTTCAAGCTCAAGCCAAAGCCATAACATTCATCAAACCATTATCAAAGTCTTATAATACAACTAATGACAATACTACTTATAACCTACAAGTAAACTAATAGGCCTTTCAACAAGTGAAGTTATCAAATTAGCATTGCTACGATGATATGGAGAAGGGAATCCATGATGTCATGCAATTAGATGCCTAACCAAAATAATTGTATGTTCAAGAAAAGAGAATGCAGCAAAGATTTCCATCCAAACTTGACCATGGATTCAATGATTGAAAACATCACTGCACAATTGTGCATTTACATATATATCTACAAGCTGCCTAAGATTAAGAACTAAACAGTAAAATCCAAAGAAAAAAACTTGAAGCAATTCACTCAACAAAACATACCACAATTCCATTTAGCATTAGACTGGAAGAATGCCTCATCCCGCTTAATGCAAGCTGGATGATATGCCTTTGGGCAGCCCCTAGACGAAACAATCCACCAAAAATGCAGCGTGAGTAAATCACTCATATGAGCATCAACAGCGCATGAAGACGATCATGAATCTTGTGTTTCATTGCCAGTAAAATTTTGACAAGGATATGAGAAGTTTCTGAAAATTATGATGAACATTACCAGCTAATTGATAAACTCCGGCTCTGTTGACAAAATTTTAACGCCAAACTCGACTATACAAAACTCCTAGATTCCTCACTTCAATAAATCACAATAATCGATACACCCAATCGAGATTGAATCCCCAGTTTGGCCACCTAAAATGACGACAACGTTCTCATTTCTCAATTGGAAATTATTTTTTCAATGACCCGCCTAAACTTAAAACTTATAAAAGATAAACATAAGCTTAATGTTCAATAAGAAAATAAATAAATAAGATTAGAGTTCATCCCTCTCCTCGTCCACCTATACGTAACCAAACCTCACAAATCAGATAAAAGCATTTCTCAACAAAAAGAAACTGCACTCACCGGCGATCGCAGAGCACAAGACTCCCACCATCGAAGCATACAAAACAAACATCATCTTCATCCTCCCTCTTCCTTAACAACGCCGTCGTTTTGACCGATCCTTTTGGCAGCCGACCTGAACCTGGAGGCCTGCCTCTTCTCCGCTTCTCCACAACACTCTTCTCCGCCAAATTCACCGTACTACCGGCCTCTCCAGCTACCGCGTCATGACTACCGATGGAAACCATCTCCGAAGTTCCAATGAGCTGCGAATCATCCACATCACCAACAGTTTGACATTGATCAAAACTCGCAAGCTCCAAACCGCCCTCCACCGGGCGGTCAAAGCTTTGAAGTAGTTCATCTCCTAAACTGGGTCTATAGAAGCTTGAAGCATGTACTTGTTGCTGTTCCATAGCTAAATTGAATCAGAACAAAATCCCACTTGTATCGGAATTATGATAAAATGATCTTCGTTCCGTGGAAATTATTAAAAATTGAAAGTTAAAAAGAAAAAAGGGAAACAGAAACCCTATGTTTAGGAGGAATTGGGTATAGTTGCTCGGGAGAGGATGGAAGGCATGTGGGGAGGATGTGATCAACGACTAAAGTATCAATATGATAAAAAACATTGAGCATTTAATTTCATCAAAATATCAAAAATAAATATTTTTAAAAATTATAAAAATCATAAAAATTATTGTAAAATTTATGTAATAATTAAAATAAATAAATAATTATTATTATTATGAAATGATATTTATATAACACATAATAAATATATAATCATAATTAAATATAAATATAAATAAAATATTTATTTAATAAATATAAATATAGTTTATATAATAAAATTATAAATATATTTAATTGTATAATTTGTAGAGCTATATATATAATTGAATAAAATAATTTAAGATATAAAAATAATAATAATGAAAAACAACAGTATAACTATATTCTTCACAAAAATTAATATTCCATTTATTATTTTAAGCTATCAAAACAAATGAAAAACCATTATAAAATAATTATATATATATATATATCGAAAAAAATAAGACATTATTATATATAAATATTAAAATAGATGAAAAATAAGAATAAATAAATATCATAAATAAATTCTTTATAAAAATTAATATTCTAATTATTATTACAAATAAATACAAATAAATCTTATCATTCTCCTACAACTTTTATTTTTTAAAAATTTTAATTAATATTAATTAATATTTTTAAAATTTTAATCATATTATAAATGATAACAAAATAAATATTAAAGTTAATATTATCATAATTTTAGATATTATTCCATATCAATATCTTTATTCTAATTTTACCTACCTTTTCATAAACATAAGAATATATATCTAAAATTTCCCTAAAATTTAATATATATTCACCTATGCTCTAAAGGTTTATAGTAAATTTTAAGATGTTCTTAGACTTTATAGTAAATATCATTGATATCATTAAAACTAATAATGTTAACTTTTCGTTCATTTATATTCCTATAACTCTATACTAATTTTGGGTTTTTTATCACCAGAGACTACTATGACGAAAATTCAATCAATTTAACCTCAATGTACTGGCTTAGTTACTAAAACTTTGATAAATCATACATTTGAATGCACATTTTCCTATTCGTAATATACAACAAGTTTTTTATGTACATACAATGTACTTATAATCTTCAAAGAAATAGTATCTAAATATTAAGTCGTTGAATTTCTCTTCTTCTATTCTTACATATTTTTTACTAAAATAATTTCTTAATGTCCTTGAAACAGGATGGTATATGATGTTTGTGATAGTTTTAATATAATTTGTATAGATATTTAATAAAAAGTTGAACCTTTTAAAATTTTCAAAACAAGTTTCATAATCTTCATATTTGAAAAAATCATTTAAAGCTAAGAGATAATCTTTATCAAATTTTTCTAATAGAAATATATTTTTATCTTTCATTTTAATTTCTTTTGGAACTAGTTGTTTATTCATGTAATTAAAATTTTTTTTTTTTTTATATTTTCATTTTTCTATTTATCAATATTATAACTTGATGTAAGCAAATGTCTAAACATTCAAGATTCTTAACTAACTTAAATTTATAATTATTATACCTGAATTTAATAGGTCTATTATAACCTTCCCTTCTGCTCGTCTTCTTTTGTTACATCAGTTATACCTAAGCTTTACTCAAACCTCAACACCTTCCTTGTAGCAGTGAACCTTCTACCTTCATACATAAATGGTGTCTAATTTTTGACTTATCAAGAAAAAGTAACTGAATTCCATTTTATTCATAAGATAATAATTATTACAAACTTAAGGCCAACTACGAACCTTGGAGGGATTCTTAGCCGCTCATAATTACTGAATATATCATTATTGGTTTGGGATTTCTAAATAGAAGAGGTTTCTATGCTAGAGTTTGTGTGTTTTTCATAGTAGACTACTACCTTTTTCAGTGTTTTCTAAAATGAAAATAAGGGTTCCTTTTATAGCACAAGGAATTTATGTTTATAAGACTAAAAATACTATTTTCTTCTTACTTTCATAATTCATCTGCTTTTCTTTTTTAAATGGTAGCCATTGCTTTTTTCCTTGGAACATGTTATCTTTATTTTCTTTGTCATTTTCTACCGATAGTTCCTCTCTTTATTCTTCTTTGTCGTTTTCTACCGACAGTTCCTCTCTTTATTCTTCTTTATCGTTTTCTCTCGATAGTTCTTTTGATAATGTTGATGATGACACCGTCTTCTCAATCTTTGATGCAATAGATGCATTTGTGATCTTTGGTTGTTTTTCTAACATAGAAGCAGAATACATTCCTTCATTCTTAACGAATTTACAAGTTGTTCCTATTAAAATTGGCTTCATAATTGGTAATTTTTTCACCATCTTCCTCTGAAAGAGTCACGTTACTATGAGAATAATTATAACTTTACTAGTTGAATAATATACTTTGATCTCAGTAGAGTTTTCAATCTTCTTGAGTTCATAGTAAATTTGGCCTAACATTTGACCCTTTAATACATAGAGTTCTTATATGTTGAATTCTTTTTTCTAGAAGCACCCTTAGTTTGGGAACTTCTCTATTTTTATCAAAAATCCTTATCTTAATGAAATGGTAGGGAATGATACATCCTTCCTCATTCCTTATTCCAATCTATTAGTGAACTAAAAAATTTAAGATGAATAGGCTTGTCACCTACTTTAATCTTTTTTCTGAAGTTCTTAATTGTTCTTTTAAAGTTTTATAGGAAATAATTTAACTAACTTAAATTAATTTCTAGATATATGTTTTTCTATTAATCTTGTATGTAAAGCTTTGTAAACAAATTTTGGATCAGCTCCTTCCAAGATATTGAATTTATTTTATGCAGGAAATTCCTTGTCTGTAGTGTAAAATTTCATATCTTCAATATGTTCCTGAGTAAATTTTCTGGCCAAGTTGTAGAGACTCAATTATTGTGGTTTGATGAAGTTTATATATTAATCCTTCTCATCTTCAATGATTGGTGAATTTATAGGAAGTTTCTCCTTAAATAGCATTGAATGCTTTACTGTCTTTGATGTCTCTTGAAAAGATGCTTCTCTAAATGGTACTAGAGGTCTTATTATTTTTTTTTCCAAATTTGTCAATCGACTTGGTGATGTTGGTTATTGTAACGCTGTAGAATAATTTCTTATTATCTCATCTAGAGTTATTAGTTTTAGTGTTTTGTAATTGGCATAACTACCTTCAGCTTCTATTCAGTTGGTGAAGGCTCTATGAATTACTCCATTAATTCCTAGAATAGATTTATTGGCTTCTACCCAGTTGTTATATATTCTTAGTTTTGAGTCAATATAAACCTAAGTCTTTTTCTGTTTCATCTACCCAATTGAGCTTTTTTGTTTTAGAATTTTTACTCTCTTTTGAACTGTTAGGTTCTTCTTTTTTATTTTGAATTCTTTTTTTAGAAGTTTCACCTTTTTAGATTGAATTTTTAATGAAGACTCCTATTTTGTGTTTTTAGACTTTAAGAGCTGTTTTGAACAATTAAGTTCTTCTTGTTTATTTACTGTCCCCATAAGAGATTTCTTGATATATAATAGCTCGAGTTGTTCCTGTAGGATTTTCATTTCTTTTTTCCTTTATCTTGATCTTAATATCAAGATGTTACATTCTTGAAAGCATAAAGCTTAATTAGATGTGTTGATTCTTTAGTAAGATCATAACATCTGCTAAATTATTCTTATTTCTTGAAAGATATTTAACATCAAAATCATAATGATTAAACTATTGTTACTACTTGACTAATCTTTCTTATTTGTAATCACCTGTAATATTAGTTCTTAAGAAATATCCAAAATTTTATAAATCTGGAACTTATAACATATATTGCAAATTTCTTAATAGCTCTTTTAACTACTACATATTATTTTTCATTACTATGATAATTTAATTCTAGACCTTGAAAAGATCCTGATATATATCTACAAAGATATTCATTTTTTTTCATCTACTCTTGCTTTCAGAACTGCTCAGAATTGTTCCCAAATATTTTTGTGAAACATATGTTTCAATTATCATTTTATCATATAGCACTGAATGGTATAAAGTTGACAAATTTTTTATTTTTTTTTACTTTATCCATATATATAGTATCTTATTCTGTTCATTTTCATATATGATTTTTTTTCAATTTTTTCTGTAAAAGTTTCCTCATTTCTACAAGTTTTTTTATATATGTTTCTGCGTATGTCAAACATCTTAAAAATCTTTATAATTGGGTTTTTTTCTTTTAATTTACTAGAAAAACCTTGAATGTTATTTAGTATATGAGACTATAGATTAGGTTTTTCATTTTCGATTTCCAACCCTAAATATTTAATTTTTTGCTCAGTAAGTATCGATTTCTTTTTAGATAGTATAATGTCTTATTTCCTGCATTCTTATAGAATATTAATAATAAATTAATAGTGTTTATTTAATTCATTACTGAAAACCACAATATTATCTATATAGATTAACAAATATTTTGTAATTTTTTGAAGATGTTATCCATACATTTTTGAAAGATACTTGGAGCTTGTTTTAGTCTAAATGATAAAATAGTCCATTAGGGTAGCTAAATGTCGTTAATTTTTTATATTCCTCATCCAGTCTTATTTTCCAAAATTCACTTTTGCAATTAAAACTTAAGAAATATTTATTTCTTTTTATTAATGATAATAGTTATTATTATTTTTTAGAATAAAGCATCAATCATCAATGATTTCTTTATTCAATGCTTTGAAGTTTATTATCATTTTCTTTTTAAACTTCTTTTTCAACTAGTAAAATGTTGGATTAGATTGAGGTGAATTACTGGATACTATGATTTTTAATTCCAAAATTTCTTGAATTTGTGTTTCAAATTCAATCATGTCTTTTGAGTATAAATAATTGGTTTTATTCTTATGATCTTGTTAGGATTTTTTAATTTTATGTTGACAATTGTCTTAGATTTATTTATTTTTGGATCCAAATAATTATCTGAGCTTACTATTTTTAATAGTTTTTTTATGGTTGTTAGTGCTTTATCTTCCTATATTTTAGTGAGAAAATAGTTTTGTTTCTCTTCGATCTATATTTAATGAAATATTTTCTAAATAAGATTTTTGCTATTCTATCTCACCACATTTTCATTTTTTGTGTTGCTGCATAAAAGTTAAGTCTGATACAGTCAAAACTTTTCTTATTTTTGATACATAAATGGTATCATTATCTAATGTTGTTAGACTTGTTTTGTCTAAATATTGTGTAAAAGGTTGATATAAGTTTTGGAAATTATTTTCTATAAATAAATCAACTCATATTTTATGTTTTTATATAGTAGAAATGTGAAACTTTTCTCCTCCTATCATTATATATGTATCTTTTAAAACTTTATTAAAATTTATTGTATTATTATTAGCAATTTTTACAATTAAATCTTTTGATTCTTGTTTCAAGTGTTCTTCTGAAAACAAATATTTACTTGCTACACATAATACTATACAAATCATTCATCTTTTGATGAAGAGTATTCGTATTCTAAGTCGGTTATTTCCTCCTATATTTCCTCTAATAGATAAATATTATAAGTATCATTTATATCTGATTCCTCTATTGGTCTGAAAATAAATATTTACTTGCTACACATAATACTATACAAATCATTCATCTTTTGATGAAGAGTATTCGTATTCTAAGTCGGTTATTTCCTCCTATATTTCCTCTAATAGATAAATATTATAAGTATCATTTATATCTGATTCCTCTATTGGTTCAAATTCCATCTTAAAAGCTTCTTCTAAGATTTTTGCTTTCTGTGAAAATTCTTTTTAAAATTCTTTCTTATGTTGAAGTCTACTTGGACATTCGTTGGCATAATGTACTTCTTCATTACAAATTCAACATCTGTATTTTTTTCTTTCTTATAGGGCAATAATTCATATTTTCAGAAGGTATATACCTCTTGTTTCTAAAATATATTTTCCTATAGGTTTTGCTATTAAATATTCTTTTATGTTTTTAAAAATCTTGTTTTTTGAATTTATATTTTTTTACACCTATTGTATTTTTTTATATTTATGTTTGTAAGGTTTTATAGTACATCTATATTTTCATAATATTCTAAAATCTTTTATATCACAATAGATTTTATCATTTTCTCTTATTTGTTTATATATTTTTTTTCTTGACATTTAATAATTATCCAATTTTTAAGGCTTCTTATTTTTCCTCATAAGGTGTCTAGTATAGTTTCTCTATTTCTTTGATTTCAACTTTCTGTTAAGGTCTTATGTAATGTTCCAAGTTATTTTTGAAAAAATATTTTTTTATAAGTTGTTTGCATAGAGGATGGTAATTTATGGTAATACATTTCATATTCATAAATAAAGAATCTATGTAACACATGTTACTGATTTTCATATTTTTTAGATGTTATTTGGCTTTATTGATTTCATTTTCACTAGATTCAGTAATAATTATTTCTTTATCTTCTCTAATGAATTCCTTGTATATATCATTTATTACTATATTTAAATATTCTTCTTCTGTGGGAGCATTCTATTGCATTAATAAATGTAGTTGATATGTTAAGTTTGAAAACCAAACTTTAACATTTTTTGTAATTCTATGAGCTACTAATATCTTACAATTTAAAGGGTTTATATGAGCACACTCGTACCACTAGCCCATTCATCTAAGGTTTTTTTCTGAGCTCTTATACAATCTAGATCTAATAGATCAGATTTGTAATTATCATGGAGTTTGAATATTGATAGGATAGTACCTCTAGTTCCCTAATGCAACCCTTCCTCCATTTTGGGTGGTTGTCTTCTTCTATCTATGAAGTCAGGCTCTTTTATCCTTTTCCTAATTTTTTCCTCCTTATGTGGATCATATATTCCTACTCGGTAAGGAATTGGTAATGAAAATGATTTCATATAACCTTTTAAGATCATGATTTCTCGTTCAGAATCATTCTCACTAATTATTGTCATATTATCATCTTCTTTGTTTGTGTAAATTTTTTCATCTTCATGTTCTTTTAATTCTTCATTATATAGTGTTAATAAACTAACTAATTTTTCTATATCCATATTTTTACAGTTAATGAATTATTCCTTTAATTTTTTTTCTATATTCCATTAAATTGAAATTATATCTTTTTCATTAGATTTTTCATCATTTTTTCTTCTCTCATTTTTAGGAATCATGACATATGATCTTTTAGGTGGTTCTATTTTTAACCCTTTTAGGAGATCATATTTATGACCTATAATATCATTGTTTCTATATATGTTATATACATATTTTTTTAGTGTTGTAAATTCTATATGTATATCTTATTGAAGTTTATTATAATCACATTCCTTTATCTCTTTTAATAATTCTTTTTGTGTTTCTATTTTACCTTGTAAGTATTTTGTGTTTACTTCCTAGATTAAATCCATTTCCTCTTTTAAAAGTTTTGAAGATTCAAGTAATATTGCTTTATTTTTTGCTATGTCTACTAGGCTTTCATTAATTCTAATTGTATATTTTTTAATTTACCTTTAAGCATTATTATTTTCTTAATATGACATCATGAACTAATGCCTTCATTACTTGGATTTTATCATTTAGTTTTTTTAACTTCTTCTTGGTTAGAAGTTACTCATTCATGGTCTATAAAAGTAAATCTTGGTATATTATTGTTTTTAACAACATTACTTTTTATTCTTGTTATTAAAGGTTTTTCCTTGATATCTAAGTGTCATTCCTATGGTATTTTAAAATATATTAATATTTCTAGTTTTATTATTTGTTCAATTTCCTAAAAGGTTTTATCTATTTCTATAAATTTATTTTGTTCATATCTTCAATTACCTAAAATAAGATACATGTTTGAATTGCAACAATATGTAAATTTATTTATTTATGATTAGTGATGAAAGTTTCAAAAAAAAAATATTACCTATCATGATAAAATGCAATTGAGCTCTTATTTTCACAATATAAACCTTTCTATCATGAGAGAACTTAATTTTTTTTGTGATTCTCTCTTTTTTGCACATGAGGGATTGGTTTTTTTTTGTATAATCACTTTTGGTTCTTTTCTTTTGTGCATGCAATTGCTTTTGTATTTTTTTCATTATTATTTTGTTTTTGCTAAGGAAATATGCATGAGCTAGAAACCTAGTATGATGAATTTCACACTAATTGTGAGATAATCCTTTTCACTCACAACGATAAAATTCACACATCATTGTAGGTAGCCCTCTCAAACTAGATGTCTCTATACAATAGCAGAAAACAAAATACTCAATTAAAGTGATTATACAATACAGAAGACAAAATACTCAATTAAACAATGAAAGGCCAATCAATAAGAGTGTAGTATGAAAATAATATGTAAAATTTATGTAAATGTTAAAACAAGTATACTTCCTTTTTCTTATTTTCTTATTTTTATTTTTTGAAACTAAAGAAACATCAATAAAAATAAAAATAAAACAAAAAAAATAAAGATGCTCACTTAGGGTTAATTGAGCATTAAAAAATGTAACTAGATGAACAATAAATAACAGTGAGGTGATCGGAAAGAAACAATCTTTTATAATCCAAACTTTCTTGAATTTTGGTTTATGTATATCTTTGGATTGAAAATAAACTATCTTAATTGTCATTAGTATGTTATTAGACTTACCTTTAGATTTCTTATTCATCCTAAATAACGAGGCAACATGCATGGTTGGATGATGATAATTAGTCTTAAAATTAAATGCATTGAATTTCACTTGTCTCTTTGAACCAATAGCTTCATGCTTTCTACTATAATTATTGGACATAATATTCATAGATGCATGATAATTATGAGTCCTATAACTAGAAAAATGGAAAGGATTAACATGGGTAATAACCAACAAAAATTTACACTTGAGACTAATATGACTTTTCCTACCATAATGATGACAAACAGGAAAAAACTTAACAATTTTATCAATTATAGGTACAATAGTTCTTTGTGCATAATTAATAATGGTACGAGTAGAGTTAGAAGACCTTACAATAGTGGTCTTTGATGTTAAATCTATATGTGTAGCTTGTGAAGAAGAAAGGTTTTATAAACTCAGTTGTTTTGAAGATGATGGTGTAGAATCCTCATCTACATAACCTAGCCATCTCTTATCTCCAAAAGGTTTTCCATAGTTAAAAACTTTGTTTTGCCTTTAATCTCTAATGATTAACCTCTTCACATGATTCTTTTACACTTGCACCAATTTTTTATTATATGAAACAAGTTTGTTATTTTTTTCTTTCAAACATGCAAGACTCAAATTCAAAGTATTATTTTGTTCTTGCAAAATATTCTTCTCTTATTTTAATTTATTAGAAAATCTTTCATATGTCTCAAATTGTTTATTTTTACATTTAAACTAGTATTCTTTTCTATGGCTTAAACACATTCAAAAAATAATTCTTTAAAACATTTAATATTATATTTAGAGAGAAGAAGATTTAAATTCCTCATCTATTACCCTCAATAAATGATCCATAATAAAAATACTTAAGAACTATACTAATTGTGTCTATATGATACAATTGAAATTTTTTAGTTATAGATCTAATTAACTAGGAGAAAGAATAGGTAATTAATCAAAATATATCAAATTAAAAGTTTACAAGTGGCCAAACGTACAATCGTGTGCAATAAATATAAAGAAAAAAATAAATAAAACTTGACACACGATATTTTAGATGGAAATAATCTAGATCATATCAATGACTTAAGAGGAAAACCACTGATCCACTATAAAAATAAGATTTAATTACAATGTTAGGATTTAAACTACCCTCCAAGATAAACCCCAAGTAATCTACTTTCAAGCTGCTGCTTTCCTTCATAGTCTTCACAAGAAAGAAGTTCGAATCTAGACCAAGATTCTGATAACTTGAGTCACATAAGTAATCGAACCTG
Source organism: Hippophae gyantsensis (assembly GCA_030763125.1). Lineage (NCBI taxonomy): Eukaryota > Viridiplantae > Streptophyta > Magnoliopsida > Rosales > Elaeagnaceae > Hippophae > Hippophae gyantsensis. The sequence continues at coordinate 32,073,162 of CM061038.1, forward strand.
TTCAATTAAGGCTAGAAAAGTTAGCACTACAACATAAGTACAAAGTGTGTCTTAGAGCATATTCAATAATGAAAAATCCTAGCTAGATGATTTAACAAAATATTAGTTAAAACAAAATCAATTAGTAAACCTTAGAATAAAAGATGAAACACAAGTTTAATAAAGATATCTTCTTTAAAGTCAAATAATCAAATCAACTAATTATGATCACACATATAATAATTTGATCCAAACATTCAAGAACCTAATAAGGAATAAGCTATATGAACATTAAATCACAATATCGTAAAATAAATAGGCTTATTAATCAATTAAATATTACCACATAATTTTTGATAGATTAATTAAAGAAAAAAGACTAAACAAAATATGCTCTTAGTTTTGCAAATAAATTTAAGAGAGAGAGATACCACACAAACAATTAAAAGAATAGAATAAATATGGTTAATTAAAACAATGAGCAATGAATTTTGTTTATTGAAAAAATTAAAATCTCTAATCCTATGTAATTGATAAATATGTTTTCTATTACAAATAGAATTAGTAATACTTATTAATTAAGAAGACTCAAATTTAAAGAAGAGTTATTTTTCTTTAAATTAGATTTTAGGCTATATTTTGTTCTATATTTTAGCTTATATCTTATCCTATATTTTTGAACATATTTAAAAAAACTTAAAACATATTAAATTATAGATTAAGTGATAGTTTCATAAATTGATTTTAGTTTAAATAAATATTTTAAGTTGAAACTCTAGCCGTTAGATCGATCTAATTCAGGTTCGATTGATCAAACCAATTAGGTTAATAGATTGAAACTCTTTTCGATCGATCTATTAATGATTAAAATAAACTCGAGACCAAGTAGATCAAATACAATCGATACTTGATCAACCTACCTCCTTAATCAATCCAATCATTACTCAATCGATCGAGTTACTTATATACTAAATGTTCCTATGTGTATAATATAAAATCTAACATATTTAAGAATAATTTTATACCTCAAATATGTTTACTTGAAATTCAAAAGTTTCTTCGTTTTAATTAATGATCTTAAAAACAAATTTAAAAATTAATTTATATTTAAATATTTTGTTCACAAATATCATAAACATTCATAAATTTTATATACACTAAAATCACTAATCAACGTATGTATTGACATATAAGATGAATGTTAATTTCCCTATAAGATTAAAAAAAAAAAACAAATACCCTCGCCCTTCTTCTATTTCTATCTTTCTCTCTTAGCTCACACGACTCCACGTGCCTCAAAGTGTTCAATTCGTTGCCATCGTCAGCTCCTTCTCTCTCTTACCAGCCAACATCATCAGCTCCGTTCTTCTATTTTATAGCCTCTGTCCATCGTCTTTTGTACTGTTCCTATAGCCGTTCATTTTTTGCTATTTCCAGCATCGTCCACCGGTGTTGTCGTTAGCGTGCCATCATTCACATGGGGAGAAGCTTGCACCATCCATCTGCTTTCCCGATTCCTGGTTCATGTACTTGGAAGGTAATTTTTTAGTTTTCTTTTTAATAAAATTTTAAGATAATCACCTATATTTTTTTTTTAATTTTTTTGAGCTGTAAGTTTTTTTTAACTAACCCAATAGATTAAGAAAAAAAAAAGGTATAGAATACGTTTCAACAATGAGTTGAAGGCTTCTCTTTCTGTGTTCTTTTATTACCTAAAAAATAACCTCATACAAAGTTTTGTTAAAACAATATTCATTGTTGTCCTCGAATAAGGAGTATAACCTTTCAGCATAATGAATGAATTAACATTTAAAAATAGTTCACATAGATTTTACGAGGACACAATTTGCAAATAAATTTATTGATAGGAGAATAAGCTATATTGCTATTAATTCCTCGATTCAAGCATTTAGTAGTCAAATCCAACTCAACTCATTTAAGGTACCGTCTATTGAGTTCGTCATTTAAGATTGGTATATTGAACTCGTGAACAGAAAAATACTAAGTTTATTTAACTCGTGAACTCAAATGAGCTAATTGAATTAGCTCATGAACAACTTGTTATCTTGTTTAATAAAATATCTTTGTTAATAATAATATTTGTATCATTACAATAATTATTAAGAAAAATCGTATTTAAAAGATATTATTTTTTTAACAAAAAAATATAATAAAAATGTGATATTTATATCAATATTTTTATTTATGCATAAAATTATAAATATTTTTTAATTTTAATTTTTTTGTTTTATTTCTTTTAAATAGTAAATAAACCAGTTTATGAATCGTTCAAATCAATTCATTTAAAATTAAACTGAGTTTAAAATTAAATTGAGTTGAACTTGCATCATATAAATTTAAATGAGCTAATCAATTGAGTTAAATCTAAGTAAATCAAGAGCCAACTCAACTTATTTTACATTTCTAGAATAGTTGATGCTTGAAATTAAATGATGAAATTGGTTGGATAACTCTGTCAGGATTACACAGGGGAGAATGTAACAGTTGAGAATCTGTATGCAGTTCTTCTTAGGAACAAAAAAAGGAGTGAAAGGTGGAAGTGGGAAGGTCATAGATAGCAAACCAAATGACAGGATCTTCTTATACTACTCAGATCATGGAGGTCCTACTGTTCTTGGTCAGTTAAATAATACATACATATATAACTATTTCTTTAATAAATTTGGTTTTCATTTTGTATGAATTGAATGTATTATGTGAGCTTCTCTTCTTGATTGAATTGATTAAAAGAATGAATACATGGATGCCAAATTTACCTTTTATATATGCCATGGATTTCATAGAAGTTTTAAAGAAAAAGCATGCATCTGGAACTTACAAAGAAATAGTAAGAAAACCTTCCCTTTTGATTTTTCTCCTCCTTTTCAAATAAGATAAATTTAGTGATTTTTCATTGTGGGTGCAGGTGATATATGTAGAAGCATGTGAGAGTGGAAGCATTTTCACAGGCATAATGCCTAAGGATCTAAACATTTATGTAACTACAGCCTCAAACGCTTAAGAGAAGAATTGGGGAACTTATTGCCCCAGAATGGAACCTTCTCCGCGGTCGAATTACACCACTTGTTTAGGAGATCTTTACAGTGTTGCTTGGATGGAAGATAGGTAATGCAGAGTTTTTTTGTTTTAGATATTCTGTAATTTATTAGGCTAAGAGCTATAGAACTTCATGTAGGAAATCATCAAGCTGATCACAAATGTTTCCTAGTTTTCTTATGCGGTGAGACTCACAACTTAAAAGAGAGAAACAGTCAAACAACTATACGAGACGGTAAGAATTTGAATTTTTTAGTTATGAGTCTATGATCTTTGATATGCTCTCATCCGAATAGTAGCTGTCATATGTTAAGGTAATTGTATTAATTAGTTTTATATTTTTTATAATTATTTGTTTTGTTTATAATTAGATAATTTCATGATTATTAACTACTTTTATTTAATTGTATTGTCCAACTTGAATCTTATAAGGGTGGATAATATATTATGAAATTCATGTATGCATATATTAATAAATGTATTAAAAATACGATTACAAATGATATATCAATAAATCTAAATTATATTTATGTATTTATGTTTACATAAGTGTGTAATATTTCTCAATTATTTAGCTTTAAAATATTAATCGATGGCTAAGCAAGTTTCGTGGACCACTCACTTAAGAAGAGTTCATCAGAAATCGTTTGAGAAATTCGTAGACCACTCACTTAAGCTTTAAAATAGGTTTGGACCAATTGATTATGAACTCGCCTTAGACATACAACTAATGTAGTAACATACCAGAAATCGTTTGAAAAACTCTCACAGGGTGCATGACTTATAGGAAGAATTCCTAATTAGATGCTTCATAACTGGATTGAGAGATGAAATTTGCTTTGATGTTAAAATCAAATAGCTTAGAACATTGGTTGACGTCATTGGAATAGCTAGGCTAATTGAGGAAAGGAATCTTTTGCAAAAGAAGTCTGCTCAGAACCCACGTTATCAACCTTCTACAATACCTCCAAAATCAACCACCAATGCCACTATTGGTGTGCTTGGACCTCCACCTTAACAACTTTTCATTCCATCCTAACCTTTAACTTTTAGACAAATTGCTAATCAAGAAGCACGTGAATAGAGAGACAGGACCTATGTTATTATTGTGATGAGAAGTTTGTAGCAAGTCACCACTACGCGTGACCACATCTGTTTATGATTGAAGAATTGCCTTAGAAACCTCCATAAGTTCCAGAAGAAGAACCTCCTGAGCAAGAGCCTCAGAAGCCAATACCAGAGATCTCATTCCACGCTATAGCAGGTACTATACATCCCCAAACCCTAAGAGTTATGGGGAAGTTAAGGAATAAGAAGGAAGCCACATGAGAAAATGAATGGTGGTTCTCCAAGACATACCCTGATTTCATCCTTGTGGACAAAGATTCTCAGGCGAGGAAGAGTTGATAGATGCAGAACTTATATGCACGCCAAGTTATGCATAGATAGGCACGCGAGCGCACAAAGATGGGTGCACGTGGGCATTAAGGTAGTTCCTAGTGCGAGGTTGCAACTACCAGAGTAGAGATGATAAATGGTTCAACATAAAATAGGCAAGAATATAAAATCTTTCTAATCAGAGTTTAAGTTTTTAATATGTCATAACATATACAACTTAAACTCAAATTATACTAACACAATAGTAGATCATGCATAACAAGCAATATAACAAGGTAAATCCATTTAGAAATCGTATCTATGTAATGACATCTTCGAATTGTTTGAGTCAATTACTTAATAACAAATAATTTACTAATCAATAAACAGTTATAACTTTGAAAGAAATAAATCCCCAACTTGGACTTCTATCTAAACTATCTATTACTATTTTTGAGCAACAACTTGATTTTACACACAAACCTAATTCTCTTGCAAAACCAACACCACTCAAGTGGTGTGATTAGAATCCACGTATTAGTAACATGAAATATATAGTATTGGAAACCTTTAAGAACACCCACAATCTCAAGTCACCGAAGGACATATAGTTCACACATATTTTAAATCATGTACGGGAGACACAAAGCAAACCATGCACGCATATAAACACCAATTTGATAACTAAGTTAAATAATTGAACCACAATCAAATATAAGCTCTCCGAAATAGATATAATCTGAAGCAATCATTGCAGCTCTTAACGAAGCTTTTCACTCTAACCAAAAAAAGCAATGAAGACAACTACACAATTTATCACAAGGTACCATTTCAACATCAGAAAGCCAACACATTTGTTAAATGCAGTAAGAAAGTAGGTACATCTTTGAAGCATGTTTCAACAGGGCTCGATAGTCTACAGATACCAGCAGACAGTGAAAGCTTGTTATTGATTCTAACATCTGAAAGATCTTAGACAATGAAATACAACAAAAGTGCATTGCTGAAATTAAAGCAATAAGTTACAGACAAATTTAAATAGAAGAAACAACAAATTACTGAAAATCAAACTATATAAGCTCTAAAAAACCATTCGATTAAATTAAAAAAATTGGAACCAGAAAAATCATGACTCAAGGCTGTTGTTGGGCATCCATATAACCAGCATCAACGAGAACCTTCTCTCTCTTAGCCAATTCAACATCTTCATCCACCATCATCTTCACCAATTGCTCAAACCCAACTTTTGGTTTCCATCCAAGAACCTTCTTAGCCTTACTAGCATCCCCTTTAAGATTATCAACTTCTGTAGGCCTAAAATACCTCTTATCAATCACCACATGATCCTTCCAATTCAAACCCACATATCCAAATGCCACATCCAAGAACTCTTCAACTGTATGTGAATCTTCAGTAGCCACAACATAATCATCAGGCTTATCTTGTTGAAGCATCAACCACATTGCCTCCACATAGTCCCCAGCAAAACCCCAATCCCTCGAAGCTTGCAAATTACCCAAAAACAACTTGCTCTGCAACCCAATCTTGATCCTACCCACAGCCCTAGTAATCTTCCTAGTAACAAAATTCTCACCTCTTCTTGGCGATTCATGATTGAATAATATCCCATTGCAAGCAAAAATCCCATAAGCCTCTCGGTAATTCACAGTGTACCAATGGGCAGCGCATTTCGACGCGGCATAAGGCGATCGAGGGTGAAATGGCGTCGTCTCGGACTGAGGAGGCGGAGTAGCCCCAAACATCTCAGACGATCCGGCTTGGTAGTACTTAATATGGCTCCGATTCGTAGCGGCGATGTGAGATCGAACGGCTTCAAGAAGGCGAAGAGCACCGGTGGCGACAACATCGGCAGTGTAGTCAGGGATCTCAAACGAAACGGCAACGTGTGATTGAGCAGCGAGATTGTAGACCTCGTCGGGTAGAATAGTATCGAGCCAACGACGAAGTGATGAGGCATCAGAGAGATCAGCATAGTGGAGCTTCATATGAGCCTTGTGGGCGTTGTGGGGATCGATGTAGATGTGGTTGATTCGTTGGGTGTTGAAGTTTGAGGACCTTCGGATCAGACCGTGAACTTCGTAACCATTGTTGAGAAGAAACTCCGTCAGGTAAGATCCGTCTTGTCCGGTTATGCCGGTTATGAGTGCGATCTTTCGCTTCGGTTGAGAGACTTCGCCGTTTGTAGATCCAAGTTGGGCCGTTTGATTTTCAGACGCCATTGTTGAAAAATCAAGATTGATCTGCGAGAAATGAGAGAGTTTCTTGAAAGATTCAGAGAGACTGAGAAAATAAGTTGTAATGGAAATGAGTGACGTTAACGTTGGTTTGGAATTTTAAAGTGGCAGCAGATTGCGGATAGAACGAATAGAATTTTGCCGCGTAAGAATATGAGGTTATTTTGGTCAATACGATTGGGAGCCAAAGCTTCTTCAACGTCGGTGATAAACGGTGAGAGAGTCACTGGTCAGAACCCAGAAGTTAATTGCTTTTCCTGGCATCACGCGCCTTCACGTTTCTACTTCTACAAGTTAATTCAAAATTAATTATAGTTATCGATAATATTACATAATAATATTTATAATTTCTATAAATTTATGATAAATAATTTTTTTAATTTAAGATTGAGTATTCAGTTATAATTTTAATAGATTTATATATAGTTAAAATTTAAAAGATTTTCATTTTTTTATTTGTTTTCTCAACATGTGTTCAATATTTTTCTTCGTGTCTTTAAAATATTTTTGAACAAAAATATTTGAAAAATAATAAAAATATCTGTGATTCTAAAAAGATAAATTTATATAAAAATATGATAAAATCGTACAAATATAAATCTATTTAATCAATTAAAATACATTAAATCATGGTAATTTTAATTTTTTTAAGCATTAATCATAAGGGCCGTTAATGATTGATACTATCAACTACCATCAAAGAATAACTTGCAATAAGAAAAGCCTCTTGTCTTTGTCTTAAGGCATTGGTTAACAGTTTTTTACTTTATGACAGACTTAGCTATCTTTATTTTGATGTTGTTAAACAAGTAGCTATTAATATGAATAAAGAGTTTACTCATACTAATGCCTCTAGTGTTTGTAATCCATTCGAGTTAGCTAAGACACATACGCTACTTATTACACATATTCACTCTATTTCTTTACATCATTTTGATATTATACATGTTGATTTGTATGGGTCTTCTTCTATTACTTCACTGCAAGAAATGAAATATTTTTTCTTGTTTGTTGATGACTGCATAAGATTTATGTTCTTTATAGCAAGATTCAAGTTTCTTCTATTTTCTTGCATTTTGAGTCCTTTGTTGAAAGGCAATTTCAAGCTAAGATTACAATGCTTTTAGATTGACGGTGGTACTAAACTTAAAAAGTTGGAATCACACCTATTTGATAGTGGTATACTACGTAGGCTTTCCCATCATTACACACCATCTCAAAATGGTGTTGTAGAACGACGTAATGGACAGGTTGTTGAGGTTGGTCTGGCTATGATTATGAGATCCAGTGTTCCTATGACATATTGGGACTATAGATTTCAAATTGATATGCATTTGATTAATCGATTTCCATCTTAGGTTCTTTGAGGCTCTAGTCCGTTTGAACTACTCTTTAATAAAAAAACCAAATTAAACTTATTTCAAAATGTTTGGATGTTTACGTTATCATTTACATAGACGATATTATCCTAATAAACTTAAAGCCAAATCTTTTCCTTGTGTTTTTCTTGGTTATGATGTGCAATATAAGTGATTATGGTGTTAGGACTTGCCTCTGGTAAGATCTTTGTGTTAGCTCATGTTCGATTTGATGAGCATGTGTTTCCTTTTTTATAATCCACTTCAGTTACTTCATCTACTTCACAACCTATTAGTTCCACTTCTTTTATTTCACAACCTATTAGTTCCACTTCTTATATCCCTTTTTATGTTCGGATTCCTACTACAACTCCAACTCTTAGAGAGATATATAATTTTAACCAAAATACTTTTTCTTGTATATCTTTGCCTAGAAATCCAACACATGTGTATGGTAGTGAGGCTTTGCATGCTTCACCCGTGCTTGGTATGTCCCATTCTTTACCTTCTACATTTTTGAGTAATTCTTCTTCTCTTCTAAACTTGGATTCTCAGTTACCTTATGAGCCTTCCTTGTCTTCTTTACCAAACTGTACTTCTTTATTTGAGCATCTTCCATCCGTTACCGTACCCATTTAGTTTGGTTTAGTTGCACCTTTTAATGTTTTCGATCCTTTTGGTATCAACTTAAAAATTAACTTCCCTATCTCTCTTCAGTTAGTTCTTCATCACTTTCCTACTACTAATAATATACATTCTTTGATAACATAATCTAAGAAAGGAATTTTTAAACTAAAATCCTTGCTTTCTGTATCTATTCTCCCATAACCACTTAGTATGACATTTTCTCTTCGCATACAAGAATGAAAAGCCTCTATATAGTGTGAATATGATGCATTAATATAAAATGACACTTAGGAGCTTGTTCCAATACACATTCTACGTCGTTTTCGTCACCACTACAATCCAATATATATGCTTTACTAGCTTAAGCTTATTTAATTTTTTCTTATTAAACTAAGTTAAAATGAGTGAAGATACTCTATTAAATTTGAACAATTATTAATAAAATATGTATAAATTTCTATAGAAAACTTGAAATCATAAATCATAATTTAAAATATATATATATTTCTAGAACTTTCTAATGGTATATGAAATAATTCATAATATTTTGTGGGGAAGTATAGTTTATATTTCAAAAATGAATTAAAAATATTTTATCAAATTTAAATAATCATAAGTAAAATGGGCATAATTTTCTATATAGAAATCAAAATAGCAATTCGTAAAATTTCATAGAAAATAGACTTTAAGAATTTATAATGGTATATGAAATGATTCATAATAATCCGTAAGATAGTACAATTTATGCTCTAAAAATGAGTCAAAATTATTTTTCTAATTCTAAAAAATCATTAATAAAATGAGCGTAATTTTCTATAAAAAACTCAAATTATAAACAATTTTTTTTACTAAAAACTAGACTTTTAGGGCTTTTTAATAGTATATGAAATGATTCATAAATTTTTGTGAATTAGTATAGTTTATATTTTAACAATGAGTAAAAAAATGTTCTTTTAAATCTGAATAATCATTAATAAAAATGCATAATTTTATTTAAAAAACTTGAAATAATAAATCGTAAAATTTTTTAGAAAATAGAATTCTAAAAATTTCTAATGATATATAAAATGAATCATAATATTTTGTGTATAAGTACAATTTATATTTCAAAAATGTTTAATATAATCTAAACAATATTTCATAAAATGAGCATCACTCTCTAAAAACTCAAAATTTTAAAATGTAACATTTATTATAATATAAATTATTTGATATTTTCAATTATATATGAATTTAATTATAAATTATTATAAATTAATATAATTTAAATTTTAAACTTGAGTCAACAGTCATCTCTTTAACCTCAATTATATTGTGTATATTTTTAAGTTATTATTTGTCTTAGAATTCTATATTTATTGAAATGTTTCAATATAAGTTTTATTTTATTTTATTTTCAAAAAATTAGTTGTTACTTTTTCTATTTATTAATTTGACTAATATTAGCATTTTTATCAACTTTATAGTAATAATTAGTAATTACATTTTAATAACTTCTTCATCTTCGCTTTTATTTGTTAGCTTTTTAATTTATTATGTCTTTGTCAAATGAGTTAGTGAGTTGTTCATTTAAATTCATGAATTAAGTAAGAGAGACTTTTTCAACGCTTAAGCTTAATGAGTTAACTTTAAATGAGTTGAGTTAGATCGATCAGTTTGTTTTGCATTATATATATGTATTTAATTAACTTTTAGGTAAAGATTTGATTAAAATTACCTCAAATAACATCTAATATTCCTTAAAGCTTATAAGTTAAATTATTTTTATGCATACCTAACTATTAGAACTATTGTAAATTAACCCATAATCTTTCATATATAGTTAAAAAAAGTCCCAATCTAATTATATGTGTTGCATTTAAGGATTTTCATCCAATTTTTTCTCTTATGTTTACAAAGATAATCCAAAAATGACAAGTATCAGGTAAAATTGACATTATTTGTCATTTTTTGTTAAATTGTTGAAAAAATATATGGAAATTCTTAAATGTAACATGGTTATTAGGTTAGAGTCATTTTTTTAACAAATCAAAATATGAGAATAATTTGCTACCCGTTTAATAAGTTAGGGATATAAAACATAATTTATCCCAACTTATAACAAAAAATAATAATTCAATAATATTGCTCAAAATTCAACATAAAATATGATAATTATTTAGAGTTCAACTTGAGTAGTATCCAACTAGTTGACATCTATTGTAAAATGTTTGAACTTATCTTTTCTTTTATAGTAAAAATATATGAGTTAAATATAAAAACTATTATTTTTATTGTTCAAGTTTTAAAAGTTATAAAAGTATTTAAAAATATTGCATTTACTACTAATTTTAACTTTTATTTTTTTGTTGAATTTATACTCTAAGTTGTCGATTTTACTACTTTAAGTTATTGAAAGAACGAGGATTCGAATTCACATTAAAAATATATGAGGCATCACTTTTACTTTAAGGGTATTAGAGTGATGCGTTTTTTTATTCAAATCTTTCATGATTTGTCGTATCTGTTAGGGGTGTCCATTGGTCTGGTCCAGTCCGGTTTGAGAGAAAAAAATTTAACCGGATCAGATCGTTTGATTTATAAAACTGTTTGGTCTGGTTTGGTTCAGTTTTTGGACACCTTTAATGAAAAATAATATAAAATTTTTAATATATTATTAAATTGGTCCGGTGCGGTTCAATCGATTTAAAAATTAATACAAACTAGATCGAATCATTTGAAAAACGATTTTAATTAATACAAATCGGATCAAACCGTTTGATTTATAAAACTAGTCTATCCGATTTTTCAATTTGGTCTGATCCGGACCGATTTATGGACACCCTTAGTATCTGTTATGGTATTCATAAGACAAGTTATAACTTTGATTTGTAAAAGTAATTGTTAATGTATATCTAGTAATATATTAATATCTGCTATTGTATATCTATTTACTTTAGAGATATCTATATTTAATTACTTTAGACATATTTAGTTTACTTGTAATTCCTATATAAAGGCACCATGTATATTCATTTAACTCACAGAATAGAATACAATCATTAAGTATTTCTAACATGGTATCAGAGCCACTATTCTTTTCTTTCTAGTAGTGTTTTCTTTTTTGGTGTTATTCAACCCTTATAGCTTCCGCTGTCACAATAGCCGCTGCAATCATTCACCGTTTAACCTTCGACGTCTTTCAGCCGTTGTCCTTAGGTTCCAGAATTACAGTGGCCGTTGTTAAGGAGTTTCGCACCATACAAACAACTGCAATCACCGCCACCGTGCATATTGTTCCGAAATTTTTTCTGCATATACCACTATGATCGGCTCGACCGGATCTACACAACCGTGGAAGTATCGCAACCATCGGACACCGCATGCTCCCTCACGCGCCGCACAACCAATCTGCACGTCGTTAATGTGCCGCCACCGTCCTTAAATCTTAACCCGACGACCTATCTACAGATACCACTGTGATCGGCTCAACCGGATCTACACAGCCGTGTAAGTATCACCGGTCGTCATGCGCCGTGCGCGCTCTGCGCCTCGAAAATCAATTGCGCGTGGATCGACGCGCCAGTACGCTGCTACTGCTCGTGACGTCATCGGTACTTTGTGTAGGGGGCCGACGTCATCATCACCCTCCATCCGACGCACTGAACCGATTTGTGGATTGATCGTGCTAACCGATCGGCCAGATTGGCTGATTACGGCCGTCTTGCCCGTTGACCGTTGACATTGCCGGATTGGCCGTTGGCCAGGAATTTTGCAATACAGTTCACCCTACCCAGGTTTTTCGCGTAGATCTCGTTTTTGCGGTATGTTTTGCATATTGTGTTTTCAAATGGATAAAAGGATACTTTTGTTTCTTGCCCTATTAATACTATATTGGAGGACTAAGAATTATTTATCATGGTCTCCGAAGCTATGCGTAGTTTTCTTAAGGGTGTATGCTCTGGCATTATTGCTTTGGTGCAATTAGTATTGCGATAAAGGAGCAAGTGAAGAAGATCTTATCTTTCTTCGTCGTATGATTGAATGGGATAGTCACAACCATGATCCTCGCGTGGATTCGGAATACTTCCATTCCATCCATCTCCCAATCTGTTAGGCGTGACTTTGACGATGCCAAATCAGCATGGGATATGTTGACCAAAAGGTACTCCACTACTCACGGATCCATGAAATATCAACTAATAGTTGAATTGCATAAACTGCAACAAGGACCAGGGCAATCCATCAATGACTACTTTGATCAACTTCGCTTCTTTGGGACGAATTGACCTTTGTGATCCAATTTGGGCATGCTCAACAGTGCTGACAATATGCTACTATTAGGGATGAATTTCGTCCTCATGAGTTCTTGATGTCACTCCTGAGGACTTTGAGTCAATCAGGGTTAGCTTCTTGTCGTAGTCCTCGCCATATCGATCTGCTTGTAAATGAGTTGGTTAGAGAAGAAGCTCGACTTACAACCCTTCAAGCCCAAAATAAGCTCAATGTTTTGGCTATTACTCGCCCGCTCACCATTGAACAACCTTTCGGCAATCGGGTGATTCCTCTGGCTTTTACAATCGCCAGACGAAGCGATAAAGGTTTTGTAATTATTGCAGCGTCGTGACACGCCATTTGAGACTTGTTACCGTCGTAACAAATCTATTGCTACTATGTGCCAATGCGAGCCTACTTCGTTGATGCCTTCTAGTCGAGTCCCGGTCTTGAATCCACTATCAACCTCTCTCCATGGGTATAGAAGGTCATAACGGTACAGTGTTCAAATGGGCGGTAATGCATCTCTTTCCCTTACCTCTCGGTTTTGCCCGGTAAGTCTCAAACTTGGCTTTTTGACTCTGCGTATGTTGCAATCACATGACACCTCACCATCATCTTTATTCTCCCAGACTTGACCTGCACCACATCCTTAATATTCATAGTGATGGTTCCACCCAATTCGTGGGAATAGTCTAGGTTTTGTTCGACCTCACCCTACTCTGTTCTGAGGTTTTCCATGTACACCGACCTATCCTATAATTTATGCTCTGTGGGCCAGATTTGAACTAGGATATCGCCTTATTTTTGACTATTACCAGGGTGTATTGTGCGAGATCAGGACGGCAAGAGCTGGGACCGGTCAAGGTCGGGCGTATGTTTCCCGTAAACAATCTTCATCTTCCACTGTTGCTCCACCGTTTCTTTGTTGCAAGCTGCCGATTTCTTCCTTACCTTCTCTCGCACTTTGGCATTCTCGTCTTGTCATGTACCAGTCCTACCGGACAGATTAGCTTAAAGGTCTATTGGGTTCGTGTCCAAAGATAATTTTGATTGTACTTCATGTGAGTTAGGAAAAGCCTGACTTTACCTTTCAATAATAGTAAATCTATCTCTAATAGTATTTTTGAGTTGATTCATTCGATGTTTGGGACCTTCTCCTGTTACTAGTATTGGTGGATCTCGATATTTTGTTGTTTTTATTGATGATTATTCTGTTTATAGTTGGATCTTTCCAATGAAATCTGGATTCAAATCTTCAATATATAGTAACTTTGCAAAAATGGTTGAAACACAATTCTCCAAACATATCAAAACTTTTCGATCTGATAATGCTCTGAATATACTCAAAATGCTTTTCAAACTCTGTACCTCTGCGACGACTGTACATCATATAACCTATCCAGGAACCTCTCAACAAAATGGTCGTGAAAGAAAACTTCGTCATATTGACATACTGTTGTTATGCTCTTCTTCTCTCTGCCAAAGTTCCCGCCCCATTTTGGGGTGAGAGGCACTCTTCATCTTTGTTTATGCCATTAATCGCATTCAAAGTGTCATTCATAATCGGACTCGTATGAGCTGTCTTTTTGGATCATCTCTAACTATCATTACCTTCGCTCAATCGGATCTGTTTGTTTTGTTCTTCTTGACCTCATGAACACAACAAACTTGAGCCTCGATCTAGACTTTGTTGTTTTTCTTGGTTATGGTGAAATCAAAAAGGTATCGATGCTATGATCTGTCTCGCATCGTCTCGTGTTTCCCGTAATGTTGTCTTTTGGGAACACCGCCATTTGTTGAACTTTCTCACCTTTTCGTTCTTCCCTAACTAATTCAAATGTTTTGGAAATTTTTCCAAATGAGTCTCTTGTTCCTTCTACGATACTTCTAATCCATCTTTGGACTTCAACCTTCAATCTTCGAGATATTTTTGATGATTCTCTAGGCAATTCGTAGAAAAACAGTTGATAATGAGCTACCTCGCATGAACATGTAGGTCACTTTGCTCCCGCTTTCACTTTGAAGATCCTCAACAAGACATTCCACCTCGCCACTCACGGCTAGGGTAAGATCCGTTCCTACACATTTACTTGACTATCATTGTTACTGCACACTTGTACACTCGCGGAGCCTACCACACCTATTGTGAGGCATCTCTAACTTTCTGCTTGGCGAGATTGCAATGAAAGAAGAAATTGATGCATTAACCAAAAACCATACTTGGGATCTTGTTACTTTCTCCTCCGGTCAATCTGTGGTTGGTAGTAAGTGGATCTAAGATTAAGACTCGCTTCACGATGGGTCTATTGATCGCTACAAGGCCCGTCTTGTAGCAAGAGGTTTTACCATGAGTATGGGATTGATTATGAAGAGACTTTTGCTCAGGTTGTAGTATTTCCTCGTTCGTACCCTCTTGTTTGTTCTTTATTTGCTAGTAAATGGGACCTTTTTCGAGATGGATGTTAAAAATGCATTCCTTAATGGGGATCTGCATGAAGAAGTCTATATGCTGACCTCACTCATGGTCTTTCGTTGAAACAAATAAGGTTTGTCGCTTCGACGTGCAATTTATGGCCTTAAACAAGCTCCATGAGCATGGTTTGCCAAATTCAGTTCCATAGTCCTTCAAGCAGGGTTACACTTGCAGTCCTTATGATCCTTATTTCTTCGTCGTAATGATAAAGACGCAATCTTGCTTCTTCTATATATGGATGATATGATCATAGCAGGTGATGACCTCAATGGCATTCAAGAACTTCAAGGATTTTCTTAGTCGGTTTGAGATGAAAAGACCTTGGACATTTAAGCTATTTCTTGGGTCTTGAGATCACTGCGTTCCAGATAGTGTCTTTACATTACTCAGCAAAGTATGCATCGACCTCGTATCTCAAGGACTACGAGCCAGCGGTGACAACTCAGAGTTGAACTTAATGCGCATCGACATCATCGGAGGGGCAACCATTGTCTAATCCTTCTTTATAGACGGTGATTGGTTGGCGGTCTGGTTTATCTTACGATTACTCATCCGGAGCATCTCTTATCTTTGTTCATCGGGTGAGTCGGTATTTGTACGCTCCACAATCGACTCATTATGTTCTTTGTTTTGCGTATTCTACGATACTTGAAAGACACTATCTTCCATGGCCTTTTCTACTCAAATTCGGCTCGATGCTCTTTAGTAGCCGTGCATTCTCGTCTTGATTGGGTGAGGAGATCTATGATCGTAGGTTCCTACCAGGTTATTGCTTTCTCGCTGGTACTTCTTTGATTTCTTGGCGAAGTAAGAAATAAACCTTTGTGGCTCGTTCGATCCAAAGAGCGAGAATATCGTGCTGCTGCGATACCACATCAGAGCTCGCTGGCTACGATGGCTCTTAAGGATTTGGGTGTGTCCACAGTCTTCTGCAACTCCTCTTTATTGTGATAATCAGAGTGCCATTCATATTGCTCACAACGATGTCTTCCATGAACGGACTAAACACATCGAGATTGATTGTCACTTTATTTGCTCTCATCTTATCCATGGTGCTCTCAAGCTTTTCCCCGTTTCTTCCAACGATCAACTTGCAGATATTTTCACTAAGGCACTTCCCAAAGGACACACTCGTAATTTGGTTGACAACCTCAAGTTGGTCTCACATCCACCTTGAGTTTGAGGGGGGGCTGTTAATGTATATCTAGTAATATATTAATATCTGCTATTGTATATCTATTTACTTTAGGGATATCTATATTTAATTATTTTAGACATATCTAGTTTACTTGTAATTCCTATATAAAGGCACCATGTATATTCATTTAACTCACAGAATAGAATACAATCATTAAGTATTTCTAACAGTAGTAAACAAAAACAAATAGTATTAATTTTTTTCTTTTTTTAGTACTAAGTAATAAATCAATAAAATAAATATGAAATTTGGTGTGGTAAGCGAAATCTTTACTCTATTATATATCGTAGTAATGTGAATCAACTCAATTAAATTATAAATATTGAAGTACTTTAACTCAATAAGTTTATTCTATATGTGTATTTATTATATCATTTATTAGTTATGAATTAATATTTATGTATAAAATCTTTAATTAAAATTTATGACTTTGATTGATTTCTATAAATATTTCTTTTTTTTTGTTCTTTAACAAAAAAATCATAACATAATTTTGTCAAATTAATATCTTATTTTTTTAACTTTTAATCACTACTACTTGAGTGTTTGCTCGATAATGATGACTCGTGACTATATGAGTAAAATCGTGCTTTTGATTAGTAATTACTCGAGATAGTAGTTACAGATTCTATTTCATAAATCACTTTGAGTGTATTTCGATGTTTTTTACTATTATAATATTGATATATGACATTTGTTTTTATCCGTGATCATAGGTCTATAGACATAATTATAAAAATTGAGATCTAAGTGAGAAAGACCATAAACTGTTACCTATAACCTCAGTTTTTTTATAAAACTGAGATCATTGGACCATAGGGTACGTATATGACAATAAAATTTAAATAAAAAAATATAATTATTGATTATCATATTAAAAGCCAATATAAATTACAATATTAAAAATTATATTATATTAAAATTAAGAGTACAATTATATTTTAAAATTTATACATTAAAACATAATAAAATTTTACTATCTAATTCTAATATTTACAATTGAGATATACAGCTTGAAAATAGTTTCTATAATTGACAAAATAATGGATTAAACCTCAAAATTAATACATAAATGAAGGATTGAACTCTAGAATGGCCGGATATCCTTGGGTGGCTTGAAGTTTAGAGGATGAGTTTCTGGAATGGCATGTTCGTCTTCCTTCCACATTTTAATAGTCTTGTCAGCTTCACAACTAACCAACCTTGAGCCCTTAGTCATAGGAAAAAGCATATATTCCAACTTCACTATCCAATGACCCTGCAATCATGTACACAAGAATGGATAAATACAGGTAAACAGTTTGTGCATACCAGGCTGTACAATTGTTTAAGCTTGGTGAAAATTATGATCACTCTTCCAATCCTAGAACCATATACTTCCATTGTCACCTTATAGTAAAAAAAGTTAGACAAATTTGACTATTTCATTCAAAGTGCTTTTTAAGAATATTTTAGAACCCACTAATATTAATACATTTGACACATCTATGAAAAAGAAGAAAATATTAATCTCAAAACAGGAAAAGAAAACACAAAATAAAATAGATAAACTCCAATAAGAAGACATGCTAAACCATCCTTACTACTGAACTAACAAGATTTGTTCAACTACAAAATATAACAAATCATTTTATAGCACTAACACCAACGTCAAGCACCAGGCCAAACACTGGCAATTAACATATTACCAAAAAACAATAAGCCAAGCACCAGGCACCAGCACCAAACACCAGGTCAAACACTGGCAATTAACATATTACCAAAAAACAAAAGGCTAAGCACCAGCACTAAGCACCAAGCCAAGCAATAGGCCAAACACTAGCAATTAACATATTACCAAAAAACAATCCTGATGTAGAAGCTTGAAATAAAAAAAAGGGAAAGAAATTAATACAAAAACATAACTAGAAATTGTCGAACCATTACTCCTATATGGATTCTAAAATGTATCAAGTGTTGCATATAAATTATAGAAACAAAATTCAACCAAAGAAGTAAAGACTACATAGATATTTATCATAAAACTATATTACTTACCGGATGCTTGGGAAGTAGGAATAACCCTAGCATAAGAATACCAACAAAATAGAGCTTATCAATTAAAAGGGAAAAGGAAAAACTAAAAGGAAAAGGATTTGAAGACGCTGACCTCTTTCTTGCACATCCAAAAGCAAAAGACAATCATCGTGATTATAGACCTGAATAACCTTTTCGTCACGACAATTGTATGTGCCTCGAACCACTTGAACCTCATCATCCTTGCGAACTGGCATAGAAACTTCTGGCGAAGATCAATGGAAAGAGGCACGCTCATCAACCCTAGGGTTGCTCTGTGATGGCTTTGAAGAGAATGGATCGAGATAGGGTTTGGACGGTGAGCAAATATAGAAAAGAAATTAATAATGGGAATTCGTATGTAGGGTATATAGTATATTATATGTTAATATATATTTAGCTGGCCAATGAAAAAAACAGAGAGAAAAGGAAAAAGGAAAAAAAATGAGGGAAAAAGAAAAAAATGATACAAAAATTTGATGTTTGATCGATGTAATTAAAAAGAGAAAAAATTGATAATGTATATCTATAGCTTCGATTTTTAAATAACCAAAACCAAAATCGTATGACCTTGATTTTTTAAAAAATTGAGACTAAATATTCGAGATTATATGTATGTATTTAGTCAGAGATACTTCAGGTGCATGCACAAATTGCGATGGATCATAAAAGTGGAGGTAGGAACATCTATCATAGAAACTCCTTATTTCCAAATTTTGTGTTATGTGTGCGTACCTGGGTTATATTAACATGTAAACAAAAAAAAGAAGCAAATTGCATATGGAAAATCAGGAAAAAAATATAGATGGAAGGAAAATGGTAAATAATTACTCATAACATGTTGTGCAAAAATTCCCTTTTTGAGAGTTAAGACGTGATCTCCAGTTACACACTCTTTAGGATGCTGTGCCATTGCTCGCACTGATTTCTTGTGATGTGTGAGAGTTAACATGGTTTTTCCTACAAGGGCGACAGTAGAATGTTAGGATTAGAAAAGTCAAATTGTTAATTATTTAGTTCAAACAACTCCAAAATTATTAAGAATTCGTAACAGAAACATATATTACCATATCTAAGGTCCCATAATTTAATAGTTGAGTCGTGAGAGCCATTAACAACTTGTGGATCCTGAAAATAATCAATATATTCCAACATAGCCGCAAAAATTGAAAAATCTTGAAAAAACAATAATAAGAAAACCAACAACATTATTATGCAGGAACCTTCGATGGTAAAACTATATAACAATAAAGTAGTACAATTTCCCGCATTAAATCCTGTGTCTTAAAACCAAACTCCACCAATCTCTATATTGAGACAGTAAAGATATAGAGGTCAAGGTTGCTAATGAAATGGAAAAATGAAGATATAACAAACTAAAAATTATCATTATTGTAATTACAAATCTTATGAGTTAATCTAGGCCCTTCAAAAATATAGCATAGCATATGTATTAGATAAAATTCAAAAAATAACATCAGCATAAGAAACTATTAGATTTCGTGTCATCTTTTTTTGTAGGGGAAGCAAAAATCGAGCAAACTATGTTTTCATGTCCTGGCAGTGCGTGAATTTCCTTCACACACTTCCTTATGCTTTCTTCAATGTTCTTGTAAGGCTATATATAGGCAATGAGATGGAATACAATAGATTAGAAAATATACAATCGATTTCCTCTACCTTTGTTTCCTCTCTTCTTCTTATACCTCTATGAAATCAACTTTATCAATGGTATCAAAGTCGGTTTCAACTATAGACACCTATAACCAATCCAATGCATAGTTTCTCAACGAGGTATCTGAAACCTTAGTACAACATGAGTCTAACTTCGATCAAGTAAGCGTTGCCTTACAAGCAATGCTGATCGAGATGCGAGCTCTTCGTGTCTCCCGTAGCTCACTTGAACCCTTGCAACCATTTAGAGAAGCCCTAGTGTCATTCTCATTCCCCTCTCCCTCATCTACATATGTTATTTCATCTCTTTTTATGGCTTGTGGTCATAAGATTGAGTATATTCCCAAAATTTCACTTGTTGTTAGCGACTCGGTCGAAAGCGTCGAGAATACATCAGCTGCGATCAAGGTTTTGAAGCATATCACATCATTTTCTGATGATGAGAAAGCTAAGGATAGTCACTTGATTCGTCCTAGTAAGGGTAAGATGAGGAACCAAAGGTATATTAACTGTATGGGTCCTCCTATTGTGTACAGAAGTGAAGGTGCTAAGCTTGTTAAGGCATGTAGGAATATTCCTGGTGTTGATATTGTTAATGTTGATAGGCTTAATTTGTTAGGGTACCGGACGTACAGTTTCTCGTATCCCTCGTGTTCTTGGTAGTGGTACTCATAGGGCTGGTCTGGAGCTTTTGGAAACATATGTCATAGTGGTCGTATGTTCAATCCAAGTAAGATCTAGCATCGATGGCACTGTAAGATTAATGTTAACCAAATGCGATATGCCTGCGTATCGACTATAGCTCCATATATTTCCTTGTTCTTCTCTGCTCCTTTCACATTCCAAAAGCTAAGTTCAAAGGGGTTTTTATTTGTTTATAAAAAAATTGTTGATAAACATTAGTAACCAACTATCGTTCAAAAGTTTGCTTAGTAGCTCCATCTGACTTCTAGCATTTCACATGTTCAAAATCGCTATAGGGGTTTTCAGGGACCTACTATGCAGTAGAGGTAGTATGCTTATGGAAATTATTCTAATGCTAGTTTACAGTATCCCATAACATAGGCATGCTGAGTTACCAATAATATGACATTGGCTACTTTCTCAACCTCACCCATATGTGCCCAAGCTTCAATAGAAAAAAGGTTTTGCTAGATTTTCCATTGATTTTTTGATGGGTGGAGTTTCAGTTGTTGTATCAAAAACTGTTGCTGCTTCAATTGAGCATGTAAAGCTTTTGATTCATAACCTATAAGAAATGATCAAGTTTGGTAGGCTTTCTCAACCATACAAGGGAATTGGTGAGTGTTTTATCGAACAATTAAAGAAGATGGTATGATGTCTCTATGGAGAGGAAATATTGCTAATGTCATCCGTTATTTCCCAACTCAAGCCTTGAACTTTGAATTCAAAGATTACTTTAAGAGGATGTTCAACTTCAAGAAAGATAGAGATGGTTATAGGAAATGGTTTGAAGGCAACTTGGCATCTGGTGGTGTAGCCAGAGCTTCATCTTTATTCTTTGGATCATGCATGAACCCGTCTTGCAAATGATGCCAAAGCTGCGAAGAATGGATGAGAGAGACAATTCAATGGTTTAGTTGATGTCTACAAAAAAGACTTTAAAAACTGATAGTATTGTTGGCATTTATCGTGGATTCAACATTTCTTGTGTTAAAATCATTATGTACCATAGTTTGTACTTTGGAATGTATTATTCTCTTAAGCATGTACTACTTACCAAAAAAATGTAGGATAGTCTCTTTGCTAGCTTTGCTCTTGGTTAGGTGATTATCAATGGTCTTGGTCTTGCCTTATATCTAATTGATATTGTTTGAAGAAGTATGATGATTACACTTGGTAAAGCTATTAAGTACAAGAGCTTACTTGACGCATTAGACTGAGGGTGCTAAATCTCTTTTTGAGGGAGTTGGTGCCAATATCCTTCGTGCCGTTATTGATGCTGGTGTAATTATTGGCCTTAACATTATGCGTATCATTAATGAGCCAATTATTGCTTCCATTGCTTGTAGTTTGGAAAAGAAAGATACTAGTGTTGGAGAAAAGAATGTTTTGATTTTTGATCTTCAATGTGAAGACTTTGATAATAGAATGGTGAACCATTTTTCTCAGGAGATCAAGAGGAAGAACAAGAAGGAGTTGGGCAATGCTACCTATAAGAAGAAAGACTTTGATATGGCAATTCAACATTACACCAAGGCCAGGGAGTTAGACGACTAGGACATTTCCTATATCATGAACCGAGTAACCACTTATTTGGAAATGGGCCAGTATGAGGAATGTATTAAGGATTGTGAAAAAGCTGTTGAAAGGGGTAGAGAGCTTAGATCTGACTACAAGATGATAGCAAAAGCTTTGACTAGGAAGAGATCTATCTTGGCCAAAATGGAAAAATGCTCAAAGGACTATGAGCCTGCCATTGAGTCTTTCCAAAAAGCTCTTACCAAGCATCGTAACCTAGACACACAGAAGAAACCAAATGAAATTGAGAAAGCAAAAAAAGATCTAAAGTAACAAGAATACTTGGATCCAAAGTTGGCTGATGATGAACGTGAGAAAGGCAATGAATATTTCAAGCAATAGAAGTATCTTGAGGTTGTGAAGCATTACACAGAATCTATTAGAAAGAATCCCAATGATCCAAACTTGGGGCACTTCCTAAGGGATTGAAAGATGCAGAGAAATGTATTGAGCTGGATCCAACATTCTCAAAGGATTATAATAGAAAATGTGCAATCCAATTTTTCATGAAGGAACATGAAAAAGCTTTGGAAACATACTAGGAGGGTTTGAAACATGATCCTAACAACCAAGAATTTCTTGATGGCATAAAGAGGTGGGTACAACAGATTAACATAGCTAGAACTACTACAAAAGGTGACATTTAATTCTAGATTTAAAGTTTATTTTTGGGAAAAATTGACTTATAGTGAATTTAAAGTCGGTTCACTAAAAAATTGACTTAAAACACGTAGATTGCAGCGTCGGTTGACGTGTTGAATTGACGCTACACGTAAGACGTACCGTCGGTTCTACGTGTCAACAGACACTATACGTGGATATATAACATTGGTTGATACATAGAACCGATGCTACTTCCTACGTGTAGCGTCGATTTAACACGTCAATCGACGCTACACACATTTTTATTTTCCTTTTCTCTTCTTTCTTCCCCATTAGACAGAACATTCCAGCAATGTAAACACTCAAAAATAAAAAAATTGACCGACACTCCCTCCTCCACTCTTTCTCATTTTCCAGCCACCTCCGACCATTAATTTCAACGTCGTTTAGTGAGTTTTCTTCCTCTCCAATTTCTCTTTTAGCTCCCCTATTTTTTTAGCGAAATACTCAAATTTTTTATATCTATTTTCTCACTTACAAAAGACATTTTTTTCTTCATTTCCTTCATTTTGTCACTTCATTTACTCTTGTAAGTATTTAAATGAATATTTTACACTTATTATTTATATTTCTTTATTTTTTTGTATATTATATGTTATTATTTATGTGTATAAATTTTTGTATTAATAAATGAAAGAGATTTGTTTTTTTACTCACTGTATTTGCATTTGTATTTATGATATTCTAAATAATTTGTAGTTATTATAATGAGATTACGTGTCTCATTTATTTTATATGTCTGTATATGTAGAGATTTAGAATGCTCATTGTACATATATCTTTCATATCTTTTCTTGATCATGATATATCTAGTTGGTTATAATGAAATTAAATTGAAATTGAAATTATTCTATTATAATAAAAAGGGAATATGTTAATAAGAACAATTATTAATTTATCAAGTTGTGTATTGTTAATATACAGGTAACTTACTCCGGTTGATATTATAATTTGTTAAAATGAGTGTTTAAGGTTGTTAAATTGAATTCAATTATTTTTGATATTATAATTTGTTTAAATTCAATTATTTTTGAGGAAATTAAATTAAGGATAATGTATTAACAAAGGAGAGAGACAAGAGTGTATTGTTTTATATGAGTAATATTTGAAAAGTCTCAAGTAATTAATTAATATTTAATTTTTCAATTATTTATATTATTTAAACATTGTTAAACATATTTTAGTTTTTTTTGCTATTATGTGACCGAATACAGGTTCTGTGCATAGTAAAAAATGAGTAAAATGTGTAAAAAAAATACAAAATTTAAAGTTGATCACGCGTGAGCCAACTTTATGTTTAAAGTCGGTTCAATGCATGAACTGACTTTAAGTTTAAAGTCAATTCAATGGGTGAACGGATTTTAAGTTTAAAGTCGATTCAATGCGTGAATCGACTTTAAACTTAAAGTTGGTGCAATGCGTGAATCGACTTGAAATTAATTTGAAGTCGGTTATTAATCGACTTTAATACTTAATTTTGGCATAGTGTATTCGTAGAGATTTAAGTCCCAATGAATTAAAGGAGAGACATGCTAAAGCAATGCAGGATCCTAAAACTCAAAACATTTTCTCGTACCTTGTCCTTAGACAGGTGTTGGACGATTTCCAAGAAAATCCTAAGTTTGCTCGGAATAATTCAGTGACAGAGTCACTTATAGTTGGATTGATGGCCTTAAAGCACATGCGATTGAACATGTGATTGATAAGATGATATGTAATGTTGCTCGTATTTTCCTCATATTGTCACCAAATCCTATTCTGATTTTATCCTTATGGATAAGGATTCTTAGGCGTGGAAGGATTAATACGTTCATATGCTTTGGTACACATGGACAGAGGCTATATATATGCATAGAGGTTGTTGCACAGGTGCATAAGTTGTTACATGGTAGGAAATGCCACTAGGTTGTTAGGGGGGATATGCTCATGTTTTTCCTTCACACACTTCCTTTTGCTTTCTTCAATGTTCTTGTAAGGCTATATATAGCCAATGAGATGGAATACAATAGATCAGAAAATATACAATCAGCTTCCTCTACCTCTATTTCCTCTCTTCTTCTTCTACTTCTTTGAAATCAACTTTTTTATAATGCCATACCCGATAGATAGAATCACGTCCTCTAGTAAACAAAATGTCGATAGTGGGATGAAAAGAAAGATAGTAAACACCACTTAAATTTTATAATATGATCAAATAACCTAAAAGTCAAATTATTGATTGTCAATTACAACTACTTTCATAATATAGCCAGAACAAAGCTCTTGAACAAGTAGTACTCACCTTATTTTGCTCAACGTCCCAACATTTCACTTGCTTATCATTATCCACGGAGAACATATATGTATAAAAAATGTCTAAAGTTATACAAATGTCTAAAGTTAAGGCAAAGTACTCGTGAAAAAATCAAGTACACCTTTCAGACAAGATTTCTATTAATGGTTCAAAGACTTATACATGTTCAAGTTATAACTATGTATTTATGCTTCATGCATATAAACCTTAAAATAAAATGCTTTCAAAACTAACAACCTTGACATTACAAGCAAGAACTGGATGCTTTATGGCCAAATGGGAAATGCAATATAAACTATTTTGAATAGAACAGAGATTACTTGAGCCAAAAGTTCCATGGATAATAACGGATTCACCCAACTCTAAGTCATCAACATTCTCAGTTATCTTTGGTGTTAGAACTTGGAAGCTCTTAGAGAATAGGCAAAGGAACCATTATGTGGCAAGAAGAAAGACATCAAAATCTAGTACTTTTAGATGAGTAATTATCATGTCAGATATGAAAAAACTAGGTCAAATCAAAATCATAATTTTGAATAGAAGAGGGAGAGATATGAATAGAGAGTAAATAACCAAGTAAAGCCAAGAGAAGTAGTGGACGACGAGGCGGTAGAGACGAGGACTAGAGGCACGTAGAGCGACAGAGAAGGTGAATGTGTGAAAACCCTAGTTATCCAGCGTGATCGAAGGCGGGGAAGAGAAAAGAAAAAAAAAATAAGAGAGGGAAAAAGAAAAAAATTGATAGAGAAATTTGGTGTGGTGTAAAAGAGAGAAAATACATGAAATTAAATTAATAGAGAAATGAAAAAATTGTAAAGTAATTTTTGTATTTTTTTTAAATGAATAACACGTGTACATAATATATTATTTGATTTTGGTTTTAAAAAGACTAGAAAATATATTATTTTAATTAGATCATGGTATTTTAATAATTGTAAACATATAATTTGTTTATGTTTAAGTAATTTTTGTAGTTTAATTTATGATTACAGTTATTGATAAAACCTAGGCTATATGTATACACTATAACCTCAGTTTTTTTAAAAATCGAGACTAAATTTCTGAGAGCATATATCACTATCTTAGTAATGTTTATTACATTCTTGTGAGAGTAAAATAACGTTCTTAAGTCGTGATAATGAAAACTATTATACTAGTGAGGTGTAGGAAATACTATACTTTTGGGATTATTAAGTGTTCCTAAGACAATGATTATATGTGCTATTGGATGTGGTTGAGTAGGCTTCAACATTGTTGTTCAAATTTCTAATCATTGGTATCTAATTTTGCTATTTTATGTAGTGTTGGCTTTAAAAGAGAGTCAAATCTGTGTGTCAAATTAAGTTGTTGCAAATGCATCAAGCAAAGACAACAATAGGTAGTTAAGACAGAGGTTTTACCTGATAGATGTATTTACACTCATACTTTTATTAAGTTGTATCTGTTTATTATTTTTAGTGAATAGTTTGCTACTAAATGGTTTCCATAAACAAACCGAGGATGTTAACATATAGGTAGAGATTTTATGTGAGTTTACCTCGTTACATGACTGTGTTTATATGACCAACAATTGTGTTAGTAAAATTTGATTTTCTATCGTGTATATGTTCCAACATACAAGATTTAGATTATGATTGAAAAACTTATTTGATTTGTGTAGGTGCATATTTTCTTTATTTGTAGCACGCCTATAGCTTTTTGTTTATTGCTTCTACTGATTTAGTCTATCTGCATGCAAGTTTGATGTGAATTTTTAAGGAGTCAGTATCTCCTTACTCTAGTTGTGTACCAAGTGTTAAACTCTTTTAATTGATTTGTTATGTTATATTATGATTGATTGCATGTTGTGAGAGTACAATCATCATTTAACGAATATGTTTTCACATATGAGGTCTTGAATTGATTATAAATTCTTTGTTTCCTTTCAGTATGTATGCCTGTTTTACATGCTATGTGATATTTGTCAAGTTTATGCATGTTGCTAGCATGGATAGGAACTTGTGAGGCACACCATCACTAGTGTGCTTTCGATAGATTATTCTTTTTTTTCCACTGTTGTCTTTATTGTGTGTTGAATTAAACATGTTATTTTGTTCTTTCATTGTGCTATCTAATGAATTCACGTTATGAGGTCTACTTGATCGAGTTGAAATAGATCTTGTAAAATAATACATGGGTTGGGGTTTTCACCTT
The DNA here is from genome assembly GCA_030763125.1 of Hippophae gyantsensis. Taxonomy (NCBI): domain Eukaryota; kingdom Viridiplantae; phylum Streptophyta; class Magnoliopsida; order Rosales; family Elaeagnaceae; genus Hippophae; species Hippophae gyantsensis. The sequence goes on from CM061038.1 coordinate 32,100,883, forward strand.
TCATCTCAGCACCAATTGCCTATTTATGTTGGAAGAACAATTAATATATGTTTAATTATTCCTACTTATATATGAAATTCTTCAATTTTAAGAAGAGAAAAATGCAGAGAGTTCCAAATAATATATATTTTAATGGATAATTCTTATAGTTAAATTACATCTATTAGATTGAAAGTGTATTTGCACAGTCCTGATTTGAGAGAGGCTTTAGTAGAAATAGAGGTGATTATGCTCATTTTGTATCAAGATAAAATTTAAAAATCAATAGTAAGTATCCTCAATCACCAAATTACTTTGATTTCTCTTCTCTTTCAAAATTTATTTTTATCTTACAACACAAATAAGGTGCCTTTCATCTAGAAGAATATAAATGAAGTGAACCTTATTTGATTATGTCTAAATAAATTGACCTCTTCAACTAGGGAATTCATTTAGTTTTAGTTGAGTGTAGATGAGTGGCCTTCATTTGGTTGAGTCCTAATTGCCTTTATCAAATAAAGTGCTCATATCAATTCTAAATAAAGATTATTATTTTTTATATTTTCCCCAGTTATCTTATTTTATTTAATATCTTTATATTATAACATAATTCAGTATAAATTGAAAGTTTGATAGCTTTAACATCACTTAAAACTCTTAATTGCTTGAATGGAATATTCACGTCTCACAATAAATCAAATAAAACTCAGAAATACATATATATCTTACTGTGTCGCATATAGGATACCTAGGTTTGCTTACAATAAAGATATAAGACAAGATTTAAAACAAAGATCATCAAAACTCTTTTATACGCATTTCTTGATCAATAGGAGAACTTTCTTGATCATAAGAAAAAATGGCAATTGTAGGAGTGCAAGCACAGAGACTGGAAGGAAGGCGATGGAGTAAACGACGATAGTGAGCCAACGCTTCTTTAACCGAACGATTAGAATGATGGTGGCTGCAAATGAAAGCATAGTCATAGCCACAGACAAGAAGAGGAAATTAAATCCAAGGTGAAGTTTGTTAGGCAAAGAACTCTTAAAATCTGTTATGTCAAAAGGGGAGGTGAGGATTGAGAGAAACATAACAACTGCAATCAAAGAGCTAGCGAGAGCAAGAACGTCAGTTATTGTGAATATCGTGAAGAAGAGTTGCCCAATTAGGATTGGAGACCCTTTTTCATCTGAACCACCAGGTACGGTGTAGGCTGCTGCAAATGCAACTGTGGCTATAAGAACAGCTACGGTTGAACATGACTCTGATGTTCGCTTTACCCATTCTTGTGCAGTTTCTAACATTTCCTGATGATTTGATTCAAAGAACTTCCATGGGGTATTCTTATTAGTGCACTTGTTTATGTACATTTTGTACTGTAGGGGTGTTATCTTTTCCACGCGCTGCATACACACACATAAAGATTTATTAGTATATAAACAACTAGTATTATTAAAGTAAATATATATATATATATATAATTGTAATTATATATATTATATTTTTAAATATTTTATTATATATAAATATTAAAAACTCTATTTATAACAATTTATTTTAATATTACAATTGGAGTAAGAGTCATCCATTAGTTAAAAAAAGAAGCTATTGATATGTCTTAACTAATATCATAGATGATTATTACATCAATTTTTACATTATAATAAGTTATTATAAATTGAAGTGTTTTATAAATTTTCGCATTATTCGTTAAAAAAATGACTAATTATCTTAATCAATATATAATTAACACATTAAATATGAACTTATAACAATTTATTATAAATTGAAGTGAATTATAAATATTCATACTAAAATGGAGAGAGGAAAACCGATTGTATAAGACCATTTCTTCGTAACAACTCATATAACACACATATCTTATATACATTACATACGCAAACTTAGATTTATTTAACCAATACATACAAATACTAGGCGGGCAATGGCTATAATTAATGTTTTTTTTTGCATTATAGATACTATATAGGAATTTAATAAATATTTAATTTATTAATTAAATAAAATAATAAAGGTGTAAAAACAACGTAATCAAGAAGACAACATAATTAAATCATATTGGTATTTGCATGTTAATATATCGTGTCCATTTCAATGATAAATAGGTTTAAAATAAAGTTTAAGTATCTTATAAGATACTTAAACATATATTGAATTTTATAGATAAGCATAAGTATTATGATTAACCTTACCGTTTGGAATTTGAAAGTACCCAGATCCTATGAATTTTCACTACATGAATATACTAATAAAACTTAAAAAATATAATTTTTTTTGTTGGAAGAAAATATCATATGAAGTACAGTACTATATAAAATCTCACCTCAAACCAATTCAATTCTTCTTGCAATTGAAATGCTGGGGCAAGCTCAATAGCTTTAGAGTAGGTTAAGTTACCAACAAGATGTAAGATAGAATTTCCATTTTTGTCTATCCTTCTAACCAACCTTTGTAGTGACATTTTATTATTCTTTACTCTTTCAAAGATTTCAAGCTGCCTGTGTTTAATGGAAATATGGAGAATGTTTTGTTGAATTAAACTTACAACATCAATTGCTTGAGGATATACCCTTAATATCTCATCCACTATTTCCACTATTCCTCTACTTGTTGCAACAAGTAGTGGTGGAAAGTTAAAAATTTGTCCTTTTTTTTCCTTTTCAGTATCTGATTCGTTTTCATCTGATTGGTAGTCGTCATCTTCCTTTACTATAGGTTGAAATTCATATGCTAATTCATCAAGAGGATTAATTTTATCATCTTCATCCCATGAAAGGTCTTCTGCTATTAAATACTTGGCTAGTTTCAAAGCATGTTGATGCTTTCTCTTTTCTTGTTTGATTCTTTTCACTATTGGTATTCCTTACAACAAATTTCAAAATGTTTGTCAATAAAAAGCTTAGGGTACCAAAAAATATCTATACATAAAATACTATCGGTTAAAATAAATCTACTAGTCGTCACTCATGATAATATATTTAATCATATAAAAATAAAATTTGACTTTAAAAATGATTTTTTTGATTAATCTCTGTATTTTTAACTGTTATACTTTAATTTTTATTAATTCTTTAAGAATTTAAGACATTGATGTAAAAAAAACAAACATCTTATAACATCAATAAATTATGAGTCTTTGTAAAAAGTAAGAATCTAAAAATATTAATCGAAAATTTATATATTAAAGTAATGACTTAATGTATACAACGACATATTAATTTATAATTTATGTTACCTTTAGCAAAGGAGAGGAACGACCATTGCTCAAGAGAGGTATCCTTAGATATGTATTTTTGATTACCAAGCTCATCATCAACAACATCTTTATCAGCTTGATTTGGGAGACCTGCATATAATATAAAATTGCAAATTACATTGATTTACATATAAAATAATAAAATAAGTATTTCTTTTTATGAAATTATATATATATATATAATATAAAAAAAGTAGAAGGGTACGTACAATAATATATCAGCCTTTCCAATGGTCCATAATCCCTTCCACTCTTAAACGCTGAAGTCATGCCTGAAAGGAGCTGAAGTCCAATTAAGTTGTACTCATTTCTTTGGTTGACTAATCCCGGAAACCATTTAATTATCTTGAGCGCAATTCCTATATTTGATCAATATAGGGTTATTGACATAAATGTTTCATTTTTAATTAAAACTATACATTTCCTATACATGCTTGGCCCATTTTTATGTGTGATGAAAAATATATGAATATTATGAAATAAGTATACAGATATGAAAACAGGACATAATTAAAAAAATATATTAAAATAATTAAAATCGGGGTATTCTGAGCAATTCTTATGTCAAAATCATACCAATGTTAATAAAAAATCAATATAAAGTAAATTAAAATAAAATGTGTATATAAGTCTATGACACTTCTTAGTTAGTCATCTAAATAACCTAAACAGATCACATGAATGCCCAATAATAAGTAATTATTTCCAAAAGAAGAACCAATGTAAAATACTCTAAACAACTAATTTAAAAAAGAAATAGTCAAAATTGCAGGAAAAATAGTCAAAAGTGAACCGATATGGTGAATATTATTGTTTCTATTTTTTTTTCCCTTGAAATAGATATAATAACAAAATACTAGGAACATCAACAAGTAAATGAAACAGGCGAGTTAGTTAGAAATTGCAGGGAAAGGGGGGAGGGGGTTAACCTTTTAGTTTGAAATCTTTGGTCTAATAAATGTTTTCTATGATAATGCTTAATTTGCATTGTGTGAGCACAAAATGTAAATTTTCAAAATGAAAGTAGATTGATTGATGTACGTAGAACACGTAGCCCACATCCGAACAAATGTGAGCCCTCTATTAGATAACGATGAGAACTTCATAATATTATTTTAGATTTATTAGATTCTCGATGTATAATTAAGTTGGTATAGGTTCTCGATCATTTCTTATCACGTTGGTGTACTCGATATAATATGGATACTTGATTAAGAAAAATACGACTAAGTGATTAGTCTTTAGTATAAAGACATAGTTAAGTCTAAGGAGACTTGTATTCTCGTTCGAAAAAGATTATTGTGTGTAAGAACGAATCTTACATTGAAAAAATATGAAGAATAAATTTGAGTATATAGTTAAGATAGAACACTTCTTTTAATATGTTAATCTTTTAAGTTTGAACTCTACACCCTAATGGATATACATGAGTGATGAATCTAACATTAATAATTAATTAATATGAATAATAATAATACATGTTTCAATTTCCTTGGAATGAAATATTATCCAAATAAGTAAAAAAGGACGTGGATTCAAGATCTCACCAAAAGACTCGTTAAGGATGGCTTGATGAAGAATGGTATCACCAATTTTGTTGTCACCAAATTTGGATTTCCTGGAAAAAAGAGATTTATTATGCATTTCATTTGGATATCTTTTCTTCATTTCATCAGCTAAGCAACAAAACGTATCATGATAGCCTAATTGAACGGCTTTAAAGAGAGGTATTTCTCCAAATTGGTTTCTCATAAGCAACAATTCTTGATCCTTCTCTATTAATTTCTTTGCTAGACGCCACATGTTTGTACCAGCCACCTCATGAAGAATAGTATCTCCAAGTTTATTGGGCTCCTTGATAATATAATCTGTGTCGGGAGTCAACTTATCCAAAATTTTATTCACATTTTTTTCTTGGAGATCACTATAGATAGCTATGTGTAGAAGTGTATCTTCATTTACTGTGTGCTTACGTGGCTCTTCCAACATTTGTTTGCTAATTTCATTACCAAGTTCTTCAAATACTTTTTGTACATCATCTTTCATTAAGGCTTCGTATAGTATATGAAATTTATCTTCACCTTCTTTGATCTCATCATCAAGAACAGACATTGAATTTGATTGATGTGTTAGCTAATTAGATATGATAATGTGTATTAATTAATGCATGCATTATAATATTAATTGTGGGCTTTTTAAAGCTAAGAAAATTAAAGCATTAATCAATTTTTTTTATTTTTAGAGTCTTCTCTTAGAGCTCATGAAATATGCTTTTTTAAACGTATCAAGTAATTATGGAATAAATATATTACAAGGAAGAAATAACTTGAGAAGCAAGAAGATTGAAAAATGAACACGTGCATGTTGTCCCAAAACTATAAAATATAAACCAAAATTTACCAATAAATTAAGGGAAAAAATTCTAAAACTCATTTTTAATGTTTTTTTTTTAAATTAAACAATACTTGATGTTATTTGAATATGTGACATGAAATATGAGATTTATTATTTTGAATGGTTTTGATATTGTGAAAATTGCGAAAAGGTGAAATTATTTTTTCTAACAATGTACGCGCGAAAAAGAAGAAGGCTAAATAAAAACAAAATAAGAGATAATGATGAGAGTGAGTATTGTGAAACTCCATTAATTGCTTTGCATTAGAGAAAGAGATCAACATTAATGTTAGATTTTATATTAATATATGGAAGTAGTACTTTATACATATGTAAAAAATATATTTTAAAATCAGGCCATACATTACCCAGCGTACGTAAACAAAAATATAAAAAATGAAATAGGAATGTTATTTATTTGAAGCCATCTGACATTGTTCTGTTGCTTCTACATCTAGGAGCTGAAGATATAGAATTAATATTGTGTCAATTGACATAATAATTAACAAAAATTTGAAATAAAAAATAACTAACTTAGAATATATCACAAAATTTTAAAGTGAAAAATAATTTTTTTAATAGGAAGCTTCTTGAAGATATCACTCACAAAACTAGTAAGATATTTACCAAAATTACTTCAAGATAAAGCTTAACATTGTTGTGTGCTAAATTATTATCTTATTATGATAAATCTCACAATAATTTTGGATATTGGAGGTAAGTTTTTTCATATTAAGTCAATATCTTCTCACATTAGGCCAATGTTTTATCACAATTTTTTTTACCAAAATATCTCCAAGGTAAGGCTTACAAATTTTTTAATTTTACTATAATAAACCTTATCTCAAAACAATTTTGATAAAAAATGTATAAACTACCCAAAATAAAGATAATTTTATTCAAATTTGTCCATATATTTCCATAATTATACATCAAAATATATACAATGTAGTTCTTATTATACACTATTTATGAAAAAAAATTGTTAATTAGTGGATCATATAATATAAATTAAATGACTATGTAACTAGATATTGAGTTACAATATAATGTAAATTAATTTTATCATATATAACTAAAGGAATAAGGGTGGGTATTTGATATATACCATCGTAGTGTTGATGAATGCCCATGTGCACAAAAATGCTACACGTTGGCACTGATGGTACACGCATTGCGCAAGGAAAGTTAGTTAAGCACAAGAAGCTACATGCTCGCATTGATGGTCATATTGAGTATAATAAAGAATATATAGAATTTTTCCCAATAGGTCTTCTTCTATCTAATTTTTAAATTTTTCCTAAATTACTCATATCACTAGTATTAGAGCTAAAGTTACAACCATGGAAACTCGTAAAAAATTCAATACAAAATTCCACAATGAGGTCACTGAAACCTTAGTATGGAATGAGTCTAGCTTCGATCAAGTGGGAATTGCCTTACAAGCAGTGTTAATCGAGCTACAAAGCCTTCACGCCTCTCGCAGCCCACCTGAAACCAACCCATTTGCAAGGGATTAATCCTTATACCTAGATACTTCTCGCCTTAACAATGATTACCCTCATCAACACCTTAAATTTTCTTTTCCCAAATTTACTAAGAGACCACCCAACCGATTGGATTTATAAAGCAAAGTAGTATTTTGAATTTATGAGCATCGCACCATACCAACAAGTGTAGCTAGATTCCTTCTATTTAAAAGGTATCACCCTACAATACATATGGCTTACTAAGTTTCGTGGACCACTTACCTAGATTGAGTTTATCAAGTAAACACAACTATGATTTGGTCCAACGAACTACAAAGATCCTTCTGAGGCCTTAACACACCACAAGCATTACAACTTATCAGGAAGCTTTTGAAAAGCTTTCCCACATAGTTGATGGCTTGCTAAAGGATTTAGTTATTGGTTGTTTTATTGTAGGACTTTGAGAAAAAATCTATATAGATGTAAAAATAAAATAGCCTCGAACCTTGGTCGATGCAATAAGAGTGGCTAGGTTGATTAATGGAAAAATCAACTAGAAATAAAATCAACCCAACAAACTCGCTTTCGACCAACCTCACTGACACCAAGGACCTCACCTAACCCTATAGTTGGTGTGTTAAGACCACCACCAACTCCGTGTTTAAACCAATGCTTGATTACTTAACCAATACCCTTCAGTCGGATTACTAACTAAGAGGCACATGAACAACAAGAAAAAAAGAGTATGTTATTATTGTGATTAGAAGTGTGTTGCTGGTCATCGATGCACACAGTTGCAACTATTCATGATTGATGATGCACCTTATATTCATACTGATGATATTAAAGATGCCTTTTTGGAACAAAAACATTAGAAAGTTATACCAAAAGTTTCTTTTCATGCAATAGTAGGAATAGAACACTCACAAACCATACACGTTATGGGCAAGCTAAAGTATAAGAAAGTGTTAGTGCTAATAGATGGAGGTAGAACACATAAATTCATTAACCGGGCTTAAGTTTCTCAATTTGGATTAACAATAATAAGGGATAAGAAATTTGAAGTCATGGTTGCTAATCGTGAGAAGATAGAATGTGCTCGACAATGTTGTAGCCTCATCCTCACCATTCAAGGATATTCAGTCACTATAGACTACTACATTCTTACTTTCGCGGCTTGCCAACTGGTCTTGGGAGTGCAATGGCTTGAAACCCTTGGACCAATTAAGATGGACTATAAGAAACTCCCATAAGCTTCAAAATAAATGGGACCTTCTATATATTCCAAGGAATCCAATGGGATACAAGACACATGGTTATTTTTTCAAATAGTTCCTTTCAATAGCAATAGTAGCTAACCTAAAACATACCCACCAAAGATATCCCAACTTCTCGTAGAATTCTCCCACGTATTTGAATATCCCACCAACTTACCACCAAGGTGATAACATGACCATAGAACTCCATTACATCAAACCTGTGAATGTGAGGTTATATCATTACCCTTATTATTAGAAAGAAGAAATAGAGAAGATGGTAAAAGAGTTTTTGCAATCCAGTTTGATAAGGCCTAGTAATTTCTCGTTCTCTTCACTAGTCCTGTTAGTCAAGAAGACAGATAGAGCCTGGCAATTTTGTGTGTACTATAAGGCTCTAAATGATATTATAGTTAAGGATAAATATTCCATCCTAATTATTGATGAATTATTAGATGAACTCCATAGGGCCAATGTCTACTCCAAATTGGATTTATGATCAGGGTATCCTCAAATATAAGTTCACGAGGATGATATTCCTAAGACAAAATTCCTAAAACATAAGGTCCATTATGAGTTCATAGTGATGCTATTTGGGCTTACCAAAGCCCCAACCACCTTTCAAAGTCTCATGAATGATCTATTTAGGCCCTACTTCCAAAAATTCATTTTGGTTTTCTTTGATGATATTATGATATACTCAAGATCGTGGAAAGACCATTGTATGCAACTATAAACTATTCTCCAAATATTATCAACTAACAGTCCATTTGCAAAGGAATCTAAATGTTAATTAATTTGGTGTTTTATTGGTGCAATACTTGGGTCACATTATTTCAAAGTAAGGTGTCTGGGTTGATCTAACAAAAATTCGCACTATCATTGAATGGTCAACCCCAACCATAGCCAAATGAGCCAGGGGTTCTTTGGGTTAGCAAGCTATTATAGAAAATTTATTCATTAGTTTGGCAGAATAGCAACCTCTCTGACTCGCCTATTGAGTAAGGATAGATTTCAATGGAATGAGGCTGAAGAGATGGCAAATAATTAAAAGAATCCATAACCTCCCCACCTATTTTATGCCTTCCATATTTCACTCAACGATTCGTGATTGAATGCGATGCCAGTAGAATTAGACTTGGGGTCATTCTTACCCAAGAAAATAGACTAGTGACATATTTTAGTGCAGCACTGAAAAGATCAACCTTAGCATTATCCACCTATGAGAAAGAAATGATAGTCATTATCCAATCCATTCAAGTATGGCATCCATACTTGCTAGAGAAACCATTCATAGTCTGCACTAATAAAAAAAGTCTCAAGTACCTATTAGAACAACGAATCATAATACCGGTACAAACATGTTGGTTACCAAAACTCTTTGTTTATGATTATGAAATTGAGTATAAACATGGACTATAAAATCAAGGTGTATATTCCTTATCACGTATAGTCAAGTTCCAGTTTCTATCCATTTCTCAACCACGAGCAGATCAGTGGCCTGTATTCCAAAAGGAAGTCCAACAAGACTCATTTTATAAAGAATTGTTAGCGAGAACCTCCTCTCCAACTGCCCAAAAATTTCTCTAATGTGATGGAGTATGGTTCAAGGGGAACAAAGTGTATTTGAGCCCCAATTCATCCTTAATTCCAAATATATTGGATTATTTCCATTCATCACCTATATGGGGCACTTTGGGTTTCATAAACCCTTTTCTCATATCAAACATAATTTATGTTGGTCTAAAATGCACCTGATGCTGAAGGAATTCCTACGACAATGCAAAATATGCTAGCAGTTCAAAATTGATTGTATGAAACCAGTAGGATTACTTCAACCACAACCAGTTCCTACCCAAATGTAGACTGAAATCTCAATGGACTTTATTAAGGTTAGCATCTTCTAAGTGATATTCTATGATCATGGTAACCGTTGATCGCTTGAAAAAATATACCTATTTCATTTCCATGAAACACTTATTTATTGCTATGATCGTGGCCAAGACATTTGTGGCCAATGTGATTCGCTTATATGATATTCCAACATCCATAGTCAATGCTTATGATAAGGTATTTATTAGCTTCTTTTGGTGAGCCTTGTTCCAACTGTAGGGAACCAAGTTGTGTATAAACTCAAGGTATCACCCCAAATCAGATGGCTAGACAGAGTTTGTCAACCGAAACTTGGAGTAATATTTACGTTATTTTTCTGGTGATCAACCACAAAAATGGGTTGATTGGATTCCGTAGGCTAAATTTAGCTACAACACTTTTAACTCACTTCCCCACCAAGATGACACCATTCAAAGTAGTTTATGTTATTCCACCTCTATGCTTATTAGTCTATTTTTCAAGGACTTCCTATGTCTAAGCAGTGGATGAGTACTTGCGTGATCGAGATACTATTCTCTATGAACTGCGCCATAACCTTCTGTAGGCTCAAAATTGAATGAAATTTCAAGCTGATCAACATTGATGTAGGGAACCAAGTAGTGTATAAACTCAAGTTTCACTCCAAATTAGATGGCCAGACAGAGGTTGTCAACCGAAACTTGGAGTAATATTTATGTTGTTTTTCTGATGATCAACCACAAAAATGGGTTGATTAGATTCCGTAGGCTAAATTTAGCTACAACACTTTCAATTCACTTCCCCACCAAGATGACACCATTCAAAGTAGTTTATGTTATTCCACCTCCATGCTTATTAGTCTATTTTTCAAGGACTTCCCATGTCTAAGCAGTGGATGAGTACTTGCGTGATCGAGATACTATTCTCTGTTAACTGCGCCATAACCTTCTGTAGGCTCAAAATTGAATGAAATGTCAAGTTGATCAACACTGATGTGAGGTATCCTCCTTGGAAGGAGATTATGTATACTTGAAATTCCAACCCTATAGACAAAATTTTATGGCTTTTTGTTCTTTCATAAAACTAGCTCCACGTTTCTATGGTCTATACAAAGTCATGACACTAGTTGGTCTCGTGGCGTATAAGCTGGCTCTACCTCCTGACTCTTAGATTCATAATGTATTTCATGTCAACTTATTATAGAATCACTTGGGACCAATCACCATGATGTCCACCCAAGTTCCCTAAGTCTTAGATAATTCCATTGTCCCCTCATAACCTAAAGCCATTTTGGCTCGACGCGTGATCCAAAAAGGAAAATACCATCCCAAACTTGAAATCCTTGTAAAGTGGATAGGTATACTAGTAGAAGAGCGCACTTGAATGAGTGGTGCTTCACAAAGTCCTATCCTGAATTTATCCTTGTGGAAAAGGATCCTCAAATAAGGGGAAATTATACGTGCCATCGTAGTGTTGATGGATACCCATGTATGCAAAAATGATACATGTTGGCACTGATGGCACACACAGTGCGCAAGGAAATTTAGTTAAGCACAAGAAGCTAAACGCTAGCGCTGATGGCACACGTAGTGAGTAAGGGAGGTTAGTTATCACAATTTCTCTTTCCTTTGTAAGGCTATATATAACCATATTGAGTATAATAAAAAAATATATAGAATTTTTCCCAACAACTCCTCTTCTCTATGATTTCTTCCTTTTTCCTAAATTACTCTTATTAGTATTATAATCAATAAACTAACTTTTTGTCCAAAATTGAGATGAATTATTAAGTATAGAAGAATTTATCAATCTTCTTGATAAACTTCCTTCTGAGGCACCCAAAGAAAACCCTAATACACCTACTCAAATTTCTAAAATGCAATTTATTAATTCAATTGATAAAATCATTAATCACAAATGGTACTCAAAATTTACTATCATCGTCAATAAAGAATACACTTTTACAGTTGAAGCTTTGATCGACTGAGGAGCTGATTTAAATTATATTAGTGAAGGTATTATTTCAACCCGGTATTTTTCCAAAACTACTAAAGTCCTTAATACTATTAACGGGGGAAGAATGCTAATTAAATATAAACTATCTAATACGGCCATCTATAACAAAGGAATTTTCCTAGAGACTACGTTCTTACTCAATAAAGAGTTATCCAAAACGGTCATCTTAGGCACACCATTTTTTAGTACACTTTATCCATTTAAAGTTGTGGAAAAAGGTATTATGACTAATATTAAAGGGTATGATATCTGCCTTTCATTCTCTAAAGTACCCAATTACTTGGAAATTAATGATTTTAAATCTAAAGCTAACTCTAATAGATGTTTCATAGGTTTGCTTCGATTTTTGATATAACTAGCTAACAAATCTCAATTTTGTTAGTGATTTGGTAAAAAATTGAGCTCTATACATGCTCATATGGCCCTTGTTATGTGTCATTCATGTATATGGATGTCGTGTACTAATCTTATCATAGAGTTATGTTATCTTTTGTAAAGGTGAAAAATGCATTAAACTTTTATTTTGACAATCTTCTTTTATAGCCTAAACATGTTTCTAAATATATCAAAAAATGGAATTAAAAAATAAATTACACTTCTTAATTAAATTTGAATACATGCATTTTTCATTTCTAAATATCTTATCCTTAATTTTGATTAAAAAGTAAATTAATAATTCATTTCAAATATATCGTAAATCTTAATTTATGTGGAAAATCTTTACTCCTTGTTTATCAAAATACTTCATGTCTGTAGACATATTTTGATATTTTTGTCATCATGTTGACAATTTGTTAATGGATCATGTAAATTTATGTATCTTAGTTACATGAACATGTAGCTTGATGTAGATGTCTAGTTACAAATCATGTAAACTTAGAGATTAACTAAAAATAAATAGTATTATTTTTTTTATTAAGTGATTAAAATATTATTAAAGTTCAATTGTTAAATAATGATAAAATGATAATTAATATAAAAAAGTTTACAAATGTTTTTAATCTTTTGCTAGTTATCACTATTTTATTGATTTTTATATTTTAAAAAAATATATATTTAAATAATTTTTTGTTAGAATATTATTATTATTAATATTATGATAAAAAATTATTAAAATAATATTATTTATTTTTAATTGTTTCTTTTCTTAAAGCTATGGAATTAAAAAACATATTTTATAATTTTAAATAACAACTTTGAAATCTAAGAGACTAATACAACCTGGTCATCCCTCCCTTCTCAATCTTCTAGCCACCTCCTTCTTACCTTTCCATATCTCGTTGCCTTCGTCAATTTCTTTAATTCACATCTTGTCCTCATTTTCTAGTTTTATTATTTTCAATTAAATTCTCTAAAATCCATATGTCATCCATCTTCTAGACCTATAGTTTTCTAATTAGTTTTTATTTTATTTTATTTTTTGGTCCGAGGATAATAGGTTTTTTATAATCTCTCAATTGTTGTTATTTGTTGTCATTTTATCATCATGTAGTTTTGTTCTACAATATGGATTTGGAGGTTTTTGTAATATGACAATTTATGGAATGAATAACTAGACATTCTCTCGCTAGATTTAATTCATTAAAAGCTTTACGGTACTCTTAAATGATAATAAATAATCTAGGAAAAATTAAAGGTGTTGACAAATTTAAACTTATGTTTTTGATTTTACTTGCCATTAACAAATACAAGTTGTTACTATTGATTAGGAGAATTTGCAATATCAAACTAATCTCCTAACTTGGCATTAAAAACATTCATAAAATTGGCTAGTTACATACCTAATCAACAAATATGCATAAATTTGACATTTAATCAAAAATCAAACACTTCTTCAATGTAACAAATGATAAATAACATTTCATTTTTTTATTATATAAAAAACATAGCAATTAAGCCTTAAAAATTTGAAAAAAGAACAAAAATAACAAAAATAACATTCTTAAAATTTTTAACTACAAAAATACAACATTTTATTTTAAACATTATTTAAATTAAATTACATTTATTTAGATCAATTTAATGTTGAATGGTATTCAATTGAATATCATTCAATATTACTGGGATACTATTTTTATTATTATAAATTTTAATAATGTTATTTTTGTATTGTTACTAAATATTTCTCTTAATCACATATAAAGGTTTAGACATCCATAAAAATATGTAGATCCAACAAATAATCCATAGAAAATGATAAGAAGTAATAATGAAAATTATTGTGATCGGTGAAGAAGGTGAGTCACAAGAGAAATCTTCGACTTTCTCTTCACTTTTCTCTTAAGAACTCGTGTAAAATTCTATCCAAAATCAACTCACAAGTGTGAATATTTATTAAACAAAAACCAAAAATTTATGTAGGAAAGGTCAAAACTAGCCAAATCTCTACCATCCAATCTATCACAAATAAACCAACGGTTCAAATTAGAAACTAACTGAGACCAAAATGCCAACATTTTGAATTTTTTTGCTTCACTTGTTCAATCGAGAGAGGTGATGTATTGATCAAGCAGGCATCGAATTTTCGTTGACTGGCTGCAACTATGTGCATTATATTAATTCATTTCACTACAAATATATCTGTGGTAATATAGTGGAAAGAAAGAATCATTACTCGCAGAGTATTGAATAAAATTTACAAATTGGTTTACTAGATAAAGTAAAAACTAAATTTCATCATTAGTTAACCGTGGGATTTTGATTGTTTGATAAACCAAAGAAATCATAAAAAAAATTGAATGAGCAAAACTTGTGATTTAAAATATGAATGATTAAACATGTGATATAGGAGGCCTTCTTCACTACCAAACTAGATTCTACCAATAAATATTATAAATTAATCTCTTTTTAAATCTTAAAATAATTACACCATTTAGAATCAATTCCAATTCATTGAACAACGATCGTACATGACATTTACCTTAAGCATTTAATCTATTTTGCAATTAACAAACACAATAACCACCAACAATTTAGGTACTAAGATATTACGAATAAATCAACTAATTTAGCAATAAGTCTATAAACTCAACTAATTAATTGCATACCTAATCAATAAAGTGTCATGCAAATAGGAGTTTAAATAGAAATCAACACATGAAGTAAAGAAGAAATATGAAAGAAATGCTATTACAACACATCAATTTAAAGTGGTTCAACCATTGAAGAGCTTAGTCCACTATACAAGCAAAACACTTTTAATCCTTCCTTTCAACAGAAATCACACCACCATTAACTAGAATCAAGATCAGCCTCTTTGTTTGAAAACTTGAGAGTCCTTTTACAATTCACACTTCCTCACTAGTTCTGTCTCATTATTGAGTCTTAGTGTTTATAAAACTACTCTTTCACCTCATAAGAACCTGAATTATATTAAGTGTGTTTCTTGATTACATCATATGGAGAGTATGTGCCTATTTATAGAATCATGTAAGTGATCCACTGCACAAGATATTTAAGTGCATCCCATTTGTATATTCTCTTAGTGGTCGATAATGTTAAATGGCTCCTAGTGAGACTACTTGGTGCCAAATTACAAATTATCCACCTTGGTACCAAGAAAGACTTTTCATGCTACACTTGCCTTGTTCCACACTCTACTACCCAATGTCTCATTTCACATTCAAAAAACTCTTACAGTGGTAGAGTTTTTTTAGTGTGATAGCTTTGGTAACCATGTCTACATGGTTATCATATGTACAAGCTTTCTCTAACGATACAACCCATCTTCAATTATACCTTTGATGAAATGAAATTTTACATCAACATGTGTAGTTCTCTCATGATGTTAAGGATTTTTGCATAAAAGTCTTATACTTTGATTCCCATAATGATTGACAACCAAATCCTACATATGCCTTAATATTTTAGTCAACCCCTTTAGTCGTAGAGCTTTCTTAATAGCTTCAATAGTAGTCAAATACTTAGCCTGTATGGATGATAAGTCACAATCTTTTAAAGATTTGCCTACCAACTCACTAAACCCCTACCAAATATAAAAGGGTAACCACTTAAGGACCTTTTATCAAGATCCCCTACAAAGTATGAATCTATAAAACCAATAACCTTTGTTCCCTCCCTTTTAAACATTAAACCAATTGAGCATGTACCTCTCAAGTGCCTAAACACCCATTTCACTACTTCTTGGTGCATCTTCTGAGACTTGCTCATGAACTTTCTTATCAAGCTTACCTTGTGAGCCAAATCTGGTCGTGTACACACTATGAGATACATTAAACACCTCATTGCATTAGAATAAGGTACCTTCATCGTGCATTATACCTCATCCTATGTAACTGGAGTATTTAAGCTTGATAGTTTAAGGTGTTGAGCTAAAGGGGTTGTCATTAGTTTTGCATAGCTCATTCCAAATCTATCCAGTAGTTTCTCCATATACTGAACTAACCCAAGTATATCTTATTTTTTTTCCTATCTCTAATAATCTTTATTCTCAGTATTCTCTTGGCCTACCTCAGCTTTTTCATTTCAAATTCCTTGTTTAATTGAGCCTTTACCCTTGATACCTCTACCTTCCATCTACATAAAGTATCAAGTAGATTTCATCTTCTGAATGAACTCCATTCATATAAACATAGTGATCATATTCACTTCTCTTGAACCCAACCTCGATGATATACTTACCAAATAGTTTATACTAATACCTTGGTGACTATTTTAATCTATATAAGGACTACTTCAACATACATACCATATCCTTATTTCATTTGGCTACAAATCACTTTGGTTGCTCCATATAAATATATTTTTTAGCTTACCATGTCAAAAGGTTGTTTAACATCTAATTGTTCTAGTTGCATGTTTGATAAAATGGGAAATTTTTTTGAATAATCAATTTCTTCTTTTTGAGTGAACCCATTGGTTACTAACCTTGATTTGTACTCTAAAACTTCAACATTTGGTATGCCTTATTTCCTCTTAAACAGCCATTTACTGGCAAAAGTTTTAACTCTATTGGGTTTCAAAACCAACAGCCAAGTTTCATTTGTAGCAAGTGAAAGCATCTCATCTTTCATTTAATCTTGCCATTGCTTTAAATCACTTCTAGCCATGGACTTTACATAGCTTCAAGGATCAATTTCACTTACACTACCTGCTATTGTAAAATCAAAGGCTATTAAGTCATCATTGTCACCTATGTGATTGTTAGTTTGGTCCCGAAACCTTGATGGTCTCACCATTTTCCTTATTTTCCTATCTCTTGATAATTGGTAATCATTCATATCTTCACTAGCTGGACGCATTGTTATTTGCTACACATCATCAATATCTTGTTTTGTATTAACTTTCACTTTTACTTCGAAGTAACTATATTCATTACTTGTCCCTAGGTTATTGGGGTGATTCTTTTGTAACATGTACATTTCATCTTCCTTAAACACAACATCCCTACTCACTACATATTTACCTCTAGTTGGATCCCAAAGCTTATACCATTTAACCCCTTTAGGATACCCAAGGAATAAACATTTGAAAGCTCTTGGTTCAAGCTTTCCAATTTTCATATGCATATAGTTGACACACCTTAACACTCTTAGTGAGCTATAAGTTGTAGGTTTTCCAGTCCACTTCTCTTCTAGTGATATGAACCCCAATGATATTAATGAGCATATATTTATACAGTGATATGGTGTATGCATAAGCTTAACCCAAAACCTCTTTGGCAAGCCAACACTTATTAACATACACCTCATATGTTTCAGTAAAGTTTGATTCATTCTTTTTTCAAGTCCATTCTATTGGGGTATAGGCTACTATGCTATGTCTTGTAATTCTACAATATCTACAATATTGATTAAATTCCCCATTACAAAATTCAAGACCATTATCAGTCCTCAAATACTTCACTTTCTTGCTTGATTGCAATTCCATTTTAATCTTCCATGTCTTGAACATTCCAAGTATCTCATCTTTTGTCTTAAATAAAAATTTAGGAGTTTTCTTGGAAAAATCATCAATATAGATTACAAAGTACATTGAACTACTTAGGGAAAGATTCTGTGTAGGGCCTCAAAGATTTGAATGCACATATCCAAGTTTCTTCCTTTTGCTCTTGTCAATTCTTGTGAATTTGACTCTTTTTTCCTTGGCTAATATGCATTGCTCACAACATTTCATTTTGTCTATCTTCAAGGATCCAACCAAGTCTTTCTTAATCAATTCACATAGATCTCTCTCACTAATGTAAGCTAACCTCATGTTCCACAGTTGGTGACTTGTATCATTACCATCTTCACTGATTGTTACACATAGCATACTGAGTCCACCCTTGAGTAGAAAATGTCTTTCCTTATTTTACCTCTAAAATACACCATAGAGCCTCAAGTGATTTTCAATTCTCTACCACACCCTTTAAACACATATCCATTCTTTACCATGTACCTAAGAGAGGTTAAATACCTCTTAAGATTAAGTGCATGTCTAATTTCATGTATAATTCTTTCAATGCCATTTGCCATTGTAATTGTCATAGTGCCAATGCCTTCAATTTTAAATGCTTAATAATACCCAATATAAACTACCCCATTTTCTAGTGGTTTATACATATATATATATAAGGTGTCATAAGATATAACTACTCTGAATCTAGAATCCTATCTCCCTAATAATATTCTTCAAGAATAGTGAATGTCTTTTTATTATCATAACCATCCCGAGCTATTGAGGCTTATGCATTGAAAGATTCTCTATATTTTTCTTTATATCTACTTATTTTCTCAAGAAAGTCACACTTAAAGTGACCTTCCTTATGATAGATAAATTACCTCAATGATTTCTTACCTTTTGACTTAGAACTTGATTGGTGCCCAGTGTTCTTTTGTTTTTTTCTTTCCCTTCTACCCCTGGTTATAAAATCATTCCTATTTCCATTGACAAACATAGTTTTATTATTCGATTTCATATTGAGTTATTTGGATTTCAAGGTTGTCATAACCACTTCTAAGATAGGTCTTCCTTATTATATTCAATGACTGCCTTTATTGGATCAAAACTTTTTGGTAGTGCATTCAACAGAATGACAAATTGATTTTCATTACTTACCTCCTCCCTTGTGTTAACCAATTCTATGGTAACCTTTTTAAAATTGTCAAGATTAATCTCTAGGGTCTTCAAAAATGTCCATTTGGTACCCAAATAGCTTCTTTTTCAAGTAAATTTTGTTTGAGAGTGATTTCCTGAGATAAAGCTCCACATTTTGGTCAACAATCCATTGGCTATGGTCTCATCCTTTACTTGCCTCAAGATTGAATCAAATAGCTTCAAAATTATACTTTTGAAAGTTGTGTGAAGAATTTATTTTTTCTTGCTTCAAACCATGGATCATCATTTATGGCGATGGAGACTTTAGGTTGAACTAAAATTGCTCTCCTTTTCTTCCTCCATATGGAAAAATCTCCAATGCCATCAAACTTCTAAATATCTAACTTCAATGTAGACATTCTCGAAAGTCTTTCTTGAATGTAGACAATCTCTAAGAACCCCTTCAAGATTCACTATTTGCACCTTCGCTTGCCTACTGTTGATACCAATTTGTCATGCAAATAGGATTTTAAATAGAAATTAAGACATGAAGTAAAGAATAAAGATGAAAGAAATGCAATCTTAACATATAAATTTAAAATGGTTCAGCCATTGAAGAGCTTAGTCCATGGAACAAGAACAACACTTTTGTTCCTTCCTTTCACTAAGAAAAACACCACCTACAACTACATTCAAGATCAACCTCTCTGCTTGAAAACTAGAGAGTCCTTTTATAATTCACAGTTCCTTGATTGCTCTCTTGCGTTATTGACTCTTAGTGTTTGCAAAACTACTCCTTCGCCTCACAAGGAACGAAACTATGTTAAGTGTTTTTCTTGATTACATCATATGAAAAGTGTGTGCCTATTTATAGAGTTATGTAAGTGATCAACTACACAAGTGATTATACACATCCATTTGGCATATTCTCTTATTGGCTGATATTGCTAAATGGCTCCCAATGAGATTTCTTGATGTCACACATACGCAAACTTCACTTTTAAATTATAATATTATTCATCAATTTTTCCAAAATGAAGGGGTGGCTATGGCTCCCTCTTCTCACAAGGGAGGTTCGTCCCTATATATAACATAATCAACTTAGAAATATAATATGACTGAACATAATTCGCCTTGATCAAATGAAGTTTACCTCAATACGTTGAGCCCATATGAAGTTGTCTTTATTAGTTGAAGTGACTTTAATTTATAGTAGATAAAGACAGTATTAGTTTTGAAACATTAATTATAGTTTTTCCATCTTTTGTAATATTTTGTTCAACATCATTATAATATTATCATGCAAATGAAAAAAATATTCCAAGTCTCACAAATCAAACTTGATAATACATGTATTTAAATTTTTCATCCAATGACTTGGTTTTGTTACAAGATAAATTTCAGACAAGAAGGTTTAAAAGAAAGATGATCAAAACCTTTTTATATTGTGCTTGATCATTAGAAGAACTTTATTTTGAACAATCTCAAACATAAGTAAAAATGGCAACTGTAATAGGGCAAGCACAGAGACCGGAAGAAAAGTGATGGAGTAAACAACGATACTGTGCCAACGCTTCTTCAACTGAATAATAAGAATGATGGTGGCTACAAATGAAAGCATAGTCATAGCCACCGACAAGAAAAGGAAGCCAAAGCCAAGGTGAAGTCTGTAGGGCAAAGAGCGCCTAAAATCTTTTATTTCAAAAGGGGTAGTGAGGATTGAGAGAAACATAACAACTGCAGTTAAAGAGCTAGCAATGGCAAAAACATCAGTTACTATGAATATATTGAAGAAAAGTTGTCCAATTAGGATTGGAGATCCTTTTTCATCGGAACCACCAGGTACAGTATATGCTGCAGCAAATGCGACGGTAGCTATAAGAACTGCTACAGTTGAACATGACTCTGATGTTCGCTTTATCCATTCTTGTGAAGTTTCCAACATTTTCTGATGATTTTCTTCAAATAACTTCCATGGGGTATTCTTATTAGTGCCCTTGTTTACGTGATATTTGTAGTGTAAGGGTGTTATCTTTTGCACACGCTGCATATGTATACACACAAAGATTATTAGTTTTTTTTTTTAACACAAATTATCATTATTTATAAAAAACAATGCTACCAATTAGGTGACAGGTATCAATAGATACACAAAAACATTTTAACTAAATTAATACTAGTGTTATTAAATAGAGAAAAAAATCAATAAATAAACTCATAAAAAACATTAGCTAATGATTATACATCCCATAACCAAAAGTCATTTTATATTCTTTTTTCTCACATATTCCTGTAATCAAAAAGACATTTCCCCTACCCATAAGCAACATACCAATTCTCTCTCTCAACCACTCTCTGCTTTCATCCATACGCAACCATATAGCTAGAGACACAATTCTTAATTTTACAAAAGTTTTGATCATTTCTTGATTTCGGAAGCACACAATGATACTATAATGGTTCTTGTTATTCTTATCTTTATCATATTGAATGCAAAATGCACACATAATAAAGAAAGTTTTGATCTTTGGGTAGTCTTGAACTTGCAAATAAACGAAAATGGTATGTACTTTTGGAAATTTTCTTTGTGACACTCGCAAGAAAAGTTTATTCTGACTGTCATTGACCTATGAGGTACGAAATGTTTTTGGAATTTTGTGGTTGTTCTTACAACTTGGATGGATTTCCAACAAACTCATAGGTAGGCGAGGACATTCAAATTCTACGATGTAACAATTTTTACTCAGTTGAAGTCTCATGTAATTAAATAAGCTTAATTTAAAGGCGTGTTACTCGATTACATGAGTGTGTAACCTATTTCAAGTTGTTACATTGCAAAATTCAGATAACTCTAAAAAAGTACACACAAAATCCAAAACTCCTCTTTGCTATATAAGTATGTGTTTTGGAGTTAAAAAGAACAGAGGTTAAGAAAAAAAAATGATAAACGTAGAGTTCCCAAACTTTTAGAAATGAAACACTTACATCGACTATATATAAGCTTTCAAAAATTAACACTCTTCAATAGGTAGTTAAACTTAAGTAATTTAAGTGCAATAGATAGTAAACTATTGCAGCATTTCTTTTGAAATACAAATTAAAGAAATCTGTATTGCATTTTGGAATGGAATAGATAAATGGAGATAGAATGGGTTGAGAAAATTTGGATAAGGGAAATAGAGTGTTTGGTTACCTGTATTGGAAGCCAAAAATAAGAAGAAGAAATTAAGCTTATTTGGTTGTAATAATGGGAACTAAACAAAACATTTTAGACCAATATTATTAGAATGCAACCAAAGATCTTCATGAAATGTAAAGATTGAATGTTTAGACCATACATGTACTTACTAATAAAACAATCATGGAATATGATTAGTGGCTAGTAATTATTACTTAATTTTTTATATTTTTATATGTAAATACGGTTGAGATTTAAAGGAAATTTTTTATCTTTCAACTTCTTAATAAATCTCAACCATTGATACATGTTAATGTAAAAAATTACTTAAAAAATTAGTGCCATTGATCCTCTCCCAGATATCATATTTTTTTCTTTTTATAATAAAATATCATATTAAGTCAAGTACATATAAATTTTCTCACCTCAAACCAACATAATTCTTCTTGCAGTTGAAATGCAGGAGCAAGCTTAGTAGCTTTGGAGTGGGTCAAATTACCAAGATGGTGTAAGATAGAGTTGCCATTCTTGTCTATCATTCTAACCAATCTTTGTAATAATAATTTATTATCCTCAACTACTTTTTCAAAGATTTCCAACTGCCTGTGTTTAACGGCTATATGGAGAATGTTTTGTTGAATTGAACTTTCAATTTCAACTGCTTGAGGATACACTCTTAACATCTCTTCAACTATTTCCACTATGCCTCTACTTGTTGCAATAAGTAGTGATGGAAGGTTAAAAGTCTTTCTTTTTTCTTCTTTTTCAGTATCTGATTCGTTATAATCTTCATCCCACGAAAGATCTGCTGCTATTAGATACTTTGCTAATTTGAAAGCATATTGATGCTTTCTCTTTTCTTCTTTCATTGTTTTCACTATTGGTATTCCTAATACAAGTTTCAAACTGATTGTTAATAAATGATAATAAAGATATAAAAATATGGTTGATTATTTTATAAATAGTTTAAGTTTTTAGGATAATTAGTTTCTAATATTTTTAAACGAATTCTATTTTAAAGTTTTAATAATAATAATTATTGAATTTTATGTGTTTAATATATATTATGCATATAATTAATACTTCTGAGAAAATGATAAATATATATAGTAGATTATTCTACTAAATACCTTAAATTTTAAAAAATGTGGTTTTCTCAAATACTCGTAACAGATACTTTAATATTTATTAATTCTACACAATTCAAGTCGGAATCATCTTAATTGAGGAAATTGGGTAGGTGACAAATTATTATTTAATAACCCATTAAAACGTGGGATCACGTGAAGAAAATATGAAAGGTATGTTAATTATATATATTGGGTAAAATTTAAAATATATAATTTTAAATTTATTAATATTGGATTCAAATAAGTAAATAAACTATTTGTATTATATTCACGATAAAAGATACTATAATATTTTTCAAAAATCACCTACAATTTGAAAAGAAATACAAATACTTAAAGAAAAAACTCTCAACTTACACTTAAATTAAGAATATAAGAACTTAATTATTCTTGAAGGAATGTTTAACTCAAATGCAAATAAAGCTATTTATAGTTCTCATCATACAATCTACACCATACAAATATAAAATTAAAAAATAATTCTAACCACACAAATATAAAATTAAAAAATAATTCTAACCACACAAATATAAAACTAAGACATAATTCTAACTACACATTATTACCACATTATTACCACATTCTACACACTTCTTCTTTCTACATCCTTATAGGATTTTTTCTTTAAAAAAAACTTTCTTCAACATTTGAGAAGCTTATATTGTATTAAGCTGGGGTTGATCTTTAGCACTCCTTCTATTTTTACTGTGTCGAATTGACTGCGAAACATTTCAAACTTGTCAATGCTTACACTTTATGTAAATAAGTCTATAACTTGATCATCTATCTTGATTTGCCTCATCTCAATTTCTTCTTGTATAACCTTTTCTCTAATAAATGATAGTGCACTTCAGCATGCTTAGTTCTTGCATGAAAGACTGAATTCTCTGCCAAAAAAATTGTCAACAGATTGTTATAGTATAATGGAGTTGCATACTCTACTGGTTGATATAGATTATTTATTAGTTGTATCAACTATGTACTCTCTTAAGCTGCCATTTTCGCTGTTCGATACTCTACTTCAGTGGTTGATAATGATCATATTATCGGTTGTCTCTTGCTACACCTAGTTGTTGATCTCCTAGTGTCATAATCTCCTACATAGTCAGCATCATAATAACTAACTAACTTTCTATCTCCACCTTTCTTGTAAAAAAGACTATAGTCAATTGTACTCTTCACGTATCTCAGTATTCGTCGAACTATTTCCAAATAAGGCTTATTTGGATTATGCATGTACTGACTCATCACACCAACTACATAAGAAATGTCAAGTCGAGTTAAGGTTAAGTAAACCAGACTACCTACCAATTTTTGACACATTATCGCATCTTTCAAATCTTTTCCTTCATGTGTACACATTTTGGCATTTGATTTCATCAGCATCGAAATCAGTTTGCATTCAAGCATTCCAAACCTCTTTAACAAATCTTTGGAATATTTTTACTAACAAAGAAATATTCCTTCTTGTGTGCGATCAACCTCTAGACCAAATATGTGCTTGAGTTGTCCAAGTTCCTTCATCTAGAAACGGACTCATAAATTCTCCTTTGTTCAAAGAATTTTTGCCTTAACATCACCGGTTGTGATTAAATCGTCTATATACACTAGCAAATAGCTATCTTTCCTTCATTGGCTTTAACAAATAAGCAGAAATCTGTAGATGTTACTGAATAACCACTTTGTGTTAAAAATTTAGCAATCTTACCATACCACGCCTTAGGCACTTATTTCAATCTGTAAAGTGCTTTCTGTAATTTACACACATATTCAAGATGATCTTGGCTTTGTAAACCCATTGGTTGGATCATAGATCTCCTAATCTAGCTCTCCATGAAGAAAAACTTTCTCACATCTATTTGTCACAACTTCTAGTCTTTATTGGCTATAAGTGCAAGTAGAACTCATATAGTTGTATGTTTCACCACTATACTAAACGTTTCATTATAGTCTAGTCTATACTATTAGAGAAACCACGAGCTACCAATCGTGCCTTGTATCTCTCAATTTACCTATATGAATGATGTTTTATCTTGTAAACTCACTTACAAGATATAGGTTTCACATCTCCTGGTTTTCTCACTAGATCCCAAGTTTGATTTTGCTAAAGTGCATCAATCTCTTTTTTCATAGTTGTCATCCACTTAGATATTTGTGATGCCTTTACGAACATGTCCGGTTCTATTATACTTGCTTCTTCAACTATTGCTACATTGTCATATTTATGATTTGGCCTTGGTATTCTTGTTGACTTTTAGAGTTGAGATTGTGGAGTTAATTCTTCCATTTTACTAGGCCCACCTTCTTCATTTAGTTATTAATATATGCCAATTTTTCAAGAAATTTGAGTTACTCTTCGTTTGACACCATCACTATTTGGATCTCATGATTCATCTAAACTTGGTTGGAATTGAACAGTATGCTCCCTCATCTTTTGTTGCAACTTGTCTCCAAATTCTCTCGAGTCTAGAAACATCTCCTTCTCTGAGGACCACTAAGAAGATGTTTCATCGAACATCACATCTTGTGAAGTGTAGCATCTTTCACTTGTTGGATTGAAAATTTTTCACCCTTTTCTTTGGCTATCGTATCCCATAATGATACATCTAATAGCTTTCTCATCAAACTTGCTCTATAAATGATTAGGAATAAATACATAACATTCACATCCAAATACTCGAAAGTAGATACCTGTAGGTTTCATGTTCCACAATTTGTCAAAGGGTGAAACAAATTCTAACTTTGGTTGAGGAAGTATGTTGATCACAAAGGCTATAGTCCTTATCGCTTCAACCCAAAACCTCCCAGTTACATTCTTTTCATGTAGCGTACTCTGACAAATTTCTACTAGATGTTGTTTTTTTCTCTCCGTTACACCATTTTCTTGTGGCATGTTGGCACAAGTGTATTGATGATGTATTTTACATTCCCTTAGGTATTGAGAGAACTTACTTGAGCTATATTCTCCGATGTTATCTGTGCGCAAGAAACAGATCTTCATTCCTACTTTTCCTTCAGTTGACTCTCTAAACTCTTTAAACTTTGAAAATGTGTCAGATTTTTATTTCATAAAGAAAACCCACACATACCTTGAGAAATCATCAATAAATGTCACCACATACCGCATACCACCAATTGATGGTTTCTTAACAAGCCTGAATACATTAGAATGAACTAACTCTAATGGTTATTTTGCTTTAAACTTTGATTCCTCATATGGAAATTGGTGAGCTTTACTATAGTGACATCCTACATAGACTGCTTCTATTCTCATGTCTAGTTAAGGAATTAAGCCCTTTAAGCATCGACTTTTTCACCATCACAATTAGCTTGGAATAGTTAACGTGACCTAACTACATATGTCATAGATCTTCTATCTCATTTCTTCTTGTCCTATCTATATATACATCTTCTACTAACATCACATAGAATGATTCCAATTATTTCCCCTCCATTGTTGGTGTTTGTAAGATTTTGAGATTATTATACACCTTCATATCTCGAGGACCGAACAAGGTATATTGGCTTGATGATGTCAATTGAGTCTTAGATAGCAAGTTTTTCTTCATTCCTAGGACATGATAAACATGTTGAAGTGTTACTTGGTTAGTATTATATCAAGGCGTAACTATCTTCTTACCGATGTGAGCTATTGGTAATCTTGAGTTATCAACTGTCACCACTAAATGACTTCCCTTATACTCAAACATGTTTTACAACTTTTGTTTATCACTCGTCATATGATTTGAGTAGCGCGAATCTATGATCCAGTCATTCTTGTAGTCAATATGTTATGGTGTTGTTACTGTGAGAGCTAATTCTTCTTCCTCTATAACAAATAATGCTTCAATATCCCAACAATATTTACTATTCTCCTTAGAACTGAAAGTAGCTATATTACTTCAACAGGCTTTTGCCTACTCCAAAAATCTTTTTCCATGTGACCTATCTTCCCACAATTGTAACACTCACCATCAAATTTTCTATTATGATCGCGATTCTTCCGAGCCCCCTGGACGAAACCCTCCATCTCTTTGAGGAAATTTTTTTTTGTCGCCATCCTTTTTAGATCCACTACCATTGTACCTCTTGAAAGTGCCTATGCTTTTTCTGTTGTAGAGCGCTTCTTCTTTATCTTTCAGCGAGACTCCTTCCATTTGCTTAGCCATAGCTTCTTAACCGGTCAATAAATTCTCAAACTCAACAAGAGATGGTTGTGTCAGCCATCCTTTTATAGTGGTAACAAACCCTCAATATTCAAGTCTCAAACCATGGATAATTATTCTCTTTATCCTAATTTCCCCATTAAGAGCTTTCAGATTTAACTCTAATTTTTACGATATAACGATTTCACTTTGTGAAAGTACTAAGAAATCGTCATGTCATATTGTGCTATCAATAACAAATCATTCTCGATAAGTTGTGGTCTTGTATCATTCTTTTTTGAAAAAAGTGTAACAAAAGTGTCCTATGCTTCCTTCGATGTTTTGGCATCCTGAATGTGCTCCAACATTTCTTCTTCAAATGTGGTCTTCAAAGCAAACATTGCATTTTTCACTTTAATTTTCCACTTTCGTAAGATGTCGTTTGCATTTTGTGTTACTGGTTGTGTAATTTTTCCACCACTAATGACCTCGTACAAATTTTGACCTTGTAGGTAAGACTTCATACATGTTGCCCACGTGTTATAGTTTTTATTGTTGAGCTTCTTGATTCCTCCAACTATTTGAAAGTTATTCATCGTGCCAACAAGACTTCGATTATACTGTACAAGCTTAACTGATAAACTTGTAGAGTACCAAACTCCTCACGACTCAAAATAGCTCCACTAAGAACGATACCTAACCGTCATACTCTGATACCAATTGTTGAGTAAAATTTAGGGTACATAACTCTAAACTTACTAATATTGAATCCAAAAAGTAAACAAACTATTTGTATTATACACACAATTAAAGACACTATAACACTTTTCAAAGACCACTCACAATTTGAAGACAAATACAAACACTCAAAGAGAAAGCTTTCAATTCACACTTAAAGTAAGAATACAAAAAATTATTTGTTTTTGAAGGGATGCTTAACCTAAATGCAAAGAAGGCTATTTATAGTCCACATCATGCAATCTACACCACACAAATATAAAACTATGAAATAATTCTAAACACACAAATATAAAACTAAAAAATAATTCTAATCACACAAATATAAAACTAAGAAATAATTTTAACCACACAAATATAAAACTAAGAAATAATTCTAACCATACATTATTATCACATTCTATATGCTTCTCCTTGTTACATCCTTCTAGTATTTTCTCTATTAAAAAAAACTTTCTTTAACATTTGAGAAATTTCTATTATGTTATGTTGAGGTTGATCTTTCTTTAACATTTGAGAAGTTTCTATTATGTTATGTTGAGGTTGATTTTCAACAGAGTATATCCCACGTATTGGTCTTTCTATACTTATTATTGATATTTGGTTTTTATTTTAAGAAATTGTATTAATCTTGAATTTCAATGATCTAAAATACTATATTATCACATACATTAATAACAATGAATAATTTTTAATAGTTTGAGCATGAGATAAAAAAATATTTTACCTTTCATATTTAGTTAACTCATAGCATATAATGTTTTTCTTTTGGTAAACGGTTCAAGAGTAATAACATATTATTAGTTGAACCTTTTTTTACGGTAGAAAAATAGTAACAAAAATTGAAAAAACGTACAAACCTATAATGAATTATGAAAAATTATTAATATAGTCTCAAAATTTTGATTATATACATGTGTAATCGAATCATATAACATTGTGAATTTTTTTTAATTCACCTGACTACATTGTAAATTTATGTTTTTTCACTTTGAAAATTAAATGATTTATGTCTATTAGGCATCACTCAGGCAAAAATTTAATAATATTATTTCAAATAGAAATTTTCCAACATCTTTACATTTTTTTTAAATCACGTAATATATATATATATACCTAAATTTTAAAAATATTGAAGACTTTATTTACACAAAAAATTATTAAAATTTATAATTTTATGATATTATCATGTGACATTTAGTAAAGGGAAAAAAGTAAATTCAACATAATATTTCAAATATTTTGACAATTTGTAATTTGTAGTACCTTCAAGAAAGGAGATGAATGACCATCGCTTATGAGAGGATTTCTTAAATTTGTTTTGATTACCAAACTCATCGTCACCATCGTCACCATCGTCTTGATATGGGAGACCTGTATATTATAATTGATTTCCATATAAACAAATAAAATGTGTATTAAAATATATATAAATAATATATATAATAAATAAATAAATAAGTATCGATAGGGACAAAAAAAAGTTTTGAAAAATTATAAATAAAAAGGATCCAGGATTGTTTTTGTTATAGTTAGAGCAAAGTTTTTATTCTTAAAAACATTTAATTATTATATTATGAGTATAAATTCTAAATTGTTATGAAATTAATCTTTTATTCTTTAAAATATCAATTTTCTTTAAAAATTCTAGAAGTATACAATAATATATCATCCTCCCCAAGAGTCCATAACTACTTCCACTCTTGAACGCTGAAGTCATGCCTGAAAGTAGCTGAAGTCCAATTAAATGGTACCCATTTCTTTGATTGACTAATTCCGGGTACCATTTAATTATCTTGACCGCAATTCCTAAATATGTTGAAGTAAAAAAGAAAAAAAAATGATTTTTATTAGTTTTTACATACCACAATAAACATGTCACAATTTAATACATTCTTTGTTAATAAGTGACTATAAAATTAATAATTAATACGTTATTTAATATATATAATAACATTGTACATATAAAACTACTAGTCTCAAAATAACATTTTGAACATAAAGTAATACTCTATTTTTTAACTAAAAGTAAAACTTCAAAATTTTCATCCACAACCTTATTCTTTCTTTTTTTTAGTGGTAACGAAAGATATATGAATCTTATGAAAACTGGACATATACTTTTTACATATGTACGAAGAACAATGTAAGTAAATATTATGTATAATTGACGTATTATTATAAAAAAAAATTATGAAAAACATATGAATTTTATGAGTAAATATATTATAATTGTGCATATAATAATAATAATAATAATAATCTTACCAAAAGAATCGTTAAGGATTGCTTGGTGAAGAATGGTATCATTATTTTTCCTGAAAAGATATTTAAAATAATTATCAGTTGGTTTGAATCTTTTTTCCAGTTCACCAGCTAAGAAACAAAACATATCTCGATAACCAAGTTGAACAGCTTTAAAGAGAGGTATTTCCCCAAATTGATTTCTCATAACCAACAATTCTTGATCCTTCTCTATCAATATCTTCGCTACAAGCCTCATGCCTGTACGAGCAGCCTCATGAAGAATAGTATCTCCAACTTTATTGGACTCCCTTATAATACATTCTGTGTTTGGTGTCAACTTATCTAAAATTTTAATCACACTTTTTTCTTGGAAGCCACCACAAATTGCTACGTGAAGAAGTGTATCTCCATTCACTGTGTATTTACATGGATATTTCAACTTTTGATAATCAATTTCATTACCTATGTCTTCCAATAATTTATTATTTGCATAACCTTTCATCGAGCTTTCATATAGAGTATGAAATTTATCCCATTTTTGAACAAGAACCGACATTTCAGGTTATATAATTTTGAAGGTATAGTTAGAATTGATCATGCATGGACTTTATACATATATATATATATATATCAATGCATTATATAATATTGTATGCTTAATTTTTAAAGGTGAAAAAATTAAGCATCAAACTTTTATTTTCACAAGTATTCTCTTAGAGCCCAAATATATGCTTTTTTAAACGTATTAAGAAATATATTACAAGGAAGAAATAACTTTAGAAGAAAAGTAAGAAGATTGAGTTGTACATGTGTCTTCCATTTGTAGTACTAGATGTTTCCACTTTGGTTAAAGAAAAAACAATATAAAGCAAAATTTACCAATAATAGAAAGCAAGTGGAATCAAGTTTAAATAAAAACATAATATTCCAAAATATAAAATTATTGAGTAATATGATGAAAATCAACTAATCTCCTAAAGGAGGGACACTTGGGTTTATGCTATGTATATTAATATATGAAGAAAAAAAAGAGAGGAAAAAGATACACGCATCAAAAAAAGAAAATGAATGTAAAACTAGAGCTATATTTCGGGACACTAGTTGATTAGAAACATTTGATTTGATCATTTGTTATTACTTTCTTATAACAAAAAGATTAAATTACAATAAAAAATAAAGAATAGAATAAATTGCTCTAAGTAACATAACCATGAGATCAGAGGTACATTTATCTCTAAATTATCTATAGAAACTAATAGGAAAGAAAGAGTGAAACTTTTGGTGGTGATTAATGGTGATCGATGATGATCGATCATGAGAGTAGCATTCTTTATCTTCTCTTCAATTTTTCTCTTTAAAAACTTGTGTATAACCCTTTCCAAAATAAAACCTCTCAAATGCTAATTATAAAACGTTATGTCAAAATTGTCGTAAAAACTAAAAAATGTCATAACTGAGCTAATCTCAACCTTCCAATCTGTCCCAAACGAATCAAGGTTTGTGATTATAAATTGTGTACACAAAATACCCACTATGTTGACTATTATACCTCATTGATTTTATCTTATATGTGTGTGTTGGAACAAGTATGTTAAAATAGTGTAAGAATGATGTTACCGATATATTGAAATATACTGTTTGGATTGAGTCGCAGACTAGGTCATTCTCTTTAAGACATTTCGCGACTCTGCCAAAACTTGTGCAAGCAACACAGTCTTGTCATCCCGAGGATAAAAAATAGCCTAAAATCTTTGTTATCTGTCTTGAAACTTCACTACACTGATGAAAATTAGAATGCTACATCTCTAAAGTTTTATTTCTCAGAAAACTCAAAACAATTTAGTATATTCTTTTTTTCTTTTTAAGAGTTTTTTTCTTCTTTACTTTTATAAGAGCTATTTGTAATTGATGTGTTTAAACTAAGAGCTGATACCCTCTATTTTTAGATTTGAAAAAGGGTGTGATATTTATGATAATAAAGGTCATGTCTAGGTAGAAAGAGTAACGACCATTTATGAGTGGAAAAGTAACGGATATTTCTGATAGAAAAAGTAACCATCATTTTCGAAGTGGAAAAGTAATAGCCATTTTTTTGAGTAAAAAAAATAACGGTCATTTTTTGAGTAATGAAAAATAAAGATCATTTTCTGAATAAAAAAAATAACGATCATTTTCTAAGTAAAAAAAAACAATGATCATTTTCTAAGTAAAGAAAAACAACGATCATTTTTTAAGTAAAAAACTAACGACCATTTTTTTGAGTGAAAAAAGTAATTTTTTTTAAAAATAAAATACCACCTCACGCGGACTCGGCTCGACAAGGTCGGTCGATAGCGGTGCGTACACATGTGGTATCACATTTGTTTAGGTTCTCTCACCTTCCACAAAAATGAATACCGCTTAGAACCCAAATCCAATAACTAATTATTTTCTATTTATACTTCTCCTAAATGTGATAAAATAACAATGTAGAATAAAACTTAAAATTTACATAATTTATTTTTTATTAGAATTCACTTCCAACAATGCGTAAATAATTGTATAATAATTTTTACTCATTAATCCTATCCTATACCACCTCATTTAGGTTAAACTCATTAAATATAATTTAATTTAACTTATCTTAATTTATATAAACATAATTAAATTCATATTATTTTTAAATGAATCAAACTTAACCACTCACAAGCTAACTCATCTGCATTTAAAAAATAATTAAATTTATATATACATATAGAAACACGTTTTAATAATAAATAAGTTTAATAAATAGTACGAACAAAACATATATGTATATTATTTGTATGAGAAACATTAATTCATCATATACATATATAAACATATTAAGAAATAATGGAATAAATATATTACAATAAATAACTTTAGAAGAAAAGTAAGAAGAATGATGTATCTCCCATTTGTACTACTAGATGTTTCCACTTTGATTAAAGAAAAAACAAATCTAAGATGGACGGAAACATGATTGAAAAACTAAGCGGGGGTCAGTTAAAATAAAATTTATTTTTAAAAATAAAAATAAATTTCATGAAAATCAATAAAGTTCCTAAAGCCTTGGGTTTAACTCTGTTTTGTCCACTTGAATTATAATATTAGACTAAGACTACAATATATATATATATATATAAGAGATACAAAGAGAAAAAATGTAAGAAAATTCTGATAATAGCTTTAAATTATTGAAAATGTTATACATATTAATATATGAAAAAAGGAAGGAAAAAAAAATACACATATCAATAAGAGAAGTGAATGCAACACAAAACTAGAGCTGCAGTTAATGGCACAAACTCCATTTGTGTTTGTAAAATTTCTAACTCCCATTTATATATATGAACTTCTTAATTTTTTTCTTTTTCTTTTTGCTACTCTATACAATTTTTTCTCTCTCTGATTTTTAGACCTTAGATTAAAATAGTATCATTTAATCCTTTAATAACAAAAATAAATCAATTAAAAATAAATTTTATTATTTTAATAATATTTCTATTAAAATATTTTTATTTTTTATCATGTGGTTAAACGTTATTAAAACACGAATATTTAACATTAATAAAATGATAATCAATATGAAAAATAAATTTACAAAATGTTTATTTTAATATATTATTAATTATCACTATTTTATTAATGTTTTTTTATTTTTAATTTTTATTTAAAATTAAATATACATTTAAATAACTTTCTATTTGAATATTATTATTGTTATTTTTTCTTAAATAATTTTATCTTAAATTTCACTTATATCCTTGTTAAAAACTCGTTTTTAATCATGTTTTAATTACTTGATAAAAAATAATAATATTTAATAGAAAAATAATTAAAATATTATAATTTATTCTTAATGACTCCTTTTTTCACGACTAAAAAATTAAATGATATTATTTTCAATATAAGGGAGTAAATGGTACAAATTACTTAATCTAAATATTTGTACGGCACCTTATTCTATTTTAAATAGCTTTTAAGATAATTATTAGTATTTTAAATACTAATAATTAATTACTTACTTAATTAAAAAAATAAGACATAAATATCAATATTTTAAACACTCATAATTATTACTTAAATGATAAAAATAAGAATCCTAAGTAAATTATGCGATAATCATTTAAAAATAAGAATCCTAAGTAAATTATGCAATAATTAAGGGGTTAAAGATAATAGTAATCATTATTCTAAATTATGTAGATGATTTTGTCTAAAATTCTATAAAGCGTGATTTATAATTTAATTTAGGATGCATGACACCATAAATTTTATAATTATTTAAAAAATATTTAGTCTTAAAATTTATGAGTTGTGCATCTAATTAAAGTCTTATAATATATAAGAAAATAAAGAATTAGTCTTATTTTTTAAAATTCTATTAAAAAACAAACATTGAAGAACATGTGATGAGCATGTAATCTTCTTCTCAAATTGTATTTGTGAGATAACAAAATTTATACTCTTTCAATGTTTTCTAAAAGTTTTCTCTACTGTTTTAGTGTAATTTGGATCTAATAAATGAAATGAATTATGTTGATTTTTTAAGAAAATTTCATTGTAAAATTTATATTTATAGTTTTTGAAAACATGATATGTTATGAATAGCTACTGAAATTAAAACAATATGATACAATTGAATTAATGGTAAAAAAAAATTGTAAGAATTTAGGTAGAGATAAAATATGATTAACCATATATTCTATTTCATTTTTTTCCTTTTGTTTTTCTCCATCTGCTTTCTTTTTTATTTATTTAATTTGATATTAATGTTAAGAGTAAAAGGAAAAAAAAAAACCCTTTAGTTATCTTATACTGTTATCATCTTTAATTATTCATAATGTTATCATTATGATTAATGAAATATGGTGATACCATTAGCTTTTTGACCCATACATAAAATAATATAACTTACATTGGCTAATGCAACAATTTTAGAGCTCAAAAACATTTTCAAACATAACTTGAAGGCTAATTTAATACTTTTCCCATTTAATAAATAGAATGGATATGTATATATTTTATGTAGTTCTTTTTTTTCTTTGTCTTTCTTTCGTTACCTTTCTCTATTGTTGTTATTATTATTATTATTATTATTATTTCAAACAAAAGTTAATTACTTATATTTATTTTATTGTTTGGGTCAAATAATTACTTTTATTTATTCATTGGATAAAAACTATTATAAGATCACCATAAATATTGGTACTGATTCAAAGCTATAAACTTCACATGAAGTTACCAAATTACATCAAGAGATCATTGCAAAGAGGTACACAAAAACTAAAAAGAATCTAAATTAGCAGCTTCCTAAACAAGTGCTTAATAAATTCATGAAAATGACTTGTATATACAAGAAGTTAAGGAGAGATGGGGGAGAAGTAAGCTTGAAAAGTTGGTTTGTGGCACTTTTATTATTTTATTAATACTATACATTTGTTCCTTTCACATTAATACCTACTTTTATTCCTTTCACATTAATACCTACTCTCAACATTTTTTTAACCTTTTCTTTTACATTACCCATTCCAACACCACTACCACCCCACTTAAGATCTAATATGTGTTTAAAATAGGTGTTCAAAATAGGAGATATTAAAGAAATGTTGTCCAAGTAGGTGTAATACAGTGAGATATTCTCCAATTAGAAAATTGTAAATTGTGAGCTATAAGTTTGGAAATCAATGAATGCCTATGTAGTTTAATTATTTCAAACCAAAAAATAAATAAATAAATAAATTGAATAACTATAGTCAACATATATATGTTGTTCAAAACTGAATGCGCATATACATGTGTCCAAAATATAATATTAAAATTGGAATGGACATGACATTATTTTTTTTTTAAATCATTAAAAAATCAGATTAAAGTTGTAAATGATCTATCATAACAATATTCTAATACTTTGTAACTTTCATTAACCAAAATATATATTAGAATATGTAAGTTAGCTTTGAACAAGATCAAACTTCCTAGCAAACTTTTTTGCACTCTTATATTTCATCTTTAAATCTTAACAGTAATACATGAAAGTGTAAACAATTATATATATATATATATATATATATATATATATCATCTTTAAATCTTAACTATGATATATGAAAGTGTAAAAAATTATATATATATGTATAATAATTGAACTCAAAAGAAATATTGATACAATATATCTACACATGTCTCATATTACTTAAGAAACTAAGTGGTGATGTGATTATAAATAGTGGATATTCTCTAAATAACATGACAAGTTTTAGAGTTTTTCCTTATAATCAAAGTTGTGAGGTCTCGCTGAACTATCAAGTCATGATCATGAGCATGCTAATCTTGCAATTATGGATCAAAATAGACAATCTCGCACCATATGAAGTAGGTCACGCCCCACTATAAGTTGATAGGTTAATTGTTTTGTATCAATTGGTATCAAAGTTATGATTCTACTTGGCTATGTGGGCTTGCATTCTTATGAAGACGTAAGACTCCCTAAGTGAGGGTGTATGATGTAGTATGTCTGAACATGTCCTACATTGCTTAGGAAGCTAAGTAGTGATGTGTTTATAAGGGGTGAACACTCTCTAAATGACATGACACATTTTGGGATTTCTCCCTAGAAGCAAAATCGTGAGATCCCGCTAAACTGTCAAGTCATGGTCGTAGACCCGCTAAATTATCAAATCATTGACCAAAGCGAATAATCTCGTAGCATATGGAATGGGTCCCACCTCATTGTAAGATTAGTCGTCCTATATTAAATATACTTGTTTTTATTCAAAACATTATTATATGTATTTTATTTGAGTTTAAATATGTACACAGATCATTGAGTTTGTAGTAATTCTTTAGTGGTAAATGCCTAAAATTTAAAATACATAGATATATTTATATTTTATTAGAGATGTAATGTGTGTTGTATCATTTCATTTAAATCTCATCTTATTTAGATTGCATTACTAATTTTTATCACTTTAAAATATCACATTTCATCATTTTTCTTTCTATTACACTTTCATTTTTTTCATTTTCTCCCTCTTTTCTTGTATATTTACTTGTCATGTTTAAGCACACTTCGGACAAATAAGATAACCTAACTTGTATCATCTCATTTCCATCACCGCCCACCAAAAATAAGTTAGATAAGTTGGGAAAAGTTTTTAAACTTGATGTGCTATACTATGAGTTAATAGAATATCCATAATAGTTTACACCATTGCATTTAACATTTATAATATGTTTGTTAGATAATATTAAATATTCCGATAATATAACTTTTATATTGTATCATTTGGTTGTAAAATCAAACTATATCATTTAGTATAAAATAGTATAGTTATGAAGAAATTTTATATAACTAAGGGTGTAAGTCTTAACCTGAATATTTATCATAAATTATCTAAATTTGTAGTCATAAAATTCTGTATCTTCTATTTTTATTTCATATCAATTTAAAATAATATTTTTTAAAAAATATAAAAATAAATTAAATATTTTTTAAATATATTTTATAATAAAAATATTTTAAATTTAAATTATTTATTAAAATATGTATTATCAACTATAATATATAACTTATCACAATATATATAAATTAATTATAATATAATTAAATCTAATATAATTATACTTTTAAACTTTATTTAATGTTTTCTCAAGAGCACAAGAACATTAGCAAATGAGGTACGAAGCGTGTGCCCTACTAACTTCTATATAAACAAAAGAATATACATGTTAATTTGAGATCATCTCGTATGAAACAACAACTAGCAAAAACAACTAAATTTCTATTTGGTTAGATTGGTAGCAAGAGATCAAGATGGTAGAAAAATTGAACGTGGAAATAAAGACGAAGCTTGTGAAAGCAGCCATGGGAGAGAAATGGGAAGATATGTTGGAAATCTTGGAAAACCAAGAAAAAAGCTTAACTTCTCCAATCACCGTTATTGGAGACACTACGATTCACTATATTGTTCATAGTGGAAGGGAAGATTTGGTACAAAAAGTGATAGAAAATTTACTAAAAGAACATCCATCATCATCATCATCACCATTACTACATATCCAAAATGTCTATGGAAACACAGCTCTTCATGAAACAGCCACTACCAATAATATCACAATAGCAAAACTACTGCTTAATAAAGATCCTAATCTTCTAAATAAACCAAACAAAAGAGGTGAAACTCCACTTTTTCGTGCTGCTGCTTTTGGAAAAACCGAAATGTTCAGCTTTTTACTCTCACAAATCCAACAGAACCAAATCAAATCTCATCTTCTCTCAGATGACACTTCTCTTCTTCACCTAGCCATACGGAGCGAATGTTTTGGTATGTATGTATCTACTTAATTAACTTTTACTAAAAATTGTCTGAAATGTTCACGTGAGTACTTAAATTAAACAAGTTAGAATTTCATCTAATATTAATAATATTAATAGTATTAAACAAAAATATTTTCTTATATATATATATATATATATATATATATATATATAAAAGTATTAAATATTTTGAATGTATAAATTTTATATGATTATATATTATTTAGTTATAAAATCAGATTGTATTATATAAAATAACAATCATATGATTATATAAAAATTTTAATTCTAAAATTATGTATCTTAATTTTTTCTTTTATCTCAAAATAAAAATAATAACTTCAACTTTTAAAATAAAAAATATATAAATTATAAATTAAATATTAATTTAAATAAATTTTTATAATAAAATTATTTAAATACGTGGAAAAATTATTATCTATTTTTTGTATATTTTTATCAAACATTATATAAATTAATTATTATATAATTTAATTTAATATATAATTAAATGTATTTAATGGGATAAACTTATACTTTAATAATTTTTTTAATAAATAACAGATATAGTTATTTTACTACTAAAGCGGCCGGACGTGGACCCATATGACAAAGACCTGACTGAAAAAGAGAGCGTGACTTGTCTTCAAGTTCTAGCTAACATGCCAAAGGTTTTCATGAGTGGTCATCCAACTTTTATGGGCTTATTTGCGAAGCCGGTCTATCATTGTAAGTCTTTACCATCTCTATACTTCTCTAGCACTGCTGGACTATGTATTTGTGTGTTGGTTTTTCTGCGCG